>CAWUFW010001189.1:1200000-2400000 GCA_963921515.1 Calotriton arnoldi
GGGGACAAGGAACTAGGACGTAAAATAAAGACAAGATTGCATACGAAGTCTCCGCATATAAACGATAACTCCCAAATTGACGGTACGAAACTTAGGCTTCTACATGGACAATCAACTGTCCATGAAAAACCAGATTAACCACATCATCGGTACCTGTTTCGGAGTAATGCGCAGCCTGCGGAAGGTTTTCAACTGGATTTTGATTGAGGCTAGGAAACCATTAGTCCAAGGACTAATAATAAATCGAATGGACTATGGAAACGCCCTACTGTTCTCAATTAATGAAAACCTTTTGGACAGACTACAAATTTTGCAGAATACCGCGGCAAGGCTGGTCCTGGATCTTCTGCCCAGATCCTCCTCCGCACCCTGTTTGAGATCTCTACACTGGCTTCCAGTAAGAAAACGAATCCTCTTCAAGATCCTTTGTCTGATCCACAAACACATGTACGGAAAAGGCCCGAGATACTGGTCCAAGAAACTATGCTGGTACCAACCACTCAGGATGCTCAGATCCAGTAACAAATTTTTGCTTACCCCTCTCAAAATCCATATGGCCAGAAAAGGAGGTAGGTCTTTCTCCTTTCTCGCCCCAGCATCATGGAACAAAATTCCTTCCCACTTACGTACCATCTCCGATCACAACTCCTTTCGTAAGAGGCTGAAGTCATGGCTATTTGACATCTGAGCTATCATCTCTATCAGAGCCGTCTGCAAGCGCCATGAGACTTCCGAGTGATGTGAGCGCTATACAAATGTCCCTGATTTGATTTGATAACAGATGTGTTTATGCGGTGTGTGGAAAAAATGGTCATCACACTGGTCAGTGTAAACTCATGTGTTTATGCAGTATGTAGAAAAATGGTCATCTCACTGGTTAGTGTAAACACATCGGGGGATATTCACAAGAACGTGCGTTAAACATCTCCAAAAAATGTTAACGCAACTTTACACATCGCAGTCTATCGCGGGAAAATAACCCCGTGTTAACGTGGAATTCAAAACACGGTGGTACCATAAGATAGTTTGCCGAAAACGCGGCCAATGTCCGCGATACAACCACCGCGACGGAGATAAAAACACAAACCCCAACACCAAAAAATGTGTGATGAGCCCATTCGCGATGAGGAAAGCAGTGATAAGCAGCGCCAGGCCTGCGACACACACCCGGCAGGCGGGAATAAGCACAACAAAAGCAGGAAAAAGGAAGACAAACCAACCAGAAAACAACAGCGAAGCACAATGGAGGCAGCCGGAGCTAGTACACAACCCCACAAGCCCCATTGGCAACAAAACATTGTACATGGCAGTCCATCGTGGACAAGGTGAATGCAGCCGGAGAGCGGAGGAGGACAATGGAAGAAAACCAGAACAGCTGGAATAATGCGAAACGCACAAACAAGCAGAAGCCCGCCAACAACCAGAAGGCAGCAATGCACACCGGAGGTGGGAGTCCAGCGCCACACCAGGAGCTGGATGACATGGAGGAAATGGTGTCCACCACATCAGTCTGGAGATGGTGGCAGGAGTCGGGGACCGGAAACTGCTCAAAATCAACAGACACAACAGCAACAGGGAGAGGAACGTCCAGGGACTGGGGGGACGGGGGAGATGGGCACAATGGCACACATGCACAATTAAGCACAGCACAACTACAGACAAACCATGCCCAAGAGTAGCAACACCAACCAAGAGCACAAGTCACACAACTCGGCAATATCACACCACTGAACAAGCACAGAAGTGAAAACCACACTGCCTGAAAGGGAGAAGGGTGAGCCAAATCAGAGCTCAAGGGACATCTCACACACAATGCAGCACACACACATAGGAAGCAGAGCACCCCAACATCGAACACAATGTGGTACAAACAGCAACATTTGCACAACCGAACACAGGACACAAGTGCACCCGCTTGTGGTCCGGTAAATGGCCATACGCATCTGACAAAGCACGAAACAGGGACATGATAATGCACAAGTACAAACCCACAGCCCTGATGGGGTAGCAATGCATGTATGGCAGGGACCCAGATAGGCCGTGACACACACATTGGCATACAAATCAACACTCATCACAGTTGGAAACAAGTGGAGGTGCGGAAACTTTATCAACAATGGCGTGTCAGTACGGCCAAGAGAAGTGCCATGACATGCAGACCAATGCAGCAGCATGTCTGAATGAGGAACGTTGGAAAGCGCCCATGTCCACCCCTGGGGAGTCCATCACCCACACAAGTGAGTGCCAACCCGCGTTGGTTGTCCGCGCATGGATCCGGAGTCCAGGCCAATGCAGCCATGTCCACTGTCGTCTTGGGACATGTGACCAGATCCCCAACATGCAACCAGGCGTCGGGACACGTGCAATGGGTCACATTCAGTTGTGGCTGCAGGTACGTTGTCTCTCGTCCATGAACGCGAGTGCAGCAGGGTAGGCCAACATTTCCAATGAGAGCTCGTTGTCGACTAGATCTAACATGTCGGCGACGTAACCCATAAGCTGTCCCGGACAGATGTGCTGACTCCAACCCCTGGCCCCAATTGGCACTAAAGCCCAATAGGGGAGCGGCTCAATGTGGTCACTGCACACGACGAGTCGTGCAATCTCCCAGGTCCAGTTGCCAGAATGCATGCCAATTATCCAGGCATGCCATAAACGGGCATCACAGTGACACTCCCGGTCGTGGGCCAACAGGGGGCGCACACACACGTTGAAATCCAGTTCAGCTACCGTTACGTTGGAGAGGCAGACATCCATGGTCCACTCGAATATGCACGAGCGACAATGCAACACAGGCTGAACGCAGGTGACGTTGGCAAGGCGGAAGCTTAGCCGGTAACTGATCCGCAGCACTGCCAATGGCAGTGCCCCCAGTACATGCAGCAGACGTGCACGGTACCTGTCCACGTGACTGGAGTTGTGCATGTGTCCGGGATGGTCTGCCATTGCGTCAGTGGCTCTGCTTGAAGCAGAAGCGTGCTGACCCGTGCCAGTCCTGTGAATGAAATGGCACAGCTCGGATCAATGAGCACTGTCTGTGTGCAACGGGTGCAGGCCTGGGGTGGGGTGGGAGTACGTGTGAAGGCCATTTCACGCATGCTAACTATGACCAAGGACTTCTGTGTGTGGGATGTGTACACGTTGGTCTCACGTCGGGCAGTGCGTAGTGTGGGAGTCACCAGCAAATGCTACCGTATCTGTCAGGGGGTGCTGGGCACATGCAAGTCCCAGCTCGGAGCTGCAGATGTGCTACTGCCTGATAGTTTTGACAAAGGACCTTTCATCCCTACAGTAACTTTACCATCTGCTTGCATACAGGAGATGTACAGAGGCCTGTCGTGGGTGGGGTGGGACGTCTGCGACCCAGGGAATCATGGATGATATGCCGAGCACGTGGCACATGATCGGCCTCACTGTGTGTTACGTTGCCTCACAGCTGCTCCTCCCTCCCACGAGCCCCCACACTTGTGTGCGCTGCGCGGTTGTATCACGTGCACTCCTACGGCACACCATTGTCATGCCTGTCTGCGCATGTCCAGCGGCATGCCAATAACACCGTGAAGCTGGCCGTTGAGGGTGTGCGGCCACGTGAGTGTAGGCCAATGGTCCGGACAGGGCGGACACAGGAGTACAGTCCATGGCTGGCTGTGATCGCTCTGCGATTGAGGCTAGGCATCTGACTTATGCAGCCGCAGGACTGATAAACATAACACTTGGCATGCATGAGCCAAGACCCCGAGCGGTCTTGCGCTCCTACATTTCCCCGTACGTGCGGGCCCGCCCTCCGGGTGCATGCTACATTGCAACATCAACTACTGTGGCCCTGGTGGGGACAACACTCCAACACAGAGACACGTTACCGCACTTCCTGCTCAAGGCCAGACCAGAGCCATGCCCTGATCCCCCTGCCGAATCAGCACACCCCTGTGCTGACCTGACGTACGCCGGACCAGCACACGCCGCTTGTGCATGCAGGGGGGAGCGGGCGAAGCTACATGTCCAAGGTCTCAGCCACTGCTGAGGTGACATGGTATCGTCCGCTGAAGACAGCACACTGTGATGTTGCAGGGCTCGGGCCCATCATGCTGACATAATGACCACATGGACACACTTGCTTAGATGGTGTGAATGGCTATGGGCACGTGCGCCCGGCCACTTTTATTAGCAGGTTCACATGTCGAGTGATACCTGTGTTGGATGTGTGTGGGGGGTGTGTACACCAGCCGGCATGGAGTGCCTGGTGCAGTCAAAAAACGACAACAGGGTACATCGTAAAGGACACAACCATTCAACCATAAAGGCTCCATGACTTGAGCTGCACAGAGTTAGTGGCCCCGGATGCACAGCGTCCTGCACGGGCCTACCGCCACGGGCCGCTGACTTGCGGTGCACTGGGGCAGGGTCACGAGAGCAGAGCAGGTTCTCGTAGATGACAAAGGGGTTGTCGCGGAGTGTCTCGGTGGACAGTGGAAGGTGTACCCCCAGGGCATGATGCAGAGTGCAGAACCACGCAGAAACAGTCACTATGGTGGAGATGAATGGAACAGACACATGTCGAACACCAAGTCCGGCCCAGCCAGATGATGATGCAGACAACCCCCAGGCCATGGACTCAGACGCCACCAAAGTCCAACCAGAAAGTGCCCATGACTCATTGCGCACAGAGTTAGTGGCACCAGTGCTGATAGGGGATGCCGCCTGTGATGAGGCGTGTCCAATGGTGTGGACTACTCCATATCTTACCTAAGACACAGTTCTACATGTGTGACCTACTGGACCGCAGTGTAGGCCTGAGGCAGCGGTCAGCAGGGGCCATTCACCGAGTGTCGCCGGCTTACGTTGGATGGTCCCACCGGCCTGCGTAGTTCAGGTTCAGTGGCACCACGGGACGTGGACTTGCGGTGAACAGGGTTGGTGGCACCAGGTCAGTTGTTGCTAGTGTTCGGTCACCTCCGTGACAAGGATCCGGCTTTCATCCGGACTGAGCCGCATCTTCCTCCTACTCCTCTCCATGCGTTCACTGGTATGGACTCTGCCATTCATAAATCACGACTAAGTGCTGGATGTGGGACCTACTGGACCGCAGTGTAGGCCGGGGGCAGCGGTCAGCACGGGCCCACAGACACGTGTCGTGTGCTTGCGATGCAGACTTTGGCTTCTCTGATCGGAGGGAGTTCAGTAATGTGGACGCTGCCACGGATT
This sequence comes from Calotriton arnoldi, assembly GCA_963921515.1. Taxonomy (NCBI): domain Eukaryota; kingdom Metazoa; phylum Chordata; class Amphibia; order Caudata; family Salamandridae; genus Calotriton; species Calotriton arnoldi. The sequence continues at coordinate 1,205,203 of CAWUFW010001189.1, forward strand.
TGGGGTCACTGCCATTCAAGACTCAGGGCACAGTTCCACATGTGGGACCTACTGGGCCGCAGTGTAGGCCTGAGCCCTCATCCAAGTGTCGCCGGCTTGCGTTGAACAGGGTTAGTGGCACCACGTGTCGTCGGCTTGCGTTGAACAGGGTTAGTGGCACCACGTGTCGCCGGCTTGCGTTGAACAGGGTTAGTGGCACCACGTGTCGCCGGCTTTCATTGAACAGGGTTAGTGGCACCACGTGTCGCAGGCTTGCGATGCAGACTTTGGCTTCACTGATCGGAGGGATCTACCACAGACTTGGGGTCACTGCCATTCTTAACTCACAACTCAGTACAACATGTGCCAACAACTGGGCCGAAGAGTACGCCGGTGGAGTATGTCAATGAGAAAGGAGTACTGTGGGCCAGCGTCGTGGAGGCCAGCGATGGTCTGCGGAGGCTGCAAAGGTCGCGGGACTGGGGCTTGGAGCTTGCACCGGCACGTGGTGGGCCCTCTTTGACACACGCTGGTGTCGGCAGGTGAGCGGAGCCTCCTTGGTGCGCTGGGGCAGGCATGACGGGTCTGGGGACCAGCGGCCCGGGGTGCAGCAGGCGCACAGGGACGCAGGCCCCGCCGCGCACGGCGCCGGCCTCCTGGCTGGCTGAGAGGCACCGCCCTGGCAGACACGTTGGCCATTCCGAAAGAGAACCACGCCCAGTGCGACTGGGTTTTTATTCACACCCCTATGCAGGCCTGGCATACACAGGGCCAACCCACTCCGCCCGCGCATACAGGGGGGGACGTAATGTGCAACATTTCCGTGTTCTGCCCCACAGCCTGTGGGGACATGGTAGCATCCACTGGCCACTACACTCCATGCACCAGCAGTTAATGTCCACATGGCCATTTCCGTGGTTTGCACATTGAGTCTGTCGGGCACCTCCACGCCACACCTGGCTTTGGGTAGGTTCTCATTCATTAGTCACTTGCCGCTCTCGCACATGCCTGCTCCAAGCCTCTCCTCACATTCTGCTATTGTGTGGCTGTGGTGCCTTGCCATGGCTGGGTTGTGTGCATGGCAAGCCCAGGTTCCCAATGAAGTCGTGTTGTCGTGTCTGGTCGGTAGGCATGTTGTGTGGCATGTTGCATGTAGTTCTGCTGCATGCCCATTGCCAGTGTCGTGAGTTGCATGACTGTGGGGTGGAGGTGTGTGGTGTGTTCATTTGGTACTTACCAACGAGCACTGCATTTCCATAGGTGCCATCCTGGGAACACTGGTTGATGATGGACTTTCGGGAGATGTAGGAATCATGCACTCTGCCTGGGGAGTTGGCCACGACATTGTTGAAGAGTCCCAGGTGGTCCACTGTTGCCTGCACATTCATGGGATGCGTGTGCTTTCTGTTGCAGTATTTGTGTGCAGTGTCGGCAGGGGGCACGAGGGGTACATGTGTGCAGTCGATTGCCCCCGACACGTGAGGGAATCCAGCTATGGCGTATGAGCCTTGCTTGGTCTCCAGCTGCTCCTGCGCAGTGTGGGTGAAGTGGAGGTGCTGGGTACCAGGCTGATGATGGCATCCAGGACAGGTGTGATGAACTTGGATGGGGCTGGCTGTGAGACTCTTCCGACTCTGGCAGTTGTGGGTTGTAAGGTACCAGAGGCCAACATGTGCAGCACAGCCGGCAGCTTTGTCTGCGGAGGGATGTTGGTTGTCCGCTGTGTTGGTACCGTCAGCAGGTGGGCGATGTGGGTCAGGATGCGGGGGATGGTTGTCCTTTTGGGCCTGTAGTGGGCAATGTCCTCCTCTGGCGTTTGGTCTGTGCGGCTGGTGCGTTTAAGGTGGGTCCGCTGTCTTTGTGTACGCTGCCTCAGTGGTGGTCCGGGGAGGGGGGGGACGGGTCCTGGGGGTGGTGGCGGTGGGTGTTGTGGCCCTCATGGGTCTCCGAGCTGCATGATCATTGTCTCCATGGCATCTATGGGTCTTCAGATGTGGCTCTTGGCTGGGCTCCCTTTCATGCTGCAGGTAGTTGTCCTGCTTAACACCTGCAAAAGGCAGGTGTTAATTCCCTGCTGCTACCGCGGCTTATCGCCTGTTTTTGGTTCGCATCGCAGATCTGGCAGTTCGTTGTGAAAGTGGTGTAGTGGTGTTTTCTGGAGTTTTTGCACGGCAACGCCTACTCTGCATCTCATTAGGGTTAGTTGGTGGTGTCACCCGTGGAGATACATTTTGAGGCAGTTATCGTGGGAATACTGGCGATGTCTGCAGTTTGCACCCGCTTGTGAATGGGGCGTTAAATCTATCTCCTCTTTTAATGCGTTAAGGTGGCGATAACTCGGCGATAAGTCCTTGTGAATATGCCCCATCTTGTATAGTTACATCACACAAGGCATTGATAAATCACAAGTTGGATCATTAAGTTTTTGTTATGCAAAAATGTGAAACATAATGGAATTCAATCCTTGTCGAGGCAGGACAAATGTCTAGCGATCTCATCCAGTTCATTCAACCCATTATATACAGTATCCAGAGAGTGCATCCACTTGCACTCGCGCACATTAAGGATTGCATTTACATCTCCCCCTTGGGGCCCAGTGTGACCTCTTCAAGAACTAACCATTTAAGGCTCTCTGGTAGATGATTAAATGATTGTAAGTGTTCTACTAATGGGGCACCAGGGACATTGCATCTCACCCTGCTACAGTGTTGCAAAATACGCACCTTAACTTTCTGGCGTGTTTGCCCAATATACATTAGATTGCACAGACAGATAATAGTGTAAATCATGTCAGTGGTGTTGCAATTTGTGTGTGTTTAAAGCTGAAGGGTATGTTGTTTATAATTACATTGTCTGGTCTCGATGGTGATGTTGCAAGCCTTGCAACGGCCAAACCTGTAATGACCTACAATCTCTGGTAAGCGCCATAGTGCACAGATTGAGGGTTGTGGAGGGGTCTCCAAAAATGATTGGACTACATGATCTCTGACACCTTTGCCCTTTTGAAAGGAGTGCATGGGTGGTTCACTAAGTTCAAGATAGTCTGAGATCAATTTCCAGTGATTATTCACAATGCGCCTGATGTCATTGCTGCGGGTACAGTAAGTGATGACGCATATCATTTTGTTCAAGCAGTCACTAGTCCGTGGTTTGGGTGTTAATAAGGTTTCCCTCGGGTTGAACCAAGTCCTCTTCCGTGCTCATTTGAGAAGTCTTTTGGGGTATCCCCTCTCTAGAAGGCGAAAAAACAATCCTTCAGATTCTTCAAAATAGTAATTATTGTGTGAACAATTCCTCCTTATCCTGAGGAATTGCCCAAATGGCAAATTATCTCTCAGGCCTCTTGGGTGATGACTGCTATATCTTAAGAGTGTGTTTCTCTCTATACTCTGTCTGAAGAGGGTAGTATAAAGAAGATTTTTCTCAGCCTTGATGGAGATGTCTAAAAAATCCACTGTGTTAGGGTTGGAATGTATAGTAAACTTGATATCCGGGGACCTCTCATTTAACCATGTGGGGAAGGTCCTAAGTTATGTGTCATTGCCCATCCAGATGAGCAGGATATCGTCTATATAACATCTCCAGAGCGTTATATGATTGATGTATGGGTTGATCTCATTGTAAACAAAGGGATGTACAGAATGGCTAAATCTGGTGCGAAGCTCGCGCCCATAGCGACACCCTTAGTTTGCAGGAAATAGTCTCCCTGGAAGAAGTAGACATTTTTCATCATGGCTATCTCTAGTAATTTAATGATAAAATCCGTAGGGATCTGAACAGGTTGAGATCTTTTGTCCAGTACAGTCCTGATAACTTCCAATACTGGCAACTGTGTGATACTCGTATATAAGGATACGATGTCCAAAGATACATAGGGGCCGATTCCGATCTTGGCCGGTAGGGCTCCGAATCGGATTTGGCTTAACCGGATCCGATTCAGAGCCCTATTTCCCGACCGATTCGTACATGCGTCCGGACGAGCGAGTACGATGCAAAATCGCCGACCGACTCGTTCGGGCGTCCCAACCGCTCCGACCGACACGTTCCCGGGTCGAACCGCACCGACCGACTCGCTCGGACACGACTCGCACCGCGCAATGGAGACGTTCCCCGGCCGGGTAAGTACGATGTGCGCCGCGAGCAGTCCGACCGACACGCGCCGCCCAGCTCAAAAGAGCAGTCGGAGCCGTACTTCGGGGGTCCGTGTCGGACCCCCCTGTATGAGTAGCCATGCGAGTCGCACACAGGGGGGACCCATGGTCCCCCCTACCTGTGCGTGTACGGCGCGAGTCGCTTCACCGCGTACACGCTGTAGGGGGCGTCTTGTGCGCCTCGCACCCATTGAGGCAATGGGAGCCCGCGTACGCGTTGTACGACCGGCTCCCATTGACTTCAATGGGAGTCCGACCGACTCGAGTACGATAGCATACGGACGCATCGTACTCGTTCGGTCGGGTTTGCACGGGTCCGATTTGGTCAGAAATCTCTCCGGGTCCGGCTCGGTCGGAGAGATTTCCGGCCCGAATCGGAATTGGCCCCTAAGAGTTGGCACGTAGGATTGAAGGGAAAATTGTCCACCAGTCTAATAGTCTCCATGGTGTCTCTCAAATATGATTTTGTGGCCTTAGCGCAGGATTTCAAAAAGAAATCCACATACTTGCACAATGGCTCCAGCAGGGATCCACCACCCGACACTATGGGACGGCCCGGCGGGTGTTCTAAATTTTTGTGAACTTTGGAGAGGGTATAGATGGTAGGTAGATGAGGTTGCTTTTTGTCGAGGTATTCGTGCTCCAAGCTAGACGGGAAACTTGTGTGCGTCCTGCATCGGTGATTTTCAAAATAAGCTTATTTATCTCTTTAGTGGGGTCAGAGTTCAGTTTGGTGTAGCTGACTCCATCCCTTAGTTGTGTATAAATTTCTGACTTGTAATCCGAAGTGTTCTGAATTACAATCTCACCACCCTTGTCGGCTGATTTAATTACAATGTTCCGATTATCCTTGAGAGAATTCAGTGCTTAGCGTTCTGTTTTCGAGATATTGTGGTTGATGTATCGTTTATTGGAACACATCTTCATGACATCTCTCAGTACTACACTCTCGTATGCCAGTATCTTGTGAGACATAGAGTGTGTCGGTCGTGTGAAAGTTGATGGCACCCTTAAGCCTGTGTTGGAGACTGATGGAAGTGATGGTGATTTATTGAAGAAATACCTGAGTCTGATTTTATGGAAAAATCGATGTAGTTCCGTCTTAATATTGAAAAGATTCGGAAGGGACGTTGGAACAAAGGAGAGTCCTTTGCTGAGTACTTTTTGTTCATCATAGTTGGACAGATTGATGATAGGGTTCTCATTCGTAACTACCAGCGGTAGTACTGTCTCTTGGTCTGAATTTCCCTGTGGCTTTCTGGTGGGAAACGGACTTGCTTCTGTCCCCGTGTTCTGCCTCCACCTCAATTCTGGCCTCTCTGTTCTTGGCCTCGCTGTAGGCCTTGGTTCCAATGGTTGCCTCTTCCCCTGGGGGGTCGCCACTGGCCATCACCTAAAAAAGTGTGACCCTGTGGTGGTGCTTGGTATCTGTTGTCTTGGTTGTAGTAGTCTGAGCTTGTACATGGTTGGTCACTTTCACTCCCTGTGCTGTTGGAGCCTGAGGAGTCCTAGAAAGTGGTGAATCTTCTGTACCCCCTGAAGCCACCTCTGCTTCTGTTAGAGAAACACCCCTGAGTATCTTGTTTGTAGTAATCCTCCTGCAGATATGGGTAAGTGGTTTTCCTGTCGTAAAATCTTATAGCCTTAGACAGTTTGTCCAAATTACGTGCCTGTGTGTTGGTGTAAAACTCGCGGATCGTCTTTTCCAGGCGTTCCAGGACCTCTTTGGCATTGGTCAATGCTGCGTCTTTATTGATCTCGCATTTGAGATCAGTGATTTCCTTAAATAATTTGTCCACTTGCTCTATGGCTGTTTCTACTCCCAAAACCATCCAATGGCGCGAGCAGTTCTTCGCCACAAAGCTAAAGTTTCCTTTGAATTTGGGGATGACGACAAAAATTGCCTGTTTGTTTTTACCCTGTAAGCCCACAGGTATAATGTTGGCCTGCAGGTATTTGGTTAATAAGTGGCCATGGAGTCTCGTGCGTATGAGTTTCTTTTCTAACCTCTCTACCCGGCTGACCTTATCATTCAATGTGAAGTCAATGTTAGACGTGGTGGAAGATAAGAAACTGCTGCCTGCTTGTCCCTGAATTAGTCTGTTAATATAGTCTTCTGTGTATGAAAGTGTCTCGCTCTCTGACATTGTGGAACAATAGTTTCCAGAAGAGAACCCTCGCAGGTATGAACCTGCTCACAAATTGTTACAACACAATGGGAAACCCAAAGATCCACCGGACCTGGGTCAATAACAGTACAAGAAAAATGATCACAGTGGACTAACATATTCATTCTAATCACATCACCCAAAATAAACACATTATTCAAATCATTATCAGATTCTAGTATATTTATATCTGTATAGGTATACTGCAAAACATCTATACAATTGCACTAAGGTGCTCCATGGGAAAGTGAAAGTTGTCAGTCTTTACTCCAGCAGAGTTCTTAAAAGGTTTAGTATGATACTGATTTGGTAGGGTCTTATACACAAATGCGCCTTTGATATAGCGGGTGACTTCAAAGGAGAGCTCTGAAGTGCACAAAGATCCCTTTCAACCCAGTCCTGTTTGCCCAACCTATCGAGGGATCAGTGCTTTGTGTGTGGACAGGACACTGCCTATTGAAGTGTATGTGCCAGCCCCTCCCATTCCTCCATGCCCAGGCAGACCCACCAAAATGCAAATGAATGCAGATGGAACCTCATAATGCAGATGAGCCTCACCTACCTGTGTTTGTGGCTGTTTACAAGGAACGCACAAAGTGTAGCTGTCACCCAGCCCAGACGTGTATTGGAGACAGGCTGCAGGCACACAGAGCAAAGTTTAGAGCAGAGAAATGTAAAAAATATTTAATTGGCATTTTTAAAATAGTAATGCCAAATCCAACTTTACCACTGAAGGGAATTTATCATTACCATTCCAAAGATATGAAACATGATTAAGCTACTCCTTTCTAATCAGGATCTACAGCTTAAAAGTGTTTTAGGGAATTCCTAAAGCTAGCCTATAAGAGGAGTAGGCCTCACAGTAGTGAAAAATGAATTTAGCTGTTTGTCGCTACCAGGACATGTAAAACGTAAAAGTACATGTCCTGCCTTTTAGCCACTCAGCACCCTGCCCATTGGGCTACCTAGGGCCTATCTTAAGGTTGACCTATATATAATGAAAGGGGAGTTTAAGGCTTGGCAAATGGCTTTAAATGCCAAGTCAAAGTGGCAGTAAACTGCACACACAGGCCTTGCAATGGCAAGCCTGAGGCAGGTTGTGGGGTTGGCATAATTTGTGTTTCAGGCCCACTAGTAGCATTTAGATTACAGGCCCTGGGTATGTGGCATACCCATTTACAAGGGACTTACAGGTAAACTAATCTGTCAATCAGGTATATTCCTATGTCACCATGTTTTAGGAGAGAAGCACATGAACTTTAGCACTGGATAGCACTGGTGATAAACGGTCTAAATATCGAGTTTTTTATGTCGACTTGCACTAATATCGAGTGCAGAATATCGTGATACAAAAATATCGACTGTCAGAATATCGTGGTCAAGAATATCGAGTCTAAGGTAAGTAATATCGTTTTTAACAATATCGAAGTCATTAATATCGTTTAAAAAAAATTCGAAGTCATTAATATTGTTTGCAAAAATATAGTTGTTAAAAATATCTTTTTTTAGTTAGTGATGTATTTTAGTATGCATTTTAAATGTGAGTTCTATTTTTTGTCTAAGTATTTGTTTTTTTAATGTATGTGTTAAATTTTTAGAAGTTATTAATTTTGTTTTAATTACATTTTGCGTTTTAGTTCCGTAGCGGGTTGTGGGTTTATAGAGGAATAGGGTAGGAAGTAATTTAATTATAAATAATTAATTAATTTTTTTAATTAATTTATATTTATGTATTTAATATTTTATATTGTTAATTGTGGTAATTAATTTATTATTAATTATTTATTATTTGGTTGTTAATTATTAATAATTAATTGGTAATTATGTTAATTGTGTCATTTTTTTAGGAGCGGGTTGTGGGTTGATAGGGAGTAGGGTTGAAAGTAATTTAATTATAATTAATTAATTAATTTTTTTATTAATTTATATTTATGTATTTAATATTTTATTTTGTTAATTGTGGTAATTAATTTATTATTGTTTATTTATTAATTTGTTGTTAATTATTATTAATTAATTGGTAATTATGTTAATTGTGTCATTTTCTTAGGAGTGTGTTGAGGGTTGCTAGGGGAGTAGGGTGGGAAGTAATTTAATTTTAATACATTTTTTAATATTTATAATATAATATTTATTTAATGTTATTTTATAGTGTTAATTGAGTGAATTAATTTATTATTAATTGTTTTTATTTTGCTTGTTAGTTGTTAATAAATAATTAATTAATTGTTAATAAATTATGTTAATTGTGTCATGTTTTACGACATTGGTGGTGTCATTTATAGGGAATATGGTGGGAGGTAAAATATTTATAATTAATTAATTATTTGTTAATTAATGTTAATTAATTAATTAAATATTAAATATGCTAATAGTGGAATAATTTTGATGTGTGAGTTGTGGCGTTTTTAGTTGTAAATGTTGGGAAGAATTTTTTTTACAATTAATTAATGATTTGCTGTTAATTGTTATTAATTTATTAATGTAAAATTAGTAATGGAAATTGTGTAAATATTTTTAGGTGTGTGTTTTTGTGTTTATTGGGGTAGAGGGCTAAAAGTAATATACTTTAAATAAATTAATCATTAGTTGATCATTAATAATCATTTATTAATTGATAAATATTGTTAGTAATTGTTTTGTTTTTATTTTGTTTGGGGATTTAGGTTCAATAGCTGTAATATTTTGTTTTATCCCCTCCGCTATCCAACACTTTCCCTACTGTTGCACTCATTGGAGTGGGAATAGTAATTTATTCCCCTCCGCTATCCAACACTTTCCCTATTGTTGCACTCCCTGGAGTGGGAATAGTAATTTTACCCCTACGCTATCCAACACTTTCTCTAATGTTGTATTAGTTGGAGTGGGAATAGTAATTTTTTCCACTCCGCTATCCAACACTTTCCCTATTGTTGCACTCCCTGGAGTGGGAATAGTAATTTTATCCACTATGCTATCCAACACTTTCCCTACTGTTGCACTCATTGGAGTGGGAATAGTAAATTATTCCCCTCCACTATCCAACACTTTCCCTACTGTTGCACTCGCTGGAGTGGGAATAGTAATTTTTACCCCTACGCTATCCAACACTTTCCCTACTGTTGCACTCACTGGAGTGGGAATAGTAATTTTTACCCCTCCGCTATCCAACACTTTCCCTACTGTTGCACTCGCTGGAGTGGGAATTGTAATTTTTACCCCTACTCTATCCAACACTTTCCCTACTGTTGCACTCGCTGGAGTGGGAATAGTAATTTTTATGTCTTCGCTATCCAACACTTTCCCTACTGTTGCACTTGCTGGAGTGGGAATAGTAACTTTTTCCCCTTCGCTATCCAACACTTTCCCTACTGTTGCACTCATTGGAGTGGGAATAGTAAATTATTCCCCTCCGCTATCCAACACTTTCCCTACTGTTGCACTCGCTGGAGTGGGAATTGTAATTTTTACCCCTATGCTATACAACACTTTTGCATCTGTTGCACTCGCTGGAGTGGGAATAGTAATTTTTAACCCTCTGCTATCCAACACTTTCCCTACTGGTGCACTCCCTGGAGTGGGAATAGTAATTTTATCCCCTACGCTATCCAACACTTTCCCTACTGTTCCACTAATTGGAGTGGGAATAGTAATTTTTACCCCTACGCTATCCAACACTTTCCCTACTGTTGCACTCGCTGGAGTGGGAATAGTAATTTTTTCCCCTTCGCTATCCAACACTTTCCCTACTGTTGCACTCATTGGAGTGGGAATAGTAAATTATTCCCCTCCGCTATCCAACACTTTCCCTACTGTTACATTAATTGGAATGGGAATAGTAAATTATTCCCCTCCGCTATCCAACACTTTCCCTACTGTTGCACTCACTGGAGTGGGAATAGTAATTTTTACCTCTCCGTTATCCAACACTTTCCCTACTGTTGCACTCGCTGGAATGGGAATAGTAAATTATTCCCCTCCGCTATCCAACACTTTTCCTACTGTTGCACAAGCTGGAGTGGGAATAGTAATTTATTCACCTCCGCTATCCAACACTTTCTCTACTGTTGTACTCAATGTAGTGTAAAATGTTGTTTTAAAAAATAATAAATATTTTAATATTTTAATTTAATATATATATATATTTATTTTGTATTTTATGTTACAGGTGTATGTATATATATATGTATTTATAATTTTTAATATATTTCTAACATTTTATAATTTATTAAAATAATTATTTCTTAATTATTATTAAGTAAATATATATATTACATTTTATATATGTATGTTTAATTTATTTTTACATTACATTTATTACTTATAATTGTTAACATTTTCTAATAATTATAAATATTTTTTTTAGTTATATGTATTATTTAATTTATTTTACATTATTTTTCTACATTTAAAAAAAATGATATTTTGTACTTCGATATTTTTAACAACAATATTTTTTCTCGATATTTTAGTACTTACCGTTATGAAGATAGGATGTCGATATTTTTGACATCGATATTTATGTCCCGATATTTTGGGAACATGATTTTCTGTCACTCAATATTTTGTCAGTGATCATGCAGTGGTAACGTGCTCAGAGTACTAAGGCCATCAAAAAGAGTTCAGCAAAAAGAGGAGGAGGAAGGCAAGATGTTTGGGGTAACTCTCCTAAATTGGCCATTTCCAACAATATGACTGCATGTTTCTAGACCCCTGAAAGAATGATTGAATATCAGAACAGTATTCAGACAAAATATCGAGTTAGAATTGTGGACTTACACAAATATCGAGTTTTAAATATTGCGACACAGAAATATCCACAGCAAGAATATTGTGGTCAAGAAATTCGATTTTAAGGTAAGAAATATCGTTTTTAAAAATATAGAAGTCATTAATATCGGGGCGTGGCCAAGATGCCAAACAAGATGGCGGCGTAGCTGCGGAGCTCCGCACCACCGTTCCCGTCGTAATTTCTATACGGGAGAGAAATGCCTTTATTTTCTTCAAACGATGTAGGATTCCTGCTCCTTATTATAGCGGTGAGCTTTTGTGCACTTGAATTGCCGTTTTTCATCAATTTTCGGCTACTTTCATGCCGCGACTCGTTTCCACTCAAAATGGCCGCCATTTTGGATTCTTCATGTCTCGATCGCCGCTCTGCTTGAAAACCTCACAATGCCCAATTTTTTGAAAACCTCACAATGCCCAATTTTTTCTGCACTTATGGAGCACCTATACTTTGAATTGTTGTGATGGGCAAATAATTTCTTTGTGTATGCTGGAAATTTGCTTCTTTTAACTTCTGTCATGTGAGTGAAATAACCTGCTTACTCCGAGTCAGCCGCCATTTTGTGCTCTACTCGACTTCCACATAAAATGTATTTTCATTCAGTATAAATGGTCTTCACTATGCCACTTCTACTGATGTCATGCTTCCTAGCCTTTTCTTGAATAACAGCTTGTTCCTTTAAAAGGAGGTCTTTTACATTTTAAATGTTTTGAATTCATGTTGCAGTATTTTGAACCACTTTTCTACATCACTAACTGTAGAGCCTGTGAAGCCTTCTTTACTTGGCCATTTCTTCTTGCTACATTTTCGTGCAGTGACCCTACCAATTGAAGAGTTCACATTTAAGAGTTTAGTTTCAGTTTTTACTTACTAAACTCCACCGGCCCTATATGGGGAGACTGAATAACCTTAAACTTACTGCTTCTTCCAAGGTCACTGCGTGCTCAGACTCAGACTCCAACTTCAACGAAATGGATGACACTTCTACTCAGAAACCTGATCATTCATCAGGCACCATTCCTAAAATGCAGTTCTGAAGCAAGCTACCTGCGATTCTACCAAACGGCCAAAAAGAAAATCCTACTTCTCCAGTGAACTCTTCCTCAACCTCCATGGATTTAATCCTTGAGGAAATTATTGCTTTAAAACCTTTCATAGAGGAAACTAACAAGACTTTGCAATTTTTGAATGACAAATGGTCTACATTGGACTCACGAGTGCTCATTGTGGAGCAACGAACAGAATGTGCCTAGCAGAGCTACATTGGCTCCCTGTGCAGCAAAGAATTTATTTTAAATCCCTTTGTATAGGGTTTAGGGCTTTGCATGGACTCGGTCCTGGGCCCCTATAGAAGAAATTGGTTTGGTATACTCCTACCCGGACCCTTCGCTCCTCTTTTGCCTACTTGGCAAAGGTACCCAGGTTCAACAGGGTCAGACTGGGAGGAAGATCTTTTAGTTTTGCTGCTGCAAAACTCTGGAACGCACTCCCACTAGAAATTAGACAATGCAGTACCCTGTCCCTGTTCAGGAAAAGGATCAAAACGTGGTTGTTCCCCAGAAACTGATCCTGTCGCTTTTGAGTAATGTTTTTGGTTCTGTCCCTCTCGCTTCACGTTGGTCTGTATTCAAGTATCTTTAGCGCCAGGGTACCCGTAGGGTGTTTGTTCCGCTCTATAAATGCTCTATACAATACAATACAATCCCTTCAAGTCTAGTGCTCTCGTATTTCTTCTCTAGAATCTGAAGTTTCATTACTTAAAAAACAAGCTGAGAACTTAGAAAATCAAAATCGCAGGAACAATCTCGGAATTTATGGTCTCCCTGAAAATATTGAGGGTTCCAACCCAACCGTCTTTTTTCAGTCATTTTTGCTTAAGCTCTTAGACTTACCTGCTTCTCCTCCTCTTAACATTCAAAGAGCACACAGGCTTGGACCTAAAACTTCTGTGAAACCTCGTGGTGTCATCATATTATTTCTGCAATACACTGACCTTCCACAAGTTCTGTCCGCCATCAAGTCCAAAAAGCAAATTTGTTGGGAAGGTCATCGTCTATTTTTCTCCGAGGATGTTGCTAAAATTACGGCAGACCTTCGGAAAACATTTCTTGATCTACATCCTCAACTTCGTGCTATCAATGCCAGATTTGGTCTTCTACATCCTTGCATTTTTAAAGTGACATATAAAGAAAAGACTACAACTTTTGAGGAACCAGTGGCGCTACAAGAATTCCTTTGTCTTCATGGAGCGGATGTCATGGACACTTCAAACCTACATCATTAGTACTTTTTTTGCTTCGCCCTGTGTAGATGTTTTGCTGTTCCGGTTATGCATTGAGTGTTGTTTTGCTTGTATTTTCATAATGTTCTAGCATTTTGTCATTTTATGTATTTTTCTCTTATCACTTTTTCTAGTGTGCTTGTTGATTTATTTTGTTATGTTTTTCTCCTTATGCGTATAGGTGTTTTGTTCCTGCAATCCATTACATATTTGGTCTCCCTTTTATGTCAAAGTTCTGACTGTGGTTCCTCGGGCATTCGGTGGAGCTCTGGTGCTGTCGTCGTCGTCTTCTGGTGTAGTCACCTCCATTTCGTCTTGTTTTTGTAGGTATGTTTCTCAGTCGTCGTTTGTATGACTTGTACTGTCTCTTTGTTTTTATCTTTTCCCTTCTTTATCGGCTTACTCTTCTGTTGTCCCTTCTGTATTCTTTACTTCTCTCTTTTATTTCTTCTGTTCTACCCTCTCATTTTTTAAGTCTAATTTTCTAACACATTCGTTTTATTTCTCTCGCCTTTTCTTCTCATTTATTTCTCAAACAGCTCTCATTCGTGCTCTTGTAAGCATAATGTTTGTTCATACTTTTCTTATTAAATTACATTTCGGGTTACTACCTGGAACATTAAAGGACTGAACAATCCTATTAAAAGACAACGGGTGCTGTCCCATCTAGCAAAACTAAAAACTGACATTGCTTTACTCCAAGAATCTCACATCTCAGATGATGAAGCTTCCAAGTTGAAAAGATGCTGGGTGGGTCATGTGTTTAATTCTCCAGCTTTTAAATAAGAAAAATGGAGTTTTGATTTAATGTCATAAAAATGTGCATGTTCAGGAAGCTGATACTGAAGGTCGTTGGGTTATTGTTAAACTTCTTATTGATAAGATTCCTTTAGTTATTTTTAATGTATACGGCCCTACTTCGTTCGATAAGGTTTTCTGGATAAATGTATCTAGAAATTACTTACATATGATGATGAGTACATTATATTTGGTGGTGACTGTAACCAAATTCTCGATCCTATTTTAGATAGGAACTCTAGAGTTAAGTTTGTCCCCTCTAAAATGCATTCACAATTTACTTCCACAGTGCGACACAATGCGTTTGTTGACATCTGGCGACTTTGTCATCCTGACCTTAGAGAATATAGTTTTTATTCGGCCTCACATCATTCACAATCGCGTATTGATTACCTTTTCCTCAGCAAATCCCTGGCCCAACATGCCATTCAATCTGAAATTGGTTCAATCCTAATCTCAGACCACGCCCCCGTACTTGTTGATATTGAACTCATCCCTTTTTCACCTCACCGGGTAGATGGCGCTTAACAATTCCCTACTCCTTGACCCTAATTTTTGTCAAAAATTAAACTCCTTTGCCTCTTAGTTTTTTACTATCAACAATTCCCCGGACTCTCCCTTTGTTATGGTATGGGATTCTTTTAAAGCAGCGGCCAGAGGTTTTATTATAAATTTTGTTTCACAAATGAAAAAAGCCTTAGATATACAATTTTCTCAATTACTTAATAAAATTAAACAATTAGAATATACATATTATCATTCTAATAATGAGTCCTCTTTGAAAACCTTATTGAAGCTAAACTTACTTTTAATAAATTATCTACGGAAACTGCTTCCAACTACCTATTGAAAAGTAGCTCTCGCTATTATGGGGGCCAAAACAAAATGGGGAAATTACTAGCTAACTACTTAAAAGTAAGAAAGGAAAGTACAAGAATAGAGTCTTTGAAAGGTCCTGCCGGTACTTCCATCTTTAAGGATGAAGATATTTTGAATGAATTTGTTTCCTTTTACAAGAATCTATATACTCCTGAATCGTCACCAGATCAATCTGATGTTCTTTCCTACTTTTGTTCCATCCCCTCCCCCCTTCTAATCACATTGATTTTGAGTCTTTAGGAGTTGATATTTCTCTAGCAGATATATCCCATGCTATCTCAGTGTTACGTCATGGGAAGGCGCCCGGACCGGATGGCTTTACCATTGAATTTTATAATCATTTTGAGAAAATTCTTTTGCCTAATCTCTTACTTTTATTCCAATCTTTCTCTGATGAATGCTCTTCTCAGGTCTCATTTCAGGAAGCATTGATCTGCTTAATTCCTAAGGAGGACAAGGACCATTCTCTCTGTAAGAACTATCAGCCTATCTCTTTAGTTAATACAGATTATAAGATCTTTGCTAAGATTTTGGCTCTTCGTATCGATCCTATTCTGCCTGATCTTATTGGCCCTGAACAATCAGGTTTCGTTAAAGGGAGACTTGCTTCTGACAATTCTCGGGTCTTTTTTAATGTTCTAAGCAAGTCTTCTTCCTTGGATCATCCGATTGCCGCGATCACCTTAGATGCTGAAAAAGCATTTGATAGGATTGGTTGGGATTTTATGTTTCATGCTTTGAAATGGGCGGGCTTTCCTCCCAATTTCATTGCTTTAATTTCTTTATTATATTCAGATCCTCATGCTTCAATTTTCGTTAACAGTAAAACTTCTGATTATTTCCCCTTACATAGGGGGTAAGACAGGGTTTCCCTTTATCTCCCTTATTATTTGTTATAGCATTGGAACCTTTTTTTAACTAAGATTAGACAGGATGATCGCATTACAGGGTTCCATTTTGGTCCTCATCAAGTTAAAATGTCAGTCTATGCTGATGACATTCTTTTATATTGTTCCAATCCTGAAACTTCTCTTATTCCCTTTCTTCAGCAGGTAGCCTCTTTTTCTCAGCTTCCGGGTTATCGCCTAAATGCAGATAAATGTGAAATTTTGCCTTTGAACATCTTGTGTCAGAAACATCTTTTCGAGAATTCCGGGTTTTCTTGGCAACCAATTAAAATCAAATATTTAGGCTTGTGGTTTGCACCTTTAATACCTGAAACATTAAAGCTAAATTTCGATTATATTACCAAAAAATTAAATGACACTATTAGTCATTGGCACTCCCTTTTCCTTTCTTGGTGGGGTCGTTTAGACTCAATTAAGATGATGCTCTCCCCTCTTATGTTATATAATATCTCTATGATCCCTATTCACATTCCTGAGTATTATTTTAAGAAAATTGATTCCACTTTGATAAAATTCCTATGGAAGGGTAAACCATCTCGTATAGCCTTGTCCTCTTTAAAGAAAGATAGACCTAATGGAGGTCTTAGATTTCCTGATTTTAAAACTTTTCATTCCGCTTTTTCACTAAAACAAGCTGCTCGATGGATATCTACTGATCTTCCTTTATATCCTCCTCTTTGGTTAAAAATGGAGAATTCTCTTATTGCCCCTTTCGATTTCACACTCTCGTAAACTTTTGACTCCTTTCCTATCTTCATCATATCCCTCTACTAGTTCCCTTCATCAACTACCTATTTGGCATAATAAATTATTAAGGGTCCGTAATCGTTCAATATACTGGAAAACCTGGCACTCTAGAGGTTTAAAGTGGATTTCTCAGCTTATATTTGATTCCCAACCCCTCACTTTCTCTGATCTTCAATCTAAATTTTGTTTACCTTCGTCATCTAGATTGCAATATAATCTTCTTTATCCAATTTCTCCATAATCTACCAGGCATTACTAACTTTCCTGTAAATTACAGAAGCTTATCCTCCATATTGGATAATTCCCCCTCAGCATCCATTATTTACAAAACATTACAACTTCCCACAGATAGGCAAAAATCAAAGATTGAACAGGCATGGGAAAAGGATTTATCACAAGAATGGTCAACTTCCACATGGGATAAATTATGGTCTAAACTTCACAAAACCTCTCGGGCTGCTAATACCACACAAACCCTTTTTTTCATTTATCATCGAGTACTATATTCCCCAGTATCAATCGTATCCTTTTCATCAGAAACGCCATCTTCCTGTTGGTCTTGTCCTCGCCCTGCTGCAGACCTAAAACATATGTTGTTTGAGTGCCCCTCCATCCTTCAATTTTGGCAATCAGTCTGGTCCCAAATTAAGATAATTTTTAAAGTTCAGATCCCTTTTTCCTTCACAAATATATTTCTAGGTACCTTATCTCCCCAATGGCCTCAATCACCACTAAGGGGCTCATTACGATGGTGTAATGTTTGCCACCGCCGGGCCGGCGGTGGCGACCGTTACGCCATCGTAACGTGAAATACCCCCGCCATATTATGATGGCGGTGGGTATCGCGGCGGACGCAAAGTCTGTCCGCCGCTTTCGCGCCGGTCGGCAATTGTTACGATTGACGGCCGGGCGGAGCTGGGCCACTGATATGGTGGCGGTGCCTAGCAGGCACCGCCAGCCATATTAGGATGTGGGTATTTTAAAGCCTTTCCATGGCTTTAAGGCTGGTGGGGATTGGCTTTGGGGGCCCGTTGCGGGCCCCCTGGGGGGGAGGGGGTGGGAGGGTGCACTTGGGGTGCACTCACCAAAGACCCTCACACCGCCAAAGCCCACCTCCACGAAGGAATGAAGGCCGTCGCCGAATGGATGAGGACCAGCCGCCTGAAGCTGAACTCGGACAAGACGGAGGTCCTCATCCTTGGTTCCAACCCTTCAGCCTGGGACGACTCCTGGTGGCCAACATCACTGGGAACAGCCCCGCCACCCACCGACCACGTACGCAACCTAGGGGTCATCCTCGACCCCACCCTCTCCCATGACTAAGCAGGTCAACGCCGTTTCCTCATCCTGCTTCAACATCCTCCGAATGCTCCGCAGGATCTTCAAGTGGATCCCCACCGAAACAAGAAAACAGTCACCCAGGCCCTCGTCACCAGCAGGCTGGACTACGGAAACGCCCTCTACGCAGGAACGACGGCTAAGCTCCTGAGACGGCTGCAACGCATCCAGAACGCCTCTGCACGTCTTATCCTCGACATCCCCCGATGCAGCCACATCACACCCCACCTGAGAGACCTGCACTGGCTCCCTGTCAACAAGAGGATAACCTTCAAGCTCCTCACCCACGCACACAAAGCACTCCACAACTCCGGAGCAGCCTACCTCAACAGACGACTCAGCTTCTACACCCCCACCCGCCAGCTCCGCTCGACCAGCCTCGCCCTCGCCACAGTCCCCCGCATCCGGAAAATGACCGCCGGCGGCAGATCCTTCTCCCACCTCGCCGCCAAGACCTGGAACACCCTCCCCACCAACCTCCGACAGACCCAAGACCTACTGGCCTTCAAAAGACTCCTCAAGACCTGGCTCTTCGATCAGTAGCAGCACCACCCTCCTCTTCCCCCAGCGCCTTGAGACCCTCGCGGGTATGTAGTGCACTTTATAAGTGACATGATTGATTGATTGATTGATTGATGTCCTCATTTTTCGCGGCAATCTCCTTCAGCAGCTTATTGATGTCTGTGAGCTGCCCAGCCACCTGCGCGTGGTCATCTTCGAGAATGGAGATTTGCATTTCCGCCTCTTTAATTCTGCCGTCTTGCTTTTCGATCTTTTGGGTGATCTGGTCCATTCTGGCGCACATGGAGTCCATTTTTCCCTCAATGGAGACGAAGCTAGCTTTCATTGTGTTAAGTAGCGTCTTCATGTCCACTTCATCCGCGTCTCTGTTCGCCTGTCCCACGCCGTCTTGTTCCGCCTCAGGTGGCTGTCCTCTGGGCGTCCTGCAGGAGTCGAAAGTGAGCTTGGGTTGTTTACCGTCCGGCTTCCCCATTATGGCACCGGCAGTAGCCGGGGGATAGAGTCACAGGTGGCTGCTGTACTGACGCACTAGGCGCCGATAAGTGCGCGCACGTTTCGGCAGCTTCGGAGGCTATGTCGCTCGCCACTGATCAAGCGGGCCGAGGTTTGTGAAATCCCTCCGGGACGAGTGCTACGGGCTCCCCGGTCTCCAAGTGGGGATTGCGTGCAGCTCTCTGTGCGGACCCGGGGATGCGGGGCCTCGTAGTAGCCACCGAGCGGCACGAGGCGCCTCAGCTTCTACACCCCCACCCGCCAGCTCCGCTCGACCAGCCTCGCCCTCGCCACAGTCCCCCGCATCCGGAAAACGACCGCCGGCGGCAGATCCTTCTCCCACCTCGCCGCCAAGACCTGGAACACCCTCCCCACCAACCTCCGACAGACCCAAGACCTACTGGCCTTCAGAAGACTCCTCAAGACCTGGCTCTTCGATCAGTAGCAGCACCACTCCCCTCTTCCCCCAGCGCCTTGAGACCCTCGCGGGTATGTAGTGCGCTTTATAAGTGACATGATTGATTGATTGATTGATTGATTGGGGGGTACCCATGGTACCCCCCTGCAGTTTCCTGCACCAAGTGGCAGGCACCGCTTGGTGCCTGCCATGTGGTGCAGGGAAATGCTGTGCATGCCATTTCACCATTGCAGACGGTGCTGCAGCCAGCAGCACCGTCCGCAGTGGTAAAAGGCCAGGATGCACCCGCCAGTATGGCAGGTGCATCCTAATTGGGCCGGTGGGACCACCGCACGTCTGGCGGTCGGTCCCATCACCGTTATGATGGCGGGTGGACTGATGTTCGCCCGCCATCATAATGATCCCCTTAGTTTTAAACTTTTAGATTTATTATTAGCTGTTGCATTTCATCTAATAACCTCAAACTGGAAGCAAGTCGATAAAGTCACTTTTAGATCCTGGTGGAATGCTGTTTGTTTCCATCATCGGCTTGACACTAACATGTATCTCCCATTTCTCTTGCAATCAAAAGGGATCTCCTGTAGCTTCCCTTAACAACTTATTTATCTGTAACTGCCTCTTCAATTGTTGCTTCTAAAAATGTATCAGATGATGTACGGAAACCACCTTAATTTTCTCCCTTTGCCTTTTCATTACCAGATTTTTAGTTGGATCTTTACTTCTGAATGTTTATTACCATATTTTTCAATTTTATTATTGTTATGCTTACAGTGTTCAATAATGTTTATTACACACTTGTCATTTTTAATTGATATACCTTAATTGCTTCTTGTTTCTTTTCCCTTGTCCTTTTTCCTATTGTTTTATATGATGTATTTTTCTTTTGTTTGCAGCTTGATAGCCCTATCCTTGTGCAGCTTTTACTATATTTCTCCACTTTTATGTCAAATAGGATATGCTATATTCGTTTTTTGCTCTTATTTTTCCTGTTATTCCTTAATAAAATCAAACTTTAAAAAAAAGTCATTAATATCGTTTGCAAAAGTTGGAATAGTGATTTTTACCCCTCCACTATCCAACACTTTCCCTACTGTTACATTTATTGGAGTGGGAATAGTAATTTTTACCCAAAGCAATCCAACACTTTTTCTACTGTTTCACTGATTCAAGTGGGAATAGTAATTTTTTCCCTCCGCTATCCAACACTTTCCCTACTGTTGCACTCACTGGAGTGTGAATAGTACATTTTATCCCTCCTCTATCCAACACTTTCCCTACTGTTGCACTCACTGGAGTGGGAATAGTAATTTTTACCTCTCTACTAGCCAACATTTTCCCTACTGTTACACTCAGTGGAGTGGGAATAGTAATTTTTACCCCTCCGCTATCCAACACTTTCCCTACTGTTGCACTCACTGGAGTGGGAATAGTACATTTTACCCTTCCGCTATCCAACACTTTCCCTACTGTTGCAGTCATTGGAGTGGGAATAGTAATTCTTACCCCTCCGCTATCCAACACTTTCCCTACTGTTACACTCACTGGAGTGGGAATAGTAATTTTTATATAATTTTATTTTATTAATTTTAAAATCATAAAATACATTAAAATTAATAGTTTATTAATTATTTTAAAGTAAATATATATAATTATATATCTATTCATTATTATGTATGTGTGTTTAACTTTTTTAATTAAGTTTATTTGTTATATTTGTTAAAATGTAGATTAAGTCAAAAAAAATTAAATACATTTTATTTAATATATTTAATATTTATTATTTTATTTTATATATATATAAAAATCGATATTTTGTACAACTATATTTCTGACATCAATTTATTTTTTTCGATATTTTTGTACTTACTTATTCTATATTTTTACCTCGATATTTTTTACATCTATATTTTTTAGGTCAATATTCTGTCAGTGAACCATAAACATTCCACAGTATTTAATTTATCATGACAGGTTTTTAATTAGATACTTTGATATTACAACAAGGAACGTATCATGAGTCATCAGTAGGATGCAATAAAACTGACTCCAAAGTCACCAAGTCACTTAACAATGTAGTAGTGAATAAGGTCACCCTAGAAATCCATTCAACCAGTCCCAGAGAAAGTCCAATGAAATTAAAATTCAATAGACTTCTAGTTGTATCCATATAGTCTATCAATAAACTTTGTAGTGGAATATATACAATCGGAACATACAATAACCCCTAAAGGAATAATTTAATATCAAAACATGTGATTACGTATAGTGAGTGGTACCCTAAGTAGCCAATCATGGAATCAAATGTACTTGTTTATAAATGTTGACGTTTTGGTCTCTGGTGTCAGTATATAGTACATGAGACCATCTACAGGGCAAAGTGTTCTTAAAATACCCAAGTTCTAAAATTGGATTAAAAAATATAAGCCATAATCAGAAAATCAAACCCACCAATATAGAAAAACCCCTCAGGCGAACCAATGCTGTGAATTCATCATCACCTTAATCGCCATGCAGAAATCCAGTCAAACCAAAAATCATAGTGTCAACCTGTAACAACACATTATCTCAAGGATGCATGAAGGTCTTCTTGGGAGCAAGCTCTGTGTAGAGAGACTTAACCAATGATACACAATGACTATTATAATGCCAGATAATTTTTGAACGTAGTTAACATCACCTCAGGTGTGTGGAAAAACATAGGGTAAAACTCACTCAATCACATGAGAAGGCATGCATCTGTCTGATGATTTATTGAAGATCATACAGCTGCAGCACAATTCAGGGACATATAACTTGTGAAAGGCATAGTGTTCCCAATAATAAAAAGTAGCTCATCAGCTAAGATTAAAAGCTAATAAAGAACTGGAACAGCGGTTATGGGAGGAACTATATTGTATATTTATGCTGTTGTATGGTAAAGTATCAAGGTCAATAATATTGACCTGCATATATCAATTTCTGAATATTGACTATCAACATATCATTAAGGTAAGCCTATAAAGAGAGGTATATATTTGCTATTATTAACTCTACATCCACTTACCTAGATGATATGCTGGTACTGCATATGATGGAATCAATAGTGCTGGCCAATACAGAAAAATGTATATTTTTTAATTACATCCTTTTGAACATCCTCTACGCTTGCCCAACTACATGACGCACTGTACTGAAGCCAGGTTAAAGCCCATATATAAAGTGTTGTAAAGTGTCATTTTGCCCTGTTCACCCCCATTTTTTTGCTGACTGATACTGGTGTTAACGGACACTGACTGTACTCTGAGCTCTGCTAACCAGGCCCAGGGCCAGTGATAGGTGTAAAAAGGTACATGTAATGGGGTACACTTACAATTGGCAATGGCAGACTCTGTAAGTCCCTAGTAGATAATAGGGCCAGGGGGTGCAATCTACCTGAAGTCCCTAGTATATAATGGGGCATGGAGGTTTAGAGGCCCAGCAGATATTCTGCACTTGCATGTGTGCTCTGCTGTGTGTCTGCTATCCTTTTAAAGGCAGTCCTGTATTTGCAGCCTGTCTTTAAAGAAAAATTCTCACAATTGGTATTGACAGACCATATAAGTCCCTAGTATATAATGGGGCTAAGGGGTTAAAAATACATATAACTACATATAAGTCCCTAGTATGTAATAGGGCATGGAAGTTTAAAGGCACAGCAGAGTTTCTGCACTTGCATGTGTGATAATCTACCTTATTTGTACATATTAGGCACCCCCCAGTCTTCCCTAGGTGTCCCAGTGGAGAGGAGCCATGTAACTCCAAGCAGGGACCTTATAAAATATGTTTTATATGCCCTGGTCGAGGAAAAACTGCCCATTTCTTTTTACCCCATTGTAGATACTTAACTCCATAGGCTAACATTGTAATTTTTCATGTAGATATAACTATTGCTAGGAAAGGAGTGAAAAATATCATTCAATGACTTAAAAGATTGGTATTGATAAATGCAACAACTTGCCACTGTTGAATTTATCATAACTAGTACAGAAGAGAAGTCTCTTCTGTAAGCCAAACTCCAGCCTTCTAGTGGTCTCTGCTGATTAGTCAGCCTTAATGGACTTAGCCAGGCTGCTTTGATTAGGTGATAAGTGGCTTGACCGAAGCAGAGGCTATCTGATGGAGAGGGCTCTGCAGCTGGGGAGGATGGGTCCTGCAGAGGGGGCTGCGTAAATCAACTGAGCTCAAAGAGAGAGCAGATCAGCAAGAAATGCCAAGTGTACCTACCACCAAATCCTATGTCTCAGCCTTTTCCGAGGTCAGGGGGAGAAAAGCTAATGGAAATGGGCCACAATGTGGGTTGGTTTAGCTAGCTCTTAGTCCTCTGGAGAGAAATCATCCATGTTGGATTTTGGAAGTGCAGTGCTTTGTGGTACAAGAAGATGCCACACTTTGGAGGAGGTTCTCATGCTTTTGGGTAGCACCCAGCATCTCATTGGACAGAGATGCCCCTCTGCTTGTCGCCACAGGACACTAAATAAATATGTGAGAGCTGCATAGTCTCTCAGATCTGCTGCCTGAAACTGCAAGGAAAAGAAGGGCTGCCTTGCTGGAATATGGATTTGCACCAAACGGCCTGCACTCTGAATGACTGCCCCTGCTGCACAATCTGGTACTACAGCCCTGGGGACTGTGCCTTGCTTCAACAAGGATTAAGGAATGGACTCCCTGCAAGCTACCGGTTAACAGATCCCACCTGCATCATCTCCACCAAGAGTACCCATACTGGTGTGAGTCCAGTAGACTTTTAAGGATTTGGCCAGGTGTACTGTGGGAATTGTGGTCCAGGCATTCCAGAGACCATCTAGGAGATTCCAGACATTTGGAGTGGTGATTTTAACACTTGGAACCTACAAGGAGACCTTCAGAAAGCACCTCCTGAAGTATGGAGAACTTTGGAAAATGTATGGGAAAGAGCTCAGAAAGGTGACCGACCTGATATTGAGAGTCAAGCCGGCCACCTTCAACTGCAACCCGGGCAAGATTTCAGGTTCGTCCCGCTGAAAGCTCCAGACTTCAAGGATTTGACCGGGCCTCAGGAAACGTCAAGCCGGCGAACCCTCTCCGAATCCGGCCAGCTGTGGAGGGTCCAGCGACATCAGAAGGAAAAGCTCCAGAAAAGTTTCTAAGGGGCCGATCCCGATCTGGGTCGGAAAACTCTCCGACCGAGTCGGATCCGGAGAGATTTCCGACCGAGCCGGACTCCTGCAGCCCCACCGAGCGAGTACGATGCGGCCGCATGCTGCCGGACTCGATTCGGTCGGACTCCCATTGAAGTCAATGGGAGCCGGTCGTACGATGCGTACATGGGCTCCCATTGACTCAATGGGTCACGTCGCAAACAAGTGCGCCCCTACAGTGTGTACGCGTCGGTGCAACTCGCACCGTACATGCATGTTATGGGGGACCCTTGGGTCCCCCTGTGTTCGACTTCGTACGGCTATGGGTGCAGGGGGTCCGGCACGGACCCCCAGAGTCCGGCTCCGGGAGCTTTTTCGAGCCGGACGCTCCGACTCGATCCGGCTGTCCGATGCGTCCATCGTACTCGCTCGGTCGGATAACATCTCCATTGCGTGGTGCGATTCGTTTCCGTACGAGTCGGTCGGAGCGGTTTGGATCCGGAAACGGTTCGGTCGGAACACACGCGTACATTCGCATCGTACTAGCTCGGTCGGACAGCTGTACGAGTCGGTCGGAATAAACGCGGACGGCTCTTACTTTTTCCGGCCGGATCCCGTTCGGAGAGCTTCCGACCGAGATCGGAATCGGCCCCTAAGTGTGAAGGTAAAATTTTGACCATAGCCTCCCACTCAGTGTATCCGAATAGGACTCCATCGCAGTGGGCCTCAAATTTTGACTTTGTCCTGCTCAAGTGCGACCAGATGTCCCAAAGTGGCGCTATATGTTTTTAAACACTATAAGATGGTTAATCTTTAAAAATTCATATCTCCGGCTCCCTACATTGGATTTCATTCAGGTGTCTATTTGTTAATAAAAATATTTCCTACTTTTATAAATTGGTGTGGGATTTTTATTGTGTGTTGTGTCTTACTTATTTGATGTATTGGTGTTTTTAAATAATTTTACTCCTGTCTCCTAAGTTAGGCCTGACTGCTCTTTTTCAGCTCCCAAGGGTTGAGCAAGGGGCTAATTTACTGAGATCTTTACTGGACCCTATATCGTGTTAGTGGCCTTATTACTAGCGGTAGGTGCATACTTACCCATGCCAATAATCCACTTTCCAACATTTGATGTTCAGCGTTGTGGATGCGGACTTGTGTTTAAAGTACACCATACAGTAGTTAAGTAAGATCTTTAAAAATCCTCTAAATTGTCTTAGAACAAAACTGTTGGTTTTTGAATTTCAGAATTTTGAACTGAACTGATTTTTAATCCATTGTTTTGATTTTTCTAAATTTGTTCTTGAGACCCAAACCTAGGGATACCATGGATCTGGCTAAACTGACTAAACTCAAAGTGGCTGAGCTTAGGATTTTGTGTTAAGGCTGGGGGCTACCTGCTACTAACAAGATTAGGAAGGCAGCGTTGGTTAAGTCCCTGAAGCCCTGGGCCAGCCACAGAGAATGAAGGGCGGGGGAGGCTGACCCCCTACGTAACCCAAGAGGAGGGTGATGATCGTGGCTCCTCCATTGCTTCCAGAGCTAGGTATATAATTCCAGCTGGTGGGAGGAGGTCAGGTTCCTCCACACAGGAACCATGGCTGTCCCTTGCAGAGATGCAGCTTGAGGCCCAACTAGCTTTAATAGCTTTGGCCCAGAAGAAACTGGGATTAGCTAAGGAGCAGTGGGGAGAAGGAAGCAAGAAGAAATGGTAGCAGCGATAATGATGAGGAGGTTGAGATGTCCAGGGTTGGTGGGTTTGACCCCAAGCTCCCCAAGGGAATAGTGCACAGGTACACAGAGGGGGATGATATTGACAAATGGCTGACTGCATTTGAAAGGGCCCTTGAGAAGAGGGAGGTCCGCCCCAAGCACAGGAGTTCACTCTTGTGGGAACTGATCCCAGTGGCTGGGAGGGATAGGCTACTGACCCTGCAGGGTATGAGGCAAAATCCTACTCCCACATGAGGCAATGCTTAATCAAGAAGTTTGGTCTGACCCCAGAACAGTACAGGGTAACATTCAGGGACACCCAGAAGGTACACACACAGTCATGGGTGGACTTTGTGGACATCTCAGTGAAGGCACTAGAAGGCTGGATTGGTGGCAACCAAGTAAACACATTTGAGGGATTGCATAATTTGTTTTTAAAAGAGCACTTTTTGACTCATTTTGTACAAGAGAAGTTGTGCCAGTATCTAGTGGACTCTACGCTGACTAGCCCTAGAGAGCAGGGAGAGTTAGCTGATGAGTGGGTGAGAACCCGGGTTTCCAAACAGCACCAGGGGGCAATCAGAAAAAGGGAGGACAGGTCGCCTACCCAGGGGTAAGTCGAGGGGAAAGAAGGTCAAAAACAGTAAGAGTGCTCAAAAGACCCACAAAATCTGACCAAGATGAGGGGGCCCATGCCAATCCAACTTCAAGGGGCTGGGGTATCAAGGAAAGAATGGTAGGTTCTTTGCTCCCTCAAAGTCCCTCAAAGACTGATTTGCATATGGCCAGGTCTAAACTGGGGTGGCATGGTGAGCAAAAGTATGATGGATTTAACCTAGATCTCTTAACTGGGGGTGAATGTTTTGATTTGTTCTGCATTCCGTCCATCAATTGTGTGTCTTTTGCTTCCTCGCCGTAAGTGCGCCGAGTATGCCCAGACGTGGGTCCCGGGCTCACTGTGCCACTGGATTCAAGCTATCTTGGCTGATGAGGGGTGAAAACCCCAAAACCGATCCTAGGATGCTTGTTTCTGGTCTAGGGTGGACCTGACTTGGCAGTTCGGGCTGGACTGTTCCCATGAGGTACTGGGTCAAGACTGATTTGCATATGGCCAGGTCTAAATGGGGTGGCATGGTGAGGAAAAGAAGGATGGCTTTAACCCAGATCTCTTAACTGGGGGTGAATGTTTTGATTTGTACTGCATTCCGTCCATCAATTGTGTGTCTTTTGCTTCCTCCCCCTAAGTGTGCCGGGTATGCCCAGACGTGGGTCCCGGGCTCACTGTGCCACTGGATTCAAGCTATCTTGACTTATGAGGGGTGAAACCCCGAAACCGGTCCTAGGATGATTGTTTCCAGTCTAGGGTGGACCTGGCTTGGCAGGTCGGGCTGGACTGTCCCCATGAGGCACAGGGTCATGACTGATTTGCATATGGCCAGGTCTAAACTGGGGTGGCATGGTGAGCAAAAGAATGATGGAGTTAACCCAGATCTCTTAACTGGGGGTGAATGTTTTGATTTGTTCTGCATTCCGTCCATCAATTGTGTGTCTTTTGCTTGACTGTAATCAGCCATGGCACAAGAAAGGAGATGCTGCCTGTGCAAAGAAACCCTCCACTGCTGGGCAGTCCCCAGGGATTGCTAGTGTAAGTGTGGGGGTTGAGGGTGCCCCAGAGATGGGTAGGGAAGTGACAGAGGCAACCTTGTTGTCCCAGGATGGGGTGGATATTGCAACCCTGGCCGTCTTACCTCCAAGCATGGATAAGTACAGGCAGAGGCCTACCATCAATGAAACTGAGGTTGAGGCTCTGAGAAACATGGTCATGGACACATTGGTGTCTAAAGAGCAGATACTACCTGGTGTATTTCACCAGGTGACCTATCAAGACAGCAGGACGAAACTCCATCCAATGGATATGGTGGATTTGGAATAGGGAGGTGTGACAGGCCCTATGAAGGTAGTTGTACCTCCGATACTCCCAGTACAGTGTTTACTGGGAAATGATCTCGAAGCATCTGAATGGTCAGAGGTAGAGAGAGGGCTTCATATGAGAATATTGGAGCTCCCTGGGTGGGTATGTGCTGTGACCAGGTCACAGAGAAGCCAGAAGTGAACTGATGGACACTTGGACTCTGTAAAAATGGGTCAAGCAAGGGACAAGGGCACTGGGTCCGGTGAGCCAGCCCAGGGAACTCCAGAGGTGCAGCAGGAATCTGACCCTGAGGGGGAGGATCTGGGCTCTGAGGAAGGGACTCCATCTCTCCCAGAGATGTCAGACTTGGCAGAACTGACAGGAGCTGGTGGACCCTCCAGAGAGGAGTTTTGTCAGGGGCAGAGAGACTGCCCACCCTTGAGGTGGATTGCCTTAAAGCAAGAGAAAGAGGATGACAGTGGGTTCCACAGAATCTTCTGGGAAAATAGACTGCTCTATACCGAGGCCATAAACCTCAAGGAAGGGGCCACCAGGAAGGTAGTAGTGCACCAGACGTACAGAGAGTTCAGCCTGACTTTGAGTCATTATATCCCCTTGGAAGGTCATTTGGGGCAGAGCAAGACTTGGAACCAGTTGGTGAACCATTTCTATAGGCCCCATATGTCTGCGAAGGTAAAGGAGTTCTGTAGCTCCTGTGTCACCTGTCAAGACTGTAGCAAGAGTCAAAGGCTCCCTTGATACCACTGCCAGTGGTTGGACTCCATTTGAGAGGGTGGGGCTGGGCATTGTTGGTCCTCTACAGCCCCCAACTGCATCAGGGAATACGTATATCTTGGTGGTAGTGGGCCATGCCACAAGATACCCTGATACCCTGAGGCAATACCTCTATGAACAGTCACTGCTCCTGCAGTGGCTAGGGCCCTACTAGGTGTGTTTTCCAGAGTAGGTTTCTTAAAAGAGGTTGTTCAGAAAGGGGCACAAACTTCATGTCCAGCTATCTGAAAGTGGCGTTACCTACAAGTTCACTACCCCATATCAACCCCAGACTAATGACCCTGATGGGCATGATCAATGGGTTGTCTGACAAACTCATGAGGGGGTGGGATGTTCTCCTCCCATGCCTACTGTTTGCATACAGGGAGGTCCCACAAAAAGGGGTTGATTTAATTCCCTTTGACCTGTTGTTTAGACACCCAGTGAGGTGGCCATTGTGCCTGCTGAGAGAGTCTTTGGAGAATCTTCTCAAGGAAGCAAAGGACAATGTGCTTGAGTATGTGCTAGGCCTGAGATCTCACATGGCAGAGTACATGTACAAGGTAGGCAGGAGACTGGAGGCCAGCCAGGAGCGCATAAAGCACTGGTATGATCAAAAGGCTGCAATGCCTGAGTATACTCCAGGACAGTTGGTGTGGGTGTTGGAGCCTGTAGCTAGTAGGGCTCTCCATGACAAGTGGACTAGGCCCTAACCAATTATTGAGAAAAAGGATGAGGTTACCTACTTGGTCGACCTTAACACCCCTAGGAGCCCTCATAGCATCCTGCATGTCAATAGATTGAAATCTACCATGACAGGGCAGACATGACCATGAAACTGGTCACAGATGAGGGATAAAAGAGGAAACTGAGCCAGTGCCTGACTTCCTCACCAACAATGTGCAATATGGATCAGTGGAGGGAGTTGTACTCTCCCCAAAATTGACAGGCCAGCAGCAGAGAGATTGCAAGCCGGTGCTGGGGCAGTTTGCTTGTCTGTTCTCTTGGACCCCAGGTATCACTGATTGGTGTGTGCACCACAGTGACACTGGTGACAGCCCACCTGTCAAAAATAAACTGTACAGGTTGTCTGACAAGGTCAGAGCCAGCATCAAGGCGGAGGTGGCTAAGATGCTGGAGTTGGGGGTAATTGAGCCCTCTGACAGTCCATCGGCCAGCCCAGTGGTGCTGGTGCCCAAACCTAATACCCAGGGTGAAAAAAGGAGTTAAGGTTCTCTGTGGACTACAGAGGACTGAATGCAGTCACTAAGACTGATGCTTACCTTTTACCTAGGTCTGATGATCTCATTGATAGTTTAGGGGCTGCTAAGTATCTGCGTACATGTGATTTGACTTCAAGCTACTGGCAGATTGCCCTTACTGAAGGAGCAAAGGAGAGGTCAGCATTCTCCACGTCAGCGAGTTATTACAAGTTGCCCTTTTGCTTAAAGAGTGCCACTGCCACCTTTCAAAGGTGGGTGCACAGGGCCCTGTTTGGGTTGGAGCAGTTCAGTGCAGCTTATCTGGGTGATATAGTTGTGTATAGTTCCACCTGGGGGGATCACTTAAACCACCTGAGGGAAGTGCTTCAGGCCATGCAACAGACATGACTAACTATTAAGGCCAGTAAGTGCCACATAGGGCAGAGTTCTGTGGTGTACCTGGCACAACTGGTAGGTGGAGGCCATGTACAGTCCATCCAGGCTAAAATCTAAACCATTTTGAATTGGACAGCTCCTACTGCCCAGACACAGGTCATGGCGTTCCTTGGTCTAACAGGGTACTACAGAAGATTTGTTCTGAACTTTGGGACTATTGTGGCTCCCCTAACATAACTCACTTCTAATAAGAGGCCAAAGAAAGTTACGTGGACCCCAGAGTGTCAGAAGGCTTTTAACACTCTGAAAGAGGCTATATATTCAGCACCAGTGTTACTGGCACCTTACTACACAAAGGCATGTGTGGTTCAGACAAATGCTTCAGAGCAAGGGATTGGGACAGTGTTGGCATAAGTAAATGAGGTGGGCCTTGATAAGCCAGTTGCCTTTATTAGCGAGCGACTTCTCCCCAGAGAGTAAAGATGAAGCCTTTGCTGTGGTTTGGTCCCTGAAAAAGCTGAGACCATACCTGGTTGGTACTCACTTTTGTATTCAAACTGACCACAGACATCTCAGGTGTCTTATACAAATGAGAGGGGAGAATTCCAAGCTATTAAGGTGGTTCAATTCCCCACAGGGGGTGGACTTCACAGTGGAACACAAACCTGGGAATGCCAATGCGGATGGAATTTCCAGGTTTTTCAACTTAACTGATTTAGCTTGGGGGGGGGCATGTTAGAAAGGCATCCTTTTGCCCTGTTCATCCCCATTTTTTTGATGAATGATACTGGTGTTAACTTACTCTGACTGTATCCTTGGCTCTGCTAACCCGGCCCAGGGCCAGTGCCATGTGTAAAAAGGTACATGTAATGGGGTACACTTACAATTGGCAATCACAGATCCTATAAGTCCCTAGTAGATAATAGGGCTAGGGGGTGCAATCGACCTATAATTCCATAGTACATAATGGGGGATAGAGGTTTAGAGGCCCAGCAGATTTCTGCACTGGCATGTGTGCGCTGCTGTGTGCCTACTGTCCTTTTAAAGGCAGTCCAGCCTTGCAGCCTATCTTTAAAAGTAAATTCTCACAATTGGTATTAATAGACCCTGTAGGTCCCTAGTATATAATAGGGCTAGGTGGCGAAAACTACCTATAAGTACCTAGTATGTAATTGGCATGGACGTTTAAAAACCCATCAGATTTCCTGTGCTTGCATGTGCACATTGCTGAGTGCCTGTTGTCAATTGAAAGGCAACCTGGCTTTGCAGACTATCTTTAAAAGTAAATTGTGTGCACACTAGTCTTTTGTGGCGTGTGCACTTTAAAAGTGATAATCTACCTCATTTCTACATATTAGGAACCCCCCAGATCTCCCCTATGTATCCCAGGGGGGGGGGGGTTCCATGAAAGTATAAGCTGGGACCTTATAAAGGATGTTTTATATGCCTTGTTGAGGAAAAACTCCCATTTAATTTTTTCCCCATTGTAAATGCTTAGCGCCATAGGCTAACCTTGCAATATTTCATGTAGCTATAACTTTTGCTTAGAAAGCAGTGAATAATATCATTGAAGGACTTAAAAGATTAGT
Organism: Calotriton arnoldi; assembly: GCA_963921515.1. Lineage (NCBI taxonomy): Eukaryota > Metazoa > Chordata > Amphibia > Caudata > Salamandridae > Calotriton > Calotriton arnoldi. The sequence continues at coordinate 1,237,373 of CAWUFW010001189.1, forward strand.
GTTGATAAATGCAACAACTTGCCACTGATTAATTTATCCTAACTAGTACAGAAGATAAGTTATGGAACTTTCTCTTCTGTAAGCCAAACCCCAGCCTTCTAGTGGTCTCTGCTGATTGGTCAACCTTAACAGGCTTCACCAGGCTGCTTTGATTAGATGGTAGGTGGCCTGGCTGGAATAGAGGTTATCTGATGGAGAGAGCTCTGCGGCTGGGTAGAATGGGTCCTGCAGAGGGGGCTGGGTAAATCAAAATGAGCTCAAAGAGAGAGCAGATCAGTAAGGAATGCCAGGCATATCTACCCACACAACCTGTGCCCCAGCCATATGGCAGGCTTAGGGAAGGAATTTGTAGAGGTCAGGGGGAGGAGAGCTAAGGAAAATGTGCCACACTCTGGGTTGGTTAAGATAGCTCTTATTCTTCTGGAGAGAAATTATCCATGTTGGATTTTGGAAGTGCAGGGCTTTGTGGGACAAGATGATGCCACACTTTGGAGGAAGTTGTCATACTTTTGGGTAGCACCAAGCATCTCATTGGACAGAGGTGTCACCTGCTTGTCACCATAGAACACTAAATAAATATGTCGGAGCTGCATAGTCTCTCAGATCTAGTGCCTGAAACTACAAGGAAAAGAAGGGCTGCCCTGCTCGAATCTGGATTTGCACCCAAAGCCCTGCACTCTGAATGACTGTGCCTGCTGTGCAAGCTGGTATTACAGCCCTGGGGATGGAGCCTTGCTTCAAGAAGGATTAAGGAGTGGACTCCCTGCAAGATACAGGTTAACAGAGCCCAACTGCATCATCTCCAACAAGAGTCCAACATGACTCCAACATGAGTCCAGTGGATGTTTAAGGATTTCGCCAGGTGCATTGTGGGAATTGTGGTCCATAGATCATCTAGGAGCTTCTAGACCTATGGATTGGTGATTTGGATGCTTGGAATCTACAAGGAGACCTTCAGGAAGCAGCTCCTGAAGTTTGGAGAACTTTGGAGAACTTTTGGGAAAAAGATTCATAAGATTACCGACCCGATGTCGAGTGTCAAGCCAGCCACCTTCAACCGCGACCCGGTCAGGATTTCAGGTTCGTCCCGCTGAAAGCTCCGGAGCTCCAGACTTCCAGGATTTGACCAGGGCCTTGTGGAATGTCAAGCTGGCAAACCCTTTCTGAATCCGCCCTGCTGTGGAGGATCGAGTGGCATTGGAAGAAAAAGGTCCAGAAAAGAGTCTAAGAGTGAAGTTAAAATTATGACCGGGGTCTACCACTTAGTGTATTCGACCAGGACTCCATCGCGCCTGGCCTCAAACTTTGACTTTGTCCAGGTCAATCACGACCAGATGTCCCAGAGTGGCTCTATATGTTTTTGAGCACTATAAAGTGGTTTATCTTTAAAAATTCATATCTCTTGTTCCCTACATTGGTTTTTTGCCGTTTTGGTGTCTATTTGTTCATAAAAATATTTTTATAAATTGGTGTGGGATTTTTATTGTATGCTGTGTCTTACTTATTTGATGTATTGGTGTTTTTAAATGCTTTACACTCCTAAATGAGGCCTGACTGCTCGTTGTCAGCTACCAATGGTTGAGCAAGGGCCTAATTTACTGAGACCTTTACTGAACCCTATACCGTGTTAATGGCCTTATTAGTAGTGGTCAGTGCATACTTACCCCTACCAATAATCCACTTTCCAACATAAAGTTTATGGCACAAGTATAATGCCAGAAAGCACAAACCTTGTATCTGATCCAACAGGAACAATGCACTTCCATCTCTCACTGCCTCCACCAATGACCACATATATAAGAATATGACGCCCATTGGTAGAACAAGGAAAGGTAAAGGGATAAGGGATAACTGAACGCACAAGAGCCGAGTATCCTAAATGTATATTCACCCACACATCTATCTAAAAGTAAGATAGCTACCTCAACCTTTGTCACTATACACTCTGTGGAAGATAAGCACTACAATTCCTGACAAAGAAGGTACCAAAACATACCTGCAGAACTTTGCCAGATTTATTACTTTTCTCATCCAAATGTGACCAATGCCTCTAGAAACCAAAGGGCCTGCTGAAATTCGAATGTGAGTCAGTAAAGTAATCAAATTCGGAAGAGAAAAGCGAAACCTCAAAGCATAAACCTTGAAAATGAATCTTGGCCCTCATAGGCCAGCTACCAAAGTGCATATGCAATGTTAAGCTCCAGGTGGAAAGACAAGTATTTACCCCGGCCAGGGGCAACTTACAGAATTTCAACAAATGAAAGAGGAGATGGACGCCTGCCTTACATCCAAATAGCAAGTGAACGAAAAGTTTACAGATGAGCTACATCAATTCTCATACTTGTTCGGGTGGTAAACAAAAAAGCAGAGAAGCATCGCTCTTAACACTATGCTTGTACGATTACACGGAAATAATGATCTTTTTATTGGGAGACCTAATACTTGTAGATATAGTAAGTGTGCATCTGTTTCTGAAGTGTGCCATGAGGAAAACGCTGAAGGAAAAGTCGCAGAGAGGCATATCTCCATTCACACAGCAATGCGTAGAAAGCAATCTTAAAAATGGGTTCATGGATCTCATTTGCCAGCAAAAATAGAACAAGCATAGTCCCATGTGGCAGATAGAGAAGTGAGCATACACTCACACTTGCCAATATAATACGAAATAAATCGAGTGTAGATTATTTGTCACGATTGCCTATAAACACGTGACTTCTTACAGATATTACCTTTTGTTGTATGTTTTGATTAGTGCTTCCTTTCCTATATGAGTACTGCATTTGTCCAACCCACACTTTCTGACTAAAATGACCTTCATGAGTTACTTTTCTTTCCTCAAGAGCCAGCCACTCTTAGGAATAGCTGAACGCACAAGAGACGATCAAATGTATGTTTCCAATGTTCGTGTTTCATTCATTCATTTTTTATTTCCATATTTACTTTCCATGTCTTGTTTGTTATACAAAGCTCAAATAACCAAATGCTTAATAAATGACACAAAACAAATCGTGTCTATACACTATCATTCCATGTTACAAAGGACCAGAGAATAGCTTCTGCTGCTGGTGAGGCCAGGACCGCTGCCAATAGAAGACCAGTGCATTGAATGTGTTACAGCAATGAATGTGCTTGAGGCATTAGTAACACACTGCACAGCTGAGAGTCAAATCCAAGACAGTCTCAGCAGCGGGTATACACACTGTAATTTAAACACCTCCCAACCTAGTTGAGTATGATCTAGATGATGACCAACACATGCATTGAGTTAAACTTCCCTGAAAGAGAATGTGGCCCAAAAACCTTGGCACCACCAGTGGTACTGATTCCAACCGAAAGACAGGGAGAGAAGAAAGAACAAGCAGCCTCTGAACCAATTTCAACCACCAAATTCACAGAGGTCATATGACAGAAGTACAACGTTGAACAACACAGTGTTCATGAGGGCACTTCACTTGTATATCTCTGAGATCTCAGATTGTGAATAGAGCTCGTTAATCTGCTCCAGCAACACCAAGACCATCATGTCATTCATTTTAAATTAGAGGATTTGATAAGGAGCTCAAAGCTTTAGCTGCCCACTCCTTACACCATGTCCCTCTTTGGTGTATCTTTACTTTTACAAATGATTCATTAGGGAGCCAAAAAGAAACCATAATCTACTATTTTTCTTTTTTCAGTAATAATATATATTTTTTTATTTTTCTACTCATTCTAAAAGTGTAATTTACAGTCAACACTTACATTGAAATGTATCTACAAAGAGAACAAGCATTGGCATAGCCAATAGGTCTCGCCTTTGGGACAGTGTAAGTGTTTAGCCAGAGCTCTTGGTTTTGTCAATGTCTTTAAGCTATGTTGTAGAGCATTGTGGCTTCTGTACACCATGTTGAAAAGTTATAATAAAAAATGTTACGAAAGCAGTCTTCGAGCACGACAAAAAGTAGAGTAGAGTGAGAGAGCAAGAGTTATAGGAAGTGAAAGAAAGAGTAAAAGAGAGATTCGAGATGGAGGAAGTAAGCAAGTGCATGAGGCTGGGGCCTGGAACAGTATTGGAGCTAGGTCTGCAAGGTATAGTCGAAGTACTTGGCACAGGTAAGTGGGACAGGCAGGGCCAGGTAGTGTCTGCTTAATGGCTGGTTAGCTGCAGCTGAAATTAAGTAGCAACGTGACTAGGAAGGACTTCCGGGGGCAAGGGGCAGGACTGGAGTGGGCAGCAGGAAAAGCAGGTGGTAGTGCAGCGCTGGGAAAAAAAATTGGGACGTGGCGGGCGGTGCAGAACAGAGAGCAGAAAAAGCAACAAAAAAGGCTGAAGCAAAGGTTAATCTTTTGCTACTGCTATTTATACTTGAGGTAATTTTAGATTTTTTTTATTAGCATTTTTAGTGTTACCTCTAGTAATTATATGCCTTCTCCAGATTAGAAATAGTCCAGGGAAAAAGCGTTTGAATACCAATGCACATTGGTGGTTGCGCTCACAGTTTCATGGCATTCCCACTAGTGCAACACCCATCTCTCTATAGGAGAATTACACACACGAAAATATTTCTGCAAATCTTTCTTGAGTGTAGAACACGCTTTTTGAATGTCAAGTGGCAGTCCGGCTATCTTCACCTGTACACTAAACATACACTGCTACATTGTTTTGCACTTAAACTGAGACTCGTTTCAAGTTGTAGAAGGAGGCCTAAGCAGATTCAACATGGAGAGTTCTGCTATATCTAGTACATCGATTCATTTATTAAATACATGATGGAGAGAAGGGGGGAGAGACTACAGAATAGGTGGACATAAAAGAGAATTGAAGGGCTAGTTACACTGCAGAATGGTTACGCCAATGGAAAAAGGAGAGAGTGAGGTGGTAGCGGATAGTTACATGTGGAAAATGGAGGCAATCGGTGGAAGTAGCGAGATACAGAGGAAGGGAGAATAAAGAAAAGGAAGGATGGGTGGAAACAGGAAGAATGAGGAATAAACGGAGCGTGAAGGGGTACGGTGGGAGAGGAGCCACACGGAAGGCTGGTGAAAAGCGAGACAGTGGCTAAAAAACGGAGACGGAGAGGGCGGAGCGAGTGAGTGGCCGGGACGTGTGGGCGAGGAGAGAGGCGCGCGGGTGCTTAGGAGAGCAGTCTTCACTTTTCAAGCACTGCACTCGTGCTTGTGGCGCGCCGCTGCTCGCTCCCGCAAGGTGGATGCCGCCACAAGCACTTGAAAAAGTGAAGAGCGACGGCTAAAGGCCCTCCTATGCGGCGCATGCGCGCTGCGTAGGCGAGACCTAAAAAGTGTCAAAAGGCCAGCCTCCCCAGCCATTGGCTGCTGTAATCAGCATATTCAGCAGGCCTTTCACTGGTCGAGTAGAACGTGAGTATGCCTAAGTGGTGCTTCTTTTGGAATGCCTAGACGATGAAAGAGTTCATTCATTCATTCCAACAGAAAAGCACTGATTTTCTTCGTGCAAATGAAGATCTGCCATTTTGGAAAAAACCACTGATCATTGAAAAAAGACCACGCATGGATCAGTGTGGGGAAAAGTGACGCTTGTTATTGCTGCGTCGCGGCAGTGAACAGAAAAAAGTAAACAGAAAGGGATGACTTTAGTGACAATTTATTACCCTCTTTCAAAGATATTGCACACTGGATGGCACTTGCTCTGCTGTAAAAAGCTGAGATTGTTAAATCACATTTTCCACCGTCACTGTTTATTTTGGCACAGGTGCTCTGAATCAGAGCTATTTCAGTGATTCTTCCGCCCACCACCTCAGAGCTTACAGCTACATTATAACTAATCAGCAGACATCTTTTCAACTCCATCTCCCGAGCTCCCTGAATACTTTGTGCAGCATTGATCAGAAGTGCTCCGGCTTGGCCGTGTGCCCCCCTGCACCCACACACTCCTCACATTCGTGCATTCATTTCTCCACCTGAAGCGCAGCTCGATAATTGCAGCTTCTGTGCGTGGTGTCCTCTCAATAAAATAATGATGTGAATGACGCTGGAAAGGGCTGAAGGCATATTGGACAGAGTGCTGCTGCTGGGCTTCGTGCGCTCTGGCATTAGTCTTGGCGACTTCTCTCTTAGGCTCACTGGTTCTGTTTACCGTCCTTCCATCACGCATGCACACCACATACATTTTAACAGACGCACATGCATACGGCATTCACGCGTGCACACCAGTGCTTAACTTGTAAAATAATGAGTGCCGGTGTCCAAAGCACTGCTTAGAAGCCCGCGGTGTTATTAAATATCAGCATATCGAATGCCAAGAGTGTTGAATTCACCTCAGTCCTCTCAGAGGCGGCTGCTCCGGAGCGTCGCCCCTTACCAGCTGCCTCAGAAACAGCAGGAAAGGAAAAATGAAAGGATAAGAAGCACGTTTTATTATCGTTTTATTTTTCCTTTCCTGTCGAGTCTTTGGGAGCGAGGCCAGAGGGAGTGTAGGGCACTGTGTCAGTGCGCATGACGGTTTGGCCAAACATCTCAGGCCGGCCAAACCTTCATGCGCACTGAAGCTCCCTCCAACCCCAGCTGCGTTGCTGGGTTGGAGAGAGCAGGCACAGGGTGCCAGTCTACCTGGGAGTGCAAATCCATGGCGCTGAGGCCAATAGTGGAGCTGCTCTCATGCATGAGAGCAGCTTCAGGATTGGCCGCAGGGCAGCCTGGGAGCCTGTGCCTGCGGGAGAGGAGCAGAAGATCGCAATGCGGCCGGCTGCAAGTAATTTTTTACTTTGCCATCCCGCGACCCCTATGCCCCACCTGAAAGTCAGTCGCACCCCAACACTGCTGGTACTGATCCTCTTTAATCCACTGACAGTCTCTCACGGGTACTCTCTTCTCCTCCATGCTCTCTTCTTTCCCACTTCATTCTCAACCTCTCTCTTTCTATCCAACCCGCTTATTGTCCCTGCTTTGTCTCCTCTTTTAGTCTCATGTTGCGTCTCCACCCTTTTTTACTAACAATTTCTCTTACCTTCCCTATCTTCTCCTCTCTCACGCTTTCATCTATTATCTACCTCTTTCCTATCTCTCTCTCCGTCTCGACTTCCTTTCTTCTATCCTTTACTCTGCTCTTTATTTTTACAGAATTCACAGAGCATCAATATCCTCTCTTAGCAGTATCAGCTGCACAGCATCCACATCTCCTATTGGCTCTGTGTCTCTTTCTCAACATATCACAATACTTTCTAGATGATGTCACATGCACCTCTCGTTTATCTTTTAATCTGTATCTTTTACAGGTACCCTCCTCTCTGTCTCTTCTTGGCCATGTGACTCTTGCACATAACTTTGGAGTTTTTACCATGCCATTTCTAATATCCCTCATCTACCAAAATGTAAGTCAGGCCCTGTGTCTCTATCTTGTCGCCTCAAAGCTGAGTGTCACTTCCACTTCTCTTTGTTGCTTCCGTTACCCTTGAGTGCTCTTTCTGTCAGGGTTACTGTCCTCTTTCCAAGCCCTCCTGGTGCCTCCACTAGGTTTTGTATTTTTTGCAGACCCCCTCTTATCTCCTCAATGCTCTGTCTCTCAGGCGCTGCTGCTGCTTTCTCTCTGCTCTAGACTCACCCAATTGCCTCACCACCTATTCTGCCACATCCACTTCTATCACGTCTTTGTCATTCACATTATTCATCTACTTGCAATACAGCTCGAAACATCACTCACATACATCAGCAAACATGCATCACAAAGGGAATTGTTTGCATAATTCAATCACCATCAATCTTTTGAAGCGCCTCTTACATCACCAAAATCATCCTTCTCATAATAACCCACCACACCACACATTCAGCCATCCAACCATGTGCAACATTGGGCAGCCCTCCGCACTACAATTCAGGCACTCTCAAACTTGCATTACAACTGGATCTGGGTCAGGCGGGAAACATCCTTTACCACGAAACCATTATAACGCGGTATGGTTACATCGTGGTTTTGACAACGCAAGTGGTTACATCGACTTGCACTGGAGGGCGCTCTAGACTAAGGAATAGTGTGAATTACTATTCCAACACCTTCCCTACTGTACGTAAACTGGAGTTGGAATAGTAATTCACACTATTCCTAAGTCCAGCGCCCTCCAGCGCAAGTCGATGTAACGACTTGCGTTGTCAAGACCGCGATGTAACATACCGCGTTGTGATGGTACGCGTTGAATCATCATACATTCGGTCAGGCTTTGTGCGTCCTGTGCTGTGGGATTGTTGGGTCTGCTGTGTAGGGGACCAGTGAGGCAGTGGCAGCTGATAATTCAAGCGAGGGCAAGTGGGTCTCTCTCACACACACACACACACAACAGTACACACACAAATATACCTACATTCATACATACAGACTTGCATGCGTGCACTAAACATTACAAAAAAACATAAAACTTACTGGCTGCAAGGTGTCGGGTGAAGGAAGTGAATCCTCCAAGGTTCCAGGAGGGTTGGGACTGCTGCCTCATTTCATTGGCTGACCTTTGGTCAGTCAATGAGAGAAGGCAGCAGTCATTGACTTGTCACAGAGTAGGATGGCGTCAGTGAGATTTGCTGACCCCAACGCATCTGTGATGAGGTGTCAGTGATAGACACTTGGCCCTAGTCACTTCTGGGCTTAAAACTGAAGTGCCCAGGTCGGAGGCTATCGGTCATGAACCCCCTTGTCATAAGGGGGTGGACCACCAAGTGCTTTGCCGGGTTGAGGAAGTCACGCCCACAGGGCTGTGACATCTTCAGCCCGGCAAAGTTCAGATCAGGAAGCCAGGCCCTAGGCATTTAGAGCATGTGCAGCACCTGCCTGTCTGACCTGAACATGAAGACTGGTTGTCAAGCTGACTATTGCTCAGTCTGACAGACACTCTTCAGGTCAAGAAAAAGGTGGAGGGAGGGGATCCTCTGCCCTTATGGACAGGCCGCCACTGTGGTGAGGTCTGCGAGAACACAAAGGTAACTTTGATGAATTCTGAATATTAATGATTGCTATGCCAAGTGAAGACTGAGTCTATATGTAGGCTGTATAATTACTGAGACTATCAGATCTGAGTTACCTCAGTTAAAGCACCCATCTGTGCAATCTATATTTGTTGTTGGATTGCATGGGTGTCTGTATGTTTATTGAATGTATATCCTTGATCACTGTTATGCGTTATCTCTTTGTGGAATCACGCACAGCACAGAATACACAGCCTCTAAAAAATTAACAGTTACATAAAATCACCCAGGCCTATTGATTTTCCCAATACTTGCTATAATTATGACCACCATTAGTTCACAGCATTGTTGATGTCTGTTTTCTATAGGCTTCAAATATATATGAATATATATCACACAAATAAGAACAAAGGTGTCACATTATACATGCTTTCTGCTTGCCTGCTTTTCTGATCAGTATGATTTAATGTTTACCGATCTCATTGTGGAATGTCAAACATAAATTTAGCTTTTCATTCATAAAAGAGCTCCGTGATATAACCAAGGGCAGGCTTTTTTTTCAACTACTCTATATGCAAAGTTTAATTGGACATTATTCATGTAATGTCTCTATTTGTTTATATAAATGATCTGAGTTCAACACTTAGAATTGCCAGAGAAACAATATCTTCTAGCTTTGCCACAAGTTCAAGAGAGTCACTGGCATGTATAATTGTTAACAGAACCTTCAAAGCGCAGAATCCAACACATCAATCGCTTTCAGCACATAGAATTGTAGCGGTGCTTCCATTGCCAAAGCCCAATACATCAAACATGTTCAGTGATGCCACAGTGGAGTGGGTTTATACACACAGAGCAGTGCCCCACACCTCATTACACATTAGCACACATGTCCCTCAGTAGACCAAAACCAATAGGGTAATGAATTGCGTTGAGGGAATTGCTTGATACATGGCTTTCAAATCTGAGCTGAGGCAGACCACACACTGTTGCAGTAAGGAATAGTCATCGGCACATCAACTGTTTTAATGCCTCTCGCCCTGGTAAAAGCAATACATAAATCATGTATTTATAGTGTGGCGGAAAAGTCCTTTGTTAGAACTGGGCGTCTCTAGTTGGCAGAGGTAAGTACCTTTGTCCAAATAGGGACCCTTACTTCTAGTCAGGGTAAGGGGGATACACACTGTTGATAACCCCTGCTCACCCCTTTGGTAGATTGGCACGAGCAGACAGGCTTATCCCCAAGGCAATGTGTAAAGTATTTGTACCAACACTCACAGTAACATAGTGAAACACCACAAATGGACGCCACACAAGTTATTTATAAAAATATAAATCTCTTTATCTTGATTAGGCAGAATCAAAACGACATAACACCAACATACACAATAAAAGTTGTTTTAAAAGCAAAGGTTCTCTTGTAGGGTTCTTTGGAATGTTCTTGTAAAAATAAATGTCCCTGCAACAGTAAAGGAACTTGGAGAGTCAGTAGGGCTATAGACTCGGTTTCCAATGCGGGAAAGTCACTGTAACAAAGTGTGCTCCTATCAAAAATGCCCCCGCTGTACTGGGGCTCAGGTATGCTGCACTTTTAAGAAAGAACACAGTCCTTTTTGGACGACAATATGCCCCGCTGCCCTTCGTAGCAAAGAAGGCTGTACTTGACTGATTTTTACCACAAGATGTCCCCGCTGCCCTTCGTAGCAAAATACTACACTTTTGGCCAAGCACGTTATCCTGCAAGGTTGCCTGTACTTAATAATGCCCCCGCTGCACTCGCAGCACAGAGAAGGATGCCCCTTCCAACTACAGCGCACTCGCACAGTCACAGGCAGCCCCGCCGGTTCCCCACCCGCTCCTGGCCTCGCACAGACAACAGCGCGGCCGGGAGCGTATTACCTGGGGCTGCTCTCGTGGTGACGGTTCTCTCCAGACGATCTTCCGGCGGGAGCCCTTCTCATCCGGCGGTGATGCGCTGGCCGGGACGGGACTTCCTTCCGGGCGGCCTTCCTGCTCCCCGTAGCGGTGACGTCAGCGAAGGCGTCCTGGCTGCTAGGCAACCCTCTGGCTTCGCTCTCGCTGCAACGTGGCTCCTCTTTACAGCAAACCCGGCTCCGGGCAGACGGCGGTGAATTTAAAGTAAGCACACAGCACTTCTGGGGATCGGGGGCCGGTGGTGATAAAATACCGGCCCTCAGTACTTCACTCCGGTCACGGCTGGCAGCCCACACAGCGCTTTTCCTTCCCTCGGCAATCAGGCTCGTTGGCTGACGACTCGGGCCAGCGGCGGTGACGGCCTCGCAGATGATCACAGTGCCCCTCTGAACACGGGCACATGCACACCTCGATGTAGGGGTGAGTTCAAAAGCCAAACACTCTTAGTGAAACAGGTAGAGAAGCCCTTCTCAGCAACACAGGCTCCACGTCGCACACCAGCTGGACACAAGCGTCTGCACGCAGCGCCTCTGGGAATTCCTTGAAACTCTTATGACCCTGTGTTTCTCATAACAGGAGGCCAGCTCTACTCAGGCCCTTGGAGACAGTTATACTTCAGAGGGGACAAAGCACACAGCACAGCTCCTCTTCAAGTAGGGGGACACAGCACACAGCAGAAAGTCCCTTAATCCTCTTCCTCAGCAATAACAGCAACTGCAGGTCAGCTCCCAGACACACAGCAATGGCAGCACTTTTCCTCAGTCTTCCTGGCTGTTCTTCTTTGGCAGGGATTCCTTCTTGATCACAAAGTTTTTCCTAGTCTTGGAAACTTTTATATCCCTGTGTTTCCGCAACAGGAGGCCAGCTCTACTCAGGCCCTTGGAGACTTTCTTTTCAGGACAACAGCACACAGCAAAAGTCCTTCTTCAAGCAGGGGACGAACCACACAGCACAGTCCTTTAGATCTCTCCTCAGTAGAAACACAACTGCAGGCCAGCCCCCAGACACACAGCAATGGCAGCACTTTTCCTCAGTCTTCTTCAGCTGTTCTCTTTGGCAGGGATTTCTCTTGATTCCAAAGTAGTCTAAAGTTTAGGGGTTTCAGCCCTGATATTTATACCCCAAAAGTCTTTGTTCTTCATGTGTGAGGGGTCCTGGACCCAGTCCAAACCAGTTCTGGGTGCACTCTGCCAGTCCACATCTTCTTCCTTTGTGAGAGTGGGCCAGGGCCATCAGACGCACCGCAGGAGGTGGAGCCAGCATTGTGGAAGACAGGCACAGCCCTATTCAGACCCAGGTGCTACTCCTCCCACCACTCTACATGCAGATAGGTCTATTCAGCCTAGTGCTGACTCACCCAGCCTCCTGGAGCCCCCCCCCCCAGCCCCTGTCACTCACAAACCAGATAGTCAATCCACAAACAGGCAGAGGCACACAAAAAGGTTGAACAAGAAAATAGCCACTTTCTAAAAGTGCTATTTCCAAACTTAGAATTTAAAAACCATCCTCCCTAAAAGATGTGTTATTAAATTCTGAGTTCAAGGATACCAGATTCCAACTTTCTATCTTGCTGCTATGGGAAGATATGCAGGTAAACATGTCACACAGCATTCCCCATTCTATCCTATGGGCAAGATAGCCTTTCAATAGTGAAAAACTAAATTGGCAGTATTTCACTATCAGGACATGTTACCCACACTAGTACATGTCCTACCTTTCACATACACTGCACCCTTCCCAGGGGGGTACCTTGTGCCTACCATAGGGGTGTCCAATGTGTAAGAAAAGGGAAGGGTCAGGCCTGGCAAGTGTGTACACTGGCCAGGTCAACATGGCAGTTAACAAACTCTGCGCAGGCACTGCAGTGGCAGGCCTGAGACACCATTTTAGGGCTACTCATGTGGGTGGCACAATCAGTGCTGCAAGCCCACTAGTAGCATTTAAATTACCAGCCCTGGCATAACCAATCACAATAATAATTTAAACAGAGAGCATACGCACTTTAGGCCTGATCAGCAGTGGTAAAGTGCCCAGAGTCCTATAGCCAACAACCACAGGTCAGGAAAAACAAAGGAGGAAGAAGCAAAAAGTTTTGGGATAACCCTGCAAAAAGGGCCATTTCCAACACAACCCCCTTCCAGCCTAAAGCCAGGGTAGACCAAACGATACCTCAATGGGATTCCCTGCTTGGGGCGATAGAACACGGAAACTGGCCCGAACAGCAGGGGACTATTCCTGTTCTACGCCTTCCTGAACCCAGTTTGATCCCTCTATCTATACTCTCAGGGCCCACTAGGCTAAACCATGAGGGACCCTTCTCCTCACCTGGGGTCCCATCTGTGCAGCGCCTAACCTTACTTTGCTCACAGACGTGTCCGCACTGGTAGACAGTACCCACCTGGCCAACACAACGGTGTGGCCAAGTCCACCCCCAGGGTGTGACTCCTGCCCCCTCCCAGGGGCAACTCTGTCCACCAGGACAACCAGCCACAGTGGCCACTGACAACGGCCAGTGATGAGAGCCAGGCCTCATGCCTTTCAGGCCTCTCTAACCTCTGTGGCGTCAGAAAGTAGGGGGCAGTAGCCCCAGCTGCCTAGTACCTTTTCTCCACTCTCCCTCCTGCCAAGTCAGGTATGGCATCCTGACACTGGCCTGCCAGCCCAGGGTCTGTACCCTCTGGCTGACCAGAGATCACGGGCGAGGCTCTTCTCACCCTACCTCTCCTTCTGGAGTCCAGCACTCTCCTCCCAGGAGAGGCGCCCTCAGAACACAACTCTCCCACCAGTTCAGGACCTCTCTCCTGCAACTGGTCTCCTAACCTAGGGTCTAAACCCTCAGGTTGAACCTGGGTCAGAGGCGAGGACTCCCTCCCTCTGCACCCCCTTCCAGAGGGCTGCACCCCCCCATCTGGGGTGGTCCCGCTGGAAGCCAAACCGGTCAGGACACTGGTTACAGATGTCCTTCCCTCCAGGTCAGGCAGAACCTGAACCTGGCCTCCGAACCCAGGGACTAAACCCTGCGGTTGAACACTTGCCTGGCACACCAGGACTTCTGGGGACTCACACAGTATCCCCCCGAGGGTAACTCATGACTCATGTGTCGTGTGACAGTCTGCCTAGCGCAGATCTCCCGACCCCTGTCCATCTGACAGTGCGCGAAGATCCCCCAGGACAGAAGTGGTGTCACCATGGTCACTCCTGGGAGGCTCAGCCCTTCTGGCTGGCCCCTGACCCACTGGTTCTCCCACTGGGGAACACATCCCCCTCTCACCCCTCAATCTGGACTTCTGCACCCTCCCAACTGAAGCGGCACCGCCAGACACCAGAACCACGGGAGCTCCGTTTACAGATGCTCCAGGTTCTCCTGACACTAGGAGATCCCCTTCAAATGGTCTACCAGTACAACCTAGGCCCCCAACCTGGTGTTCCCTTAGGGAACCCTCCAGGCCCTGAGACTGGGTTTCAGGCACCTTGGGACACAGCCCACACTCACTCCTTCTCCATTGAGACAGGACATGAGCCTATACACCCCTCCCACTACACTGGGACCTAGCTGGGCTACTCTGAACCTCTTCCACCACACAGGACCGGAAGATACCTGAGCCACTCCTTTTAGGATCACTCCCCAATGCCTCTTCAGACCCCCTGGAATCCACCAAGAGGTCTGCCTCCAAAGCAAGCTCCCTGGAATCAGAGAAGTCACACTCCACCGGGTGTTGGCATAGCTCTGGAAAACAGGGACTTAAAAATATGCTCTCCAACAAATGAATCACACAGCCCCCCACAGTTGTTAACCAAGCTACCCTTTGCCTCACCCTCCAGTGCCTCGTACAAGTACCCCACACCACTCTCCTGAGATTGGCAAGACAGTGTCTGACTGTCTCTGTCGCTCAACCCACACTCTTCTGGGCGGTCTCCACATTCACACACCAGGACTTCTACCATGGGGGAACCCCTCTCCCTGCACCTCTCCTCTAGAGCCAGTGGAGCATCCCTCCCACCATTAGGAATATGATCCCCTGTGTCAGTTCCCCAATCTACTTCAGGGACACTGCACACCACTGGAGTTATCTCATAAACCTGAAACCCCTGGTGTATGTTAACCCCCTCCTTCAAGTCAGGCGCCACATCTCTGGGTGCGTGCACTTCTCCCTCAGCACTAGATAACACAAACTTGCTGCCACCATCTGAGCTGGACTCCACCTCCAACTCAGCAAAGCTCACTTCCTGAGCTACACACATTTCCTTTTCCTTGGCTAAGATATTCAAGGCCTCAAGCCTCTCGAGCTCCAACTCAAGCTCCCTCATTCTTAACTCATGTGCCAAGGTCAGTTTCAATTCCTCCAAAGCATAAATCTTCTTGCTCTCCTCAATCAATCTCTTTTCTTCCATTTTAGCCTTTTTGTTCTCCATTTCCAATAGTTTCATCTTGAGTCTCATGACTTCTAACTTATGATCTCTAACCCTTTGGTTTTCCTCCAACTCCTCTGGGGAAAAACTTCTAGCGGAATGGTTGCTGCCAGCCCTGGAGGCTGCTCTGGACACAGGCAGATCCTGTGATCTGAAACCATCCCCTTGTGCATCCTCATCCACCTCTGCACCCTCTGCCTCCCCAGCCTCTTTGGCCTCCCACCAGGCCCTTAAGGCCTTCTGTAGCTCCTCCTTCCTGGAGCTGCTCTTCATGGGATATCCAAAGTTCCTGCAGAACTGCTTGAGTTGACCTATTTTGTAACTACTCAACATTTCGATATCAAACTCCAGTCCTACAACACCACTTGCTGGTTTACCCTTCTGAGACATGATGCGTGGATGACTCGGGGATCAGATAAAAAATTGAACCAAAAATAAAATACAGTATGTGGCTGCGTAGTGGTCTGTACTAATCTAGTGATGTACACCAATCACTGTGGGTCAAGTACAAATACAAGTTCAAATCCTCACCGCTGACCACCAATGTTAGAACTGGGCGTCTCTAGTTGGCAGAGGTAAGTACCTTTGTCCAAATAGGGACCCTTACTTCTAGTCAGGGTAAGGGGGATAAACACTGTTGATAACCCCTGCTCACCCCCTTGGTAGCTTGGCACGAGCAGACAGGCTTATCCCCAAGGCAATGTGTAAAGTATTTGTACCAACACTCACAGTATTTTTATTTATTTATTTGTGTATTTTGTAAAGCGCGTGAATCACCCCATAAGAGTATCTCAGCGCTAGGACCGCCTAAGAGTACCAAGGTGAACAGATTTAGAACAATGATGCTTTCAGCAGTTTCCTGAAAGCCAGGTAACCTGTGCATTGTCGCAAGCGCAGAAGGAGTTTGTTCCAGTAGAGTGGGGCAAGATGGTAAAAGGCCTTACCACCTTGGCGGGATTTTTTGAAACACAGGATTTGTATCAGGGCCTTAGCTCCTGAGCGGAGGGGTCTGGAGGGTACATAATTGACAAATTTGTCATTTAGATAACTGGGGCCTAATCTGTTAACGGCTTTGTGAGCCATACAACATATTTTAAATGTAATCCTTTTCGTATGGGTAGCCAATGTAGTTTCTGAAGTAAGGGGAGGGAGGCAGTTCTAGGGGAGCATTGGTTACCAGTCGGGCCGCTGTATTCTGGACGACCTGTAGTCTGTTTAGGGCACTTTCATTGGCTGAGATGTACAGTGCATTGCAGTAATCCAAGCGGCTTAAGATTAGTGCCTGGATCAAGGTCTTCCTGGAAGATAGTGGCAGGAAAGGGAAGACTCTTCTGAGCATGCTAAGGTTATGGAAGCAAGCTCCAATGGTAGAAGAGACGTGGTCTCCCAGCGTAAGTTTCTGGTCCAATCGAACTCCACGGTTTTTCACCACCTGTTTTGGACAAGGTGCGGGCCCAGTTCCTCTGGCCACCAGCTGGGGGACCATTTCATAGTGGCCTCACCAAACAGCATTATCTCTGATTTAGCAGCATTTAGTTGGAGAAAATTTGTTTTCATCCATTCTGCTATAGTCTTCATTCCTTCACCAAAGGTGGTTTGAATATTGGCGTTGGATTTGTCGAATGAGAGGAGTAATTGGGTGTCATCCACATAGGATATGGGGATGAATCCCAGTTTCCTCAACAGTCTTGCCAAGGGAGCCACATAAATGTTGAACAAGGTAGGGCTCAAACATGAGCCCTGTGGCATTCCCTTGGTCACCTTGGTGGTTTTAGAGTGGTAAGGGCCTAAATTAACAGTTTGTGTTCTGTTGAACAGAAAGTTAGACAGCCATTTCAGAGCGTTTCCTGTGATGCCAATGTCACTTAATTTTCTGAGTAAAATTTGGTGGGAGATGGTGTTGAATGCTGCGGAGAGGTCAAGCAGCACCAGAAGCACCGCCTGACCCCTATCACGCAGCATCCTAATGTTGTCCGTGACTGCTACCAGACTGGATTCCGTGCTATATCTGGGACGGAAACCAGATTGTGAGGAGTCCAGGATATTATTGGATTCAATGAAATTGGAGAGGTGTGTGTTGATGTGCTTTTCCAAGATTTTTGTATGGAGGGGAAGGAGAGAGATGGGTCGATAATTAGTTACGTCATCCGATGAGATTTTGGGATTCTTTTTAATCGGCATTATCTGCGCGGCTTTCCAATCTGGAGGGAGGACTCCTTCCCTCAGGGAGCTATTGAGAATATCGCAAATGGGGTTGGCTAATTGTTTGTGCAGAATGGCAGTTATTTTAGCAGGTATAGTGTCCAGTGGGGAACCTGATTTTGCGCACTTTAAAAGTGCGTCTGTGCCTTCAATTGTGAGTGGTGGGAAATACTCTAACGAGCAAGTTAACGGTGGGGTGTGTAGGAGTTCAATTTCCAAATCAGTTTGCGGATTTATTGTGGAAGTAATTTTGTTATAAATCGTATCGATTTTCTGAGTAAAATGGCTAGCAATGTTGTCACACAGTGTTTGGGAAGGAACAGAAGCCGTGTCACAGGCTGCAGGACATGTGAAAGTTTTTAAGATTTGATAGAGGCATTTCTGGAAGCTCCCTGCTTGTTCAAGAGTGGTTGCGATGTGAGTTTTCCTAGCATTTTTCAGGTTTCGGTGGTATTGAATTAAAGCCTCCTTGAATTTTTCTTTATCTGATTGGTTGTGTGAGTGTCGCCATAGGCGTTCCAGTTTTTTACATGAGCCTTTTTCTAGTCGCAGGGAGGTCGAATACCACGGAGCCTGACGCCGTTTTGAGTTCCTAGGGCATTGCTTCAAGGGTGCTAAGCTGTCTATGGTTGCCAATAGGCTGATATTGAAAGAGGTTAAACG
This sequence comes from Calotriton arnoldi, assembly GCA_963921515.1. NCBI lineage: Eukaryota > Metazoa > Chordata > Amphibia > Caudata > Salamandridae > Calotriton > Calotriton arnoldi. The sequence goes on from CAWUFW010001189.1 coordinate 1,255,490, forward strand.
TTTGTCAACCTTTTCTGATTCCGAATGTTGAGGTGGACAGTATGTAGCTTCAAAGAGTGCTGGTGTGATTGAGTGCCAGCGTCTGTAGCTTTTATTTTGATAACATTTGGGAGTGGGGTGTGCTTTGTGGCTGTTAATGCGAAACTCGAGCATGGAATGGTCTGACCAAGTCAGGGGAAGTGTATCTACGTAGGATACAACAGGGGAATTAGTTAAGATAATGTCTAGCGTATGGCCAGCTTGGTGAGTTGGAGCTTTATTTATTACGTTAAGATTGAGTGTAGACAATTCAGTCAAGAAAGATGAAGCCTCAAGATTGTCTTGGATTTCACTGTGAATGTTGAAATCTCCAAGAAGTAGAAAGTTCCTGGAAGCTATAACGTGTGGGGCAATGAATTCCATGAGTTGTGTGGTGGTGTTGGTTAGTGGTCCTGGTGGTCGATATACTAGGGCTCCTTTCCAGCTGAGGCTATGATGTATGTTCATAGTGAAACACCACAAATGGACGCCACACAAGTTATTTATAAAAATATAATCTCTTTATCTTGATTAGGCAGAATCAAAACGACATAACACCAACATACACAATAAAAGTTGTTTTAAAAGCAAAGGTTCTCTTGAAGGGTTCTTTGGAATGTTCTTGTAAAAATAAATGCCCCTGCAACAGTAAAAGAACTTGGAGAGTCAGTAGGGCTATAGACTCGGTTTCCAATGCGGGGAAAGTCACTGTAACAAAGTGTGCTCCTATCAAAAATGCCCCCGCTGTACTGGGGCTCAGGTATGCTGCACTTTTAAGAAAGAACACAGTCCTTTTTGGACGACAATACGCCTGCTGCCCTTTGTAGCAAAGAAGGCTGTACTTGACTGATTTTTACCACAAGATGTTCCCGCTGCCCTCCGTAGCAAAATACTACACATTTGGCCAAGCACATTATCCTGCAAGGTTGCGTGTCCTTAATAATGCCCCAGCTGCACTCGCAGCACAGAGAAGGATGCCCCTTCCAACCACAGCACACCCGCACAGTCACAGGCAGCCCCGCCGGTTCCCCACCCGCTCCTGGCCTCGCACAGACAACAGCGCAGCCGGGAGCGTATTACCTGGGGCTGCTCTCGCAGTGACGGTTCTCTCCAGACGATCCTCCGGCGGGAGCCCTTCTCATCTGGCGGTGATGCGCTGGCCGGGACGGGACTTCCTTCTGGGCGGCCTTCCTGCTCCCCGTAGCAGTGGCGTCGGCGCAGGTGTCCTGGTTGCTAGGCAACCCTCCGGTTTCGCTCTCACTGCAACGCGGCTCCTCTTTACAGCAAACCCGGCCCCGGGCAGTCGGCAGTGAATTTAAAGTAGGCACACAGCACTTCTGGGGATCGGGGGCCGGTGGTGATAAAAAACCGGCCCTCAGTACTTCACTCCGGTCACGGCCAGCAGCCCACACAGCGCTTTTCCTTCCCTCGGCAATCAGGCTCGTTGGCTGACGACTCGGGCCAGCGGCAGTGACAGCCTCGCAGATGATCACAGTGCCCCTATGAACACGGGCACACGCACACCTCGAAGTAGGGTGAGTTCAAAAGCCAAACACTCTTAGTGAAACAGGTAGAGAAGCCCTTCTCAGCAACACGTGCTCCAGGTCGCACACCAGCTGGACACAAGCGCATCTGGGAATTCCTTGAAACTTTTATGACCCTGTGTTTCTCATAACAGGAGGCCAGCTCTACTCAGTCCCTTGGAGACAGTTATACTTCAGAGGGGACAAAGCACACAGCACAGCTCCTCTTCAAGTAGGGGGACACAGCACACAGCAGAAAGTCCCTTAGTCCTCTTCCTCAGCAATAACAGCAACTGCAGGTCAGCTCCCAGACACACAGCAATGGCAGCATTTTTCCTCAGTCTTCCTGGCTGTTCTTCTTTGGCAGGGATTCCTTCTTGATCACAAAGTTTTGACTAGTCTTGGAAACTTTTATATCCCTGTGTTTCCGCAGCAGGAGGCCAGCTCTACTTAGGCCCTTGGAGACTTTCTTTTCAGGACAACAGCACACAGCAAAAGTCCTTCTTCAAGCAGGGGACGAAGCACACAGCACAGTCCTTTAGGTCTCTCCTCAGTAGAAACAGCAACTGCAGGTCAGCCCCCAGACACACAGCAATGGCAGCACTTTTCCTCAGTCTTCTTCAGCTGTTCTCTTTGGCAGGGATTCCTCTTGATTCCAAAGTAGTCTAAAGTTAGGGGTTTCAGCTCTGATATTTATACCCCAAAAGTCTTTGTTCTTCATGTGTGAGGGGTCCTGGACCCAGTCCAAACCAGTTCTGGGTGCACTCTGTCAGCGCACATCTTCTTCCTTTGTGAGTGTGGGCCAGGGCCATCAGACGCACCGCAGGAGGTGGAGCCACCATTGTGGAAGGCAGGCACAGCCCTATTCAGACCCAGGTGCTACTCCTCCCACCACTCTACATGCAGTTAGGTCTATTCAGCCTAGTGCTGACTCACCCAGCCTCCTGGATCCCCCCCCCCCCCAGCCCCTGTCACTCACGAACCAAACAGTCAATTCACAAACAGGCAGAGGCACACAGAAAGGTTGAACAAGAAAATAGCCACTTTCTAAAAGTGCTATTTCCAAACTTAGAATTTAAAACCATCCTCCCTAAAAGATGTGTTATTAAATTCTGAGTTCAAGGATACCAGATTCCAACTTTCTATCTTGCTGCTATGGGAAGATATGCAGGTAAACATGTCACACAGCATTCCCCATTCTATCCTATGGGCAAGATAGCCTTTCAATAGTGAAAAACGAAATTGGCAGTATTTCACTATCAGGACATGTTACCCACAGTAGTACATGTCCTACCTTTCACATACACTGCACCCTGCCCAGGGGGGTACCTTGGGCCTACCATAGGGGTGTCCAATGTGTAAGAAAAGGGAAGGGTCAGGCCTGGCAAGTGTGTACACTGGCAAGGTCAACATGGCAGTTAACAAACTGCGCGCAGGTACTGCAGTGGCAGGCCTGAGTCACCATTTTAGGGCTACTCATGTGGGTGGCACAATCAGTGCTGCAAGCCCACTAGTAGCATTCGAATTACCAGCCCTGGCACACTCAGTGCACTTTAATAGGGACCTACTGGTAAAACAAATATACCAATCATGGATAACCAATCACAATAACAATTTACACAGTGAGCATATGCACTTTAGCACTGATCAGCAGTGGTAAAGTGCCCAGAGTCCTGTAGCCAACAACCACAGGTCAGGAAAAACAAAGGAGGAAGAAGCAAAATGTTTTGGGATAACCATGCAAAAAGGGCCATTTCCAACATCCTTCATGACGGAAGTGCTGCCAGTTATTCAGAAACTCTTTGTAACTAACCAATGAATGAGTGACAAAAGGATGGTTCTTTTCTCCTGGTGGAAACTCCTGGAGGCATTTTGGGGGTTCCTTGAAACCTCAGCACATTCAGTGTGTTTTGCATCACTAATTGCTAATGAACTAATAGTGTGCATATGTTTTTATTATCAGTGTCATCACGAACTGTTTGTTTAGAAAGGTATAATGAGTTTTTGAGTGAGAAATGAAAATGAGCGAGAACAATGTGGGAACATGGGTATTGGAACAACCAGATAGTTTCAAACATCTGAACATAGTTTATATCCAAGGATGGATAAGTGAAGATATGTAAGAAGGGGCACGTCTAGAAACACAATGAAAAGTGGTGCAAGATATTGAAAAGGAAGGATGAAGTGAAATGAGGTATAATGGGGCAATGTAGGAAATGTGAGGAAAGGTGATTTATGAGGAAAAGGAGGAAGACAAACAAGCAAATACCTAGCAAAAGCAAAGATAGATTGAAGATGGGAGGGAGACAGATATAAGGGCAAAAAAGAAGCATTATTGTCAAGGATAAGAATAACTAATGAGGTAGCATGGTATTTTATTTGTTGTCTACTTGACATCTGCAGGAAATGGCAACCGAGCATATACAATGAGAAACAGATAGAGAGGTATAAAAAAATATGCTTAGATTGTTGGCCAAAGCGGAGCTTGGGAGAGAGGTGTGGAAAAAGGGATGGAGATAGGACGAGGACAGGCATATGGAGATGAAGCAGAGAAGAGGAAGAATTCTATTGTCAAATAATAAGCTATTGGTAATGAGGGACAGTCTTATTTGGGACTACTGTGTGTTTACACATTACTTGCACAAAGTCCATGTTTGTTCATTGCTAGTGTAGATTGCATTTGTGTGCATTATGTAGATAGCTATACAATAATGTAGTGCATACATTCATTTTATAATATATTTATGTTATTGTGTGTAGCTTTGGTCTAATATGTTCTTGTGGATAGCCGATTGGTAGGCTACGTGTGTGTGTCCGTTTCCGTTTAACTCTATCTCTCTGCACGTTGCACATATTGTTTTTTTAAATATATTTTAATAAATTTTTTAGACCTCTCATTCCTCCAAACTTTACTTGCCTTCGTTCTTCCTGCTTCCGCTGTCCGCCGCGGCAGTTTCTGCCGAATGTGCAGAGGGAAGTGGAACCTCCCACTCGGCCACTTGCAACACTTCCGGCTGGGTTAGCAGCCCAGTGTTCCGAGTGACTCAGCCCATAAAGCCAACATGCTGGGCCGGATGCCCAGCAGATAGCCGGTTGGTAGGCTACTTGTGTGTGTCTTTTTCCTTTTAATTCTATATTGCTTCATGTTGCACATATTGTTTTTTTAAAATATATTTTAATAACATTTTTAGACCTCTTATTCCTCCAAACATTACTTGCCTTCATTCTTCCTGCTTCCCCGGTCCGCCGTGGCAGTTTCTGCCAATTGTGTGGAGGGAAGCGGAACCTCCCACTCGGCCACTTGCAACACTTCTGGCTGGGTTAGCAGCCCAGTGATCTAAATGACTCGGCCCATAAAGCCAACATGCTGGACTGGACGCGAGCAGCAGATACGCCGCAAGCGCACCAAAGCCACATCAAAGGCAAGCCAGTCTGCGCCTGTCCACGCCTGGCCAGTGCCTTGCGCCAGGACCCCTGGTCCTCATACAGGAAAAAAAAGGTGAATCTTTTGCTTACTCTAAGGATCAGCTCCTTGACTTACGGGGGCAGGGGAATATTGATTGTCACTTCCTCTTAAAGCTGGAAGTTGACTTGCATGAAAATTCCTCTGCTTGTCCTGTTTGTCAATTTTCAGCTTTCCCCCCACAAACTGAGCTGCATGCCTCCTCAGGCTCCCCGCCTGCCTCCCAACCCATGTGAGAACACCCTCTCCGGATTTCCAATCAATGCTAGATCCTTTATTAAAAATAAAATCGAGTTTTCTGATTTTGTCTTCTATCGAAAGCCAGACTGGGTGTTCATCACAGCAACCTGGACCAAGGACTCCTCCGGTCCTGGCCTGGTGGACGCCATCCCACAGGGATATACCCTATCAGGACTTGATAGAATAGGTAAAAATGAGGGGGTGTTAGGCATTATCTTCAAGGATTCTTATACCTGTTATATTGAGCCACTAACTACTCTCACAGACTCCTATGAAGCACTATTTTTCTCATTAAAAGTACTCCCAACAGAAACCTTTGCCAGAGTTTTGACCTATCGGCCTCCTGGGGCTTGGTCGTCTTTCATTCTGGAATTTACTAATCGTATAGAGCCCTACACGGGAAAACAAAGCAAAATCTAACACTATTGGGAGACTTTAACTTTCATTTGGAGAACACCTCATGTAAGATATCTCAGACTCTCAAAGAAACTTTGGCATGTTGTGGTCTATCGCAACTAGTAAAGACAACCACCTATGAGGCAGGACATATACTGGACGGGATTTTTTCTAATGATCCTAGTCTCAAGGTGGCTGAACCTCTTCCCCTCTCCTGGTCGGACCACCAGGCCGTCCCTTTTTCCCTTTCCTCTCCAGCGATACAAAAGAAAATCAATAAGGGTAATAATAAGGTGCTAAAGAGAAATTATAAACACGTTAGCAAGGAATCGCTCTCCTGGGCCCTCAGCAACCAAAATTGGACAGAGCATAATGATCCCAGTGACAGCCACTGAGTACTCAAACTGGCTTACGCCAGCGATTGACTCTCTTGCCCCCATCAAAGAATTCTATGTTGGCAGAAAAAAGCCTACAGCTCCCTGGTTTTCCGAAAAACGTAGAAAACTCAGACAAGCCTGCCACCGTCAAGAGCGTACCTTGCGGAGACATTTCGATCCGATTGAAAGAGCAAATCACAAGAAGAAGTTAGCAGAATATAAAGCAGCTATCAAATTAGAAAAATCGTAATTTTAAATCCAGAAGACAGAATCGCTGAAATCTCCTGAATTATTCAAAGTGATTAATCTGTTATCCTCTCCACCTGCCCCACTATATAACAATAGTTCGCAAGATTTCTGTGAAAGGATGGCCAAATACTTCCCCTCTACAATTCTCAAGATCCATTCCTCTCTGGAAAGCCTTAACTCTGAACTTTCTATTATGGCCCAAAATATTAATTCTCTACCTCATAGCTCTCTCAATATTGGAAAGAAGGATACAGGCCTGTCCACATTTCTTCCTTTATCTCACAAACAGACTGATTAGCTCCTAGGGGAATTACATTAGCTCCCCACTGGAACCTTGCTCCCTGAAGCTTATGAAGCTTGGAAGGGAATTTATTTTTCACCATCTAACATCAATTCTTAATATGGTCATCTCCTCTGGATGCTACCCTACTAGCTGGAAAACAGCGGTTGTCAAGCCACTACTTAAGAAAACCAACCTGGACCCATCAGAACCTAAAAACTGGCCCACCTCCTTGCTACCTGTTCCCACAAAGATCCCGGAGAAACACCTAAACACTCAGTTAGGTACCTACCTGGAGCAACAGCACCTGCTTGACTCCTCCCTATATAGATTTAGGAGTGGCCACGGCTCTGAGACTGCGTTAATAGCTGCAGTAAATAACATACACACCCAAGTAGATGCAGGGTACACCTCATTGCTGATACTGTTGGACTTCTCTGTGGCCTTCGATACCATCTCCTCGACAAGGCTGATTGACCGTCTTCAGGAAATCGGGGTGTCAGACTCTGCCTTGGAACTCCTGGCCTCATTCCTAACAGATAGGTCACAGAAAGTAAAGATGGACCAATTTTACTCTGATTCCATATCTACTTTCTGTGGAGTCCAGCAGGGCTCCTCTCTGAGTCCTAATTTGTTTACTATACATGTTTTCCCACTTGCCAACATGATCAGATCCTTTGGGTTGGAGGCCTTATCCTATGCTGCAATACACAAATAATTGTGTCCATTAAAAAGAACATAGAGGCCTTCGCAGCCAATTTTAACAGCTGCATGCAGGCCGTTGACTCCTGGATGGTAAACAACTTTCTTCGACTTGAAGGGGGCAAAACCGAGGTTTTGGTCTTTGGCAAACTACAAACTTTATGGACCCACTCATGGTGGCCAGAAATGCTTGGATAATGCCTTGCCCTGTTGCCTCACCAAAGAATCTTGGGGTCATAGTTGACAACATGCTGTCTTTTGATCTCCAGGTCAATAGAACTGTCTCATCCTGTTTCTGGATTATTAGGACCCTGAGGAAGATCTTCCCAATTCGCTCTCTCTCATCGCGAAAACATGCAGCTGTTGCCCTGATTCTGTCCCGATTAGATAATTGTAATGCTCTTTATCTGGACATTAACAGGGGATCTAATCATATGCTGCAACTTGTCCAGAATGCCTCGGCAAAACTGATTCTGGATCTTCCCAAATTTCATTTGATCTCCGATGTCATTCGAAAATTGCATTGGTTTCAAACTGAGAAGCCAATTCTGTTTAAGGCCCTATGTCTTGTCCATAGGGCACTTCATAACTTAGATCCAGAAGGAATCAAACATCTCTTCCAATGCTATGTCTCTGCCAGACAGCTGCGATCTGCCAGCAAAAATTGGCTGGTTGTGCCCAGGTTTAGGAGGGCAAGGTGGGGAGGAAGAGCCTTTGCTGCGGCTGCATCTAAACTCTGGAACACCCTACCCACATCAGTTTCCTGTCTCGAAACATACCTTCTCTTCCGTAAATCTTTAAGGACCTGGCTCTTTTCCCTCTAATTTTCCTTAGAGGGTTGATATTTCTTTCCCTCTTACTGGGTTTCCGTTTTCAGCTCCTTGAGGCCCTTGGGCATTTGTTCATGCTCTACAAGTTGATCATTCATTCATTCATACTTATATCTATATTTTCATATATATAGGAATGCAAGAATTTCCATTTGATTCTGTACATGCTGTGTCAGAAATCATAGGGAGCCGTCCTTCCGGTCCTTCTGCAAAGAACTGACAAAGCAATTCATGATGTGCCTGTCCTCCCTCTGAGGTGTAACCTAGGTGTCACCGAATAGGGTACGTCAAAAGATACAGGCATACTCCAAGTCAAATATGATGACTACAAATGAAACCACACTACGGAGATCTAAGGATGAAAGCCAAAAAACATCTGGGTAACTGCATAGCTTGTCAATCGCATATCGAGCAATAATAACCAAATCATCTCTACTATCAGTGGACAAGGTGGAAATCCTTCAGGGCATCACTCCCAATGCGATCAAGAAACCATATAACTCTCCCTCAAAATTTATTTGACATTTGACAGTGCAGTACAAAGAACATCAATAGTTGCAATAGGATGTTCAGAATTCCCCAAAACAAATATAAAAATATAATTACCAACCTATCAAAGCATAATCTCCACTATCTCATTCTGGTCCTGCAGTGATGCATCTGTGATTGCTATCGTGGTAATGGGTGGGACAGGCCGAGTCACCCATTACTCCTCATTTCATTGTTGCCATCACCCTATCTGAGAGAAAGACTGCATTACAGTTGGCCATCTTTCCGGACAGTCCAACACATCATCAAAAGCTAAATGCCAATACCTCTCTTTTGGTATCACACTCAACTAGGGAGGAGACAGTATCATATACTTCATATGCCTATTCCTCAGTTCTCTCTAAAAAAGTACTCTTTTGTCTCTGCACTGCCTGCAAGATGTTCTGGACTCCTAGCCACCTCGAGGAGTACCATATCCCTATCTGTATAGCAGAGCATCTAAGTTATATTAGCCCTCGACTGTGGCTTATACTTGGATGGTAGAACAGGGGCCCATGTGCCCTGTTCACAGAAAAGACCTGATATAACCCTTTTGGGGTTGGAGCACATCCATGACAAGAGCATAATCAAATAGGTCAACATGTTGCTCTTCGGCAGACTCAGGGACATCTATTATCCAGGCATTATTTCTTTAGAAGAGCCATTCGCTGAGTATCTGATTTCCCACCTAAAGCACAGCTGTGTGGGGAGTGCGCAGGAGGCAAGGGTGTTTACAAGGTTGTTTTATCTTCTCTACCTGCAATGATGGATGAGCAAATTGTGAAAGGTAGATGTGAGATATTTTAGAAATCTACATCACAAAGACCTTGATAGAAAAACTCTTGAGAGAAGGTTAGGGGCACAATGAAAATACTCGCCTGGATTTTTAATAGACAAGAGACAAAGTCAAAAGCTTGGTGATGTCCATGTTACCAAGGCATGTACTGAGCATGGTCTGAGCAGGACACCCATTTAAAGTATAATAATTGATGGTAATTGGGAAGAAGTCAATATACATCTCTGGTTCATGAAGGATTTATTTCAGGCTTGAGTAGTGTTATTTTATGAATTGTGAAATCTACACCCTTTATTTTGGGAAATACATAGCTTGATCCACAAGGCTGCTCTGGAGCTGCTGTGGAATTGTGAGTCGATGGAAACATTACCTTGGTATCAATGTATCTCAGCCACAACGTCTAACTGCCATGCTTTACGGAATTGGCCTGGTGTCAATACAGTTTCCAAGTAGTATACTGTTGTTTGTTGGTGAGATAAATATGACCCTTAATGATGTGATAGACAGGTCCAGGTCTATAGACTAGAAGGTACCTGGAACTTGGATGGCAGATCTTTGAAGACAGTTTTATCCAGAAGATAGGATTCTTCTCTACTCTTATTATTTAAGCACTCTTCTCTCTGATTGACTATAGCTTCTCAACTACACAGATTCAGAGGCACTTAAGTTTGAGTCTAGTTAATCTCAGACTACTTTCCACTGTGGACTGTGATCATAGCTATAAGGAAAGGATGATCAGGGAGCTGGATATTAGATGAGTGAGAGCTACATGGCAGGTAAGTGGTGGATAAATGGATGGAAATTGAGTGAATCCACAGATATATTTCTTCTAGATAGCATTGGAAAAGTTTGATTTGAAGTAATGTTGCGAGAAAGACATAAAATTGTTGTAAGGGGCTGGCGATGTGTAGCTTGGCCTATTAGAGCTTAGCACATACACTGGCACTTCAAGAGGCAGAAGAAGAGCTTCTGATGTAGAAAAGCAAAATTGCAAAGTAGGAAGCTGTCTGTCAGTAAGCAAACTAGAATACCAGGCATTGTCTCATAATGAGGTTTAGAATCATTGCTTAGCAAATGAGATGAAAAGGACACTTGTATTAGTGGAATAGACTTTGGGAAAAGTAAAGTGACCATTAAGTGTATGTATAATTCGCTTTAGAGTAATGATGCAAAATTTTGGGAAAATTACACAAAATTACATGTAATTACACAAATGCAAGATTGACATTTAGCATTATATTTTAGCATGAAATATGTCCTTGTATCATTTTTTGATGCAAGGCCACATTATAAGGTAATAAAATAGTGCAAATAACAAAAGTGGTGCAAGCAACAGTTTCTTGCATTCTGGCCGATTGCGCTATTCCTGTGTGCATGCTGTAAGTGCGTAATTTATAATGTGGCATAAAGATGTAATTCTGAGCAACTCGCGTAACAAGAATAACAAATTATTCCTGAAACTACATGAATTACGCCTGTGTTCATGACAAATAATGAAATAGCGCAGGAGTTTCCCTAGCATTATCATGCTCTACATATGGCTGGGACTGGCATTGATGCAACAGATCTGACTCGATTTGTCGATGAGTTGTCAGTTCCCACAATTTATAGTGCTATTCAATCAATTGATGCAAGCTATGTTAGCTGTAAAGGAGATTTCAGAGACTATTCCACAACTTCAGTTTGGGAATGCCCCATGTACCATTGGCCTCCCAGCTGAGTTTTTCAAATGTCAATCGAGTAAACTTGTACACCATGTGGTAGAGATATGAAGAGATGCAAAAAATAAAGGATGTCTTTCACATGACCTATGTTTGGTTACTATTGTGTTAATTCATAAGGCCAGAAAGGTCAAGAGAGGCCTATCATGGATAATTTTCGAAACAAAGTTCTTTTGTGAACACTGTGACAGTTGTCATTTAGGACCTTATTAAGAGTTCGGTGGTCTATGGACTGCCGTCCTGGCTGTTCGTCGGTGGTGAGCCAACCGCCGTATTATGAGTTGAGTAGAGTGGGGTTAGACTGCCGGCACCACCAGCACACCACTGGCTGCCGTGGTCGCGGTCGTAGGAAGCCAGCTTCCATTGGGCAGTACAGGGGTGCAACACCGTTGTACGTATTAAGAGATGGCTCCCAGATGAGCAGACTGCGTCCGCCACCTGAAGGTTGGTGGACACAAAGGATTTGGGATGCATACTAACACCTTTCCCGTTCTTTCCAGCAGTTTTTGACGTGGATCCCTTTCTCCAGGTCCCCCATACACAGGAGCATCTTCACCCCGAGGAATATGACCTCGTCTTCTGCGAAATTCAGGTAAGTGCTTTGGTACCATGTTCCCATTACTGGGACTGCCCACATATGGGCCGGACTCCGGCAATGGGTAGTGGTATTTTTCCACCTTTATCATGCATATGTGTGCATTCGACACATATGAGGTCGGAAATGTACACACAGGCATCGATATATATGGAAACATATTACCCACCGCTGAAAGAAAGCCGTAGCCACATCACTGGCCCCTGAGGTAACTCATAATACCTTGGTCGGAAGGCCACAGGCGCAACGGTCTCCTAGCGGTCGTGGAGGTGGTCCTCTGGCGGTCGGACTGCCAAACTCGTAATAAGGCCCTTAGTCTGTTTTCATTCTTTGGCTGCTGTTATCTTTTCTTTATCTCTATTAGAAAGTGTGAAGTTCTTAGAGCACACACTGTAGGCTGACATGTTTTTTGTTTATGTTAATGGACGCGGCCATTACAATATGGAACCTTACAGTGTGAGATGTTTTATCTTGAATTGTAGTGTAAATGCGTGAAAAATCAAGCTCAAGCTAACTTTAATCGATTTTGTGCTTTCTTCCATTTTGGACGAGACATCGTAATTATCACGTGATCACTGTTGTTGTTGTTATATCCCGATGCAATAAAGATTTGCAGGCTTACACTGAGAAGCCAAGAATTTCCCAGTTACACTAAATGTGATGTACCCACTCAAGGACAACCAAACTTTCTCAGACTGAGAATACTATGTAGCAAGTCATGCCACTGGAATAGACTCTAGGAATGCTTGAGTCTAATGTAGTAGAATTGTGAGATAAACCTTGAATGCATTCTGTAGCAAAATGTTTCTCCATGCTTATTACTCATTGATGTATGTATACCCTGTGAACCATGTACTTGCATAGTGAATAGCTCTCCCGTGCTGCTGTAGCACTCTGCTTCCTCCCCATTTTCCAGAATGCTTTCACCTGCTTTTGCCTCATTTTTTACTGTTTTCTCCATCCTTTTCCTCCATTTTTCTGAGTGCTTTCTCCTGCTTTTGCCTAATTTTTTATTGCTTTCACTTTCCTTCTCCCCATTTTTTTGAGCGTTCTCTCTTGCCTCTTTTTTTTACTGCTTTCTCCATCCTTTCCCCCCATTTTTCTGAGTGCTTTCTCCTGCTTTTCCCTCAATTTTTACCGCTTTCATCTTCCGCCCCCCCATTTTTCTGAGTGCATTCTCCTGCTTTTCCCTCATTTTTTACTGCTTTCTCCATCTTTTCCCTCCATTTGTCGGAGTGCTTTTTCCTGCTTTTCCCTTGTTTTTCACAGCTTTCTCCTTTTTTCCTCCCTTTTTCTGAGTGCTTTCTCCTGCTGTTGCATAATTTTTTACTGTTTTCTCCTTCCTTCTCCCATTTTTCTGAGTGCTTTCTCCTGCTTTTCCCTCAATTTTTACTGCTGTCTCCTTACTTTTTCCCCATTCTTCTGAGTTCTTTTCCTGCTTTTGCTTAACTTTTTTACTGCTTTCTTCTTCTTTCCTCACATTTTCAGAGTGCTTCCTCCTGCTTTCCATTGTTTTTTACTGCATTCTCCTTCCTTTCCCCCATTTTTTCCTCATTTGCCGCTCACACATACCGTCTGTTTTCCCACCTTTCATCTAGCACTGCCTACCTCCTCCCAGTGCCCATCCCTCGTCCCAGGACCTACTTAAAGGAGGCTGCAGCACGACCCCATTGAGCAGGCCCCAGGCACAGCTCAACCAAGCTGCTGCACCACTCTTCTTCCTCCTCATCTTTCTGAGTGCTTTCTCCTGCTTTTCCCCTTATTTTTAGGTCGAGCATTTGAGACCTCTTGTATATACTTTAGTATATACTTATATGTGTATGTACTTTGCGGGATCTGGAGATCAGCCCTAGGACTTATCTGCTTCCGCTTAGTGACTTTTTTTCTGTTCAACTGCCTCTATTTAACTGTCTTGATAGAAAACGACCAGTAGAGGTCAGTAAAATACCAGAATTGCTTTCTGCTAAGGGACTTTCTTTTTTTATTTTTCTGGCAACTGCCTCTATTTAACTTTCTTGTTAGAAAATGACCAGCAGAGGTCAGTAAAATACCAGAATCGCTTTAGCATTCTCTAAATTCTAGTCCATAGAAATTGTATTCCATGAGCACCCGTAGACAATAATATTTTTTTCAAATCTTCTATTTTCAGTAATATGACCACCAAAGGCCCTGATTTTATATTAAAAACAGAGTTTTGGACTATACCATTTCCCTCTGAAAGGCAATATTTCTCTCCATGTGTTCCCATAACTGGCATGTCACGCAGTTTGGTGCTTACTTTCCCGCCATGTTAAAGAACAGTAGATGTTTCAGCACCCAGCCTAATGTGCTGCATAGCTAAATACATATAAGGTCCCAAAGGCAAGGACGATTGCATTGCAAATGCTTGTTTTACTGCTTTCGCTTTCCTTTCCTCCATTTTCCTGAGTGCTTTCTCATGCTTTTGCCTCAAACTTTACTGCTTTCTCCTTGCTTTCCCCCATTTATCTGAGTGTTTTCTCCTGCTTTTGCCTTATTTCTTATTTCTTACTGCTTTCTCCTTCCTTCTCCTGTTTTTCTGAGAGCTTTCTACTGCTTTTCCTTTGTTTTTTTACTGCTTTCTCCTTCCTTCCCCCATTTTCTGAGTGCTTTCTTCTGCTTTTATCTCATTTTTACTGCTTTCTCTTTTTTCCCTTCATTTTACTGAGTGCTTTTCCCAGCTTTTGCCTAATTTTATACTGCCTTCTCTTTCCTCCCCCCATTTTTCTGAGTGCTTTTTCCTGCTTTTCCCTAATTTTTTGCTGCTTCTCTGTTTTTTTCCTCATTTCACACTTCCATCTGCCGCCTGTTTTCCTACCTTCCGCCTAGCTCTGCCTATCTCCTCCCAGCGCCCATCCCTCCTCCCAGGACCTACTTAACGGAGGCCGCAGCGCGACCCAATTTTGCAGGCCCCTAGCCCAGCTCTTTGGTGCTGCTGCACTACTCTTCTTTCTCCTCATTTTTCTGAGTGCTTTCTCCTGCTCTTCCCTTGTTTTTTTACTGCTTTCTACTTACCTTTCCGCTGTTGTTCTGAGTGTTTTCACCTGCTTTTACCTCATTTTTTACTGCTTTCTCCTTCCTTCCCCCAGTTCTTCTGAGTGCTTTCTCTTGCTTTTTCCTCGTTTTTTAGCTGCTTTCACCTTCTTTTCTCTCCATCTTCTGAGTGCTTTTTCCTGCTTTTCCCTCATTTTTCACAGCTTTCTCCTTCCTTTTCCCCCATTTTTCTGATTGCTTTTCCTGCTTTTGCCTCATATTCTACTGTTTTCTTCTTTTGTCCCCCAGTTACTGAGTACTTTCTCCTGCTTTTCCCTCGTTTTGAACTGCTTTCTCCTTCTGTTCCTTTCTTTTTTCTGAATGCTTATTCCAACTTTTGCTTCATTTTATACTGCTTTCTCCTTCCTTTTCCCCTATATTTCTGAGTGCTCTTCCTGCTTTTGCCTCGTTTTCTCCTGCTTTCTCCTTCCTTTCCCCCATTTTTCTGAGTGCTTTTTCCTGCTTCTCCCTTTGTTTTCACTGATTCTTCATTTTTTTCCTCAGTGGATGGTCTTGCCTGCTGCCCGTTTTCCCACCTTCCGCCTAGCCCCACCCACCTCTTCCCAGCGTCCATCCCTCTTCCCATGACCTACTTAATGGAGGTTGCAGTGCTATCCTACTGAGCAGGCCCCAGGCCCAACTCTCCCATCCTGTTGCACCACTCTTCTTCCTCCCCATTTTCCTGAGTGCTTTCTCCTGCTTTTCCCTCCTCATTTTTCACTGCCTTCTACTTCCTTTCTCCCATTTCTCTGTGTGCTTTCTCCTGCTTTTGCCTCATTTTTCACTGCGTAATCCTACCTTCTGAGAAGCAAAAAAAGAGGGCAGTGGACCTCAACACATTGCCGCACCCACATCATAAGCACCCTAAATTAAATCAAATGGATAGATTTATCTCATACCGTGTGCACTACTCTGTATGAATCCTCTGCCCCAAAGGATGCTGCCCTCACATAGGGAAATCTTTAACAATGCTACAACAAGAGGTGCACCACATTCAGAACAAATAACTTCTTTGATACATAGTCTTGACGCAATTCACAAATCCAAATGGCCTTCTTCTTTTATTAATGCTTCTTAAAATGTACTCATAACACCAGCCAACGTGTTTCGTCCAATATAAAATGGACTCCTTCAGGGCTGTAATTGAGTAAATATAGCACTTAGAAACCTACATTGGGGCATCTGGTCTCGCTTGACTGGGACAAAGTCAAAGTTTCAGACCGACCGCGATGGAGCCCTGCTTGGATACGCATCGCAGGTAGGCCTCGGTCAAGATTTTACCTTCAGACTTAGAAACCTTTCTGGAGCTTTTTCTGACAGGGTCCCTCAATGCTCTTCACCAGTCCGGATTCGGTGAGGGTTCGCCGGCTTACTTTCCAGGGAGCTCCCGGTCAAACTCTGGAAGTTGGACCTCTGGGCTTTTCAGTGGGGCGAACCAGCAGGGCAGGCCGGCTCACGGTTTAGTGGCTGGCTTGGCTCTCGTGGTTGAGTTGGTCCCCTTATGAAGCTTTTTTCCAAAGTTGCTCCAAATTTCTCTAAACTTCTGGAACTTCTTCCTGAAGTTCCTCTTGAGGGTCCAAAGTGTCCAAAGCATGATCCAAGCATCTGGAATTTCCAAGATGGTCCTTAAAAAGTTAGGACCACAATTCCCACAATGCACCTGGAAAAAACCTTTACAAATACACTGGATGCACTCGAAGCAGGTGGTTCTTGGTGGTGATGGTCCAGGTGAGCTCTATTAACCTTTAACTTGCAGGGAGTCCAGTCTTTATTCCTCTTGAAGCAAGGTACATGCAAAGGGCCATAGTTTCAGATAATGAAGCAGGCGCAGTCAGTCAGAATGCAGGGCATGATGGTGCAAATCAAGTTTCCAGCTTGGCAAGTCTTCTTCTTCTTTTAGTTTCAAGCAGCAGATCTGAGAGGCTCAGCTCCTCTCACATATTTATTCAGTGTTCTCTGGGTTCAAGCGGGAGAGCACTACTGCCAATGAGGTGCAGGGCAACACCCCAGAGCATGCCCACTAGCTCCAAAGTGGGGACATAATCCTCTCCTTGAAAGCACTATTGCTCCAAAATTAAGAATGGCTGAAATCTCAGCAGAGGAGCAAGAACTAGTTAAACATACCTCCAGTACGACTCATTTCCATAGCTCTCCTCCCCCTACCATCTGCAAATTCCTGCCTAAAGCCTGTCATCTGGTGTGTCAGAGGGATGGGGGGTAGACGGACCTGGCATTCTGTGCCTGCCCTATTCCTCTTTTGAAGCTCATGCTTTACGACCCCTCCCCCCTGCTCTGGCATTCCGGTGTAGCAGAGCTCTCTCCAACAGATAACCTCTCTCTGGGTGAGCCACTTATCACTTCATCAAAACAGCCTGGCTACTCCTGTTAACTCTGACCAATCAGGGAAGGCTGCAGGAAGGATACATTTGGCTTACAGAGAAGAAAGTCTTATAACTTCTTTTCTGTACAATTTAGGATAAATTCAACAATTGCATATTGCTGGATTTATCAATATCATTCTTCTAAGTCTTTGAATGATATTTATTGAATTCCTAGCAATTTTAAGCATTCATAAACTAATGCAATATTATCCTATG
The DNA here is from genome assembly GCA_963921515.1 of Calotriton arnoldi. Lineage (NCBI taxonomy): Eukaryota > Metazoa > Chordata > Amphibia > Caudata > Salamandridae > Calotriton > Calotriton arnoldi. Next base: position 1,272,856 of record CAWUFW010001189.1, read on the forward strand.
TGGCTAGGAATCTACAATGGGGAAAATTTAATGTGCAGTTTCTCCATCATCAGGGCATATAAAACATATTTTATAAGGACCATACTTATAGCTACATAAAGCTCCCACCCCTGGGAAACCTAGGGAAGACTTTAGGGATCATGAATATGCAAAAATAGTGTAGATCCTCACTCCACAGTGTTCCTAGTACCAAAGTCGATTTTGGAACGCACTTTACTTCAATGGGGAAAGTGAAATGTGCAATGTGTCTATCCACAGGGCATATAAAACATGTTTTATAAGGACCTTTCTTATGATGACATGACTCCCCCTCCGCCCACCCCTGAGACACCTAGGGGAGAACCTACGGGTACCTAAAATACCAAAATATTGTACTTTTTAAGTGTCCCTATCATCAAAGTCAAGTTTGGGCACAATTTACATTTAAAAACAGTGCAGCAACACAGGGTTGCTTTTAAACTGATCTCTGGCTCTCAGCAGTGCACATATGCAAGTGCAACAAAGGCTGCTGGCCTCTAAACTGCCATGCCCTATTATGGACTAGGGACTTAAAAGTAGTTTTAATCCCCCTGCCCTATTATGTACTAGGTACTTATAGGGCAGGCCATGCCAATCTTAGATGTATCCTAACACATATGGTACCCTAATGCATGTGTGTGCTTCCACTGTGTATTCAACATAGCACTGGCCCAGGGCCTGCCCAGCAGAGCCCATGGCACACTCAGAGTCAGAAAACCAGCATCCAGGGGTCTCAAATGGGGCAAAAAGCGGGGTACACTGCAAACAGGTCCTGGTCTCTAACACTGATTATATGCTTAACTAGTTGATGGTTCTGCTTATGTATTCTAGAACTTTTAAACTTTACTTATTCTCTATCATTATTATTGAGAATGTTCACAGCTGCATCCCAAGGTGTGATGTTTAATTAAATAGAGACAGGTCCATTGGGGAGCACCAAAGCCTCTTAGGGACTACACCGCTCCCGGTACAAGCAGTTGGTGTGCATTGGGCAAGCGAATTAGACATAGGTTTGTGCGCTGACACCAGTGTAAGTTTATTGTTTACAAAAACGGAGGCTTAATATCGTCATGTGGATAGAGCTGATGTATATGTCTTCATGTTAGTTTAGTGTTGCAGTAGTCTTATTGTCTCCAAACCCTGTTTTATTTTGAAATTAAGAGATACAATCAGTGGCCAAACAGTTTACAAACCCCAGGATCTGACCATTGAGGAGAAGAGGTACTACAATCCTCACCAGAGTTCACACCAGATTTCTCAGCCAGCTACTTTCAGTCAGTGTTAATTTTAGAAGATGTTCACCGAGAGAACATATTTTGTTTCCTCAGCAGAACTCTGATAAAGAATAGCTAAAGTTAGCTATTCAACGGTATGATGTGCAATCCGTCCTAATAAACCTGAAAGGCAGATTTGCTGTTTAATGCTCTAACTAAGATAGGACAGCTTTAGAGTGTTAGTGTGTTAGAAACTTGCTAAAAATCTAGAAATGTTTCTCTTGTTTTCACTGACCGTTATTTGACTTACTACTTTTATTTTTTGCATTCAGGGTGGTTACCGTTCATGTTTTATATACTAGACTAAGGATTTTGATTCTGATTCACAAAGGTAACTCACACTTTTGAGTACGTTTTCGTTTTTGATCAAAAGTCCCCTAGGAGATTGCGATTTTGCGATGCGCAAAATAATGGTGACATCAGCATTTTTGTAAAAATACTGCACCTTTTACAAAAGTGCCTGCAAAAATGTCAATTAAAAAATAAATAGGCTGCTCCTCCTTTTATACGCTGGATTTAGGAAGAGCTCTGGTTGGTCAAATGACAATTACATCTTGATTATTTGCTGTGCTGCTTGCTACTTTTGCATTAAATACGTTAGACTTTAGGATTACTGATGTGTTTTTTTTTAACAATTGTTTGTATTAGAAGCTGCAAATGCAGGAGAGCTGTTTACACGTTGACAGAAATAGATTCTACAGTATACTATCACACATGTCAATTTATTTAAGTATTATTAAGCTACCTAGAACACATATCATTGTTTCGATGGAAGTTACTTCATGTAGAACACATAGGGGCCTATTAGGATGGCGGGCGGACCTGAGTCCGCCCGCCATCCTCGCGGTGTTGGGACCGGCCGCCAGATGTGCGGTGGTCCCGCACCGCTAATTAGGATGCGACCGCCACCCTGGCGGTCGCATCCTGCATATTTGACTTTGCTGTGGGTGCTGCTTACAGCAGCACCCCCCGCAATGCCAAAATGGCATGTTGTGCTTTTGCATGCACAACGTGGCAGGCACCGTGCGGTGCCTGCCACCTTGTGCATGCAAATGGAGGGGGGTACCATGGGTATCCCCCAAACGCACTCCGCCCGGGGGCCTGCATAGGGCCCCCAAAGAACATCCCCGCCAGCCTTTCCATGGCGGCGAAGCCACCATGGAAAGGCCTTCATAACACACCATCCTAATATGGATGGCGGTGCCTGCTAGGCATTGCTACTATATTAGGGGCCAATTCTGCCCAGCCGGCACTCGGATCGATTGCCGACCGGCGGAAAAGCGGCAGACGCACTTTGCGTCCGCCGCGAAACCCCCCGACATTGTAATATGGAGGGGGTTTCACTCGTTACGATGTCGTGACGGTCGCCACTGCAGGCTCGGTGGTGGCGAACGTCACAACATCATAATGAGCCCCAAAGTGCGCTTAGGACCTTTAATATTGCCAGGGCAAGCATGGCTTGCATTAGCTACATACATACCTCACCAATAACCACCCATTGAAGACACTAGGAAAACAGTGACTGAGACAATCACAATATACAGCTGATGCAGTTTCTATTACAAAAGAGGGGCAACGGGGTCTGTCTAGGTGACGCTTGGATGGTCTTCTTGGTTCAAAGAAAATGCCTCTTATCTCCAGAGGCAGTGCCAGATGCCAGAATGAATGAATGAAGTGATACTTATAGAGCGCATGGCTACCCGAAGGCATCCCAGCGCTAAGCAGGCAGATGAAGTCCCTACAGGTTATTGAAGTCCCTACAGGTTAACACGAAGTCCAGCAATGGAGCTGGAAGGATAAAAAACTGGAGACCAGAAAAAACCTTCTTGCTAATCAGGCTACAGGTCAAGAGATGGAAGGAGAATAATAACTGGAACTGAAGAGAAGGCATCGTCCACGAAGTACAGAGAGTGACCAACAGCTCTGGAACAATTGAAATGCAACTGGGCTTGTAATAGACCTCCCTTTTATAGTGGAGAACAGGATATGATATATTTCCAAAAGGTGCGGACCATCTTGGATTGGGAAGGCAATAAGTGTACATTGCAGCTCGCAAGGGATTTTTCTGATAACAGCATCAGAGCAGTGCACAAAAACGGCCTGTACATTGTCGAAAATGGTACTGTCTTCCAGCGCCAGATTCTTGATAGGACCTCTCGCTTGCTGGGGGAGGGGCGGGGTGTATGACAGGCCTCGGTTACCTCCCGACATCCCTGCTGGGGTGGGGGGTTGTATGACAGGAACTCCGTGTCCTCACTATAGAAGATGATCTTGTATGGGTAGAACCTCCGGTTACCATATCTACTTTTATAAATGTACAAACTGTTTATATGGATCTACCCACGAAATAAAGATGCTATTTACTTTTACCAACTCGTTCATATCTCACCACGTTTCTCGATCATACTTTCGATACATATTTAATAGGCCTAAGGTGCATGTCTGATGCAAAAGCCTTCTGCACCTCAATGTACAGCAGTTATGGTTCCTGGCCCCCAACAGGTAGGCTGCCATACCCCGTAGAAGGTCAGCCCCCCTTCAGTGACAGACGCTGCTCCTAGAGTTGCCCCAACCACAGTCATCTCAGTATGTCCATTTCCAAGATCAGTCCTTTGATGTCAAGAAGTTCCTGTTCTGAGACCCACCCCTTCCTGTCAGGCCGCTCATGTTTTCTTCCTCATCTCCCAGTTATGCTCCCCTCCCTCCCTCCCTCCATCGATCTTGTTTTTCTGTTTATTGAATGCACTAGCAACGGACCTAACTGTAACTGATGTAACGCTGTAACACGTCCTAATCCTCATGTAAAGCGCTTTGATACCGACGGATCTAGCTCGGACTTCCTCGTCTCCTCGCTGTGTCTCCTACCCCCTCCCCAAACTCTTCCCTCCTTCATTCTTTGCTTGCCTCCCCTATTCCTTTCCTCTCTCTCCTTTCCTCTCTCTCCCCCTGCCTGCTTTGCTTATTCTTTTGCCTATGCTCTGCCCAATCTCCCTTCCCGTCGCCCTTTTTACACTACCCCCTTACCCTTCTACACGCCATGAACCAACGGATGTAACTCGTAATTGCCGTACCTTCTGGAACAATGTGTAACTTATAACTGATGTAACCCTACCAGCTTGACTCCCTAAAATGGCCCCCCTATAGTATGCCCTTGTCCAAAGAACTCCTACTCCCCTTGTTGGGGATGGATCCAGCATTTTTGCCCTGGAGTCTCAGAGACCCTTCTGAGAGAGTCCACAGTGACAAGGGTATCTCACATAGTGGAGGGCTGGGACTGATCCCCCTTACCTCTGGGAACCGTTTCCTACCCTGATGAAAGTCAGACACTGTGTTCACGCTGGGTTTGTCTACCCCATCCCCCTCCTCTTCCCTCCCTCATTCTTCTAAGTGTGCCCGTGACCTAAGCACTCCTCTCCCCTTGTTGGGGAGGGATCCAGCATCTATGCCCTGGAGTCTCAGCGTCCCCGCTGAGAGAGTCCACCGCGACATGGGAATCACTCTAAATGGAAGACTGGGAATGTTCCCTTTACCGCAGGGAACCGTCTCCCACCCAGCCGGACATCAGACACAGTTACTTCCTCCTCGCTGTGTCTCCTACCCCCACCCCCACCTCTTTCCTCCTTCATTCTTTGCTTGCCTCCCCTATTCCTTTCCTCTCTCCCTTGAATCGCTCTCCCCCTGCCTGCTTTGTCTATCCTTGTGCCTTTTCTCCGCTTAATCTCCCTCCCAGTCGCCCTTTTACATTACCCCCTCACCCTTCTACACGCCATGAACCAACGGATGCAACTTGGAATTGATGTACCTTCTGTAACAATGTGTAACTTGTAACCTATGTAACTCTCCTCATGTAAAGCGCTCTGATACCTCCGGGTCTAGCCAGCGCTATATAAAACTCAAATAAATAAATAAAATAAAAAAAGGCAAGTAAATACACAATTGAAAAAACATGCAGACAAAGTGTAACCCAAAATAATTAATAAGACTTGTTAATACTTCTTGAAAATAACCTATTATGAATAAGTAACTGAAGCAGAAACTTTATTTTTGGGGAAAAATGCATTGGAAACACTTACACATGAGAACCCAAAATGACAGCCAGCGAGGATGCCATTGTGTCCTTGCTACTATGGAGCAGTGCAGTTGGGCTGACACGGGGAGCTGCGAGCAGTCAGAGAAGAGCCCATGCTGCAACCCTTTGCGTGACCACAGGTAAGGATTACAATAATTACAAGGTCACAGGGACTCTAAAGTTCAGTTGTAGTTGGAAAGGAAATGTCCTTTGCATGGAGTATAGCCTCATTCGATGCTTGGAATGTCAAACTGTGAGTATCTACTATGCTGGATTTTGAATTTCTGACCCCAGCCTCACTCTAATCTAGCATGTGCGCAAAGATCTAAATCTGTCCCTTGATGTGTGTGTGGGTGGGTCCTGGGTTAAGGACTAACATAAGTACAATACAACAAACCGATCCTACCAATAAACATTACCAACAAAAAATCATATATATATATATATATATATATATATATATATATATATATCTCAAAATAAGACATTTTCATAATAAATACTATTGGTAAAAACAAAAAAAAAATACTTATCACAAACATATGTTTTCTAGATATTTTTATAGTCATAATGTTTTGACCATGATCATAGTCTCCCAATATCTTGGAGATGATATTCAAGATCCATATCAATTTAGGCCAACCTACAACCAGCACCCTTTAAGCAGTGAACCAAAATATGTCCACAAAATTCGTGCAAATTGTAGCACGGCATTACATTGTCAGGGTTAAGAAGATCTACATAAATTATATGTATGCAGCAGCCACTTTCTCGACAATCCAGAATGAGCTTTGGGCCTCATAAGGGGTAAGAAAGCACTATATAGATGCCAATAAAACACAATACAATAATACACTTGGAAGAAATTATACATCATATATACAAATTATATATCACCATTTTTCTAACGCAAACAAGTAGATTAAAGTAGAAGCTATGTTAAATGGCCATTTAATACCCCTACAACACAGAAAATAGCTGTGTCTATTTCTCTAAAGGAAATCAGTAAAACAGAGCACCAAATATGCATTTAACATCAACCATCCTTCATGTAGATGTATTATGCCAATTATCCCTAGTGAAATAAGTAAAAAGCCTTGCGCGGGATATACACCTATTTACCACCCATAATCCCCCATGAAAAATGACCTGGTCTCATTTTCCTAACAGGAACTATTAAAGCATCCCTTTATAGTCCATTATCCCCAAAGTGTTAAACATTAATTATTGTTTCTTTACAGGACGTAAGAAAATACAGAGCCAGGTACATGGTATATCCATTTTACACCCATCCTTCCTCATGTACAAAATCACTATGCCCATTATCCCAGGACACGACTCGCACCGTGCAATGGAGACGTTCCCCGGCCGGGTAAGTACGATGCGCGCCGCGAGCAGTCCGACCGACACGCGCCGCCCGGCTCAAAAGAGCAGTCGGTGCCGTACTTCGGGGGTCCGTGTCGGACCCCCTGTGCGCGTACCCGCGCGAGTTTCACACAGGGGGGACCCATGGGTCCCCCTACCTGTGCGTGTACGGCGCGAGTCGCTTCGCCGCGTACCCGCTGTAGGGGCGCCCTTGTTCGCCTCGCACCCATTGAGGCAATGGGAGCCCGCGTACGCGTTGTACGACTGGGTCCCATTGACTTCAATGGGAGTCCGACCGACTCGAGTCCGATAGCATACGGACGCATCGTACTCGTTCGGTCGGGCTGCACGGGTCCGATTCGGTCGGAAATCTCTCCGGGTCCGGCTCGGTCGGAGAGATTTCCGGCCCGAATCGGAATCGGCCCCTTAATATTCTATCTATGATCCCTCATGGAACGGTATACTTCATTACTATTGTTGCAGTTTGGAAGAGTGTATACTGGGCCGACATTTCTCTCAGACCTCCTTATCTAAGATATATATGTCATTTTTTCAGTAGTTTTTTGATAAATATCACTTTGCACAACAAATTAAACTGTTTCTTCACTATATACGCCATGCCACCAAAATGCCTTCCAAATTTTAAGATCACTGACACATCTTTATGAGTCTTATTTAAAGTCTGGTGGATGATGAGTCGACCCACTGGTCTGACAGGTCAACCATGGTGGTGGACCACTCATCTGGTTTAGAGACCCACAGCTACCTGGCGGGGATCCCTGTGTCTTTGATGTAGTTGAACAAAATATCAATGTATGCTATGTAATGTAGCTGTCTACCTGAGCATGGCGGGCATTCTGTCATTTCCTTACCCAAGAACACCATGGGGCCGATTCCGATGTCGGACGGACTCAGGTCCGTCCGACATCGGTCCGGAGCCGTAACCGACCGACCTGCTGTCGTCGGTTACGGCCCAGGCAGTACGATGCGACCGAACCCTGTTCGGTCGCACTCGTATCTCCCACAATGGGAGCATGCATTCCGGACGGAATGCATGCTGGCATTGGAGAAAGCAGGGGTGCAGTTCAACCCTGCACCCTGTGGCCGGCACCCCAAGGTGCCTGCCACCGGGTGCAGGGTTCAACAGAGGGGCACCATAGGTGCCTCCAGGCCGCCATTCGGCGACCTTGCACCCTTGGGGGTCCCACTGGGGGCCCCCAAAGACAGTGACCGACTGCCTTTTCATGCCGGAAAGACCGGCACGAAAAGGCAGTGGCAACTGCCATCGTACTCCCTCGGTCGCAAAAAGGCAGCCGGGGGAGTACAGAGGGATTTCCGGATGGCTGACGGGCTCTCCGAACCCGTCGTGAGCCATCCGGAAATCCGAGTCGGATTCTTTTCCAACCGAGCCCATCGGAATGGCTCGGTCGGAAACGAATCCGAGCGGCACGTTCCGATTCGGTCGGAAGGGCTCCGACCATCGTTCGGTGCCCTTCCGGCCGAAATCGGAATCGGCCCCCATGTCTCACATTTCAGACCCATAAGGGAAAAACGAGTAACACCATCCAACCCTAAAAAAGGTGGTCCCGCCTTCACTCTGACACTATGGTCCTGTCTCAGACGGGATATCAGGTCAAAGGTTTCCTAAGGCATAACCAGCTGAGGCGCTGACTTCAGAAACCCTGAGTTTCACCCACCTCCATATATGGAGCAGCGTACCGCGTGTTTTGCGGAGAGGTGCATGCACCATCTTAAAGGCTGATGCACCATTCTACCAAACTCTAAATAGCGCCCTATGTCTCCACATTTGCTTTTCTTGTAAAGGATGTACTAATAACGTGCTACACAGATTTATTCAGTTATTGTTGTTTGGGTTTGATTATGCTCTTTGGACTGTCGGAGGTTGTCTCACTTCATAACTTGAATTGATGCAGCATATAACTGCGCAATATCAGATTGCCTTGAGGTCCACCTAACTCTTAGAAACTTTGGATAACAAAATATCCTTTGTTTGATTTTTCGTAATATGAATTCTGAAATAGGAACAGTTTAAAAATGTGACCTTCAATATATTTATTCTTTGTGGAACACTTGTCTGCGGAAGCTTTTAAAATTCAATGTTTATTTCCTTACATAGGACCATGTGACTACACTTTACATACTTTTGTACTTCATTTCCCTCAGTTCCTGCCATTAGCCATTGTTCAGAATTGCAAAGAGCGCCCTTCAAAACGCCAGTCTTTTTGTTAGCTCTGAGAAGCGGTACATGCTGCTATAAATAACGTGCTTTTTTTAAGCCTGCGCAGTTGAAAACCTTTCAGCAAAACAAGTTCAAATTAAATTAAACTTTTCTTTTTCGAGTTTCACTAGAGGGAAGCGGTTTTATTTCACTTCTGCTATCAAATATGCCCTGATTATGAGTTAAGTGGACTTCCATGCAGAGATTCCCAGCGGATGAAATTATTTTTATCAGCCGTTTCACTGCATGGAATTCCACCTATTACAAATGATACCCCTCAGAATGGGGAACAACTGCGCGGACACAGAATTACACACTGGCATGACCTATTCTGAGGTGTTTAACACAGACATTTACGAACCGATTTGAACAGGAGATAAAGTGCGCAGAGGCATCTGGGAGAGGTGGCAAACGGGGTAGAATGGTTAGGGGAGAGAAAGGAAAGGATAACCCTGGCAGAGGAGCATTGCATACCTCCTTGCCATAGGAAAAGGTCAGCAAGCTCAGGGGGGGCAACTTTGGCTGCTGTTTAAACCAACGCCTCATGTGATTTTACAAGATGGAATTACCGTCCAATAATATTGAGTTCAGTGTTCTCACTCCGGCAAGAGACAGGAGTAGGAAAAACAGGCCATTCATTATGGAGAAGACGGTAATCCCACTGTTTACATATTTAATGCTCATATACTGCTAAGGCATATACTGCTAAGAAGGTACTGCTCTTCCTACAAGGCCATGAATGTGATTTCATCTTGTAAACATTTCTGGTAATGTGGCTACAGCATTTAGAATCCCCATTTCATCGTGAATTTGATCATGTACATCGATTTTAACATTAGCAGAAATATGAATTTACATTTCCTTCAAGAGGTTTTTAAATGATTTTAACTGAATAATGTTTTATTCTGAAATATGTGGTATCTATCTACATGTAGCCTTACAGCTCTTTGACCATGTTGGTAGGCAAGCATGCATATGTATCATGAGGAGATATTTTATTGTAACATCAGCATAATTGGAGAAACAAATAATTATTACTTCAGATGTAAACTATATTTCTTTATGTTTAATTTGATAAAGTACCTGAGACCAAAAGTCTAACTTTACTACTTGTAAATGCCCTTTGTGAATACCGAAAGTCGTAAAGTTAGACTTTCATCTCATTTTACCTTTGTGAATCGGGCCCTCTGTCCTTATACTTTGCAGGTAGCAGGTATACTGTGTTGTTGATTGCCATTGTGCTTTCTTTCTGTTTGTTTTCAGATATTCACAAACACTAGGATTGTGAACAATAACATTTCATAACATCACAACAAAGTATTTCAGTTTTTTGGATGTTGATACTTCATTTTACTGTTTTGTGATTGTGATCAGTTACTATTTGTAATCATTTTAGGTTTGCCAAAAATATTCCACACTCTCATAACTACATTGTTTTCATTTGTGTTTTTGCTTTTAGGATTGCGTAATTGTTCCCTATCAATTAAGGATGCGAACAGTAAACAGAGGGCGCATAGGCAGGGACGTTGTTTTACCATTATAGAATGTTGCATTGCTGATCGATGTTTTGATTGTTTTGTGTTCTTTCTATGATTAGAATCCCTCATATGTGCTGTGAATATATCTATATATAGTTTGAGATATTATAAAAGTGCTGTATGGCTGGAAAGTCATACCTTTATTAACTATGAATTTATAAGCAGGAACTAGTCCCCACCCCACTGATTGGTTAGTAACATATACACATAATTGGGGTGCAGAGGGACCCCGCAATTCAGGGCCATAGTGCCACTGTGGTTGCTTCAGTATTGATAGCTGAGCCCCTTCATGGCCACAACCTTGAGCTGGGTATAGACTGTTCGCCCAGGGCTACAGAGAGTCAGGGAGACTTTGGACACCAGCTTTCTATTGCAGAGTTAATGCCTGAGCCCTGGCTAGAGGGCAACATCTGCACTCTTGAAAAGGAGAGGGAACAAGGGTATTGTGGTAAAAGATAAACATGCGCTGAAAGAACCAGATAAAGCAAATATTTGTAAAATCAATGGTCAAGGCTAAAGGCATTCCAAAGTTCAGTGGTTCAAAAGTAAAATATTTTAAAAAGCAATGGGTGTAGCTAAAGGCATTACAACATTCACCAAGTCTATTGGTCAGAACTGAGAAGACATCTGAAATGAAGCAGTTGAAGCCAAAGTAGGAGGGACATTTAAGTACTGCAGACCAATATGTTTCATGGTGCGAGAAGAAATCCTAAATAGCTGACATAAGTTTTATTCAAGGCTGATATCAGTTTGACATCGATGAACGACAAAGTAGAGCTGTAACTGATCAGGACAGATAATAAAGCAAAAGCATTAGCTCAGCATGATGAACCTATTAAAAGTTGTACATCTTCTCCATAGGATGCCCTTCTCTTATGGATCCAAAAAACCAAAAGCTAGACATATCTCAAAAAAGAGCAGAGGTTTTAAGTGGTGGACAAAATCAAATTGATTCCTTGGACAGAATCTTTTATACACAATGGATAACCTCAACAAATCATCCCAAAAAATAAATCTAGGGTAGGGTGTCAAATGTTAAATATAACCAGAAGCAATTTGCTCCCAGTGGTCTGTGCCAAAAGATGATGGAGTGCAGATACATGATGACTGATGCCATGACACCTGCAGGTTGCAGAAACCTTTAAATACTTGCTTCTTCTTCCCCCTTGTGTTGAAGTCTAAAGGGAAACATACTTTCACAGCTGGATAAGGCAATCAGAAACACTAAAGGATTACATTCCCTTTCTTCCTTCTGGTTAATTACTTGCTAGAGATTATCATCAAGATGGCAAAGTTTTAACAATCAGCCTTGCTACTGCAAGCTTTTTAAGCTCAGAGGAGTGGTTGAAATAGTGCAATCCTGAGTCTATGAATTTATGGCAACATATTTTGATAATCTGTTGCACTTGTGGGTAGGGAAAGACCTATAACACTTCTGTTCTAAAAGAGATAGAGGGGTAGCTTTTCCCACATTAATTAAGTTTTAGATGTCTGCTCCCCACAATCTGATATTAGCATAGATGATTTTTTAGAATTTTAGTCGATGAACAGGTAACATGCTGAGATAGTGCCAGGACTGTAGGCCCATGAGATGATCAATAAGGTGCTAGAATATGTTGCATAAACTACGACTCTGGCATAGTTTTGCAGGGTTTGCTTTCCCATCCACGAAAGACCCAAGTGAAATTAGTTCAATGCACCAGTGCTGAATGTGAAAGGCAGGTTATTCTAGTCCCGTAGAACCACACGCACTACATAGTTGAAGTAAAGTAATTGCTTTTGGGTTACTAACAGTCCCCTAAAGGTGATCAGGTGCACCGTGGTAACAGTAAATCTATTTTACTCTGCACAGTATCACACACACAATATTGATAAGAACAGGCACTTTTAACTAAAAGTATTTCTTACAACAGGGTCAACCAGTTTCAATCACAACAGATATCATAAAACCAGCAGGAAGGCATGTTGTAGACATCGAGAATAAAATTAACACTTCTAACATGGTTAAAATGACCTCTAAAAACCTAACATCTCACAACATATTCATATGCACTTCCCTAGGAGAGCATGTAGTAGAGTAACTTGTAGTCTAGAGTTTCTGAGAGAGAAGCGATGCACTTCATACATTATAGACAGCCCAGGCTGTCATTATCGCAAGAACCGTGGAGGAGGCGTTCCCTGCAAAAGTCAAACACTTGCTGCGCTAGCAGCATTCCTCGGGTACTCAACTCTTATCAGTGTCAGGCAAAATGCATCATCTTCTCTGAGTGCCAGCAATAACCAAGATCATCTTCGGATGGTATCTTGCAGGATAATCTGGGGCAAAGGATCTCTCTACCGAGGGGGTCGAATGGTTGTCCTTAAATACTAAACATTATCAGGGAAGAAAATCTCTGACTTAATTTCAGGATGTGGTACATAGATAACAGGTGTCAGAGAGAGGTTTCCAGACATTTCTCTTAGGAAGATGGGAGACAATTCTAACTACACCTCTTTGATGAATTATATAGGGATGTTTCTTGATGGCCCTGACATATTGATAAGGGAACACTTGTTCCAGACTGGGTGTCTCATCAGGTGTTATATCTGGGTCATTATCAGAATGATTTGATGCTCTCTCAGTTATACGAATGATAAGGACGGATAACATTCATGTAATTATTGTTAATAACAGATACAGCAGTGAGTTGACGAAATTCAGGAGCATTATTGTCTGAGATGGAGTTGGGGGCCTGACCGGAATGGAGTCGGACCTTTGGGACTTTACGGCAGAAGAGTGACAATTTGGTCCACTGAAGTAAGCTATCATGAGCTGTCCTGAATGTTATTTAATGAAGCTATAAAACTACTCTGGCGTAATCTTGGTGATAATGAGAAAGCACAGGTGAACACACCGGCTGTATGCTGCATGTGCACTCGGATAGTTTCTTTTAAAGGCTTTTTATGTGTTTTCAGTTGTTTGCCTGGTTTTACAGTTCTTTTTCTACTGCTTTTCAACTGTTTTTTTTGGTCTGTTTTCCTAATGGTGAGTAAGCTGTTCCAAGACAACGTCCAACCATCACGATTCAAGAACCTCCATACATTTCCAAAGCCTACAAGAGTGCATTAATACCATGCCCGTCAAAATTTAAATAATGCCTGCATAATACAGTTAATTTTGGGAAATTTGCATTATACTCGTTACTCAGAATTCCTTAAATTATGTCATTGTGCCTCATGTTGTAATTATATACTATTCACTGTTAAATTTTACTGCATTATGTGAAAGCAAATTATACAAATTTCACACACCCTTAATTATTACATTGCATTTTCTTGTCTACACCATTAATGCTTTTATTGTGCAAATGTAAAGAATTCTATCTGCTTCACATTTTTCCCCACTGAATTTGTTGATTTGAATCCTTGGATTTTAACCTCCTCTTTGTCCAAGAGTATCGTAAACAGGCCTATGTTGTCTGCTAATATGCTGTGTCATCATACCTATAGATGCTTTATACACTGTAATCCCAGACAATGACCTTTGCTTTTAATGCTTGTTGTTTTTAGTCCAAACTCATCCTTTTCAGAAATGTTTTCATATGTATTTCTCTAGTGTTTCTGCTGATTCTTTTCGTGCTGGAGTTTTCGATATCCATGTGCTCCCATGAGGCTATGGGGCAAAAGTAGTGATGAGTCGAGGACAATAATGTGTGCTTACCAGAAGAACTGAAATGCTTCAACGAGGGGCGGGCTGGCAAGGAAATAATTCTTGGTCAATTGATTATTGTTCTAGAAGGTTTTGGAGCAGTTACTCAAAGGTTCAGTGTAATAGCCATAAACGATATAGGAGGAGAGAATTTATCTCTCACCAATTTGTTTGAGCAACATGCTAGCAGACACTGTGGAATCATGGTTGCCAGTGTTGATTTACTCAATTGCGATGAGGCAGCATATTCATGACTGATGTAGATGTAGAACAATTAACATGGGTGTAGAGGGATTAGTATATGAGGCAGAATGGAATTGCATGGGATTTTTTAAATAGAGCTAATCCACTTACTAGCACGTACAGAAGTGGCTCGAATCAGCGCCATGGAGACGCAACCATCAGTAATTGAAAAAGGCATCCATCTAGGTGGTGTGCCACATATAAAAGAAGTAGTCGGCATGCCCTTACATGCAAGCGTGTATCTTCGAGTAAAATGGACCCTGAGCGCTGATCTATGGTAGATTGTGGAAAGCAAAATAAGAGCACAAGAAAAAACAAAAACAGTCAGTGACAGTAGATCAGGGTACAGCATCTAATACTGAAAAGATACTAATCTTCAACCTTAGCAGACGATGAAGCAGATAAACTGCTTGAACTTTACTTGACATGCAAAACACATTTTTGTCACCTTTGAAACAAAACATGCACAATCAAAGCTCATTTACGTTGAAGAATTTGAGATATAGTTTATTGAGAAACTTAGTTACTGCATCGTAAAAGCATGCAGAAAAAGAGTGGAATAGATGTAAAATTGCTCTGTTGAATAGTATTGGTGTGTACTTACTAAGATTCCATGACATTCTTTTAACGTGAATTTGAAATGTGAAAGTGATGACTCACACGTGTGGAAGTATTATTGACTAGTCTCCATGGATAATGATATATGTGGAGAATTAACAGAACGAAATCCAAATTAGATGACATTATGAACGATCTGAAGAGTTGCTTATTCCCATAGTTGCTTATGTTAAAGTGTGCATCAACCAAGAAGAAGAAATGGTATTGCATTCAAATGCTAATTCTGATTTCACTGAAAATATCACAGAATAGTCTTTACATATCTACTAATGTAATAAGCCTAAAACAACATTTTCTTTAAAGATTATGAGATAAAGTTACATGTTGGTGGTTTAGAAATGCCGTAGTAAATTATAGTTTACAAGGGACTAACTTACTTTAAGCACATATTTACACTGCAAATCATATCTAAATATTATAATTAATTATGAAAATGCATATTTGAATGATTATATGCTTGCTTGTTTTAGCCTAAATTCTAATAGGTCTGTTAACTTTTTCATGCATATTTTTTCCTCTTTTTTCTTGCTCAACCCTGTCTCCATGGGAGAATATCTCAATATTACAAATGTATTGCAACTGTATCCTGTTTCAGGAGTTCTCATGGGCTTACAAGGGCCATTCGATACAAATATTGTGACACTAGGAACATCTGCCTGGGAAGCTGCCCTTTCGAACTTTTTCATGTGCCTTGTCAAAGGATCTTTGTTTAAGGGTCCACCTCTACCGTATTATCTGATCCTTTACGTAACCGGAAACACCTATACTCCCGAAAAATGTGTCTTCTTTATGTCTCATGACAAGCATCTTATACGAACTAACCAATGGACTGAGTAGTCTGATCTGATGAGGTAACCTAGAAGGTGCCACCCCAGAACTGAAAAAATATATTATCTGTTGGATTGATGATCAAGGGAGGACATCTTTTTTGCCTTTTGTGGACTCACATTCGTTTGCCACCTTTCCCATGTGGACTGCGTCTTATCAGACTGGCAGACTCTGCCTGCTGGCGCATATGCTGCATGCACTATTCCCAGACTTCTTTCACTTGGGAGAGAACATTTGAGCTGATATGATTTATGTCCTTTCCTGAACTTTCCTTCTAGAACTTTGGTAATTGATGGCCCAAAGAGATCAATGTAATGACTCTATACTCTTAACTTTCAATGCCTGATATTGGTGTATCATATTGCCTAAATACTGATAAATCTAACTATTTATAAATTCTGTGTCTGTCTCTCTATGACTAGCCTCCAGAAATTGATTGTGAATTTCCATAGCTTAAATGAGGGATGCGAATTCTAACAGAGAGGTCTCTAGCTAACTGGTTCTAATGTTACTACTTTGCACAGCTTTAACTGAGTTACTTGTTTGTATGATCCTAACCCGTCTAAATTTCTTCAGGAGAATTGGTGTGGCAGTAATAATTTTGTACCTGTATAGCGTAGTATTGAGAGTCATATACCTGAATCTGATTACTAGCCTATAACTCAGCTATACAATTCCTGGTGCTCATTGGGCGACTGGATTGGATCCCCTATATCCAACCCCTCTCGCCACAATTCAAGATCCTTTGGAGGACCAAGTAAATGACTCTGAGGTGTAGCGCCAGGCAAACTAAAGATCAATAGTAAATGGGCCTAATGGTGCTAGAGCACAGATATCAACTCTTGCCCAAACCAAACACCACTACTGAGTAAAGGCCTTTCTTTTGTGTCCACCACTAAGCCAGACTTTTTCAAAGTACATTTGAAACTACACAATTTCTTTAAATTAAAATCAGACTTTATTTTTTTCTTCTAAGACAGAGAACAATCCCAACTCTCCAGCTATTTTCAATTTAGACCTCCAAGTACTTTTTAACATTCACCAACTATGGTCCCCCAGAAGAGACCACATTTGAAAATACAATTCGTACGGAGATCTCCTCCCTCAGCAGTGGGAGACAATGCGTTAAATCAGTATCAGTAAAACGGAAAAAAGTGTGTTGTTTGAACTCTTAAATAATGACTTAACAATAATGCCAGCCAATAAAGGTGGGGGGTGGGGCATTGTTATCCTCTTCACTGAGTATTACAATTTGGAGATCCTAAAACAGGTCTCCAATTCTCAACATTAACTAAAAATTTCAAGTGATCCAACTACCGACATACAAGTTGAATACATGAAATCATTGATAAAGGATTACAAGCTGGCTTTTTAAGGGAACAGGAATTTGCATTCCTCAATATCATCTATGACATTCGTATTTCTATAGCACACCATCACAAAGGTATTGTGGCGCTATAGTAAACCATATTAACAGTACATACAATGATACAAAATCAAAAAGAAATGTTTTAAGGTGTTTTGTAAATTTGAATGGGCTAGATTCTGAGGGACGAAATAAAGGAAGTGTGTTCCATAGCTTGGCAATTACCACTGAGAAGTCTCTGTCACCCATCCCAGCTGTTTTAGTTCCTGGAGTCCTGATCAGATAATACTGACTATAGCACAGATTGCGGTACAAGACATGCCATTGAAGTTTTGCAGCCAATAATTTGGGGCAGCCCATGGTGGACTGGCCACACTTTTAAAAGAAATTCTATCATTGATCAGTAGCCAGAGTAGCCTGGGTAAGTCTGGCAACATGTGAACTCTTCTTGGCTCTTTTGAAATCAGGTGCATAGCAGAGTTTTGTACAGTTTGTAGTTTTTGTATCAGTGCTTTCCATGAGGCCAAATAAAGCTATCCCATAATCCAGTCTCAATTATATCAATGCAGTTATGACTGGAAATTTGAATTTTTCCTCTATAAAAGGAAGATGATTTTTTAAAACATTTAAATTGCCAAAACAAGTTTTGGTTATGTTTGCTACTTGACTTTAGTAGTAACTGATTTAGATTTAATAAAATGTGTGGCAAAAATCATGAATATGTTTGCACCAAAACGAAAATGCTGCATTTTCCTGTGTTTGGTTGAAATAGGCAGAACTAGGCCTAACTTCTAACACAGAATCTAACACAGCCATTTTTCATTTCTCATTTTGACAACACATGTAATCAGACTGTGCACTGATGCTCTGTAGCGACATGCTCTTCTTGATGAACTATGGAGGATACCCTTTGAACTATTCATGGTTCTTCCCTCCCTGTATAGTTGTTTATAGCATGTTCATTGTTTGTGTAACTAGATTTGTGCTGCCACGACAGATGACTTAAGGTTAGACAAAGGCACATTAATATTCAGTTAGGGCTAGTGCTAGAATGTTGTATAATTTAGAATTGTGCTTTGTTAGATTCGCCATAATAGAGCTGAGGGACGGGCCTTCTCCTACCAGAGGCCGTCTGCATGGAATAAGCTCCCCCTCGAGATACCCTTAGAGGATGCTATCTCGTTGTTCAAAAAACAGCTGATAACTTGGCTTTTCATGCACGAATATGTGGTCCTGCTATACCTTGCAATAGTACTTAGGAGCAGAGCGCCGGGACACTCCTTGGAGTAGCCATCCACTATACAAATCGCAATGATAATAATAATAATTAGTTCATTGCTACATTCGCTCACCCTATGCTGACTGTGAGAGCTCAATTTACTTCTATTGTAGATTTGCCTAAAAAATGATGATGTTAAGGTGAGCCAGTCTTCCAACTCCTAGACTTTGGAGACTGAATCCTTGTTGGTTTGTCTCATGATTTGGACTTATATTTTTGTCTTATTTGCATGTCATTTCTCTTGCTGCATTTGATTAAGCCTTATGCTAGATTTCTATATTAACTTAATGCACTTTGACTGACTACCATTATTGCCTTCTGTGCTGCTCCTGGAATTTTCTTAATAAACCTTCATGGTTTTATATTTTATTCCTGATTTAGAGCTTATATTTGTAACGGGGTGTTGGATGGTACAGATTGGCTCATCAAGTCTTGAAATTTAACACCGTCCCTGATCCTGCATATGCTCTTCATCTTAAACTATCAAACAAAGACAGCATAAATACTTATATCTAATAACACGAGCATGGGATTGGCACCAGTTATTGTGTACAGCAGCAGACATAGATTGAGCACTAGGGCTAACAGCTTTTTTGGATTAAAGACGCACCATCGCGCTCCCATCCATTCCTGCATGTAACAATTGCATCCATGCCTCATGGGACAAATGTGCATGCATTGGACCAAGGTAGGAAATCCAACACCAGCACAGGTCAAGACTCTACATTTTCCAATGTTATGTTAGATACCGTACTTATCTTGCTATGTGCTTGCAAACATTGCTGTGGCATAGGAATGCTATCTGTGCTGCAATGTGTGGACATGCCCATTATATGCCTCTCTGTTTACACTCACAGGACATCATGTAAACTATACTGTGATTAACATATGTAAGGTGACAAAATACATCATTCAGTCAATGCCCACTGTTTGGTACCACACTCACTTTGGACTGTGGCAGAGAATTTGTAGATGAACACACTTTAGCAGCACACAATATCTGTATGTGCAGACTGTTAAACATTGCAGACTTTTGGTTGTGCATGTGTTGAATAGGCAAATGTGTTCCGCACATGGTGTTATCATGCCCACATATATCAGAAAACATCATGTAGATCTGGTGTGAGTGTGTCACACAGCAACAGACCTTATAAATAGGTGAGTGAACCATCAGTCATCACTGCAGTGAAACATGGTTAATTAGTCCATTGTACTTGTGATATTCAATTAACAAGATGCTGCCATTCACACATGATCTCTATCTTACTTCTGTCATCATTAGTAGCACTACATGGAGTCTTAGGGCAGGCCTTTGTGTGTGCCTCCTGGTCCAAGGATACTGCATTCCTGACTAAGGCATATGTAATTGCACACACTCAAATTACATTTCACCTTTGTGTGGATAGTATATTTGTGATCTGCTTAACTATGCAGTTGTCTACTCTGGCCAGAAGGACACACCAATTGCCATGCTAAAGTAAGTTAATATCTAAATCAATCCATCTGACCATGTGTAATGAGTTGTGTGTATGCACATGCATTTTTGTCCGACTTTTGATCCAAGTGAACTCACACTTTTGACATCTCAGTATCCTTCAGGTGTTCAGATGTTTGCATATAACCTATCCAATTTCACAGTGCTCTGGCGATTTATGCACTGTACAATGTCATCTGATCATGTTGAATTTTTAAAGGCCTTTGGTGTTCATTACATTGCTAAGCAATGCATTGCAAAAGTGTCTTTTATCGACTGGAGCATGATGAAGTATATGTGACATTATAGGCAGGAAATAGTTTACATGAGCTTAGTTTTGTGGTAAGCCACACATGCATGTATGCATTCTTTCCAAGTGACTGCTTTTACATGTTTGCATGACAGTGAGCCTTTGTCCATGGCAACTGTCACTCATGATCTCTGATGATATCTGAAACGACATGAGTTCCAGTAAAACGCCCTTAACCAGCATGGGAACACATTAGTGAGACATACTGCAATTTGAGGTTTTTCTCAGGTATGGTAGTTGTGGCTAATATTTCAAACTCACTGAGTACCATCTGTTGTACACTTTTCTGTTGCACAACACACCAAGACTTCTAGGTGGGCAGCTCTTCACTGTAAGGGGAGAGTAATGATCAATTTGGATCTTAAAATCTGGCATGACTAGCCTATCCCTTTAATGCAGTACACTGCTTCACATAGCAGTTCTGTATGTGTGCAAATTATAGATGTGGCACAATGTTGGTCAACAGGTCTGATGACATGATAGTTACATTTTGAACCTACTTCTAGTTGACAAGATGTGGGTGAGTTCATGTTTACTTGGACTGTGACATACATGCCAACACACATAATGGATGCAAGCTTTTATTTTCATGTTGATCTTTGGACATTCTGTCAAAGTACATGTAGATCAGCGAAGAAATGTTGCACAATGTGGGTGTGTCGCCTATTCCCAGCAACTGTATTTTGTATCTCTCCTCCATCCTCATCATCCATTGGGTCCTGCTCATCAGGGTCCACATCCCACAGGACACTTGTCCAGACACAGATGTTGTGGAGTGGGGCACAAACTAGTATGATCTTGCAGACTATAGGGGGCCAGTATAGTAATCTCCCCCTGACATGTCCAAGCATCTAAACTGGGACTTCAGCACTCCAAAGCTTCTCTCGACAATGTTCTGGGTCTTGGTCAGTACCTGATTGTAGTGTTGGTCTGGCTCAGTCTGGTGATGAGCTATTTGGGTCATGACCCAATGCTGGAGACCATATACCTGGTCAGCTGAAAGTTAAACAGTAATTACATTTGCCAATGCATTTGCTCTCTGTTACAACTACATTCATGTCCATGTGTGTTATGTGTACTGAATAACTCAAACAAATTTCTCAAGGTAATTCACAAAATGTGTTACTTGTACAGTTGGCCACAGGTTTCCACATGTGTCTTCCAGTTATCTGTGTAATAGCTTATGTTGAGCAAGGACTGATACATTGTACACGTCTAGATCCTTACTTACACGTTTCTCCAGTTTATTACTGTGATGTGTCTAGAGATGTTCCTGATCACTCAATGTTATGTGCACTCACTACATGTGCGAAGAGACAGTTTATTGATCAGATATTTGTTTGTATTTGGTCCTCCCTAGGTAGGTTGTGACATTGCAGACTTGTGACACTGACACATACATATGTCAATGTTGAGGCACAGATTTAGTTCGTAGCCCACCTGACATTGGCACAGCCGTTTCATATTTCACTTCCTCTACTATGTTATGTTATGTTATAGTAAACTTATAAAGCGCTCAGCTACTCAAAAGAGTGTCCCGGCGCTGGACGGAGCCCTACAATACCCTGCTTAATACCAGGCTAACGTTTCTACTGAAATAACCAGGTTTTAAGTTGTTTACGGAAAGTCAACAGATCGGGAACTTGTCTGAGATGCTGAGGCAGACTGTTCCAGCTGCGGGCAACCTGAACTTGAAAAGAGCGGCCCACTCTGCACACACGGGAGAATCTCGGGACCGCTAGAAGATACTGATAAGAGGATCTTAAAGATCTCCCTGGTGCATAACGAAGGACTCTCTTCCTGATATAATGAGTGTATGTGATTTTGGTGCATACACTTGGTGCAGTTCAAATATGTCACATGGATTGTTATGCTACTTCTAATCAGCATTCATCTGTATTTTTGTCCCAGATAAGTTGTCATTGTGCACTTTGATTGGCGTATATGTATTACAATGTGGGGAATCTTTATATGGGACACACTGATGTTGTTACGAGGAGCTGTCTAGTCCAAAAGTATACACAAGACATTGTTTTTTACATATATGTGTATGACTCTAACTTGGAGGGGATTGAGTACTTCTGACTCTAACTTGTAGGGGATTGCGGACTTCTATGCATTCATTTTCTACTCATTGCGCTTGCTATTTTATATTATGATTGTTAACCTGAGTACACTGTGGCGCCTTTACCAGGTTGGAATTCATTCTATTTCAATAACTGATGTATGAAATGTTTGGCTGCGTTGTGTTAGACTTAGTAAGTTTTTATGTGCTGGATTCATATGCTGTTTATTTCGGCTACTCAGTCCACAGAACAGGTGAGACATCACATTAGTTACATCAGTCAATGCGGGGGTCAAACTACTTGTATGTGCATACTTAGACTGTCAGTATTGCTGAGACATATGTGTTTATATTTTTTTTACTGTTGGTTCCACAATGTTATCCAGCATTGACACTTACACGTCTGAGGCCAACACTGACATGGCATGCCACACATGGCCTTTCCACATACTTCTTCCTGTGTTGCTCCAATAACTTTGATCAACATACATTTATACTGCAATGTGTGACACACTTGCTCATGGTCCCAGTACTTGTTCTCACACCACAGACCTTGTGGATCTTTGAGTAATACCAATAGTTGGTACGCCATAGAGGCGACACTGATCTCAGACTTATCTCTTGGGTTGCCTTTGTACTCATGTTGGCTTGTCTGTTATGCCACATGCTTTCATTAGTGATTCATTACCCAGTGCCATCCATTCACACAGAGTGAACTGACACATTCCTACTCACTAATGCTCTGTCGCTACTGCCATTGACCGATTAGTTAGTGCATGACAATGTGTGACATCATTGTCTACATGTTGCAGTGTGTTGTTCCCACTATATGCACATTACACTGTGGCCCAGATATTTGGGAAAGGGGCACTGTGCAGTGTAGCAAGTCACCTGTTTACTCTGCACTACATCACTGAGAAAGGGCAGTAGTGCATAGTATTTTTTTTTTTGTTTATTCGATCAATAGCATGATCATTTACATCAGCAGGTATCAGAAAAATTCAATACAATTTAAAACCAGATTTAAGAAAAAGAAGGCTGTCACATCCCTCCAAGAGTTTAAAAATTTACAAATTATCATATATATTTAAAAGAGGAGAATTTCCACGTTGCATCAAGTCTATATTTTAAAAAGGTCCTTAAATCAAAACCACAATACACCACTGGGGACCCTAAGGCCAAGTTGCTTGCATGATCATTTATCTTTCTCAGAGACATTTTTTATCATTTTTGACCTCGACCACCAGGCATAAAGCAAGTATCTCAAAATTGTAAATACGAGCCACCTTGTGGTATCGGACCTAAAGATGCGTAAAGCATCAGAAAAGCGTGAAAAGGAGAGCAGGCGGCAGGCAGGAATTAACCAAGTTTTCCTGAGATTAGGCATAGGAGGGGCAGAAAAAAACAAAGTGTTCAAGTGTCTCAGGAAAAGAGTGACATGTCGGGCACAGGGATGTTACAGAAGCATTATCCCAAGTACTCTTCCTAGAATTTAGAGGGAGAACCCCATGCCTAAATTGGATGTAAAGTGCTTGTGCCTGCCAAGGTTCAATATCATCCATGAACATTTCAAAACCAAACCATCCCTTAACATTCATAAAACTGGAGGTTAAAGTGCCATGTGCATTTACATCAGTGCATTGTAAATCAACATACTCCCAGTACCCTTTTTTAAGCAGAGGGACCATTTTTTTCATGGTGCACCCCGGGTTTTCCCACATAAACCCCAACCCCAATTTAATGAACCAATCCTTGACCTTATTGAACCAGGCAAGGCGTCCTGTTTGTTTTTGTAGGATTAGTAGCTCTTCCAAGGCCTCCTTTACCGGGACCTGTGTACTACTGGTCCATAGTCTTACCCAAAATAAGAGTGCCTTGAGAATAGCAAAACAATTAATGGGTTTAAGACCAAGGTCAAGTCTTAGTGGCAAGAGGGGGGTATTCACTGGTAGATTAAGGATCGCCCTTAAGAATTTATTCTCAGCAAGTTCTAAGTGCTTTAGGCTCTCCAACCCCCATAACTCAGCCCCATACAAGGTCGCTCCCAACCCTTTTACCCTGTGTAGTTCCAGAATTGGGGAGGACGGTCGAAAAGCAGACCCCCTGACCCTCCCAGCTATTGCACAGTTGACATGTTGAAGAGTTAAAACACTCTTTTCTATTTGGGGTGTCCAGGCTAGACTGTCATTGAATCGAACTCCCAAGTGGTCAAATACCATAACCTGCTCCAAGACTTGAGTGCCCAGCCTCAATTTACCATTGGTGGATGTATAGGGATTAAATGCCATGAATTTCGTTTTGGAGCAGTTGATTTCTAGGCCCCTGTCCTTACAGGCTTTTGCAAATTTATTAAGGACATTCTGGATCCCCATTGGCGTCTTTGATATAAGCAGGGTGTCGTCTGCGAATAGCAGCGAGGGCACAGTGCTACCCGCTAGTTTAGGGGGGTCACCTCCACAATCATACAGCTCTCCTATAAGCCCGTTTTTGTACAATGTAAAAGGGTTGGGGCAAGGACACAGCCCTGTTGCACTCCCTTACAAACCAGAATGTCATTGGATAGACTACAAATCCAGGTTCCATCTGACTTTAGCGTAATTGTCTTGATGCAGGCGAATCAAGATTTTAAGTAAGTAGGTAGGGAGTCCTAAATCTCGAAGGGCAGTCCAAAGTTGGGTACGGTCTATGGAATCAAAAGCTGTTTTAAGATCAACGAACACAACATACAAATGACCCCTCCAAATAGTCACTTCTTTCCATAAAAGCAGGAGAAATCTAAAAACCTGGTCTAGAGTGCTTGTATAAGCCCTGAATCCTGCCTGCAGGTTTGATAATATATTATTCTCCTCGATCCAATCTTGGATCTGAGTTAAAATGATTTTACAAAACATTTTTGGGGGGACATCTATAAGGCTAATAGGCCTGTAGTTCGCAGGTGAGCCCTTATCTCCCTTTTTAAATATCGGAATTATTTCCACACCTCTCCAGGTCTCAGGAATATCTCCACCTCGCAGGATGGCATTAAAAACAGTTTGTAACAGCGGTCCCCATATTATGGGCTCCGCTTTAAACAGATCTCCCGGCAGCTTGTCCAAGCCTGGAGCGTTCCCATTCTGCAGAGAACTAATAGCATTAACAGTTTCCTCTAATGTGAAGCTAATTTCTTCAGCTTGTACTTGATCTGTACTACTCAACTGTGAGTCTAGATAAAAATCATCCAATTTTCCTGCATAGAGATGTGTGAAATACTCTTCCCAAACATGGGGCTGTATATAGAAGTCAGTTTCTGTTTTCTGTTTGGGTGTCCCTTTCAACATGAGGTGCCAGAATAGTTGGCCGTCCTTCAACCTTGATGCTTCTACAAGTGTGCGCCAATTTTCTGACTCCCAGTCCCTTTTTGCCTTAGCCTGTGTCTTTTTGTACAGATTCCTATTGTTTTTAATGTCTGGCCGAGATTCATTCACAATTAATTCATCTCTGGCTTTCCTACAAGCCTCATTATACCACGTGACAGTGCTCCTTTGAATTAAATTTAGATTACACTGTTTATTAAAAAACGGTCTAAGGGTAAAAATTAGTTGTTGGAAGATAGCCATGATGTCATCATCACTAGCATGAAAGTTGCTCACAGCAGGAAGGAACTGTGCGACCTCAGCATAACTTTTTGGGTGGAGTTTACCATCAGCCAGTATCTGTGGCCATTTTACTATTTTGTTGTTATTGGTGGTAACAACAGGGACCACCATCTGCCGAGATCGTCCGTGTATGATTGCTAAGCCAGACAGCGTCAGTGCCAAAGCATTATGATCACTGTCCTCCCGATTTAATACGATCATGTCATTAACATTTGGCCATAGGTCAAGGTCAACTAAGATGTAGTCAATCCTGCTCCTGGCTTTCCCCCTCTTAAACGTATAACATGCTTCTGCGCCCGAGCGTGTCCGACCATTACAAGCTCGTACACCATAGACGAGGGTGAAAGATAATACCTGTTGCCCCACCTTAGTACATTTCTTAATCACTGGGGTCTGAAGCTCATCGACCCCTCTAGCTTGATCTTCTTCCTGCAATATCTCTTGTACATAGTAAACTGGCTCAAATGTTATATTAAAATCGCCAGTGGCTATGAGTTGGTACTTTCCCCTAGATGTGTCGAGGTAGTTAGTTAATGAAGTTATCGTGTCTGATGGCTTGTGGGGGCTGTTGAAGCGATTATATATGTTAAACAACTTAAGGTGAATATTTTCTTTCAGTAATGTCAATTCTAAACCGAGTATCTCCTCTGAACCTAGTTTCAGAAGCTTGATTTTACAAACTAGCGAGGTCTTAACCCAGATTAGTAATCCACCAGCTGGGCGACCAGCTGGAGAATGCCTGGCCTCTACGCTAAAAGTAGTAAACCCTAATCTGTGTACCTGCTCAACTGCCCAGGTTTCTTGGAACAAACATAGATGGAAACCATCCACTAAATTACACCATTCTGGGTCATATAACTTTGACCTTATTCCTGCAATATTCCAAGATAAGATTTTCAAATCCTGTGCATTTTCCCCACACACCTGGGATTGGTGTCTAGTTGTAGATTTTACTCTTTCAAGATCTAAGTGTTGTGGCTGATGGCATATCTTAGTAACTGGGCCACAGTTTACAATTTCACTAGAGTTATTAATATTTGTGGCACCTTCTAATTGAATAGCAGGGAGTACCTCTTGTGTCGTTGGAGATTCAATAGTTTCAGGGTTTAGTCAATCAGGTGAGTCCAAGTCAGTAAGGGCTTGGTATCTGTTTCTAGTTTCCAGGTGGAAGAACTCCTGTCTCATCTTTGGTTTCTCAGTGTAAGACATATTGAGTGGAGCGTTTTGGCCTACACATTCGAGGTGCCTATAAAAAACCCAAGTGGCACAATGTCAATCCTTTGTCTAGGCCCCTGTTTTAGTGGAATCTTTCCCCTTCTAAGCAACTGCCCTGTAAGCATCGGTGTCCTGCAGTTTATAACTGTACAGTCTCCAGTTAAGGTCTTCCGTAACGGGCCAACCCATCTTACACGTCTTACAAACAAGATGTCATGATAGTTAAAATTTGAGAAGTTCGTGTTCTGGGATAGCCAGTAGCAAACTTTATTTTTCAGCTGGTTGTGTGATTCTTTATGATTATCCTGAACTGGAGGGACGCTAGTTATGATTGCCACATATGGGCAGCACTCTGGGGGCAGATGCAATGTTACCACATTAGCCTGATCATTCCTATCATTAACATTAACTATTTCAGGGGAGGACTGCTTACTGTGTTCCGTAATGTTCCCTATGGAAATAATACTACGTGCGGCGGGCTCAATATTACTAGGAGGCAACCTTTCCCTCTCTGAGTGACTAACACATAAGGGTTCCGTTTGTTTTTGTGATACTGCCCTCGGGTCACTCCTATTTTTTCCAGTATTGGGGATACAGGATGGTAATTCTATGTTCCTATTGGGGTTCCCCTCACTAGTATGTGGACCTCCATAGAGAGGTGCCTCCCCTTTATGACATTCTTGCCCCTTCCCCAGACAATAAATCGGCAAGAGATTTTTGAATTGATTCCACACTTGACTCCAATTTATCAAGCCTGTCCAAAATGGGCAGGAAATTATTAGATATTGATTTTTCCAAGCATGTCATTAAGATTTCCATGGTTTGTGGGGATAAGTCTACAGGGTTAGGAGATGGCGAATCTGAGTCTATCAAAGATGGTACTGTTTGCCTTGTGTCAATAAGCACTTCCGGAGCAGATTCCTGGATCTTTTTCCTGGATCTAGTTCTTACAGCCGGTGAACATCCCAGATGTTTTGTCTTCTTTTTCTTTTTGACTAGGGTATTACATAGCAGAGTTGCCATTGCTTGTGGTGTGGGACACTTGGCGAGAGATAGAACTGATAGGCTTTTATCTTGTACGTGAGTACCCTGGTCAGTGTCACTTGATGATCCATTATGCACCAGGTCCTCAGTTATAGCTACAGCCAGACCCCCTTCTACAGGCAGCCGCCGTTCCACTACCAAAATTTGCTTATCAATGGCCTTAGCAGCCCGAAGGAGGAAACAATCAAGTGTGGAGTTCTGCAAAGACTTGTGGGTGTTCGCCCTTTCCCCCGTTTGCTTCAATTTAGCCATTATTCCAGAAAAAAAAAGAAAGAGAAGATAAAGGGGGAAAGCAACGCTAATGCGAAAACAATTAGTTAGTTGGTCTAAAGCATTCAGACTTCCTTGTACAGATGATCAATGTTCGGGTTGCTCCTTGGAGATCCTATCGCAGATTCTATGGAGGTTGATGCGTGGTAATAGCCAAGACCGAAAACCAAGAGACTAGGCCCAGCCCAGCCTCATCCGGGCTCTGACGGACGCAGACGGGCCCGCCCTTGCCCCGGGCTTTGCACGGGCGCGGGCCGGGCCCGCCCGTGCGCGTCCCGTGCCTGCCCGTGCGCGTTCCGTGCTGCAGGAGCACTGTGCCGATTTTATGGGCCTCCGGGCATGGCAAAATAGCGTTGGCGCCTCCTGGCGCAAAGGCCACTGGGGGATGCAGTCACCGAGGTAGGATGCGGCGTGGTAAAGTGCGGCGTGCAAGAACAGACAGTGCATAGTATTTAGGCCATACCACACTTTCCTCTCATTTCAGGCTACACTGTCACACAATATGCCGCCTAACACTAACACAGGCACCCTTGCACGGTGGTGCAAGAGTGCCTGCATTGGCACTAGACAGCCCAAACAACACCCATGCGGGAGAAAGGACAGGAATGCCCCGCATTGCATAAATACAGTACGCTCAAGCTCTTTCACTTTGGCGTAGGGCAGCGAAGCAAGCTGTTTAGCTGCATTGCCCTACACCAAGATCACCAAAATGAGGGCCTCAGTATGCTGTGCCTATATGTATGTGTGCCACAGAATCCAGCACACATAGCTAGCAGGAGTGACTTGGATGACTTCAGTTGTTTTCCCTTGTTACACTTCAGCTGGGGTGTCTATTTGATTTGTAACAATTCAAAGTTTACCTTGCATGAGATACATGACATGCTTCATGAACCATGGAAGTTGCAAGGAAACACCCCCACAATGCCCATGGACCCCCTCACTTGCACACAGCGATGGTACACTGTATTTTGTCCAGTGTTGTATTGCCCGATGCCTTTACGACCATCGTAGGCACATCGGGCCTGATTCACAGAACTAACTTACGTGAAATACGTAAAGTTAGTAATTTTCGGTATTCACAGAATACACTTACCACTACTAACTTTATGTCCGCTCCCGGGCCGGAGATTCCGGCCCTGTGGCGGAATTTCCGCCTCTGGGCCGGAATCTCCGCCTCCGGACCGGAATACCCTCATTTAGGCTGTTTCAATGCTCAAACGGCCTAAATGAGGGTATTCCGGCCTGGAGGCAGAGATTCCGGCCCAGAGGCGGAAATTCCGCCACAGGGCCGGAATCTCCGGCCCGGGAGCGGACATAAAGTTAGTAGTGGTAAGTGTATTCTGTGAATACCGAAAATTACTAACTTTACGTATTTCACGTAAGTTAGTTCTGTGAATCAGGCCCATCAAGTGGCTTTGCATGTTTTAACATGTGTGACTTGGAGATTTGCTTTACACTTGTACCATGATGCATGGTGCATGTATGAGGTACACCCCTCATACATATGGCCCTATCTCCTTCAACAGACACATAGATAGCTCATTTGTCATACATTTGCTACTGCTAATAGTTCTGTTATGTACATCTGATTTGATTACCAACAAGTAGGCCATTCCCATATCGCCCATTCATCTTCAGTACCTGAAGATGTAGGCATCATGTGTACTCCCTGTGTATTTTGCCAGCACATTGGTGGACATCCCCTGATGGTCCACGTTGGCCTGGACGTTGATAGAGTAGGTTTGCTTCCAGTTCTGATACAGGTGTGATGTTGCTGCAGGGAATGGGTACCAGTTGCACATGTGTGCAATCCATGGCTCCTAGCACATGTGGGAATCCAGCAATGGCATAGAAACCTTGCTTGATGTCCAGCTGCTGTTGTTGTGTCTTAGAGAAGAATAGATACTGGGGTGATAGGTGGATGATGGCATCCAGGACAGAGGGTAGGAAGCAGAAGAAGATGGCTGCGATATTCCAGCAAATCTGGCTGTTGTGATCTGAAATGAACCAGATGCCAGCATGTGTAGGATAGTCATCAGCTTGACCTTCGGAGGGATATTGGTGGTCCTTGTACTTGGTGGCTGGTGCCTTGGAGCTATGTGGTATACAACAGTTCTATTATGGACTCCCTCCTGAGTCGGTAGTATGTGATGACCTCATCTTCCCTAAGGTCAATGAGGGAAGTCTGCTGGCGAAAAAACACGATGCCTTCTCCTGCGCTGTCTACTTGGTAGGGGTGGGGGTGGTCTCCTCACAACTCTCAGCTGCAAAATGAGCACCTCCATGGTGTAATGGAGCTTCCAAAAGTGTTTTGTGTGGTTTGTATTTAAGTACCAGAGCCAATGCGTCATTTCTTACACCTGGGTTGCCGATGCGCAGTAATTTTGACGTATTTCAGGCTCTGTGCGACACTTGACAATGATGTGCCACACATTGAAAAAACCATAAAAGTCACTGCATCGGTTTTACAGTGGATTTTACGAGGGAACGCCTACCTTGAATATATTTTTCTCTGTGTAATGCAGCTGGTTCTGGCGTTTGTAACTTTTAATGCAGGCCTGCCAAAACTGATGCATTTGGCCACATGAGTCAGTTTGTAAATATGAAGTACTGCCTGCGCTGCCGTCGCGTCAAAAATAGTGACGCAACGGCGGCACAGGACTCACATAAATAAGCCCCTTAGTCTATAGGTTACCTGACTTGTTTTAAGCCCAGTTTCTATGTTTTTTTCTTCATAGATTTTCTCCTTATTTCGGTTCACCTGGAAATAAAACCATAATGCTTTTCAGCAAACTACCATCCATTCATATTTCATGCAAGGCATGCCGAAGTAAGCCCCATCTTAACTAGCACTTCCCCCATTAGGACCCCTAGAAGCCAGGATTATCTCAAGATGTCTGCCTTGCTCAGATCCTTTTCAATTTTCATTAATTTTTGTTCAGCCACAATTTAATTTATTTATCCATCTAGGGTTATTGTGTAGATGTTGGAAACTTATGTGCAATAGATCTGCTTAAGCAATCACACTGCAGCCTATTTTCCTCTGTTTGGAGGACGTAATGACCCCATTACTTTAGAAAGTGGGCTCCTTCCCAAGTTGTAGACATTGATTAAATAGGTTGGGAAAAATATGTGGTAGGACTTGCAGCAGATATTTATAAAGTTGAATCACTACACCCTCCTTGCAAGCCCCTGTCGCATACTTTAGTGATGTCATGCTCTCATTTATCACATGAAACTTACGCAATGGGAGCCCAAATAGATACTTTGATATTCAGAAATAGGTGGCTTAATTTCAATAGTGACCCTTCCATTTGTGAATGGTAATCCTGTCGCAATACCCAGAGTAGTTTTCAAACTTCTGGCAACCTCTCATCTATTCAGCAGTGGTTCAGATGAGTGAAGTTCGGCTTTGTCTGGGTGACTGAACCAAAATAAAATTATTTACTAGGTTTTTCATATGAAGTAGATAATAAAACATTCCGTATTTTAGAGTGCAAATTAGAATCTGTTGTAGAATCCGTGAAGTCACAAGCCTTCCGTAAATAGACAGTTGTGACACATGGGAAAATGATCATTTCCTACTAGGGTCTATGTTAAAAGTTCATATAAGACAATGTATCTGCCAAATGGTTCTGCATTTCTGTAATGTAGAGAAGGCACATAAGGTCTGTAGGGCTTGTGAATTCTCCCCAAGGGATTCACAGGTGTCTTCTGTATGTTAAATGCAGTTTAAAAAGGTCCATGAGGTGGTGGTTGCCCCACCCTTGCAGTCTAACCTCCCTTGACCATTCCCTTTTTCTTGGCCTGTAGTGCTTGCACTACTTCAAATCGAGGCACTAGGGATATCGTAGGTCTGAAGCTCTGGTATCATCTTATACTAGTTTTGAACAGGCTTTGATGTTGCAAGTGTGATCAGCTTTACCGTCTATATTTGGTAAGCAATGTTTTAACATTTTAAATACCCTATTACCATCCATCAGGACCTGTGCATGCTGCCAAATCAGCTGATTTTGCCAACAAGTACTACAACACTATGTAGATAGTTTATTTGCTGTAGTAAAGGCTATTTATTGCTCTACCTTCAGGCCACTGTGAAGATTGCAGTAAGTTCATGATGACGAGCTCTGAAGTTGCCATGGAACACACTGGGTTTTTTCCAAATACCCACTTGCATATACCTCAAATGATACTTCACCAATAGGGAAACAATACCTATCCCTTGAAATACATCTGTCATCGTGCCATGCATGTCTAAGTGGTTCATGAAATGGGGTGGATTAAAAACTGAACCACTTTTATGAATGCACAGAACACTCACTAGGCCTCACATCCATTCAAACTCTGCCGCGCATAGTAGATCTAGGTAACATAATCCAAAGCAGCCGCACCAGGATCAAAACTCTATTAGTGGTTCTCGATTCTAAACTGATCCTCAACGCTCATATCACATTTGAATGTGATTATTCCACTCTGTATTGTACACCAAAATTAATATTTGGAAATATGGGAAAATATTATTTTAAGAAAAAAGGTGAGATTATTCCTCCATTTTGACTAAATTAAATTTCCAAATTTTGCGTAGTCACAAATATTTGCAGGTGTCCTCCAGGGAACCTTTCCACAGATTTGTATATTTGTCCCAGACATAAAGAAAAAATGTCTTGCTAATGTGCGTTTGCACTATTAAACATGTTTTTGTTTCTCCACAGGGAATTTTTAGGGGCATTTCCTGTACACACCTAATATTTTTGGGATTGTTCCTTCACCATTTGGATCCCAAAACCTGAACTATTCCTGCCCATGACTGGTATAACAAATCTGCCAATTTAACAGAGAACGGCTATCTTCAAAAGGTTTTTGAATATATCTGAGTTTGTAGTTGCCCAACAAGCTTTGCAGGTGACCCCTCATAAAAAACTGCCCAGAAACCCTTCCCTTATAAAACTAATTTACGCACATCTGAAATTCTACTACACTGCCAGAAGTGTTTGTGTCAGGAATTTTACTTAGAAGTACAAATTCACCATTGGTGAATCAGTAAAGTGAATTTGAACTTGTGAATGAGGGCGTTTGCAATCCACCTAAAGCATTGCTGTGCATTCATCTTTGACAGTTGGCCTATAGCAAATATAATTGGTGCATCTACCCTTATGAAAAACTCAGTTATAATATGTTGAAGTCTGACAACCTACTTTGTACACTTGTTGCCTTGTCTCCTGGCAGTACTGGGCAGCTAGGCATCTGGAAAAGCGCACCTTGTGCCACATGTTTTTTACATAAAAACTTAAACAGCATTTAACATGTACAATGTTAATTTTAGTGATGCTTTCAGTATGCCCAGATGTGGGTCCCGTGCAGACTGTCACTGGAACCAAGCTATACCCGGCTTATGATGAGCCCGGTTCAGAGAGGACCTGGCTTGGCAGTTCGGGCTGGACTGTTCCTATTGGATTAGGGTCAATACTGATTTGCATATAGCTGGGCCAAACTGAGGTGGTATGGTGTGTCATATAACAATGGACTGGGATGTAGCCTCGTGTAATTAACTGTGGCTGAGACAAATTCAAGCATTCCATCCATCAATTTTTGTATATTTTAGTATGCCGCCCTATGTGGGACAGAAATGCCCAGATGTGGGTCTCGTTCACACTGTGTCACTGGAACCAAGGTATACCTGTCTGATAAGACCACGACAAAGGCAAAACCAGTCGTGGGTTGCTTTTGTTCCTGTTTAGGGAGGACCTGGTTTAGCAGTTTGTGCTGGACTGTTCCCATTGGAGCAAGGTCAAAACTGATTTGCATATAGCTGGGTCCAAACTGAGGTGTCATGGTGTGCAAAATAGCAATGGACTCGGATGTGGCCCCTAATAATTACCAGTGGCTGAGATTAATTCACGCATTCCGTCTATCACTTTTAATATACTTTGGTAGTTCATGATCAGGTAAGGCATACTTTCTAGTCCACAGGGAAGCCATTTAGACATTCTGACACCTAAGCTTTCCCTCAGAACATGGAGATAATAGTAACTTTGAGAAATGTTTGATGGTTAATTCCAGTGACCATAGACAACATTGTCATTCTCTTCTCATAAGGTGGATTGCTTTTATATTAACAAGACATTAAAGCACATGCTATAAACATCTCAGCAGAAATTCGATCTGCGGTCCTAGAATTTCCTATCAAAATCGTTATAATGAGATGGTTTATTTTATTAAGGTTTGCATTAAATTATACTTGAATCTCCATCAAATGTAAGAAAAATAAGTCGTGTGCTCTGCTATAGATTTTAAAATATGCATGCACAAGCTCGGGTTCTCTAATTCAGCCTTGTGGTTTTACATGACAGTACTTTGGACTGGTTAGATTTTTTATAGTGTTGCTGTCTTCTACATTTATTACCAGATTATTATAGCTGAAAACACAGCAGCATTTTTTGGTTATTTTAGGAATCTGGTCCTCATCGGTTTCATTCAATTTTTTGACATTGTTTAATATACGGAAGTCTTACAGACCATGTTAACTTCTGAACTGAAGCTGCTTTATTCATTATATTTTTCCATAATGAAAAGAACTAATCTCAAAAAATGATTCATAAAAGTGCACTCTAAAAATAGCATTATTGCCATTTAAAAAAATATCAATGCACCAGAGGTCAAAACCTGTTCAAGTCATAATGTTCGCCAATTACGTGAATACATTAAAGGCATATGTGTAACATCACTGGTATACACGAGAAAAAACAGAAAAAGAAAACCCAACAAATATTACTGGACCAAGGAAGGGACATATGTACTACTATTTACTGGTTGCAAAATACTGGTCGCAATTTGCAACAAGTATTTCTGAGACCAGTTCATATATGTACAAAGCCATTCAGTGGATATAAAAGCATGTGCTTTGGGACTGCTAAATGGCTTTTATAAATGTACTAAATCCATTTTGTGATTCACTAACTTACGAAAGGGCGTGTTTAGGGCGTCCATAACAAATTCTGATTTGCAAAGCTATCTATGAATGGTTTGTGACCACAGTTTTGGTCCCAAATCATGGGTAGATAACTGACTCCTCAAACGAGGTCATAATTCATTCGCAAAGAGCAATGGATTACCATCTCCCATTACCCATTTGTGAATGAAAAAAAGTTTGGATGGGAATGGACAATGATCCGGGCACCACTGCAAAGTCTTAATCAAACATTAAAAAAAATAAGTAGATGTGTTTCTTAAATGTAGCCCAGCTTCCTTTTATTAAAAAATGGGCTACATTTAGACAAAAGTACTTAATTTACATTCTATCACAGACATGTTGGTCTATTAACCCCAGCACGCCCCCATCCATGTGATGGCATCCACTCAAAGTAAGTCACAATTAGCAACCAACCTCACTAAAATTCCTGAAGTTGGTTTGCAATACGCTTTTAGTTTGTGAAATGACCTGCCAGTACATAGATTGGTTTGCAAATTCTGATTTGATTTGCAAAACGTTGGTGTGCAATTTGCAAAGGAAAAGTTTGTACTTCTAGTAATATATACCATTACGTTGGTTTGTAAAAAACAGAATCAGATTGAGTCACAGTAAATATTTATACTGTAGGGCAAAAATTGGGGCTAAATCTGATTGGACACAATCACAGGGATGGTAGCCTGTAACGATCAGCAGGCCACCATGTCTATTTTCAATAAAGTAAACATTTTTTTTAATGCAGCCCAATTTCCTTAAAGGACAAAAGTTGTGGATCACTGCCTGATCTTCAATAAACCTTTGTTTTACATTCACAAAGGGGTAGGGCTGTCAAGGAAACGTGTTAGACCTGGCATCCTTGCGTGGTTCTCCCCTAACTCTTTGCCTTCAACATTCCTGTTTTGCTGATATCATTTTTGCTAGCCTTAATACTCTGCACACTTTACCACTGCTAACGAGTGCTAAAGTGCTTGTGCTCTTCCTAAACATGGTAGAATTGTCTTACACTCAATTGGCCCATTTAATTTACTTGTAAGTCCCTATTAAGTGGCACTGACTATTCAGGACTTGTAAATTAAATGCTACTAGCGGGCCTGCAACACTGATTGTGCCACCCACTTAAGTAGCCCCTTAAACATGTCTCAGGCCTGTCATTGCAGCATGTGTGTGCAGTTTTAAACTGCCATTTTGACCTGACAAAATAAACCTTTTGGCAGGCCCAAGCATTATTTTTTAATACCTATGTCATACCTATGGTAGGCCCTGAGCAGCCCAGATGGCAGGATGAAGTGTATATAAGAAGTAGGACATGTACTTTTAAGTTTTACATGTTCTGCTACTGAAACATTCCTAAATTTTTATTTTGGTCAAGTTTGGCGTCTAAAGAAGTAGAATTAAAAGCCATCTGTAATGGTAACGTTGGATTTTTAATTACAATTCTAAAAATGCCACTTTTAGAAAGTTGCCATTTTCTTGTCCTTATCATTTGGTGCCTGCAGCCTCATCCTGGGTCACATGACTAGGTGTAGCTGGCAGTTGGTCTTTGTGTGTTGCTCCCAGACAGTCAGAAAAAAGGAAGATAGCTGTTGACAGGATGGGCCACTCTGATTTAACAAGGGGGAAGAACTGTCTTTAACCCAACACCTGAACTCTGCCATCTGTGAGACCTACCCTGCCAAGTGGTGCTACCCCAGTTCTGAACCCTTGGAAGTGGGCCTGAAGGTGCCTCTGTCAGCCCATCCATGGACCCAACAGAACCAACGCATCTCCTCTGCTTCGCAGTGCAACCCCGTGCAAAGCCGATGCATTGCCTGTGCTGTGTGGACTTTCACGGTGCAATGACTTCACAATGCTGCCTGCAGCCCCATCGGAACCGCCTCTGCACAACACATTCCTGACACAGGTCCGACCATCGTAGGTCTCTTGTCGCTGGAAGACTCAATGATAATGCAGGCTATTGCTTTTCGCAAGACCCTCATCGACAGCCTCCTGGACGATGACAAGGGACCTCACATTGCAGCCTCATATGTCTTCGGAGCCGACACTGCACGACACATCTCTGACCTGGACTTCGCATCACCTCAGCTCCGTGACACATTCTTGACATGGGACCCAGGGTTTAAGGTAGATTTGATCAGTGGGTCTAACTGGGTCCCAGTAGTCGGCTCCCCCTCCATTGCAGTCGGCCTGAACTTGTGACTTTCTCCCGGTCTAGCAAGATCAGAGTTGGTGTATTGTGCTTTTTGGACCTATTTTCTCTTAAGTCTTTAAAACTGCATATCTTCTGTGCAACTGATTGGTGATCAGTGTCAAAGTGCAAGTGCTCCCTGGGTAAATTGTGATTCTGATTGGTTATCCATGATTGACATATTTGATTTACTGGTAAGTCCCTAGTAATGTGCACTGTGTGTGCCAGAGTCTGTAAATCAAATACTACTAGTGGGCTTGCAGCACTGATTGTGCCACCCACATGAGTAGCCCTGTAAATGTGTCTCAGACCTGCCACTGCAGTGTCTGCATGTGCACTTTTAAACTGCGCTGTCAACCTGGCACGTGCACCCACTTGTCAGGCCCTAACCTTCCCTTTTCTTACATGTAAGGCACCCCTAAAGTAGGCCCCAGGTACCCCCATGGGCAGGGTGCAGTGTATATGAAAGGCAGGACATGTGATGGCATGTTTTACATGTCTTGATAATGAATTACTGTGTATTTCGTTTTTCACTATTGAAAGGCTGTCTGGTTAACATGCAGCTGCCTTGTAATATCTTACAAGTGTAACTTTCCATTGGGACAAGATATAGAAATGGAGTTTAGGCCCTCTGAACTCCGAATTTAATAACGGACCTTTCAGTAATGGTGTTTTTAAAATTTTGTGTTTGAAAATGCCACTTTTAGAGAGTGGGCTTTTTCTTGTTTAACCATCCTGTGTACCTCTGCTTGTTTGTGTATTCACCGTCTGGTTTTGGAGTGACAGGAGCTGGGGATGAGCATTCACTCTAAACAGTCACAAGGGGTGTTGAGGTGTGTCATGGACAATCCTGGGTGACTCATAGCCAGGCTGAATAGACCTTTCTGCATTTAGAGTGGGGGGAGGAGTTTTCACTAGCACCTGAATAGGCTGTGTCTGCTCTGCACAATGCTGTCTCCACCTCCTGTAGTGAAGCTGGACCAGGGAGGACAGAACTTGTTTTAATGAGCTCAGAGAGTCTTGAAACAAATACGCGTGTCTGAGCAGAGACTCCTGCTCGTAACTTTGGTTATTTTGCTTCTGAGTCTGCTGTTATTTTAATACTGAGCTTTTTCGCCGTATTTTAATCACTGTTTGCTGTTTTGAATTTGAATGTACGCTGCTACCGGGTTGATGACTAGGTCACTCTCCGTACTTACTCTCAACCAATAGGAGGGTTAGCCATCAGCTGGGAGGGGGGCGGAGACCTTCACACCGGCACAGTCTATAAATCTATGCCTGCGGCGCGGGAGCGCAGCGGACGCGCGGGAGCGCAGAGGACGCGCGGGAGCGCAGAGGACGCGCGCGCGCGCTGCGGGCGCGCGCGGCGCGCCGAAGGCGCTCCAAAGGCAAGCCCGTCCGCGCCAGGCCGGGACATGGGGCATGTTACTCTGGTCAAAACTATACCTATACAGCAGCTAGTCTTATTAACATGGCACCAATTAATGTGCAACCGCTTGAGCATCATCTGACAAAAAAATTGCGAAAGCTGGAGCTTTTAAAATCTAACCCGCTTCCGTTTATTGATGTCCCTAAAGGGGGTGGACAGCCTATGGGCTTGCTAGCTTCGCCTAGAACTGTTGCGCATACTCTACCAGTCAAAGATCTTAACGTTATGTACCTGAATACTCGTTCCATGGCTAAACATCAGCTAGAAATGTATAACGTCTTGGTCACTGATGCACCAGATATGCTATTTCTGGCCGAAACCTGGCTTACTGAAGAATCTTCCCCTGAGATACTAGCAGCCCTTCCTGACAACTATTCTTTTGCACAAACTAATAGACTCCCAGGAAAAAGAGGGGGTGGAGTGGCTGTCGCTATAAAAAAAGAACTATCCTTCACAACCCTGCCCCATTGTGAAATTCCCGCAGTTGATACATTAGTAGTTAAACTGGACCTACACAATAGTACCTTGATATGTGTTGTATTATATAGGCCACCCACTATGATGCCTGATTTCCCAAACGTTTTAGCGAATAACATCGCGTCTCTGACTACAGACTACGACAAAGTCTTGGTCGTAGGAGACCTGAATTATTGGGCCAATGAGACAGAAGGGGGCACGCTGTCTAGGGAACTCACAGAGTCCCTTACCAGCCTAAATCTTACTCAACACATCCATTCCCCCACGCATATTAAAGGTCATATACTTGATCAAGTGTGGTCCACCAATATCACTCTGCATAATCTGGCTATTCATCCTTGTGTTTGGTCAGATCATTCTATTATTAGTTTTACTTTGAATAACTTGTCACTGTTGAAACACCCATCCCATTTAAGAAGCACTTTTAGAAATTGGAATCGAATTAAATTGCAATCGCTTCTGGACACTTTATCTTGTGAGCAGCCTACCTCAGAAGGAGACTTAGGTACCTGGGAAAGAGAAATTACTAATTGGCAAATGAAGGCCTTTAATACTCATGCTCCCCCACAGACTAAAATCTCCCGCCTAAGGCCTCATGAAGCATCCAAATGGTTTACAAAGGACTTGAAAACCCTAAAACTCCATGTACGCCAAGCTGAACGAAAATGGCGAAAGTCGTATTTAGCGGAGGACAAAATGAAATATACTGCAATCTTGCATGTTTACAAGAATGCCATTTTGGAGGCCAAGAGAGCCTTCTTCATGAACAAGGTACTTGATTCTGACAACAGTACTAAAGAAATCTTTAGGATCGTGAAGGAACTATCGAATCCCAGCCGTGTGACTCCGCAGGTTATGGCTACCCAGGATCTTTGTAATGACCTGAACTCCTTTTTTGTAGAAAAAATTAAAAAAATTCAAGAGTCAATCGATTCCAACAACAGCGGCACTGAAGACAGTTTGACCTACTCCAATCCCTCCTCTCTTACCACACTTCCTTTGCTGGACAAAAAACTCTTTTTGGATCTAGTAGCGAAGATCAAATCGGGTTCTCCTAAGGAGGAATGTCCTATCAATTTATTGAAAGAAATCTATCGGGCTTTTCCTGATACCTTCCTTGATTTTCTTAATTTCTCCATGTCCCATGGCACTGTACCATCTGTCTTTAAGGAAGCTGTGGTTATTCAGCTTCAAAAAAAGCAGGGTATGGATCCCAAAAAACTAGAAAATTACAGACCTATATCACTTCTCCCGTTTCCGGCTAAGTTGATGGAGGCGCATGTAGCCACATGTTTCAGTTCCTTCCTAGAAGCCACTAAGTTTTTGGATACTCATCAGGCAGGGTTCCGCCCTGAGCATTCTACTGAATCTGTGATCCTTTCTGTCATGGATGACCTCAAGGGACAGTTGGACATTGATTGCATCCAGGCTCTGATCCTCCTAGACCTGTTGGCGGCATTTGACACCGTGAACCACAAAATTTTGTTGGATCGCTTGGCCGCGGCAGGTCTCGGGGGATCGGCCCTGGACTGGTTTAGATCCTTCTTAGAGGGCCGCAAACAATCTGTATGGCTCTCTCCTTACAAATCAAACATTGTAGAAATGAGTTGCGGTGTCTGGTAGGGCTCTTCTCTTTCGCCAATTCTTTTCAACGTATACATACGTCCTCTAATCTCTAATCTCCGGCAGATGGGGGTAAAGATTTTTAATTATGCTGATGATATGCAGCTAATTTTTACCCTGGAGAATTCCACTAAATCCAAAGACTTTGTTAGGAATTCCATGAGGTATGTTAAGAATTGGATGGACAACAATCAATTAAAATTAAACTCCGAAAAGACTGAGATAATCATACCCAACAATAAACTCACCCATTGGACACCTTCTTACTGGCCCTCCGAGCTAGGTGCGACCCCACTCCCTAAACCAGTAATAAAGAGTCTGGGTTTCCATATTGACTCGGGTCTCTCAATGAGCGCCCAAATTGGGTCAGTTACTTCTGCTTGCTTTGTCCAACTCCGCAAGCTGCGTAAGATTAGACGCTTCTTCAGTAAAGAGGCTAGTATCCAAATCGTGATTGCTCTCATTCTATCTAAAATCGATTATGGAAACGCGCTTTATCTTGATCTCCCTCAAAATCAGAAACATCGCCTACAAATGATCCAAAACCAGGCTGCGAGACTCATCTACCTCCAGGACAGACGATGCCATATTAGTCCGCTGCTTAAGGATCTACATTGGCTTCCAGTGGAGCAGAGAGCGATGTTTAAAACTGGCTGCATCCTCTTTAGAGCTATTCAGGGAGCTGGCCCCAGTTTCATTTCCGCGCTTATCAATAAGTACCTTCCCCAACGTACTCTGAGATCCATGCATCTGAATCTTTTGATGGTGCCTAGATTCAGACGCAAACGCATTGGAGGGACTCGGTTCTCCTTTCTGGGACTGAAGCTCTGGAATTCACTCCCAATCTCACTCAGGCTTGAGGAAGACTACGTGCGATTCAGGAAACAGCTCAAGACATGGCTGTTCACTTTGGCTTATAACTAGATGTTTCCCTGCTTGAACCCTCTCTACTCAGATCCTCAGCGCCAAGAGACCTGTCGGTGAACGTGTGCTCCTACAAATACCCATATAACATAACATAACATATGTATGAGACCTTAAACCCCAGAACTCTGAAGAGCTGTGTGAGTAGTGCTACCCTTTCTGTGGTGTGAGCAGTGGTTTGGCCTGCAGTTGCTGCTTCTGTCTGTGGGCAGAGGAAAAGGACTGATTCTTCTTCAATCAATCATCTTTTTTCAGTGTATAAACCATAAAAGTACAACAATCATTAATTTAAAATAAATAAATAATATACATAAAACACTGATTATAAGACC
The DNA here is from genome assembly GCA_963921515.1 of Calotriton arnoldi. NCBI lineage: Eukaryota > Metazoa > Chordata > Amphibia > Caudata > Salamandridae > Calotriton > Calotriton arnoldi. Next base: position 1,315,331 of record CAWUFW010001189.1, read on the forward strand.
ATTTTAAAATACATATATCGACAATATATAGCAAACATATCTTCCTTATTCCAAGGTAAAACCATTACTTTCTATTATCTAGTTCATTATGCATATAATAAGATTTGCACGAAAAAATGGACATTTATACAGCTCCAGACCTCCTAGTCTCAGAAAAGAGGGCATTTACTAGACATGACAGAAGAAAATAATCCACCCCCTGTCCATCTTTAATTTAATCTTAGTATAATTCTAGGGTGCATCTCTAACGTCTGTCTCAGAATGCTTTAGCGACTTTACCCTGATACTCCAGCTCCATTGAAGATATTTCACTACTGCACAGACAATGAATTCTTTTGTCTCTGCTCGTAAGAGCCTTAGTGCCACTAGACATTGCCTAGCCCTCAGTTGCTTACAAATAGGGAGAATCCAGGACATTCCTAGGTTTTACGTACGCAGGGCAAAAGAAAACAAAGTGCTGCAGGTTTTTGTCTTGATGCTGGCATGTTATACAAGCCAAACTTTTGTCTATCTTAGATTTCCATTTTGCACAGAAAGACTGCAGAGGGTGTGTACTATGTCTAAACCTGATATACAATTGCCTAGCTAAGGGGTCCGAAATGTAATTTAAAAAAGGTGCACACATGCTATGGGATTTTAGATCTAAAAAGGCAACTGTTAAAACTCCTTGTCTGCTTTTGCTCATCTCAATTGCCCATTTATGAGTCCAAAAAGCTTCTTTAAGTGTAACCTTGGAGAGAATCATGGGGCAATCATAGTCCGTCCAGTGTTCCTCAAGGCCGATTTGAGAGTGTTTCTCTCTAATCAACCAAATCCAGTGGTTCCTATGATTCTTATCTAATTCAACTATTTCTTCAAAAACATTATAGTATTCCACTAGAACAGGTGATGACTTAAGTCTGTTTTACACCCAAATCCCAACATAGGGGCAGCAATGGCGTACTCTTCGGAAGCCCAATCAGTGATCTTAGAAAGTTGTTCTCAACTTTTCCCAGCTCTACTCCATAAAGGGCACTATTTTCCAACTTCACATTATATACTTTCAGAGCTGGTAGGATCGGCCTAGTTTTAGACGCCCAATATAGTCTCTGTATCCTGGATACATGATGGCATAAATTCATGCTACTCTTCTTCACCTGGGAAGACCAAAGCATATTATGGGTAAAACATATACCTAGATAATCAAATTCTGAGACTCTTTCGAGTTCTATACCCTCTAGCGTGATGGTTCCTTGAAATGACTTATGTGGATTAATGGTCAAAAATGTTGTTTTTGATTGATTTATTGTCAACCCTCTTTCTGCACAAAAGTCCGCAATAAGGTTTATTAGCATGCTGCTAGGGTTTTGTTGAATATTAGAATTAGTGTCGATAAAGATGATGAGCATAATTGTAGACATAGTGGACTTACTTCTGATCCATCTACTTCAGGGGCACAGCCCTCAGAGGCTAGGCCCAATGAGGACTCAAATAACTAAACAAAATGATTATACCATGCCTCCGGATGGATGTTATTAGCTAAATGAACTTTGGTGCTCTGCTCCCTTTAACTACCAAGGACCAGAATTTCTTACAATCCCAAGAGGTCGCAGCCTCATATAACTCGTCCCAAACCCTATTTTCCCAGCTGGCACGGGCTTTGACCTGAGCCCATTTATGCAACTTCCATTGTATCCTCACTTGTACCGGATCCCTGTCCTTTAAAGCCAAGCACAACTATTGTTTAGCTCATTTGCAATCCTTATTATACCATCCAATAGAGGCTTTCCCCCTTTTTTATTATTAATTATCTGTTGCCTCTGTGTAAAACAATCCCCCAGAATTTTAAAAGCTTTTCATGGATTACCTCAAATTCCTGAGATGGAAGCTGCAATGGGACAGGTTTATCCAAACTCTCAATAGCCTCCTGCAGTGACTCACACATAACCACTACTGAGTCTGGCCTGAATGCCACATTAGCCCATTTAAGCCTACGGTTATCATTTGATGGATTTAAATTTGTTGAGTGGAATATTGTAATATGCTCTTGCTGGACAATCAGATTTCCTGACAATTTGCAGATGACAGCATTATGGTCACTATCACATCTATCAATTACTATGCTATCATCAACAAATTTCCACAATGGGAAAGAAAACATCTGGTTTGCTACCTCTGTCCATCTCTTTATGGGTGGAATCTCGAGAGAGGGAACCCCCCCCCCATTCCTCGCCTCTCACCTCAGTTGACCATCATTGTCCAGAGGTTCAAATGCAGTATTAAAATCACCAGCAATTATCGCCAAATTATGTGGTTTGCACTGTTCCCTATGCACCCTCAGTTGTTTCAAGACTAGTTTTTCTCTACCCCCTCTGATCCCCCTATTATAAACATTATACACGTAGATCTCAACTTTATTCTCCCCAATGATTTTAATGGCTTGTATATCTAAAGATGCTGGGGCATATTAGCAAGGGCACTATCGCCGCTTTAGCGGCACTTTTTGCCGCTAAAGCGGCGATATTTATATCGCCCTATCAGCAAACTGTCTCTAACAGCAGTTAGCGACAGTTTGCGGGCATTAGCGCCCGTTTTTTTACCGCTTTGCATGTCAGCGATATTTATCGCTAATGACATGCAAAGTGGGCATTCCCGACGAACAAACCTGGGAAACACTCGCTAACGGGCCTATCGCCTATTAGCAAGGTGGCCATGGCCCCAGTTAGCGACTTGAAAAGTCGCGCTAACCGGGGTCATCGCCATTTATTTAACACCTGCAATTAGCAGGTGTTAGCCATACCTAACATGGGGGGGTGGATTATGCTGATACGACCACAGGGTCGTATCAGCAAGGTGTTCTCCCTTCTCCATGCAACATCGCTGGTTTTTCAGCGATGTTGGCCCATTTCCCCCGCTATCACTGGAATATTCATCGCCATAGCGCTAATCGTTGCTAATACAGCGTTAGCGTGGCGATATATTCCAGCGATAGCCGGCGATAAAAATAATCACGCTAAGCAGGGTTAGCGATGATTATCGCCTCTTCTTGCTAATATGCCCCGCTATCTTTAGAGGACATGGCGTTATATTTAGGGAGGTGCATATCCATATCGAGAGGTCATGAGAGGGGCGTCCCCTTCTAGTGGAGGTTGCAGGTACAAAACACAATTGAGAAGCCTGATCTATATACAGGCTCCAGGGCCCAAGTCTCCTGAAACAGGCAAATATCAAACTGATCAATAAGCAGACCACAATCTGGGTCCCCAAGCTTGGAACGTAGCCCAACCACGTTCCAAGACAGGATTTTTAAATTGGCCAGCTTCTGGATTTGGATAAGTGTTGTACACGCCTCTGTTTCTCCCAAAGAAGATGCTATAAACAGTTCGGGGTTTCCAGAGTTGTTTATATGCTGCAGATGGTCGGCGGCCATACAAAATTCCACATTTGTGCCTGTTCTGGTGATACTCTTCTCTTCCAGTCAGTCCACCTTTGAGAGCCCTGAATCATTATCCCTGTCTCTGTTAACAGAGGCAGGTGCTTGGAGAGCTTGAAGAGGTGGTCTAAATTTGAATTGCATTTGGCTGCCCACCGGAGGATTTTTCATGAGTTCCAATCCCACATGGCCTTCAACCATTTTAGGATCCTTAAGCCAAATTTCAATATAATCAAAATGCCCCCATTACATGAAGAGCCATTGGATCTCTTCGTGGATAAAATATCTTTGCGTATTAATGAGTAGCAATTCCGTGTTGCTCATATTTAATGAATGCATTTATTGGATAGTGGATCCTCATTCTCCTTCAGCCCCTTATCCAATTTTGGGACCTTAGCCAAATACACACAATTCAATTTCTTGGTATGGACTTCTTGGGTCTTCCAAGGCTTAAAAAGCACACCCTATCACATTGAATATGGGAGACAGAAATCCCCTCTGAAAGGCCTACCGGCACCAGTCATACTTGGATTTGCATTTGTTGTTCGCATTCTAGGGCTTAAAAGATTTCCAGGGGGGGGACATGGGGAGGGGGTCGTACCGAATACATTTCTGGAGCTAGACACATATCATACCTTTCATTCTGTGGGGTGGGTAGATTAGCAACAGTTACCCTATCCCTTTATTTATTTTGCTCTGCTATTAACTTTGAGTATGCCTTATTGTGCAGAGGGAATCAAGACTTATTATTATGCGCAGATCCAAGAGGCTTACGTTTATCAACCTCCGCTGACACAGTTGCCAGCTGTGCCCTCAGTTCAACAATCTCTTCCTGTAGCCTCGTTATAGGAGCAAAAACTCTAGGCATTCCCTCTACATTGCTGGTGCTCGTGTGCATCACTAGATGAGCCCCAGATTCCTCAGGCATCGCATGGGCTCTTTTTGCACTTGCCCCTCCTCAACTCTTTTGACCCTGCTTTGGTATCCTGCTTGAGGTGATTTCCAAGGGCTTGAGTCAGCTTGCCTCCTGTTGTGGAAGACTCAGGGACAACAAAGTCTTCCCCGTGCTCAACTTGAAGATTTACCAGGATTGCTCTTCCTCCTCCCTCTGCAGCACCTGAGGCACTGAGGAAGTGTGTGCCATGTTAGGAGCAGAGCTGCTGTCCCGCCCTGCCTGCCCCAGAGCTGAAGAGGATGTACAGCGTCGTTAATGCAACTGCCGTGAGGGACGACAGCCGTGCACCGGAGCACTGCCTGCAGACCCCGAGACTTAGGGCTGTCAGAGGTGCAGCCATTGCCTGGCGTTCGAGCAGGCCAGCTCTTGTAGCGCAGCCAAAAGGAGCTGCCATGGGAGTTGTGGGGCTGCTGTGAAATGGCCCAGGGACCGCATAACAGCAATCAAAATGAGTAATCCTGTTTTCTGTCCTCCATGAACAGGTCCACTCTGTGCACTGACATTTCCTTTTAAAAGAGTGAGATCGTGATACTATGTATGTTGGATGTTTGTTGTCTTTGGTCTTGTCCCAATTTAGATAAAATATTACTTATTTTTCTAAAATGGTGTGGTTTCGCTTCTGTGTTGTTTTCACTGTGTTACACTGCATTGGGTGTAAATACTTTACACATTGACGTTGGGATAAGCTTGTCTGCTCATGCCAAGCTGCCAATGGGGTGAGCAGGGGTTATCTAGAGTGTTTAGCTTCCTTATCCTGACCAGAGCAAGGGTCCCTATTTTTCAAGGTGCCTACGTTTGCCAACTAGAGACCCCCAATTCTAACATGTATTTTCACTTTATTGCTGTTTGAAGAGCTGCAGAGATACGTTAAATATTGTCTCCAAGTAAACCCTGAATGCTCTGTGCCAATCTACCAGAGGTTTGAGCACAGGTTAATTTGGGGTATGGTTGTGTCTCACCCTGACAAGGATTGTGGTTCCTGCTTGAGTAGGGTTTCTCCCCTCAACCAGTAACCCAATTTTTTACTATACGACTTTCTCTTTGGGATTTGGATACCACCTCCTTTGAGGTGTCAGTGGATTTTCAAAGTTTTTTAGCCATAGTTAATTTCCAAAATATCAATACATAAGACATGAGATTCTGATTTGGTATTTGGAAGGGACACCTACAGCAAACCCCTTGTTATGTTATGCTAACTGTATTCTTATAGAGCCCTATCACCCGTGAGGGTATCCTGGTGTTTTTGTAGGTGAGTGAGACCAGCCTTGAGGAGACTTACTTGAAGAGCCAGGTCCTCAGCTTCTTGCGGAATGGAAGAAGAGAGGAAGATGTGTTGTGCTAGGTAATTCCAATCTTTAGGAGCAATGTATGAGAAGGCTCGACATCCTGACATGCTCTTGTATATGCATGTGATAAGTGCAAGTGAGAGTCTAAATGCGAGGAGGTGCATCAGGGGTTGGTGGAAATGTAAGTAGCTGCTCAGGTAGGCTGGGCCTGTGTTGTGTGTAGCTTTGTATGTGTGGGTGAGAAATTTGAACCGTGCGCGCTTGTGTATTGGTAACCAGTTGATATACCGCATGTGGGATGTGATGCTGTGTTTTGGATGGTCTGTAATCTTTTGGTGAGTTGCTTGATGATTCGTTCACAGAGGATTTTCCTGTAGTCCAGTCTGCTGGTGTCGAGGGCTTGGTTGATGGTCTTACTGATGTTTGATAGCCATTGTAGACCTTTTTCAACAACCTAAGAGTGTAGAAGCAGGCCGTGGCAACTGTGCTGACCTGGGCAGACATGTCCAGCTTGCTGTCAACAATGATCCAGAGGTTTCTTGCTTGTGGGCTGTGAGTGAAAGTGGAAGCGGGTGCGAGGGCTGTAGTCTACCAGGTGGAGTCCCATAGTGAGGAAATCTTTCCGAAGATCACAACTTCAGTCTGTGTTCAGCTTGAGGCAGTTGGACATCATCCAGGTGGCCAATTCAGTCATTGAGGTGTGGAAATTGATCATTGTACCAGGCTTTTTGTCCGAGAGTGAAAGTATCAGTTGCGTGTTGTCAGCATAGGTGAGTATGTTGATGTTTGTGCTTGGATGACATCTGCCAGCTGAGTCACATAGATGTTGAAGAGGGTCAGGCTGAGCGAGGTGCCCTGGGGGTCTTCGCAAATATGTTTTTGGACTTCTGAAGAGGAAGGTGTTGACTGTTTGGGACCTTCAGCTGAGGAATGTGCAAATCTGTTAGAGGGTGGGTTCTTGGATGCCAGTCTTGTGTGCTTGTCTGATCAAGATAGGCTGCAGACTGTTGAAGGCCACAGAGAAATCAAGTAGGATGAGAGAAGTGGTTTCTCCTCTGGCAAGGATTATACCAATGTTGTCTGTTGCTGATACTAAATTGATATCTATTCGGAATCCCATTTGGAATCCCATTTTAGGAGCCAGAAAAACTTTTACAGCTTATAAAAGGGGATTCCTACATAGGCATAAGTTTATTAAAGACAGCTCCCCCCACTCCCCAAACCTGTTAAGATTTCGGAGACCCCATCCCCTGGGGCCACATTTTTTTAAAAGGGGAGGGGGCTCCCCTTTCTAAACTGATATCAGCCCTGGGGACCCAATCCCAGGTGTCCAAAACTTGACAGTGCCCCAGGGGGTTCATCCCCAGGACACTGTGGTTCCCTGCCTGGGAGAGTGTGCCATGCCCTGTCCACATTATCCCATGGAGGAAACAGAACTTTTATTCCCACCTTTCGGGAGTAAAAAAGTGCTGCTTTCGCCCAGGCAGGAGTGAAGGAAAGAAGCTGGCTCCCACCAGCACCCACTATGGTGTTGACAGGGGGAGCCATCAGGTACCTCGGAGGCCTTGGGGTTACCCTTGCGGCCCCCAATGGTTCCAGCAGTGTGGGTGCCCCAGTTAAGCACTGGGACACCGACCAGAAATTAAAAAAAAAGGCCTGCTTCTGCCAGCAGATTCAGCTGGTGCTGCGGGGGCCCTGAGACTCCCCCGCAGCCCCTTAAAAAGGTTGAGCTGTGGGGGCCTCAGGCTGGCACCGGGGCACCCAGTTAAGAGAGAAAATACTGGTACCTGCTCGTACCCACTATGGGTACTGCTGGGAAGTTGTCTGAGGCCATGAAGCCATGGAGCCCTGGGGCTCCCCCTGCAGTCCCCAAACTAAATTTGAAATGTGGATGTCCCAATGCTATAAACATATGGCACCATTAGGAGAGAAATTTAATAAGTTAAACTGAAGTTATTCAACTTTTCAAATTTAAATATGAAAATAGCACCAAAAACTGTTAAGCACTAACCACATTTATCTCGTTGTGCTTGACTGGTATCTAGGTGCAATTTAAGGCCGACCTCAATGGAACTCGGGTAGGGTACAAAAACCAGGTTCAACCTGGTCGGACGTTTTATCTTCAGATTTAGTGTCTGATTTAGTTTTGTGGATGTGTTAATCTATCACAAATGTGATGGATATCCCATCTGTTTATTACTAGTGCATTCTATCCTATAGCATATTTACGGTCTTCTGACAAACAAGAAATCAGGCCCATAGTATCTGAAATTGATGTTAAAAATCCTCATCAAGGCAAGGTAGCAGGCTGTGGATGAAGAGGGCTCCACGACGTTTGATAGCCATTGAATTTCAAGCCCAAGGAAATCTACTAATCGCTAGCCATTTTTGGTGCTTTATCTGGTGAAGATTTCTAGCTTCAAACTCAGTCACTATTATTTGCTTGGATTCTTATATTGGGGAAAGGCTGCAGGCTGTAGCTGAAGAGGGCTCCCTGAGGCCGAATACTTTCTCCAGGTGGTCCCGCCGAATTGGATGTGCTGCAGTGGAAAAACTCAGAGCAGGAGCATTCTGAACCTTTGGCAAGCAGCATCACACCTTCGTCAGATGGGCTTGGTAGGTTGGTGCTGTTCCTCCGGAAGTTTTTGAAGTCAAAAAGTTTCTAGGTCTTAGGTTTCAAGAGAGGATAAAGGAGTACACGATGACACCAGCCAAGAGCCCAGGGCATTGGGGAAAGGATTTGGGAGTAAAGGCTCACTCCAGCAGAGGCCAGTAGCAGGGTCCAGGGTAGGACAAGTTGGAATTGGCCAGCTGGGCAGTTATGGGGAAAAAAGGCCTTTTGTAGCTTGCTGTGTCCATGAAGCTTGAAGAGGAGGTCGGCCCTATAAACCTTGGACTCCACTTCTTCATCCTAGGTAGGAGAGGGGGAGCAGGTCCAGTATTCTAGGCTCTCCTCAGGTCACATCCAGCAGGTCCAGTCCTCTTCTGATCTTCCACTGGTGGCAGAGGGACTGTGCAGAATGCCCCAGCAGCAGGTGAGGAGCACTAGGAGCTAGGCAGAGGATAAGGTAGCCCAGGCAGCCAACAAAATCAACGCATCACAAACTGGACCTTTGATATAGAAAAGGAGGCCTGCTGAAAATGCTCCTGGTGGGTAGGCCTAACCAGCAGTGAAAAAGAAGCCAAAGGTTGTCAAACTCAGCCCAATGGGAGAAATATTAATTATTAAAGATTTGCCTTGTTAAACACACCGAGACCAAGTGCAAGGTGCTCCATTTGATCTGTGCAAAATTCCCCCAGGGAGTGTGCATTTTTATGTATTTATTTTGGAAGGGGTGTGCATGGGGCCACACTCCACAAGCCAACTTTTGGTCCCAGGGACCCCTATCGACTCAATCTGATACCAGAATTACATCCCGGGTCCCCATTCCCTGGGATGAAGAAAGGAGGAGCACTAGCATTTTCTTCTGCCTTTGGAACTCCATCTCATGAGGCAGGTACTCTTTAGCAGGGCATTGTTCCTCCAGTGCTCTTGTCTGGGTGGTGCACCCCACACCTACAAGCTTCTCTCAGTAGGAGCATAAGTTCATTTGCTCTCCTGCAGTGGGAGGAGAACTCCAGATGCCAGGTACTGGGTGCTCCCTTGGACTTTGGGGCCATGGGAACTTTTTCCTTGTTGGTTAGGGGTGGGCCAGGAGTCACCCCGAACCACAGGCTAGTGCTAGGCATAAATGTGTCACCCCAGGGCACCCTTTTCAGAACACTACTGGATCTTTGGAAGACAGAAGAAAGACTGCACCTGCTGTTAAGACCTGTGAGGAGAACCCTAAGGGCTGCACCTGCTCCCTCTTGTTCCCAAGGGTGAGTTGGCTGACCTTCTGATAAGCTACAGGGACACGAAAGCTGCAAAAAGCCCAATTTAATGAAAACTGCTGTCTGACCCTTTTAAACTGAACCTGCTCTGGACCCTGCTTCATAGCTTCTGTTGGCGTGAGTCCTGAACCCAATTGCTGACCCTGAGGTCAAGGATCCATTGGCCGGGCTCAGAGTGTACTCCTCCTGCCCAATCCTATAAACCTGGAACTTAGAAACATTTTGCTAACTTTTTGCCTGGAGAACCGTCGAGAAACTGGGACCAACCTGCCAGCTGATGGACCTGATTTTGGCACAGCCCAAGCTGCTATTTGCCCAAGCATCAAACCTGTTTCAGTGGGCCCGACACTGCCCGAAATTCCACAATGTCAAAACCTCTTTAGCTACAGCCTGCAGCCTTGTGCCACAAGTTTGAAGGTAGAAAGCTTTACCAGGACTGATACAGAGCAGCATCCGATTGATGTCGAAGACTCCCTGGCTGTGAACTACAGACTTTATTTGCTTGGAACTTTTCCCGCCTTCATCAGCGACTTCACCGAGATCTCGTCCTTTGTCAACCTGAAGTTGATGAACCTTTCTTTGGATCCGGCCTGCAGCCTTGCCCCGCTGAGGTTTCTACCTTCTTAAAAATGTTCAAAGTCTGAAGGTATCTTTCCAACCATTGCATTGCATTTTTTTATCCTGTCACTAATTATTTGCTGATGTTCTTCAAATCATTTTCTCCTTCTCAATGTTCCCTTTCCTCACAATCACAAATTCTCATTTTCACAACTGGAGCACTGCATCTCCACCCACGGTGCAATGGTGAAGCAACTTACATTTAATTCATATGTAACCTGGAATGCTTGAGATGAGTAGATTGCTCCTCGGAGCCACCAAACATACTGGCATCACTTTAGGTGCAAACATTCCTTATGTGCAGACAGTCACAAATAAACTATGCATATACTTCCTTTAAAACAAGTCCAATGACGTTCTAGGTTTTGTTGGGGCACTCCTTAACATATTAAAATGTGTCCTTTGTTTGGCACCGCCGTAAACCTCTACAGGCGCTCTGGTGCTGAGAGTTAAACTTTCAGAGCCCAATAGTGCTAAAAGGGGCATGGTGACACAGTCACTGTGGAATCCTCGTGTAATTATCATTTTGCAGTCCCCATACTGCTCAGTAGGTACTGTAATTTCCGGTATTAAACCCCATTTGACTGATTGAACAGCGTACTAGCATCTTCACCAAGAAAAAGCATGGCTTCTCTGATTGACAATAAAAATAAAATATGCAAAACAAGATTTGCAGTACTTATGGATCATTATATGGACTATGACAACTATTGAAAATGGTGTGAGGGTTTCACATTGACTGTGTAACATAATGCATCTGTCATTATACTTTGCAGGCGACTCTGGTGATGCTCATGGTGCTATGCAAAGGAAAGTGATGCAAATGTATACATGCGTTAAAAACAAACATTGGTAAAGCCAGTCTTGTTACTCAGCAGTACAGCTGGGCGTAATGGAGTTTACTGATTCAAACGGGGGTACAGGGAAGGAGCAGTGGGAGAGTAGGAGCATCGGAATGTGAGGATGGAGCGGAGATAAAGGAAAAAGAGAGGTACAGAGGAGTACCCCTACTCACCAGTAATACAGGCCGGGTGTTGGTGTAGGTGCAGCATATAGTCAGAACAGTGTGCTCCTTTTGGGTGGTTTTCCTGGGCAGCTGAGGCTACCAGGCTTGGGTGAGCCCAGGTTTCTTGGCCTCCTCCTTGCACAAGTTGTCCAGGCGACCAGACTCATTGTCCAGCAGCTGTCCCAAACGATTGCTTAAAGCTTAGATGAAGATCTATTTTTATTTGCTGCCGGGCTTTTTCTACGGGCATTTTAGGTTAATCTGTGAGCAGGGCTGCTAAAACAAGGTGCACAAACTTTAGAAAAAAAGCCCATTGCTAGAAAAGAAAATCAGCTTATCTTGAATAGAAAGTAATGAGCCACGGAGAGCAAGGTAACGAATTGAGACAGAGATCAGAGTGAAGAGCAAGTTTTTAGTGTAAGGCACCACCGGAGTGGGGAGGCTGAGAGGGAAGAGACATTATTAGGGAAAGAGTAGTGATCCAGCGCAACCCCTAAATTCCTGAGCCAGGGATCAAAGAAAATCTCGTCATGCATAAATTGTTCTGTCAAACAACGGGGCCCATCACACATTACCCATAAATAATCCCTGAGGACTGGCGCTGGATTTTGGGGGTTTAATTTGTCAGTTTTATTAAATTCTATACTTCACATTAATAACATTTGTATCCATTTCTAACTATTAGTAAATTCAACTTCTTCTTCTTCTTCTGGTCGATGGACCATTAGTTGAAGAGTTGATGGTGACTATGATTAACTAAACAGTTTAACATTTAACTAAATAACCACAAAGTCATTTCTTCAGTTAATGATTTTATCTTATTATTGCTCGTGATTGGAATATCAGTGCACATACAAGATTACATATAAGAGAACAAATTATCAAGCAATGTAATCAAAATGAATCATTTCAAAGCATGCAAGGAATGGGGAAAGAAGGTACAGCATAAATTCTTGCAGAAAATATATTTTGCAAATTTAAGCAATCAAGGAGGGCAATACCCACCAAAGAAATAGGAAAACCATTTCCTTGGCCGAGGTTGTGGCAAGAGGTCCCCAGAGATAGGCTCGGAGGACAAAGTCAAACAGGACAGATGCAGCAAAATTTACTATACTAACAATTAGAATTAATCTCCCAATTAATCTACCTCATCGGTCGCAGTCTCCTCCCAAACACTCCCGCAACGTTCTCGTACCTAAAGGTTCTCTTTCTCTGTGCAGGGCTGCACTTTTTGTCTTAGATCTTCTCTGTGCGTTCTGGTCTGCATTCTCTCTATGTTCTCGTCTGCGTTCTCGTCTGCGTTCTCGTCTGCATTCTCTTCTCCCCTCTCCTCTCTCTGTTCTTGTTCATTCTGATCTGACACACCCCCAATTGGGATATCAGTTATACCTTTCTGCCTAATACACTACCTTACAATGTTGCAGTATCGGTATAAACTCGGACTGTGATTGGGTGTCATAAATCATACTAGGGTCGCCTCATCCAGTTCTCCCCACAAATCCATCCTATACCGGTTCTAACAAAGGAAGGATTTAAGACCATTACATTCATATACTACTAGCATTCATAGTTATTCAATTTGATTACAGTATTCATTATGATATCCGCTTTCCCATTCGCATTGCACGCAGTGATGGCTGTTCCCACAGTCACAGTCGCATCTTGGCACATAAACAATAAGATACAGGTCAACATGACCTTCACACGGATTGCATCATCTGGTACACTCAGCAGTCTGCGAGCAGGCAACCCCTCCAGGCACATGCGCACTCCAGACCGACCAGGCCAACCACATGCTGGCTTGAACGAGAGGCCATTTTCATGCAGGCCCAATCCCGTACTAAAATAAACAAACACAAAAGAATATTAATTCATTAAATAAACCCCATTATGTTTACCTCCCACCATACTAATGCCCTGTGTTAAATAAATCCTAGCGAAAGCTATTAATTTAAAGCAACCTTTTCATTATTTGTGCACAACATGCAAAATGTGCAATGTACAACACAGCATAAACATGTATTAATACGGTTTTTCAAAGCGCAAACAGTTAATACGTACTCATGCCAACATGATTTAGTGTATTATCTAAATTGAGTTTGCCCCTGTGTAGATGTGTGTATCCAGAGTTGATTAGCTCATGCAGTTAATACATTATTATGGAGTTACTTGATTTCATGAGGATGTATTTTACAAACCTCACTCCATCAATCCCCCCTTTGATGGTTTTACCATCATAAAATCCCAAAACATATGGTTTTTCAAGTTATATAGTTGTTATTTTGTCTTTTAACCCTTGCTCCTTACATTTTTCATACAATTTCTCTCTGAAATTTTCCATTTCTAATTCTTCTATCTCTCTTTCCCTTTCCTTATGTTCCTTACTCAATTTCCTTTCTTTCTTTTCTTTGCGACTCTTCTTCACACAAACATAGGTCATTCGTATCATGAGTACCATAATGACTACAAAAGCTACTGGTACTATTATTTTTGCAACTAAGGAACTACCTATAGAAGAAAACCATTTACTTATAGTAGAGAAACTTTTACTTAGTCTCTCCCAAACACCGTCAACCTCCAGTTGGGTTACTTTTATGCAAATCAGTGATATTCTGAATGTATCATTCCAAATTCTTACTTTTGTCTGGAATGTAAGTACCAATCAAAAATAGGGGGAGGAGGAGGATTGGGCTAGGTTCACCCTCCTGGGTGTTCAAAGTTCAGCAAAAGGATCCGTAGATGACGGATCAAAAGAACCTAGCCAAGAAAAAACGGGGGATTCACCAATTGGGTGAAAAACGCCTCTGCTAGTAGAAAAGAAAAATTTATTTTCTTGAGTCCCCTCACTCATCCAGGGTTGCCCCTAGGTGACATGCTTCATCATTGGGGCCATCCCAAACATCTACTGCTTGGAGCGTGCTGCGACTTGCGGAGTTACGTAGGAGCACTTACTTTGTGAGGAATATGTGTAGTGCAGTGTAGGGGTAGTGGTGTGAGTGATATTTAAAAATTTTACCTAACTAGTGAGCTAATGTTTTATTCCTGCTCCTGGTTGGTAAGGATAAAAAGGGGTTAATAAAAGGGAAAAATAACTGTTATGTAATTACAATCCCTAGTATTGTGTCGACATGTTTCGAGGTATCCCCTAAACCTCTTCTTCAGGACAACAAAGGGACCAGCCCCTTGTGTACCACTCCGTTCAGGACCTATAATAAAGTGAAATATAAAAATTATGAATGCACACCTATTGTGTGAGCATTGGAAAAATACATACGGTTGATTCTGAACACGTAGTATCTGTCATGGAGAAGAAAAAGCACAATGCAAATTAATACATACTGCCTGCCCACCGCTCTCGTGGGCAGGTTATGGCATTATCCTGCGCATAAATGAAGGTGCTTCATAATATGGTGTGAGTGCCCTTGAAAGTAACATTAATTAGTGCTTAGATCCTGTGTGGATTTATATACCACACTCGATATCTCTATTGTGAGAAAGCAAGGTTAAAAAACATAATTAAAAACACTCGAGGTAAAGGACAAAACAGGACGCACACAACATATAACAGAAATTCAATCTCTTTTTGAAACGTACTTATTTTTTGGCAAAAATACGCCTCATGGTCTGTCTGGGTGGAGGTGCCTGTAGAAACCCTATATTATAATAAGAAGAATACACAAAAAGGATTTGTTTTAAGCCATTCATCTCTTATGCCTTCCTCTAACTGGTTCGAAAAAGCGGTAAGAAATGCGGTGAAAATGCGGGAAAGCAAAGTTTTTGTTGATTCCTGTAGGGAGAAAAAGTCTTACTGTGCTCAGCAACCCTCCGTCATTACGACCTACTCATTCCCAGGGCGGACCGCATCTTAGCGTGTCTGTGCCTTGGTCCTGGTAGAAGTAGTCAAACAAAACAGCCGAGTCATGTCCTCGTGCTGTCAGAGACTAGAGCGTGTAACGCGCAGTCTCGTTTGGTGGAGAAAACAGTCCACCATATTGTTTGTATTTCTGTTTAGATAACGAAAAACGGGGTAACTTCCAAATGTCAAAATTATTTATTTGTGTTCAGGAGTCCCTCGTTCGAATATAGAAAGACGCCAGGCAATATTTTGTAAAGAAGTTGCGGTCGGTATCGAACCCTGGTTTAAAGGACTCAATGAGAGTCATAAATGGCGGCCATATTGGAGTTGTCAAAATGGCAAAAAAGGGAGAAACAGACTAAGATGTTCGTCAAACATCCTTCAAATTATTCAAAACTTGGGGTAAAACACCACAGTGCCTTAATTTTTGAGTAGAGCGTTCTCTGATTTTCACATAACATGCCTGTTATAAAAACATGCCAGATAGGGTTTCTTCAAGAGATCTAAGGGATAACTTGAGTCTCAAAAATAGTGGCCATTTTGGAGTGGTCACAAATCAATAGACAGCTTACTTGGTGAAAGTTATGTTATTAGTTCAGGTTTCAAAAGGACAGTTTATTTGGTAGCGACAGTTTAGATTTTTAGATTGTCGTCTGTTTGAGATACCGGGGTTCATTTATCTAGTGAATTGGCCCCAAGGTATATTCTCGTTCAAGCCTGTAATGTCTGTGCGTAATTTGAAGACCCATCTTTGCTCCTTCTCTAGTAGCATCTGTTCTAAGTTATCACATGGTTTTATGTGTTCCAAAACTACCCACCGCATGTCATTTGGGGTGTGTTGTTTCTCATTGAAGTGTGACGTCATTCTGGTACTTGCCCTGTGGCATCGGATGTTGCTCCGATGTTCGCAGATTCTTGTGCTCACTTTTCTGGTAGTCATACCCACATAGTGTAGGTCACAGCGGC
Organism: Calotriton arnoldi; assembly: GCA_963921515.1. Taxonomy (NCBI): domain Eukaryota; kingdom Metazoa; phylum Chordata; class Amphibia; order Caudata; family Salamandridae; genus Calotriton; species Calotriton arnoldi. The sequence continues at coordinate 1,331,303 of CAWUFW010001189.1, forward strand.
ACGTAATCAGATACACAACTCCTATAGTGTTGCAAGTGGTGAATTTTCGCAAATCCCATGATTTTCCTGTATTGAAAGTGACCCTTTTGGTAGTTGTAGTGAGGTGGCACACACTACAGTTACCACACGGGTGGTGGCCTGTTGGCAAAGTACTGATTACTTGTTGGTTACTTTTGTTTTGGGGCTTCGGGCGGGTGTGCACCAATATATCCTTCAAATCTTTGCCCCTCTTATGTGAGAACATTGGTGTTGGAATGTTCAAGTTACCACTGTTTAGAATACGCCAATGTTTCTTCACCAACTTGGAGACTTTGTCTGATGCTATACTGAAGGTTGTAATACAGATGGGTCTTTTGTCTTTATCATTCTCATGTTTTGCATACGTTTCTAGAAGGGCGTCCCTATGATTATTCCGTGCTCTTTTCTTTGCCTTTGCAATGATTTTGGAAGGGTATTTCCTTTTCTTTAGTTTGTCTGTTAGGTCTTTTGCCTGCTCATCGTAATCCAATGTTTCCGTGCAATTTCTCCTCAATCTCAGGAACTGTCCAAAGGGGAGATTTTCTTTCAGATGTCGTGGATGAAAGCTGTCGTACAGTAAGAGGCAGTTTTTTGCAGTTGGTTTAAAATGTGTTGTGGTTTTGAGTGTACCATCTACTGCATAGATGTTAAGGTCAAGGAAAACTAACTCAGACCTACTCATTGTATGGGTGTACTTTAGGAGGGGTCCTGTAGGTTGAGCCACTCCAGGAAGATGTTGGCCTCTGTTTCGTCACCTTTCCATATCACTAGGATATCATCAATGTATCTCTTCCATTCCACAATCTTCTGGCGATGTGGGTTTTGGTCTGATAGGATCTTTTGTTCCTCTAAATAATGGACGTACAATCCTGCCACACTCGGCGCGAAAGTACTACCCATGCTGGTACCATGTTGTTGTTGGAAAAGGGATTCTTCAAAACGGAAGTAGTTCTCTGTCAGAGCCCATTTGCAGCATTCTAGGACCACATGTTGTGGTGTGTTGTAGGGCCATGTTGACCCATACAGAATTTCCTCCAGAATATCCATAGTTTCTTTGTGTGGCAGGCTTGTATAAAGGCTTTCCACATCTAGGCCAATCAGGATGTTGCATGTAGGATCAAAGTGAAGATCTCTCAATAGGCAGAGTACTGCTTTGGTGTCCTTCAAGTAGGTGTTAGTGTTTTGTATCAGTGGACGTAGGAAGGCGTCTGCAAATTTGGAAAGTGGTTCCAGGATGGATCCGATCCCGGAAACAATAGGTCGTCCAGGTGGATTCTCCACTGGCTTATGTATCTTAGGGATTGTGTAGAAGTAGGGTACTGTCGGGTGGGTGTTGATCATAAATTCCCCTTCCTTCTTGGTTATCCAGTCATGGGTGAGTGCTTCTTCTACCATGCTGGTGATTCCGATCCTAATCCATTCTGTGGGGTCATCTATGATGTGTCTATAATTTCTTTCATCTGACAGGAGTCTCAGGCATTCTTGGCGGTATGCTCCTGTGCTTTGTAAGACAATCCCTCCACCCTTGTCTGCCGGTTTTATGGTAATGTCCTTATTGTTGGCCAAAATTTTAATGGCTTCGTGTTCCTGTTTTGTCGTATTATGGAATGTTATCATGGTGGTTGGGTCCATTTCTCCTACTTCCCTCAAGACCGCCTTCTCAAAAGCCAGTAGTTCTACTGGTAGGGAGGCTGAAGCAGGTGTGAATGTTGACTTGTGGTGTAGGCCAGTGTCTCCTTTCTGAATCTCACTTGTTTCTTTATTTTCGAAGAACACCCGCAATTTTATTTTCCTGATGAATTCATTCAGGTCACAGCTGAGTAGGAATTTGTCTAATGTTGGGGTGGGCACAAAACCCAATCCTTTCTCCAAAACTGCTAGTTGTATTGTAGATAACGTGGTTCCTGATAGGTTAACAACTAGACTCGGTTGTTGCTGGTGCTCGGTAGAGTCGGTGGGCCCATACTCCTCGTATGACTCTGTGCTGACTCCAGTGGTTGTGCCCATTGCACCTGTTGTCTTCTTTTCGTCTTGCCTCTTTGCGCCCCTCTGCCTTGTCCTAAAAAAGGAGCCGGTGAATATTCTGCTTGGGGGGCTGACTCCCAGTAGGAATGCGGTTGTGGTTGGTATTGTGGGGGGCCGTAGAAGTACGGTGGAGCTGGGAAGGGAGGTGGTTGGTAAGGGGGCCATCCGTAGCCTCCTTGTCCTCCTCTGTTTCTCATCCTTCCTCTGATATTGCGGCGGCCTCTTGAGTTGTTTCTTTGCCCACTACTGCTGTCAGAGCCATTTGAGCTAGTGTCTGACCCATCTGTGTCCGTGTTGTATCCCGTATTCCTCCCCGACAGGTGATAGTCATCCCTGATGTAAGGGTAGGCCTTCTCGTGGCTGAAGCTTTTTCCACCTTTCTTAAATTTTTGATATTTGGTCTCTTTGAGTGTCATTTCAAATTCCGTCATGGTCTTGTTTAGCTCATCTAATCATTTTTTCAATTCTGCTGGTGTCTGGAAAGTCTTAAGTTTAACCTCTATGGTGTGTATTTCTTCCTTCATTTCTTGTGACAGGCGTGTTGCGGTTTTTATAATGAGTACTAGCCAATCTCTTGTGCAATGCCAAGAGATTAGCGACCAATCTCTTTTGAAAGCCTTGTCTTGCTGGAAAATAAATGGCTCATTACGCACAATCAGTCCCCTTGGTGCTGCATTTATCCTTAGATATTCGGTCATCATAACTCCATGGATGATCGTTTTTACCTGATTTCTTTTGAGTTCTGTCAGTTCATCCCAACATTGGGCTGCTTCATTACTATCTCTGTTTGGTGTATCTACAAGAGGAGTCATAGAGGATATAATCCTTTCTACTTCCTCCTCAGTGAATGTCAGGCCAGTTATTTCTGCCATGGTGTTGTACGTGTGTGTCGTCCAGTTGTACGAGTGTAAAAGGGTTTTAAGGAAATATCCCACAGCTTGCGCTGTTGAATATCAATCAAAAATAGGGGGAGGAGGAGGATTGGGCTAGGTTCACCCTCCTGTGTGTTCAAAGTTCAGCAAAAAGGATCCGTAGATGACGGATCAAAAGAACCTAGCCAAGAAAAAACAGGGGATTCACCAATTGGGTGAAAAACGCCTCTACTAGTAGAAAAGACAAATTTCTTTTCTTGAGTCCCCTCACTCACCCAGGGTTGCCCCTAGGTGACATAATTCATCATTGGGGCCATCCCAAACATCTACTACTTGGGGCGTGCTGCGACTTGCGGAGTTACGTAGGAGCACTTACTTTGTGAGGAATATGTGTAGTGCAGTGTAGGGGGAGTGCTGTGAGTGATATTTAAAAATGTTACCTAACTAGTGAGGCATTTGACAATGCAGCGCGTGCAACGAAATTCGTTTTATTTATTTATATGTTTACTTACCTCTATTCGGCCGTATTCCGTAGTTTACTAGCCCCACCCTGCCCCTCCCCCGCCCCACGTCACCGCCCGGCAGCACTCCCACCACGGGCCGCTACTGGCCATATTGACTATCAGTAATTATGGTCACTTTCTGACGTTTTCCCAATTTACAGGCATGAATTAGAGCTATTAATTCAGCCACTTGTGCAGATTTTATCCCTTTTAGACAGGATGCTTCCAGGATTTCTGCTACAGTACAGACAGCATAAGCAGAACTCAACACACCTCTTTCAGTTCGCAAACAAGAACCATCAACAAACATCACACGATCTGATTCCTCAAGAGGAACGTCCTTGATGTCAGGACAGGGCTTAGTACAGAATTCAGTCACATCCAAACAATCATGTTCAGCTTCATCCTTTACTTCTTCATCCCACACATCTGGCAATAGAGTCGAAGGATTCACATTTGTACATCTCACTATTGTCACATTTTTTGCTCCCAGAATCACTCTCTCATACCTAGTCAGCCGACTATAGGTGAGGTGCTGAGTCCGTGTCCTTGTTAAAAGGATCTCAACTGAATGTGGCACATACACTCTCACGGGATGACCCATTATGATCCCTTCACTCTGTTCCAGACTCACACAATTAGCAGCTACTGCTTTCAAACATCCAGGCAATGCGGCAGCCACTGAATCTAAAGTAGCTGAAAAGTATGCCACAGGTCGTCTTGACATTCCATGCTTTTGAGTTAAAACTGCAAGTGCACATCCATCTCTTTCACTGCAATATAATGCAAAATCCTTTGAATAATCAGGCATTCCCAATGCCGGAGCCTTACACAGACTATCTTTCAGTTTAACAAAAGCATCCTTACTTTCTTCATCCAATTTAACTGGATCTTTCACATCATTCCTCGTCAACCTCTGTAGAGGTTTTGCCATCAGTGAAAATCCACTGATCCACTGTCTGTAATATCCAACCACTCCCAAAAACATTCGCACTTCCCTTTGTGTCGTTGGAGGCTTCATGTCCTTAATCACTCGAATACGCTCTGATGTTACCTTTCTGACTCCCTTCTCAATCTTATGATCTAAGTATTGGACTTCTTGTTGGCAGAATTGCAATTTCGCAGGGGACACTTTATGTCCACCTTCTGCCAAATGGTTCAGTAAAGCGACTGTGTCTGTAACACAGGCTTCTCTGGTTTTTGATGCCACCTGTAGGTCATCAATGTACTGGACCAAAACAGATTCTTCAGACATTCTCAAATCTTCCAGACACTTTTCCAATATCTGATTAAAAATTGAAGGACTCTCAGTATAGCCTTGAGGAACTCGGCACCATGCCAAAACACGATCTCCAAACCAAAAAGCGAACAAATACTGGCTATCTGGGTGCAAAGGAATCGAAAAGAATGCATGACACAAATCTATCACAGTATACCACTCCGCATCATGTGGGATTTGGTATAAAATCACTGCTGGGTTTGGCACAACTGGACAACAAGGCACAACAATTTTGTTTATCTTTCTCAAATCTTGTACTATTCTATAGGTTCCATTTGGCTTTTTCAATCCCATAATAGGCGAATTACAAGGACTACTCATTATTTCTTTTAAAATTTCTTGTTCAATCATTTGATCAATCACAGGAGTTATTCCTGCTATAACTTCTGGCTTCATTTTATACTGTGGTGTATTTGGATAGTCAATACCATCTTTCACTGTAATTCTAATCGGATCCACTTTCTTCATCAGTCCAATCTCCTGTCCTGTGAAATCCCATACCTCGGAATTCACTACATTTATCAATTCTTCAGGCACACTTTTGTCTGTAAGAAGTGAAAATAATTCATTCACTTCGGTTCCTTGCTTTGCTAGCACCATTTTAAATGCAACATCCTCATCAGGTGTCTGAAATGCAATACCATCCGGTGTGCAGTAAATTGTGCAATTCATTTTGCACAGCAAATCCCTTCCTAACAAATTCACTGGACTCGAGTCACACACTACAAACCGATGCATGTCTTTAAAGGGACCAATATGCACTTCAATTGGTTTAGTAACTGGAGTATTTATCTGTTTATTTGAGACTCCTACTACCTGGATAGTTTCTCCCGAGAGGGGTAGGTTTGGAATTTCTGCTGCTCTCACAGTAGAACGGGTAGCACCAGTGTCCACAAGAAAGGTGATATCATTACCTTCCACTTTTCCATCCACAAATGGACCTGACTGATCTACCTCTAGAGTAGCGCCAAGCGCGCACTCTTCCTCCCCCCTCAGGCACCGTCATTGATTCGATTCAACATCACTTCCATCACATTGCATCCAAAATTGGGGAATCACATTTGTGTTAGTATTTTTACCAACCTGGTCTCCTCTGTGAAACCCTGTATCCACACTGTATCTTTGAGCATTTACACTATGTGGTAACGGTGGTTGCGGGACCTGATATTGAGAAGTAACTACCTGTTTTTGCGGTGTCTGTTGCACAACTATCTCACTCTGCACCTGTGGGGTTAAAATTTGATTTCCTCCATTAGTTCCCTGCACTGATCTACACTCCTTCTTCCAGTGTCCATACTTTCCGCACCCATGACAAGGAAATTTCTTTTTCGCCTCTTCTCTGCTCATTTGCCTCTACCTCTACCTCCACTGGGTTTCTGAGCATTCTGACTAACTCCTCCCATTTGGTTTATAACCTGAGAATTCAGCTGACTTTCTTGCTGCTCTGCTACCTTCACTTGTGCCCACATCACCTTTTCTTTTAACTTGCGATGACGAGACTCAATGTCGTCACTACAATACTTCACATACCTCAAGATTTCGTCTATCGTTTTGGCTTGCCAACACAACATATGCTGCTGTATCATCTGGCTAATCTCAGGTTTTAATCCATACACAAACCTATACACAAAATGACCCATATCTTTATCTCCAATATTCTCAAACCCACTATACTGCTTAAAAACTTGCAATAACCTCTCACAATAGGTGTGAACAGATTCATTCGGTTCTTGGGTTGCTCTATCAATTTTTACCCAATCAGTTTCCTTAGGGGAAATTTTGCTTTTCAAGAAAGTAATCACTTGATGATACTTTTTCATCACTTCATCTGAAGGTGCTCCTGTTTTGGCATCCCTAGGATATTCATCCTTTGGCCAATCAACTGTAATCTTACATTCAGTCCATAGATCTGCAGGGACAACAATTTCAAATAATTCATCTAAATCTTTCAACAATACTTTCGATACTTTCACGAATCTCTCAACTTGTTTGTACCACTCCACACGTTTTTCTCTCAATCTAGGAAACTCATTGGTGAAAGACAATATATTCTGTCTAGTCCGTGGAACATGCACATAACCTCCTCCTGAAACTTTTCTCATGAGACATTCCAGAGTTACATTTTCTACCTCTCTCACTGGACGCAAATGTATTTCTTTAGCAGCCAATTCTTCCTTCTTCCTCATCCATCTACCCTTCCATCTTTCTACATCTCCCCATTTTCTCAAAACAACCATTAACTCTTTTATCTGCAAACGTCTACCAGGCGTATTCATATTTTCTATATCCTTTTCAGTAAAATCCACTCTATATGTCTTTTGCAACACCTTTGATCTTCCTATGTCCACTCCCAACTCTTCTGCAGCTTCCCCTAACCTCTCATGTAGATTTTTCGCTTTCCAAGTAATACTTTTACACAGATACATCAATTCATCATCCTGATACTGTGCACACTCCGAGCCATCACAACTCTGGCAATAGTTATAGTAATAAGCTGAAACTCTCTGTCCTGAACACACGCTCCCTACAGAAACATGCCCCCGAGACCTTCACCCTCCTACAAAATGATAATGCCGATATACTGGCCCTGACTGAAACATGGCTTGATGAGGATTCTGGTCCCACCATAACAGCTTCACTCCCTGATGGGTATGATGCCATCTGGCATAACAGGTCAGCAGGTAAAAGAGGAGGGGGTGGCGCTTCTGTTTAAAAATCATTTGAGAATTGAGAAGCTATCTGGAGAAAATCTGGAAGGAGCGGACATCTTAATAAGTAAATTATGTCTTAGCTCCTCCAGTATTGTAATCATGGTAGTCTACCGCCCGCCTAAATGCCCCCCACGTTTCGTGGATCTCCTCATCGAATGTGTCACTAATCTCCGATCACGTTTCCAACAACTGTTGGTGGTGGGAGACTTTAACTACCACTGGGACCAACAACCTAGAGGTGCACAGGCCCAACACCTAGAGGAGACGCTCACTACCCTTGAGCTTAAACAGTTAGTAATGACCCCGACACACGAGAAAGGACACACCCTTGATCTGGTCTGGACTACCTTCCCGTCTGTGAACCTAGTGGAGATCCTCCCTTGTGCGTGGTCAGACCACTATTTGATCAATCTTCTACTCCCCCTGGCCAGGCACGATGGACACCCACCTACCAACTGGAAACTTGTCCGAAGCTGGACAAAAATCGATGGCCCCACACTAGAAAACACACTTAGAGAAAAACCCCTCAGGAGGCCAGAGACAGCAGATATTGAAGAGTGGACTGAATCCATCTCTAGCCAGCTATTATCTGCCATTAATAAATTAGCCCCTATTAAGAAAATAAGAATTGGTAATAAAGGCAAGGGAGCACCCTGGTTCATGGAGGAGCTTAGGGCCCTGAAGCGCATGCTCCGCCTCCACGAACGACGGTGGCGTAAAACGTACGAGCCACAGGCCCTAGTAGAGTACAGGGCAAGAGTTGCCATTTACAAAAAGGCCCTTCTTACCAGGAAAGGGGAATATTATGAAAATAGAATCTTGATGGCATCTAACAAACAAAAAGAAACGTTTAAAATCCTCAAGGAACTTTGTCAAAAACAATCACTGGAGACACCATCTAACCAGGATCAATGCAACAAATTTTTATCCTACTTCTCCGATAAAATACAAGATATCTTGGCAGATATCGACAATTCCCCTTTTAAGCAATCCTTCAGTGAAATGGTGAAGACTTCGGGTAAGAGGGTGGAGCTGATCTCTTCCTTTCAAGCGCTTGATATAGAGACCTTACGTCACATTGCATCTAAAATCAAATCCGGCTCACCCGCAGATCCATGCCCCCCTAAGATTTTTAAACTAGCCCTCCCAGAGATTGAGGGAGATATCCTTACCTTGCTCAACCTCTCGCTGGAAACCGGGAAGGTTCCCAGTTATTTTAAGGAAGCCAGAGTAATCCCGCTACTTAAGAAGACAGGAGCGGACGCCTCCAATATGAAAAATTACAGACCAATATCTCAGCTTCCATTTCTGGCCAAAATCATTGAACAATATGTCCTGCAGACTCTATCTAGATTCATGGAGGACCACCATCTTTGGGAGACAGGCAGGCTGGCTTCCGCGCTCACCATAGTACTGAACTGGTGATGCTGTCAGTGCTTGACGTTATGAGGATCTCATCAGACAACAGGAAGCCATGTGCCCTAGTCCTCCTAGACCTGTCGGCAGCGTTCGACACGGTCAGCCACCCTCTTCTCCTGGAAAGAATACACAATATTGGGATTGGTGGCCCAATACTTCAATGGATTGCCTCATTCTTGACCGACCGCACCCAAAAAATTCAGATGGGCGATTGGGTCTCAGAGAGGGGTCCACCCCTGTGGAGTCCCACAGGGGTCAGCGCTCTCCCCCTCTTGTTTAACATATACCTCAGACCTTTGATAAAGGCCCTGGCTTTGATGGACTGCCAGGTATTCAATTATGCGGATGACACGCAAATCATATTTCAAATAGAAAACACGCCGCAGGCCCACTCCCGGGCGCAAGACATATTGCGATTCACGGTTAAGTGGATGACGGCCAACTCACTCAAGATTAACCCGGACAAGACTGAGGTTTTGGCCATCACCACTGAGAGTAACCCTTGGAATTCCCTGTTCTGGCCGCACGAACTGGGTGACAATCCAGCCCCAGTTCCGGTGGTAAAAAGTCTGGGAATCAAAATTGATGCCAAACTTTCACTGGCCAATCAAGTTTCCACCGTGTTTGGAACTTGTGTTGGCCTACTAAGGCAGCTGAGGAGACTCTCCCCTATTCTCTCCTTCTCATCCATGAAGACGGTCGTGTCCGCTTTGATCCTGACTCGGCTGGACTACGGAAATGCGCTCTATATCGGGCTACCAGACTCACTGGTGAGCAAACTTCAGGTGGTGATGAACGATGCTGCCAGGTTAATTTTCAAACTACCGAGGCGCACGCGGGCATCACCCCTATTGCAACAACTTCATTGGCTGCCAATTAAGCAGAGGGCTAAATTTAAAGGCCTCTGCATCACACATAAGGCCCTATTCGGTCAGGCACCCATTTACATCAAGGAACGCCTGGAGAAATACGTCCCCGGCCGCTCACTAAGGTCCTCCACGGAAGGCCTCTTAAAATGCCCGCGATTTAATTACACTACCAAAGGTGGCCGGGCATTTTCTGTCCTATTACCACCACTCTGGAACAGGTTGCCGGTCCAGCTTCGGGCAGAAAGATGTCTCCTTCCATTCAGAAAAGAACTCAAAACCCTTTTATTTACGGAAGCATGGGCTTGACACTTCTGGATCTGACAGTATTCTCCTTGGAACTGACGTTGTTCTTCTTGAAGCGCTTAGAGACCTGCTGGTAATAAGCGCTCTACAAGTCCAATTTAACATTAACATTAACATACGTCTTTAGCCTGCCTGGACTTATGGTCCCAATAATCATTTCTTCCAGATCTACTTTCAACTTACACACATCTATAGGATGCAGCTGTGTTTTTCTCCTTTGTAACCCTTTCACCCAATCATCTAATTCTTCAGTGGTTGGACCTATTGAAACTTCACTTCTAGGAATCTCATCCAATTCTATCCTTTTGGGCTGTAACTGCATTATTTCCCTAGGCGTTTCAATTATTGTTAAATTAGTCGGAGGTGTTGATCTAGTAACTATATTTGGCTGTTCACTTGGGACACTGACAGCACTAATTCTACTATTAGCTGATGTTATAGCGGAATTTAATGGGACAGTTAAAGAAGGTTCATGGATAAGTCTATTTTCAAATACAGGTATTGCTGGACCTATAGTCACTGGCACAGTTATTGCATCTATTTTCATGTTCATCTGATTCAATTTTTCAACTAATTCTTTAGTTTGTATGGCAAATTCTACTTCTCCTTCCTGCTCTACTTCACTTTCAATTAGAACAGGTGTCGTTTGAGGTGTCATTGGGGTTTCCATTGACGGTGCATTTGGTGTCACCATCGCTGAATTCTCCTGATACGGTGGTGGTCGTTTAACTAATATATCATCAAGCAGTTCATCATCAGATTCATTCGGGTTGTACCCATAACCAAAATGCTCTAAATGTCTCTTTTTCTCTTTGCACTTGGTTCCTGCAGTCTCTCCTACCATTAAAACTGGATACAATCCTTCAGTAATCTCTCCATTTCTCCATCTCTTCATTCTGTCTTCATGTCTTTCATCATGAAATCTTCCAAACATAAATCTATGTACTCTACCACCTCTGTGTCTTTCTCTTTCATACATTTCATCTTCCCATTCTACAAATGCTTCAAACTGTGTAGGTCTAGGTCTTGGGTCTAATATCATCATTTTTTCTCTCAAATTACGTAATATTGCCAAATTAAAAGAACCATGCTCTGGAAAAGCTAGTATACCATCATTCTTCGTATATACTACCCAATTTTCTAGCCAGATACATGTATGATAACCATATTTTAACATCATATAAGACGCTGGTGTCTTTGGTGGAGGGATAGGAACTCCTTATCTCGTTATTACTGGTTTGTCCTTTTTAAAGAATCTTTTAATTTTTCCAAACAAAGTCAATTTCTCCTGTTTTGGTTGTTTAAAATACATTTTTGTTGCTTGTCAACGACTTCACTTAATGCAAATCTTTGTCAACACAATCCACTATAATTCACCAATCGAACTCCTTAGCTTCCTTATACACCTGACCAATGTCAGCGCGGCACATTCTATCTCTTCCAATCGGAGCTTTCTACGTCTCCGCTATCCTGTCCAATACCAGCGCGGCTCAAACCAACCAACCAATCTGAGCTCACTCTGTTTTTATAGTCTGACCAATGCCAGCGCAGCTTTTCTGTGACGTCAGCTTCTCCTCCTGCTGCTGACCCTCCCTTTACAAAAATTATCAGCACTTTTCTAAGTTCGTTTTCTTTACAATAACTTATTAGTCACAACATAAAACGATACCACACTGTCTGTTTACTAAATAAAGAGATAATGTTTCACTCTCAAGAACATTCCTATCAATACGGGCAAGTATAACAATTCCGCTATCCTTCCCTTCACTCAAGCTAAGAGAGGACCTGTTACTTCTTTAGGGATAAGGCCAAAATTTCACAACAGGACCTTTTATTGGAAAGGAGGTCTCGCTACTCTTCCAGGGATAAGGCCAAATTTTCACAGGTGGACCCTTCGCTATTTCACTCTTATCTTCACCTATACGCGAAATAGTATCACTAATTTAAACAGACAATGCACTTATTCCCATGTGATTTCACTTCTCACACTTTTCTTCGGCCTTATTTCAGGCTAACTTTTACTTTGCCGGCTTCCCAGATACCCTTCTGTACCTGTGTTCCAAAGACTACATAAAACACAATACTAAACTTTACATAAACTGTTAAACATTTAATCAATAATCAATAAATCACCAAACTAATCAATAATAACCATCATTCTGCTACCAGAAAAACCGATCAAGCGCAACCCCTAAATTCCTGAGCCAGGGATCAAAGAAAATCTCGTCATGCATAAATTGTTCTATCAAACAACGGGGCCCATCACACATTATCCATAAATGATCCCTGAGGACTGGCGCTGGATTTTGGGGGGTTTAATTTGTCAGTTTTATTAAATTCTATACTTCACAATAATAACATTTGTATCTATTTCTAACTATTAGTAAATTCAACTTCTTCTTCTTCTTCTGGTCGATGGACCATTAGTTGAAGAGTTGATGGTGACTATGATTAACCAAACAGTTTAACATTTAACTAAATAAACACAAAGTTATTTCTTCAGTTAATGATTTTATCTTATTATTGCTCGTGATTGGAATATCAGTGCACATACAAGATTACATATAAGAGAACAAATTATCAAGCAATGTAATCAAAATGAATCATTTTCATCGATATCAAAGCATGCAAGGAATGGGGAAAGAAGGTACAGCATAAATTCTTGCAGAAAATATATTTTGCAAATTTAAGCAATCAAGGAGGGCAATACCCACCAAAGAAATAGGAAAACCACTTCCTTGGCCGAGGTTGTGGTAAGAGGTCCCCAGTGATAGGCTCGGAGGACAAAGTCAAACAGGACAGATGCAGCAAAGTTTAGTATACTAACAATTAGAATTAATCTCCCAATTAATCTACCTCCTCGGTCGCAGTCTCCTCCCAAGCACTCCCGCAACGTTCTCATACCTAAAGGTTCTCTTTCTCTGTGCAGGGCTGCTCTTTCTGTCTTAGATCTTCTCTATGCGTTCTGGTCTGCGTTCTCTCTATGTTCTCGTCTGCGTTCTCTTCTGCATTCTCTTCTCCCCTCTCCTCTCTCTGTTCTTGTTCGTTCTGATCTGACACACCCCCAATTGGGATATCAGTTATACCTTTCTGCCTAATACACTATCTTACAATGTTGCAGTATCGGTAGAAACTCGGACTGTGATTGGTTGTCATAAATCATACTAGGGTCGCCTCATCCAGTTCTCCCCACAAATCCATCCTATACCGGTTCTAACAAAGGAAGGATTTAAGACCATTACATTCATATACTACTAGCATTCATAGTTATACAATTTGGTTACAGTATTCATTATGATATCCGCTTTCCCATTCACATTGCACGCAGTGATGGCTGTTCCCACAGTCGCTGTCGCATCTTGGCACATAAACAATAAGACACAGGTCAACATGGCCTTCACACGGATTGCATCATCTGGTACACTCAGCAGTCTGTGAGCAGGCAACCCCTCCCGGCACATGCGTACTCCGGACCGACCAGGCCAACCACATGCTGGCTTGAACGAGAGGCCATTTTCATGCAGGCCCAATCCCATACTAAAATAAACAAACACAAAAGAATATTAATTCATGAAATAAAACCCATTATGTTTACCTCCCACCAGACTAATGCCCTGTGTTAAATAAATCCTAGCGAAAGCTATTAATTTAAAGCAATCTTTTCATTATTTGTGCACAACATGCAAAATGTGCAATGTACAACTCAGCATAAACATGTATTAATACGATTTTTCAAAGCGCAAACAGTTAATACGTACTCATGCCAACATGATTTAGTGTATTATGTAAATTGCGTTTGCCCCTGTGTAGATGTGTGTATCCGGAGTTGATTAGTTCATGATACATTATTATGGAGTTACTTGATTTCATGAGGATGTATTTTACAAACCTCACTCCATCAGTAGCAAAGTAGAGTGCAGAAAGAGACATCAACAGGAGCACATCAAGGAGGGGGAGAGCCATGAAGACAGCACAGAGAGTGAGAAGTGTCAAGGAGCAACGAGGAGCAGGCACACTAGTGGGAGTATCAGATGCACTCTTGAGTGCTAAAAGTCACATGCAAAAGAAACAGGAAAAATAAAAAAAATAGTTGCTTGCATCAGCAGTGGAATGAAACACCACAGCAAGTTAAAATATGATGAGACCAAAATGCTCATGTGGGCAGGACTAACAGAAGAAAATTAAAGAAAACAAGGCAACTGGGAGCTGAAATAAACAAGCAAACCAACCATTCATGACCAAGGGACAGAGCCATAGCCCACTCTTCATGATAAAATGTGCAATATTGTTATACGTTTACAATGTTAGAGTGTGGTTGACGTTACATTGAGCCTTTATGACGTTTGTAGGAAAAACATATCCCAACTTTGGACTTCACTAATATAGCGCTGTGTTTCGATTTTTAGGGGGCTGTATGAACAAGCTTTTTTCTGCAAGTGTTTTCGACGTGAATTTAGTAAATTCTTTCAATGGGATAGAGAGGGGTTTTTCAGCACAGGGTGATGTGTTATTGAGTCTTTATTTAAAAAACTAGCTACACTCCTGAGGTGTCCGTGTTCAATCAATCAATCACAGAATTTGTAGAGCGCACTACTTACCCGCTAGGGTCTCAAGGCGCTGGGGAAAAAGGGGGGGGTGCCGCTTCTGGTCGAACAGCCAGGTCTTGAGTAGCCTCCTGAAGGTCAGCAGGTCTTGGGTCTGTCGTAGGCTGAGTGGAAGGGTGTTCCAGGTCTTGGCGGCGAGGTGGGAGAAGGATCTGCCGCCGGTGGTTGTTCTTCGAATGCGAGGGACGGTAGCGAGGGAGAGGAGTGTTTCATGTACTATTTTGCAAAGACGTTCTTATGATGTCTCTAAATGAGGTTAGTTAGTAGTTTTGAAGCGATAAACATTTGTATGATGGATTTTAGATATGTGCTGGATATTTTCTTTCCATTTTCTTTACTAGTTCCAATTATGTCACTGCAATGGGCTGTGCCTCTAGCATGTTGGTTGTCATTGATGATGCCCAGGCTTTGTATATTCATTTGTATACATATTTGCAGAGACTCTTTAGCCATTTAGACCCACTGGTAAAAAACATCTGCTTTGATGATGCTGACGAAACATTTATTTGGGTTACAAGAGCATGTTAACTGTTAAGTGTCGCTAAATTAAAGAAGACTGCTTAATTCCGTACACCTGCACCACTAGACAGCACACCACCATATAAAAAACATCAATCTTCTGCCATTCAGTCACTCATGTATTTCACAGTAAATAGTATCTCACTCAGTTTTCTTTAATTGAGAGAGACAAAGATGATTTTTGTCTTAAAGTTACGAAGATCCCACCTTTAATTATGATCCGGAGGAGAGCACGTGCACTCACATATTTTCTATTTCGTCGGAACCCAAACTACAAAAACTTACAAAAGTCCTTAAATTGGATTTAGCATCACAAAAAAGAAATACGTCTGCACAGTGTCCAAGGAAAGTTGACTCAAGTAAGGATGTGTTTACATTTTTGTGTCCTTAAATATTTCCTAAGAAAATGGTAAGTGGTGCAGCATGTCAGGCACGCAACTCACGTTGTTGTAAATGGAAATCTACCAGGGTTGGCATGATTGAGGTGGACGTTTAGTCAAAATAATTTCATGTGCTTCAGATATTTCACTGAAATCTCAATGATGCCTTTTACATTTTGTTCTTGGATTTGTTTCATGCCATCCATGCCAAAATGTGTTTGACAAAAGCAACGCTACAGAAAGCAATGTTGCGTGTATTCACTCATGACATATTAGGCGTCAAAACTTTGATACGTAAATAGGATGTTGAAAACAGGTCAAATGTACTCCATGAATGAAGTGTCCCAATAGAAATTGGGGGCATTAATCAACGTGTCACTCTTCATATCATTTCCGCCTTTTTACTTTCAACTGAACATTTGTGGGCATATTTTTTTGGATTTTTCATGAGCTTTCTCACCAGCACCGTTTTTGTCAGACAGTTTGGCTCCAGATTACAGCAGAACATAAAGTGTCTTTTTGATTTTTTTTTTTGCTGAAATACTTTTTGTTGAAATAGATTCTTTTCATACTAAGAATATATCACTGAAAAACAGTCTCTCCATCAGACAAATAGAGTGTTAAAGTAGCCAGGTGCATACTTCCTCCTGTGTTTTTAGGGCACGCATTTTCTGCAATTTTATGTGCAAACCTCATAGCTCACAAGTCAATTTAACTAGAATAATCATTACAGTCATAAAAACAATATAAACAGAAAAATTGCAGGCTACATATTTCTAATTCTTCTAGGCACAAAATATCCCCACGTCTGATGGAATTACCCATAATTTAAAATCGCTGTGCGTGAATCAGAATCTGTTATACAGTTTTCAGGTGCTCACTTGATCAGTCTTGACAAAAAGAAAGCCTTAGTCAATTTTGTTTGCATTTGTGAGAAAACTATGGGGCATATTAGCAAGAACCTCGTTAAAATTATCGCCGTTTTAGCGGCAGGAAACTGCCGCTAAAACGGCGATAATGGGCTTGCTAATATGCGTTATAGAATTCAATAGAAGCCCAGGTTAGATGTGCAGGACATCTAACCTGGGCTTCTATTGGAATTCTATAACGCATATTAGCAAGCCCATTATCGCCGTTTTAGCGGCAGTTTCCTGCCGCTAAAACGGCGATAATTTTAACGAGGTTCTTGCTAATATGCCCATAGACCTCAGTATTTCTTCCCCAGAGTTACTCATATCATTCCAAAATGTGCTTCAGACTATAAACCGCAACTGAACATTTTTTTTATTTCAAAGTACATTTATTAAACATTTTCCACTTCTCTGTTCGTAACTTTCTCAAATATGCAAAGGGGATCCACTCCTACATATGAACAGACTATCAAAAGACATCTGGAACAGCGGCATGAGTGCAATGAGGAAATAATCAGATTTGGGCTAATAAGTGTTGAGGATGCACTCTGATACACAGTAGCATACACCTGAACACCATCCAGTGACGTCTCGGAATTTTGGGCCAGATGTATGAAGGCCCTGTTCTGCGATGTCCTAATTGCGAATCTTTGCGATTTGCAATTAGGAAATCGCAAAACGGAATGCATGAAAGTGCGTTTAACACTTTTAGCGATTCCTAGGGGATTGCAAATGACCTACCTCATGAATATTAATGAGGTAGGTCGCAATTTGCAACCCCTTAGGAATCGCAACATTCACAGGGATGGTGGCCTGCTGGGGTTAGGAGAACACCATGTCTGTGATTGCTTTTAAATAAAGCAATTCTTTTTTTTTTTAAATGCAGCCCGTTTTCCTCAAAGGAAAACGGGATGCGTGTAACAAAAAATGAAAAGTTTTCTTTTCATTTTTTAAGAGCTGGCCGTGGTCCGTGGGACCATCGCCTGCTCTTAAAAATGATTTTACTAACATTCACAAAGGGGAAGGGGTCCAGTAGAAGGCTGGGTGCCGAAATGCATAGACCGTCTGTCTGTTTATGCACTATGGCGTTAAAATCAAATCAATAAAGAAGAAGTAAAAAAAAAACTGGAGTCTGCAGTGCTGTGTGTCCTCATCGGATTAGTAAGACTGTGATGGAGTAAAGCATTTTGAATGCAGCACCTGCGGTGCACATCACGTGCACCCAGAGAGGGAGACGAGACAGCAGCTCAGTAGCGGCTGTGGAGCACGGAAAAAATTACGCTGGCGTCTCTGCCCATAAGGATTGTGTATCTGTGCACCGTCCTCACAGACAGCAGAGGAACAAATACCGGTAAGTGGGAAGACAGCAGCAGGGAATCCAGACTGTAGGGGGTGATGTCGGGGAATGACGTACTTGGTGCTGCCTAGGTGACGGTAGGGGTGGTTCCTACCAACCCCGCACCGGAAGGAGACCGCACTGGTTCTGTGTCTGAAGATGAAAAGAGGATAATGAATTGGGCATTTTCTCTGGTTCTCATTCATTTACAATACTTGGGAATATCAGACTCAGATAGTATGCCACATATTAATAATTGTCCAGTGCACAAACGGACAGTCAAAGGGTCTTCAAAAACTGACAATATGTCGGAAAGAGGCAGAAATAGAGCCCAGAGGCCGAGTTAATTACTAAATGATGATGTAACATCATCAACAAAGCCCAAAGATGTACATGGCGAAGGAAGAAAGCAAACAGCCAATACCATCATCAAAGACTTGGAATATAGTCGAATAATGGAAGTTAATAAATTGTGGGAAATGACCACGCTCCAGAAATGCATTGAATACAAGAGAGTGCCAAGGGGGCCTGAGAATTTTAATAATGCCAACTTTAAATGGTCTAGATTGGGACTTAATTAAACAATGGCAAGCTGACTCAAATGAATGCTCTTTTAGATTAATGAAAACTCTAATAATACATGCTGAAAGGAAATTGGAAAAAGTAATTGCAAGAATTAAAGACTTGGAACAAGAACTGGAGAAACATGTGGTAAATGAAGAAATTAAAGGAGCCTTGGAAGCAATGGTGAAAAAAATCAGCAAACATGAAATGGAAGTGGAGAAGAGAAGAGAAAGGCAAACAAATTCAACAGGGATTGAATAGATTATGCCAGTGGGTGAATCTATACATTTGCCAGGAAATATGATGCCCTTAGGAATAGATTTGCAATGGACAAATTCACGGGCTATGAAACATCAGGAACAGTGGATAATTCGGACATAAATTCTGTAGATGAGGACTAACATCTCCAATCTGGATTTTTCCGAGAAGATGCGTTTAGTCCAAATGACTAGGCGAAAAAGAGGGAGAGGAAGAGGGACCACTCTGGGGACGGGGGAAAGCAAGTAAAAAACAGAAGGTGCAGAAGACAAAGGAAAACCCAAGCAAGGAAGAGGAAAGAAAAAACAGAATTAAAAAAGAAACTAATACCAGAAAACCTTGTCATCTATATCTCATCCAAAACTCTCGTCTTGATTCAAAAAAAGTTGCTGGATAAAGGACTTTCCTTCTGCCCGGACACTGACATTAATTTACCAGATCTATGCATTGGTCTGTATAAATTCTGTCACAAGCTAAAAGTAAGAAAGTATTTTGAAAGTCATCCACCATTTGACAGGATAAAATCAATAGTTACTGCAGAAACTTTAGAAGATTTACCAACTTTAAAAACACTTGCGTTCCTAGAGAAGGAACCAGAAATGGACACTGAAGATGTAAGACAATCTCTAGTATGAGACAAACAATTTTGTAATGATATGGGTCGTACAACATGGAAGGGAAGAGACAGTGGACTAAAAATGCAACCATCGTTTTGTCTGCAATTACCCACTGGTAACAAAATCGATCTCTTCCAAGAAATCATGATAGAAGACATCAATCATTTAATACAAAATAATCCACTAATGAAAGAATCTAAGAAAAAATCCAAGAATTAAACTCAAGGAGAATACATAGCCATGAGAGAACTAAAAGAAGATTCTGATATCATCATAAAAGCTTCAGACAAGGGTAGCAACATCGTTGTTCAGGATTAAGTGGATTATCTAATGGAAGCCAAAAGGCAACTAGGGAAAGCTGCACATTATGAAAAATTCAAAGGTTATCCTATGGAGACTATTACGCAGGAGTACCATCTAAAGTTGCAGAAATGGAAAGATCTGGAATTGATTGACTTTGAAGAACAGTGTTAAGGTTGATGCTGCCTTATTCAATTCCCTTATAGTGTGGCTCAGTTTAAAACGCTGCTATTTTAATTGCATCTATTCTTTTAACTTTTTAACTCTTACTTTTTACTTTACATTTATCTGCTCTACTTGCACATTACCAGCTTTATTTGCACAACTCTGGCTGTGTTCTTCTTACTGACTTAATTCCTGCCCTGTTCTGTCGCAGCTGTAGTGCCGTTTGTGCAGAGGGCGTTGGAGACCAGTGATGCCATTTTTGGCCACTTCCGGCCCGCGGCTTCATTACCGGGTGGTGTGCAGTCTAGTCTTTCACCACAACCACCTACTTAATCTGATGCCTAAGCGGATGAGTGCAGGGGGTGCACCGCTGGTGCACCAAAGGCAAGTCCATCTGCGCCCGTACACATCTGGCCAGGGCCAGGAGCTAGAAACCCTGGTCCTACACATTCAGCTCCCAGACCCTATACTTCCCTGGCCCTGTACAAGCTAAGGCCTACACCTAATGTGCATTGCCAGGTCTTTAATCCTGATACCCTTCCTTTTCACTGCTCATGCTGCCAGTTCGAATGCACTCCTATCTCCCAGCCTGAAACTGCTTATGATCTTCAGGTTAGGGTGGATGCACCTCGGCCACCTTCCATCGCTCGGGCTGACTCTCTTTTGCCCAATGAACTCTAGTTTGAACTGCCTCTCTCTTCCTCAACATCAGCTCCATTTATTAAATTTTCTTGTTGACACGAGCAACATGTGGTTTTCTTAACAAAAACCTGTATTCACAACGGGTCCTTAATAACCCTGGGCGGAGTTCGCGGAGTTGCACTACGCGGAACACCGCGAAGTGCAAAAAAAACTCTGTTGCACTACGCAGAGCTCCGCGAGCGGCGGAGTATAATAGAAAAATGCCGTTCGCGGTGATTGCACAGTGCTGAATGCTTGTCCGCACTGTGCAATCATTGCGAACGGCACCATGCACAGCGCAAGTTTTCCTTTTCTGCCGCTCGAGTAGATTTTTACTCAAGCGGCAGCTTTCTCAACGCGAACGGGCAGTTTCTCAACCCGAGCGGTCGCAAGCATACACGACCACTCGCAATGAGAAACCTGACCCCCCCGCGTTGAGAAATCTCGCCATTTTCCACGCTCGCGCTCGCCAACTTGATGTTGACGATCGCGAACGAGGAAAAATCTCGCCGGGAGGTTGATTTTCCTAGTTCGCGGTCGCCAACTTGACGTTGACGAACGCGAGCGAGGAAAAAAACTCCCCTCCGCACCGCGAAGCGGAGTTTTTCGGAACTCCGCGATCTCTGCGTAACAAGGAGTGCAGAAAATTCCGCAAACTCCGCGAGCGGAGCGAAGTTCACCACCCAGGCCTAGTCCTTAACGGATGTTATCTCAGCATTCCTGACAATTTTGCCCTTCTGGGTATAAATAGACCCCACAAAACAGGCGGCGGTATCGCCATTATTTTTAAAAAGATATATAAATGTAAAATTGAGGACCTCCAGATTACTAATTGTGAAGCCTTGCTTTTTTCTATCCCTCTCTCTCCTAAATTTACCTTCTCGGGTGCACTTATTTATCATCTCCCTGAGCCTTCCAACAATTGGTGTTCAGCTCTTGCTGACTCTTGGGCCCCCCATATTCTGCGGGTAGCCAATTTCTCTGTGCTTGGTGACCTCAACTTCCATCTTGAGGACTCCAACAATAATGTTAAATCAAAAGAGGGAGAGAGAAGCTGAGATCCATTCGGCTTCCTGGCGAGTATTAATTATCAAAAGAGAATGGATCACTTGTACCTGTGCAACCAGGGTCAGGTATGGTGGCCCTCTTAAAAACCCTCATTCATGTACACAGGTGGTCGGGCGGTATATCTTGATTATCCGTCTATTTCTGACGTGACAGCATCATCATTGGGTTTATTTAGGGTATGCTATCCTCCACCTGGAGGTAGAACCACTGGTAATACAGTAGTGATCAGTGATGAAAAAAGTGCTCAAGTGAAGTGAGTTAAAATTGCCTACTCCTCCAAATTAGAAAATTCTTTAATTAATTGGAGATGTGGGAAAAATAAAATCAAGGTGGTGGTATGAAGATAAGCTACTGATCTAACGCACTGGTTTGTTCATGTGAGTGGTCGACATGTTTCAACCCCATAAAAACCCAGCCGGGTCGGGGGGATTTCTTCTGGACCTTTGGTTGAATTCGGTTGCTAAATTTGCGGAGAAAGAAGAAAGCCCCCCGACCCGGCTGGGCATTTATGGGGTTGAAACATGTCGACCACTCACATGAACAAACCAGTGCGTTAGATCAGTAGCTTATCTTCATACCACCACCTTGATTTTATTTTTCCCACATCTCCAATTAATTAAAGAATTTTCTAATTTGGAGGAGTAGGCAATTTTAACTCACTTCACTTGAGCACTTTTTTCATCACTACTGTATTACCAGTGGTTCTACCTCCAGGTGGAGGATAGCACACCCTAAATAAACCCAATGATGATGCTGTCACATCAGAAATAGGCGGATAATCAAGATATACCACCGACCACCTGTGTACGTGAATGAGGGTTTTTTAAGAGTGCCACCATAGCTGACCCTGGTTGCACAGGTACAAGGACTCCAACAATAAGCCAGCATCGACACTAATACTGATTCCCTAAGACAGGATAAAAAATGTTGCAACACCTTAGAAAGACATTGGAGGAAACACTATGCGCCTGAGACTAAGTCTGAATACATGACAGCATTGAAGAAATACCATGCCCTTTGTAGATCTTCTCGTGCGACTTACTTCACGGAGAAGATTACTAACTCCCAACACTGCCAGAAAACTTTGTTTAAAGTTGTGAACGAGCTCTCTGCAGCTAGCACTTTCCTGCCACCCCATTCTCTTTCTCAACATCAGTGTAATGAGCTAGTGACGTTTTTTCAAAATAAAGTTGAGTCCATCCACCGTCAACTTGACGTGGATGCCTCTGAACAAGGGAACTTAACACTCTCCGCAACTCAAACTGCAGACACTGTGACACATCCCTTCCGGTTATTCTGTCTGAGGAACCTCTCCAAATTAGGGCATGGTCCTCTGTGGACTTGGCTACACTGCAATCGCTAGTGGCATCCATCAAGTCCGGTTCCTTGCTTGAACCCCTTCCTCCCTCTAAACGTAGACTCTTGGACAATTCTGCCCTTACGGTTATTCTCAACCTCCTCAACACATCCTTAAGCACAGGGCTTGTACTTCAGAATTGGAAACACGCTCTTGTCCTTCCATTGTTAAACAAGGATAATCTTGATCCTCTATGTTGGTCAAACTTCTGCCCGATCTCCCTTCTTTCAGTTTTTTCTAAGATACTGGAAAGGCACGTTAATCTCCAACTCTCCTCTTTTGTTGCGACCCAGAATTTGCTTCACTCTTCACAGTCCGGCTTTAGACCTGGTCATAGCACTGAATATGCCCTACTTGAGGTAACGGAATGTCTTAGGCAACAGCTTGACTCCGGAAGTATGGCCGCCTTCATCTTGCTTAACTTAAGTGCAGCCTTCGATACAGTATCACATTCCATCTTGACAGACCGACTTGAGGCCTCAGGCATTGAGGGTCTGGCCTTGGGGTGGCTGATCTCTTTTTTTGCTCCACAAACTACACTGGCTCAGGGTGAACAAGCATATCGAATTCAAGGCCTTATGCTATATCTTGCGGGCCAAACTTGGATTGGCCCCTTGTTACATCCAAAGCCTGGTGAAACCTTATGTGCTCACCTGACAGCTGAGATCATCCAGCCTCTCACTATTTACAGTGCCCAGGTTCCGCCTTGCTCGCGTGAAAGGCCGCTCATTTTCTTACCGGGGCCCAAAACTCTGGAACGCTTTCCCAGCTGAGCTGAGGAACTGTCACTCTTTGCTTGCCTTCCGCAAGAACTTGAAGACCTTCCTTTTTAGTTGCCAAGCCTGATTCCTTTTCTTGGGGCTGTTGCTCAACAACTTTGTGGCTCTGCCTGCTGTCCTGTTTAGCGCTGAGAGACTCTGGTGGGTAGCTGCATGCTTTATAATTCAATAACAAGTAACATAACTAACAACGAATATATGTTTTAGAAAGTTGAACATCCCATTGTCCCGACAATATATTTTACTTCCAAAAGTACATGTCATTAATAAAACCACCAGGGAGATGAATTGTTAGTTCGATAGGCTAACTCCTAGAGAAAACATCTAGATTTATTGACATCTGTTAAGGAATTATGTCACTTCTCTACCTTCCTATTTACGTGACACCATGGACCTCCTCAATAAAATCATGGACATCCCATGGAAATAAAATTATGTAATGGCAACCATTGATATCACATCACTGTACACATCAATTCTGCATGAGGATGACATATTGGTCGTAAAACATTTCCTCCGAACGAGATCCATCATTTCTCTAGAGCATTCCAAAATGTTACTTGACATGCTAACATTTTGTTTAACTCACAATGTTTTTCTTTTTAATGGGGAATATTTTTTGCAAAAGCAGGGGACTGCCATGGGAACCTCTTTTGCCCTTACATATGTCAATTTCCTCATGAGATTGTGGGAGGCAGAAGTTGTGTGGAAGGAAGACAATCAAGACATGCATAAACATATTGTCATATGGACGAGATTTATGATTTATCGATGATCTTTTTGCAATATGGGAAGGAGACACTTGTAAGTTGGAGGAATTTGTGAGTTCTCTTGAAAATACTCCAACCTCTCCTTTACATCTACAATCAGCAAGGAATGTGTCACCTTCCTAGATGTGGACGTTTTTGTAAAAAACATGCAACTATGTACTAAGATTAATCGGAAATCAACTTCATGTAACAGTATCCTTCATGCAAACAGTGGCCACCCCAAAAACGTAAAGAGGATAATTCCATATGGAGAAATGTTAAGAGCTAAAAAGAATTGCTCAGAAACAACTGATATCGAAGAACAGCTAGAAGAAATGAGCAGTAGATTCCTGGCAAGAGTTTACCCTATGGAGCTGGTAGTAACTGCAAAAGAAAAAGTCAAGAAACGGCCAAGAGAGGAATTGATAACTATCCGTGGAGGAAACTCGAAAAAACAAGATGAAAATATTCATATGATTATGGATTCTAATAAGGGAAATAAAGAACTGGGAGAAATTGTTCAGCTGAAATGGAGAATTCTCAAAATGGATGAAACCCTGAAGGTTATACTAACAAACCAACCAAGGATAACCTATAGAAAGGTTGCCTCTCTCGGGGATATTCTCACACAAAGTCAGCTCTCTGAAAGAAACCATCCATTTCAACCTGGACTTTGGAAATGCTCCAAATGTTGAGCATGCGAACATGGGAGAAATATATCATCTTATAAACTCCGAAATGGAAAGATTGAAAAGATCAAACACATCACTTGTGAATCACAATTCGTAGTGTATGTGTTAGAATGTCCCTTTGGGAAACAGTATGTAGGGAGCACAATTAACAAATTGAAGTTGAGAATTCTACAACATCTACTTGCAATAAAGAATTGTGACTTCTCCTATATGATTGAGAAACACTTCTCGGAGCACCATGAGAGTGACAATCAAGAGATTGGTTACCTTGGAATAAAACACATCGGATTAGCAGAAAGAGGAGGCGATAGAACTTTATCCCTAAGACAATTGAATCACGTCTAATTATAGCGCTAGGAACTGAAATCCCACATGGGCATAACCATGATGCTGAGTTACACATGCATCTGGGATAACAAGGACATCACATGATATAACCTATGATGACTTTTTCATGATTGATCAGTGATTTTATATGATTGAGTATTATGTTCAAGATTTCTCATTCTTGTTCTCCTCCATGTTCCCTTTCCTTCCCATGTATCCAGGAGCTTTCCCTCCCAAAAGTCTTTCCATAGTCTTTCTTAGGATATCAAGTGAGGCGAGAAGAAGGAAAACACTTTAATCCAAGATTAGTAGAGAATATGACGAACCATAGGATTAAACATATGTGGGCTGAGAGGATGTTTTTTTATATTAAATTGTACCTTATTCTAGACATTTTATAGATTGAAAACATAGTTTACAGCAGGGCACTTGCACTTTGGAGAAAACTCTCAGTTGGTGATGAGCACTTTAGATGTATCAGATACAATCAGTCAAAACAAAAACAAAATCTGAGGAGGTATTTTATGATTGATAGTATTAGGGGATGAGTAAATGCACAATGCACTATTTACAAACTGATATCTATATGGCTTTTAAACTGATTGAATGTGGGGTATATTCTGATCAACACAAATATTTATATATAGATTTACTGGAAAAAAAAAAGGTTAAAGAGACGTTATAGTTTGGTGAAAAGGTCATTTGCACTGAGAAAACCACTGAAGTTCACCAGTCGATGTTATCTCAAGTAACTATATCTTGTGCCCTGAAGTAACTATAACTTACACGTATAACTACACAGTGGTGTCTGCCACTGTGTAATATATTATTCATTATTAGATAAATTAACTATATCTATCACACAGTGACAGCCTATGGCCATGTGTGCCATGCACTGCAAAACCCAAAAGTTAAAGTGGAATTATACATAGCTAAGGGAGTGAGATTTTGACTTAAGTTAAAAAAAATCTTAGAAATACACTGAAAAAAAAGGTCTTCTAATAATAAAAAAACTAAAGTTTGAAACCAAAGAACCACTGAAATTAGCCTGTTATATGTAACTGACATAAGTATAACTTGCACTGCCTTAGATTCCAGTTGTAATCAGGATGCAATATTTGAGGTCATAACAGTGCTTTTTATTGCCCGCAGCAATAGATATCGCTATTTTTAAACATTATTTTCTGCTGAAGAGATTAACACCAAATCACAAAAAACATGCTTTTCTGGATAAATATCTAACTTTCTGCAAAATTGGGTGTAATTCTCTACAGTTGTTTTTTCCGTATCTTTGTATAATTTTCCTTATGGGAATTGCATGGGGAAAAAAGTGGTTTCGGACCACCCTTTTTCGTGGCCCCCGCTTGGCGGATAACCTTGAAACTTTCCACGAAGGAGCTTAAGTGGATGACATTTTTAGGGAAAGGTTTGTGAAGATTCGACAAGTGGTGCCAAAGTTATTAGCAAAACAATAAGGGCCACATGTATCAACATTTGGAATGGTGATTAACTAATTGCAATTTTCCGCGAATCACAATTAGGTAATTGCTATTCCAAATGTATGAAACTCCAAGAGTTGCATTTAGCAATTTGGAGATGCTCACCATTTGACCTACCTCATTAATATTAATGAGGTAGGTCGTAAGTTGCGCCCCCTAGGAATCACTAAAATCACGGGGATGGTGGCCTGCTGGGGTCAGCAGCTCACCATGCCCATGATTGCTTGTAAATAAAGCAATCATTTTTTTAAAATCCAGACCATTTTCCATGGGACCACTGCCTGCTCTTAAAAAACTTTTCGCCACCATTCCCAAAGGGGAAGGGGTCCCTTTGGGGAACTCCCTTCAGATTTGCAAATTTGTTACCACCAACTTGAAGTTGGTGGTAAATTGCGAATGTTTTGAGACTGCATTCACGGTCACAAAAAATTCATACATACCGCTGCAAATCTCTATATGGAAGGGGCGCCCTAAACACGCCCCTTCCATATACCGAATAGCTGGCACATTTTGCGATTCAGTAACAGGTTTCCAAATCGTAAAATAGGGTTTGATGCATGTAAAAAGCCTTTTTTGCATTCACAAATGGGTCAAATGCAGAATCGGCCCATTTGTGAACTCAAAAAAGGCTTCACGAGGTTCATAAACGGGCCGATTTGCAGAATCGGCTCGTTTACATATGCAAAATTGGTTGATACATGTGGGCCTAAATTCTTCCTATGGAAACTCTGACTTACACATAACTGCAGAGTGGCTACTGTAGCTACTATTATATTCAAGGTAAACAAAGTGAATGCATTTATTTTAAAAGAAAAAATATTTAAATAATATTTCCAATGAGTTGCTGTTTCAAAACCCTGCCTCCATTTATTTCTATGGGAATGTGTTGGAGGAGATGTGAATGGCCATTTGTGGTGCTGAATTTACTCCATGTCAGAGCTGGAGTAAATTTAGTAGGGGTGGGCAGTGAACTCCGCAAAGCACGCAAAACTGAGTTTTTCCTCTCACGTGTCTCACCAATGTTAAGTTGACAAGCGAGGAAAATCATACCACTTCCAGACCACCTCCTGGTGAGATTCCTAAACGCAGCCGGTCACGGCTGGTTGCTAACGCTTTTGTTGAGAAACCTGCTGCTCACGTTGAGGAAGCTGCCGCTCAAGTAGAAGATGTACTGGAGCGGCAGAAAGAAGCAGCGCCCCCTTACACGGCGTATGGGACAATACGTGCTAATTTTACAGCACAGGACAAACTCCTGGTGCTAAACATCAGCGCAAGCAGCACAACTTACTGCACTCCACCGCTGGCGGAACTCCACAGAGCGCGACTGAGATTTTTTGGCATTTCTCTGAGTTTTTCATAGCAGAACTCCACGAACTCTGCCCAGGCCTAAAATGTACAACTATTTTGGAAACTTTTAAACTGCAGTAACTGTAGAAGTGCAGTTTATGAAGAGCAATGGGCTTACTCTTGTGTTGGTTTTATTTTGCATGTCCATACCTAAACACCTCCTTGCATCTCCCTAAACCCCTCCCATCGAGGTGAAAGTATTCACCACTTTCTAGCAACTCCTCTTTGTCCATCCAAAATTTACTACTAAAAGGTAGACCAGAGATCTTCGCACTCATAGCGGATATCTTCGGACAGCAAAAATAGGAAAGCCAGACATCTCCACGTAGGTTTGTGAATTGTATTTTGTAGTATGTGCTTAATACTACTGCAATACTTCTAAGTGCAAAAGAAATTGCAGTTTGTGGATAGGTCTTGAGTTAAATTTAAAGCTACCTGCAGCATGTTAGGTTGCTTGTTCATAGGCTCACTCTTCCGTGGAAGCCAGGACCATCTTTGAGAGAATGACTCCTCCCACGCCACACACCCCTTGTGTCTACTGTTCAACCACCCAAGCTTGGTCGCATGTGTATTTTTTTAGTGCAAACTTAGTGCTGGGTTGAGAAAATGACCAGACATACAGGGGTGGAGAAGCATTCTGCAAAAGTAGCAGTGGGGAAGGAGGAAGACTGTCTTTCACCATCACCACTAACCCTCACCAAGCACCTTCTCTGCCAGCCCACCAGACTCTCCACCCATCTTTGCTGGTGCTCTGAGACAGAACCGTATCACAACTCCCAGCCAAGCTCACATGCACACCCGAAAAGCAACTGATGTCTGACCAGTAAGTCTGCAGAGCCAGTGACATCAGACGGTGTCAGATTGTGTCCTGGAAGGTGAAACAAAGAAGTTTGAGGACCAAAAAACCAGCATTACCTTGTAAAGCACCTTTCAGAAATGCTTTATGACAAATCAATAAAATGAAAAAGGAAAATGAAGAGCAATAAGTGGCTGTAATCCTCAAAAACATTTCTCTCTTTCCTTTTGTCATTATGCTTTCCTGCTTGAACATGCACACAAACACATTCAAGTATTCATGCCTGTGTTTCCCTCCGTTGAATCTCATATCCCTAAATTGCAAGCATGTGCCTCTAATTCCATTGTAATGTGATTTGTTTGTGTTAACACTGACATCCAATTAATATTTCTAAAAAAAAAAAAAAATATGTCTGAGCAGATCTTGATAATGACTAGTTAAAATCCTTCTGACAAAGTGATACATATATAATAGTTGAGCATGCCTTTGGCTTCCTATTACTATACAAAGAGGTTAGTAGACATCTTTGTGAACCTAGCAGTGACAGAGTCAATGAAGTGCCCAGTCAGACTCCTAAGCAGCATCTTGCCATTACCACCAAGGCTTTTCAAAACCATGTTCGTGCATATGAGTATGAGAGCATCCACAAGCAAATACATCGCCTGCAGGGTGATAGCTTCTCCCACCACCAGGATTCTGTGCTTGTAAGATACTGCAATAAGCTACTCCCTTCAATCATGTATCTTCATCTGAAACACTTAGGGCCTCATTTATGGCATTTTGGCATAGGGCAGCGCAGCAAGGCACCTTGGTGTGCTGCCCTACGCCAAAGTGAAAGGGCAGGAATGTACCAGATTTAAGCACTACCGTGAATTCCTGTCCTTTCTGCCTGCGCAGGTGTCGCTTTGGCAGCCTAGCGCCAACATAGGCAACCTTGCACCATGGTGTAAGGGTGCCTTCATTGCAGGCAAGATTGTTTATGTGCAGGAAGAGGCAACTACCTGCACACAAATCCTAATAGGCGTTTTCCTCTTCCTATTTGAGCTGCAGAATGCAGAAAGAGAATAGAAAGAGGAAAAAAACGAGAAGAAATAAACACATTTCTCCTCATTAGGCCTCACCTCGAGAGGCTTATGGATTTGGTGCTTCCCAGGTTTACATCACTTTGTAATTCTGTGGGCCGTGTCGAATTCCATGTGTGTTGCATGGGAAACCCCAGTGCAACACCGATGGAATGCCACCAGGGTGCAGAGTAGTTGCAGCAGTGATTTGCG
Organism: Calotriton arnoldi; assembly: GCA_963921515.1. Lineage (NCBI taxonomy): Eukaryota > Metazoa > Chordata > Amphibia > Caudata > Salamandridae > Calotriton > Calotriton arnoldi. The sequence continues at coordinate 1,361,525 of CAWUFW010001189.1, forward strand.
CTGCATCGCCTTACTCAAGATTTATGAGGCCACTCAAAGCCATGCAGGGTCGCTTTGCGTGGCTTGATAACTCTTCAAGAGAGACTTATCGTCATGCATGTACCACTTTACGTGGTTCAAAAGTGACGCAGGGCTTTCATAAATAAGCCCCTTAAAGACCAATGTAGAATGGAATGTAGAGCTTTACCAAAACCCAAAATGAAATACGTGTGATTTTACTTAAACATGACTCTGGAAGTGTGTGCGGTCATGTGCCCAAACAAATGCTATGATTAAATAAATATCTACTTAACTTATTCTTGTATCATTCTTAGGTCGGGTGGGCTGCCCTCATGATCTAATGTTGGGGAGATTATGTAACATATGAGGGTTAACAATATAAAAAAAGCAACTCCTTGAAAAATGTGGAAAGTAAGGTCCAATATTAGTACATAAAAAGCAAATACCTATCATTTACCTCAAAATTTCAAGTCAATTGATAAAAAAAGAGAGAAAAAAAGTTTCCCATTGATGTAAATGGGAGCAAACGCTATCATAGAAGACTAAGGTTATCCTAGGTGAAATGTTAAATGTCTAGGAAATTTTGTAACAATTTTATGGGTGTTCTAAGCAGGATCTTCTGAGAGCAGTTGGTGAATACGGCATGCAAACCTGTGCCAGTAACTAACACTTTATCTTCCACAACGGTTGTCATCTAAATGGAATACTCAAGACTTCAAGGAGCTTTCTTCCGGAATCATTCTCTCTCATGTTCCTCCTAAATTCCAGAGCTAGCAACACTTCAGATTTCTTGTCACTTTGGTTTCCTATAGAATCCGTCAAGGCACTATAGTAGAAAAAGTACCCACATTTCCTAGTTGTAGGTCAAGACACGGATTTCCAGCTCTGGTAGCTAATTACATACTGCTAAGTGGTCCAAGAAGTCTGATGATTATTTTTAATCCAAAGCCACTATGGACTTTTATGGGTACTGCTCATAATTTTAGTGAGGGCATTCCTATTCCTATTCCTGATGCTGCAAGTTTCAGTGCCAATCCAAACAGTTAACTAAGCTGCTTGCACCTTCCTCTACTGCAAAGTGACTTTTACTATCGCCTGAGAAATTAGGTTCTTGACTTATTTTCACAAATATTACTCGTCCTCTCATGCCCAGGATGCCCTCAGAATACTTTCCCCTCTGGTCAAAAGCTTTCTTCTCCTGTGTCAAAGTCATAATCAGGTTAGTGAATGAAGAGCGATGTGCCATCCACTGTGCTTGGAGACGTGTCTGAGTTTCTCTCTTCTAGAACAACACCTCTTCAATTCTGTTATTTAGCACATTGGTGGGAATTCTATTAGTAAAACGCCAGCCAGGAAATTCCCAGAAGGGTCAAATAGCTGGGCACATTAATACCCTCCTCAGCCAGTGAAACATGTATTGACCTGCTTAACTGAAATACAGGAACATTGTTAACCTCTTAAGAAAATATACTTTTAGGCAAAGATCTCATAACTATTGAAGAATCGAATGGTTTTTAGACATTTCTCACCTTTCTAACCATGGTCTAAGTAGGTGAAACGGACTGAAAATTAACTACTTCAATTTATTTTTTACCAGGTACAGCCACAAACTCTGCTCTTTAAACCTAGTAGAGAAAGAAACTCTATTGCACACATACCCAGGCAACAATAATGGATCTGTGTGGCCTGCTGTGAGAAATTGGGTTGTTATTAGTAATTAAGGGGAAACACCACACAAAAAGGATCCCACACCAAGTTAGAAAAATAGAACTTATTTTAATAATAAATCAAGACCAAAATGACAAAAATCCAATCAGCAGGAATGGAGATATTCAAGTTTAGAGATTTAAAGATTTCAGTGAAAATAACATCAAAAAGCACAAAGCGCCAACAGTATATATAACTGGTCGTGCGGGACCGGGACAAAGTCACAACTTCAGACCAACGCAATGAAGCATGGGCTTACTCCAGGGAACTTGTTAGGCCTGCTGAGCAAAGTACCTTAAATCCTGGTTTGTGGAGCATTGCAAGGATTTGCATCGAACATGAGTTGCGCAAGGGAATCGATACGTCGGTTCCGAGATGCGGTGAGACTGTGATATGAGGGCCTGTATCATCATCGAGGATTCAGTCAACAGGGCTTGTGATGCAAAGCCTGGCATCGAGAATGCGGCACGCGATAGAAGCGATGCATCAGTTCCAAAGAGCTGCAGGGCTGTGATGCGGAGTTCGTCATAGTCGTTGAGGCAACCATCGACAAGGGATGCAGGAGCCTGCACCGAGGATTGGTCATGCAGTGGTGGTTCCATAGGCGTTGCGGGCTGCGGAGGCGATGCGGGTCTTTGTGACAGGTCCAATCCACACAGCAGCAGAGATGCGTCTGTTTTGCTTGGGTTTGCGCCATGCAGCAGAGGAGATTTGTTAGTTCAGAGGCTGGTAAAGCACCCTAAGCCCACTTCCAGAGGTCCAGGACTGGGGTAGCACCACTTGGCAGGGTAGACTCAGATGGCAGAATCCAGGTGTAGATGCAAGATTGTTAGAAGCCTGTTATGTCTCTGAGGCTTCAGATCAGGAGACAAGCCAACAAACCCTTGGAATCACTCTATGTTCTTGGTTCAAGAGATGCAGATCCAGTCCTTCTCGCCTGGGCAAGAGGGAAGCAGGCAGCAGGTCAGCACAGCAGGGCAACAGTTCCCTCAGAGCAGCAGTCCAGCAGAGTGGCAGTTCTTGAAGCAGTCCTTTTTCCTTGCAGAGTATCCACAGGTCCAGAAGTGGTGGTGTCTGAGGTCCAGTATTTATGCACAGTTGTTCCTTTGACGTGGGGAGAAGCTTCTAGAGGCTTACCTTTGAAGTGCACATGTGCTCTGCCTTCCTGCCCCTGACTCCAGACTAACTAAAGGGAGTATGCAGCCCTTTGTGTGGAGACAGGACACAGTCTATTCTTGCATAAGTGGGGCTGGGCCCAGCTTCTCCCTCCCATCCTGCCAGTTATGGCCCATCCAGTTACACCTAAGCTCCCCATTGTGTGTGGCTGTCTAGGAGGAATACACAAAACCCACCTGTCACCCACACCCAGTCTTGTGACTCAGAGACAAGTTGCAGACACCAAATGGCTAAGGCAAGTAAAGACCAACTTTCTAAAAGTGGTATTTTCAGAATTGCAAGTAAAAATCTGACTTTACCATAAGTTAGGCTTTAAATTGTAATTCCGGATACATCAAACATGACATGAAGGGGTACCCTATTCCCATTTGGACTTATAACATGTAATAAGGTAATTCCAATGTTATCCTATGGAAGAGTGTTGGAAGGTTGTTTATTTGTAAGGGCAGGTAGGTACCTACACTTAGTAATAACGCCACAATCACAAATAAGGTCCAGTCAAGTTCGCAATAAATTAATCCATGCTCAACCCTTGCTAGCTCTGCTGCGGGCAGACAGGCTTTACTTAGGAGACAGGTCAATAAAGCATTTAAAAACACCAATACATTAAATAAGTAAGACACAACACATAATAAAAATCCAATACCAACTTTTAACAATAGGAATTTTTTTTATGATTATAATGACACCAAAAGGACAAAAATCCAATGTAGGGAACCAGAGATATAAATTTGTAAAGAATAAATACTTTCTAGTGCCTAAAAGTCAACAGCGGAAACTTGGGACATCTGGTCGTGCTTGCCGGGACAAAGTCAAAGTTTTAGGCCAAACGCGATAGACTGCAGGTCAAATACAGTAGGGGTAGAGCCCAGTCAAGTTTTTACCTTCTGACTTAGCCACTTATTTGGAGCTTTTTTCTGGACGTCGAGTGAGGCTCCTCATCAGGCCAGTTTGAGAGTCGACAATGGCAACTTGCTTCAGCATGAGGCCTCGGTGAATTCCTGGAGGTCTTTGAGCTCTGAAGCTTTCCATTAGATGAACATGAATTTCAGGCCGGACCGCGGTTCCGTGGTTTGACTCTTGATGACGGGCCGGTCAACTTATGAAGCCCTTGCACAAAAATTCTCCAAATGATTCCAAACTTCTGGATCTTCTTTCAGAAGGTCCTTTTGGGTTCTTGAAGGGCCCACAACGCCAATACAAGGTTCTGGAATCTCTGAGTTGCTCCTTGGGAAGTTGGGACTACAACACCCACAATGCATCTGGCCAAATCCTTAAAAGTCCACTGAATGCTGTTCAGCTGGGTTCTTCTTGGTGGAGATGATGCAGCTGGAGCTCTTTTAATCTGTTGCTTTCAGGGATTCCACTCCTCAGACTTTTATAGTCAGGCAAAATCCTTCTTTTGCTGAAGCCAAAAGTGTGCAGTGGGTGCAGTTCTTCAGAGTGCAGTCCTCTTGGTGCAGGCCAGGTATTCAGCAGGGCAGTCCTTCTACCAAGCAGGGATCTGAGTTGCTGGGCAGCTCTCCCATATTTATCCAGTTTTCTGGGATGACAAGCAGGGGGGCACCCCTGACCAATGGGGTGCAAGGTGCCACCTGCAATGATAACCACTTCCCCTGAAGTGTGGCATATTCTTGTCTCAGAAAGCACTGTTCCTAAAAACCCAAAATGGAGAAAATCTCTCCTGTAGCTTCAGGTCTGGCTAACACAACCTACAGGTGTGGCTAACTTTCCCTAACACTCCCCTTCCAGAACCTCTGCTAATTTAGTTACAGGGATTCCCATCTGACTGGGGATGCAGGAAGTGGGGGTGGGGCTGGGTCCTGCTCTAAGTGTCTTTCCCTCTTTGAAGACCAGCTTGGCTACTCAGCCCCCTTCCTACCATTTGCTCCACAGCTTTCAGCTCTCCTCCTGCCAGATGTCTCTTTGTTTTCTCTCAGGACACTTCACACCTCATCAGAGCAGTTTGGCTCAGCTTGTCAAAGGCTGGCCAATCAGGAGAGGCTGGTCTGGAGCTGGATTCAGGCACTTCAGAAAAACAAGTTCTATAACTTCTTTTCTGTCATAGTTATAATGAATCCAACCTTGGCAAGTTGTTGAATTTATTCTAACTATTATTTAGACATGTTGAATTCTTTTAGCTCATTCCTGTCAGTAGTTAGACTTTATTAAAATTGAAGAAAGCCTTCCCATGTTAGCCTAGAGAGCCGGGGCACTATAATGGGGAACAATGAAATTGCCATTTTGTTTCCTCACCAGGGCTTATAAAACATCTTTTATAATGCCCCTGCTTATTATAACATAGCACGCTAACCTTGGGGCACCTAGGGTAAACCTTAGGGGTGACATATATGTAGACATAAGGTAGTTTAAGACTTTGGAAGTACTTTTAATTCCAAAGTCGAATTTGGACTTAGTTTTATTTTATAAGCAGCTTGCAAAGTAGGGCTGGCTTTTGAAATGACAGCAGGCAACACAGCAGTGCACGCTTAAGTGCATTAAATCTGCTGGGCCTCTAAACCTACATGTCCTACCATATACTAGGGGCTTACAGGTAGGTTGTCATACCAATTGGGATTATCTGGATCTGTTCTAAACTGGTTCACCTCCTTCCTTCAAAATAGAACACAAAGATTCAAGGTCAATCAATCCTTATCCAAATCCACCCCAGTCACTTTAGGAGTACCGCAGGGATCATCCCTCTCACACACGCTTTTCAACCTTTTTATGGAACCACTCACCGAACTTCTCAGCTCCTCGAAGGTCCATTATCACATGTACGCGGACGACACACAACTCTACATAAAGATCCACTCCCATGAGGACATCAAATCTCTCAATGCAACGCTCCAAAAAACGCAGACTGGTTGGCCAAAAACCATTTGAAACTAAACACCCTCAAAACCGAATTCCTCCTAATCGCTTCCCCCAGTCAATCGACCATCATCCTTGCGTGGATGAACCACCTAACAGCACTCAACGGACAACCCCTCATTATCGATTCAGCGAGATCGCTGGGAGTAACCCTGGACAGTAAGCTAAATATGCAGAAACACATCAGCGCTTCTACAAAAGGAGCAGATTTTCAGCTGAACACCTTGAGAAGACTGAAACCCTTCCTGCCCGCAAATGACAAGCAGTTCAATCTCTAGTAATCCCTAGAGTGGATTATGGGAGTGTCGCTCTCTGCGGCCTTCCTAGATCGACGAATGCCCCTCTAAGAGCCTCAATCAACGCAGCGGCTAGACTCATCACAGGCTACAAAAGAAATTGTCACATCTCTCCTGACCTTCGTGCCCTCAACTGGCTACCTTTCGAGGCTAGAATTCATGTGAAAATCGCTTGTATGACACACAAGGCATTACATCACAAAACCCCGAGTTACCTAGCGGAGAAATTGGTGCTCTCCTGTGGTAACAGATCCACCAGGAGCTCCAATAACCTTCTACTGAAACCACAACGATTTGCTAAGAAGAAAACATACAACCGGACCTTCTCAGGAATGGCTCCCAGGATTTGGAATGCCTTGCCCCCAGAAACGAGACAGAACCCTTCCACGGCATTTTAAAAAAAAGAAGTGAAATCGATTCTCATGGCCAAATTCACTTGATCTATTTATATATCCTGTATATAGTTTCTAGTCTGTATTAGTTACTATTTTTGTATTAGTCTAACCTATATTTTTCTATGTGAGTTTCTATCACTTACATTTGCCCTGTAAAGCGCTCTGATACCCGCAAGGGTCTTGTTCGCGCTATACAAAACCTTCAAAATAAAAAAAATTAAAAGAATTGTAATGGCATCTAAATACCATATAGCTTTTAAACAGAGCACTGGCCCTGGGTCTGGTGAGCGGGACCCAGATCACAATAAGATCAGTAACCACTAGTGTCAGTCAAAGAATGGGGAAGGTCAGGGCAAAAAGGATGACTTTCTCACAGAGAGATAGGCCTTGCAGTGGTGAAAAATTAATTTAAGAGTTGTTCACTACCAGGACATGTAAAATTTAAACGTACATGTCCAACTCTTAAATACATTGCACCATGCACCTGGGCTTTCCAGGGCCTACCATAGGGGTGACTTATATGATTTAAAAAAGGAAAGTTTGGGCCTGGCAAATGGTTTATTTCGCCAGGTCCAAATGACAGTTTAAACTGTACACAAAGGCTCTGCAATGGCAGACCAGAGATATGTTTAAAGTGCTACTGAAGTGGGTGGCATAACTAGTGTTGCTGGCCCACTATTAACATTTAATTTTAGGCCCTGGGCACAGGTGTGCCACTTTACTGGGGACTTACAAGTATATTAAACATGCCAATTGGGTCTAAGTCAATGTTTTTTTTTTTTGTAACATAATTTTATTGGTTTTCATAGCTGCACCAATCACATAAACAGTGTTTGTCATCTGTTACCTTACATTATCGACAATAATAAATCAAACAAATTCTCCCTCCCTCCCTCCCCGGACTCAGTCGGTCGCTAGTATATATGCTTCTCAGTCAACAACACAGTACAATACAATTAAGCATATTGGCCCATGTATACTTCCAGTCATGATCAAGACATGCAACATTTCCATCTTCTAATGTTGGCTTCTTCCCGCTGCTGTGACCATCTCTGTGCACTTATATGTGTGTCCCACTTCTACGTCTGCAGATCTAGGGCCGCAAATTCTTCCAACATAGTGTTCCATTCCCATGAAATGGGTATCTTTCGCAGCCCCCTGTGCTCCTCCCGTTTGAGTTCCGCTCCCTCTGCTTTACCCCATCTAATCACCTCGTTGTACCAGTTTCCATTACTGAGGGTGATCTAGTGGCCTTCCACTTCATGGTAATGTTTCTCTTAGCTAAGATCAGTGCCAAGTTAGCAAATTTGCGGGCAGGACTTCCCTTTTTTCCCTTAGGCCCTAGTCCTAGTAGACAATATTCCAATGTTTTAATATTCCGTTTTGGGGCAACCGTATTGACCATGTCTTGCACCGAGAACCAGTAGTGGCTCAACCTCGGGCAGTCCCATAGCATGTGAAGCAAATCTGCATGTGTGGACGAGCATCGGGGGCAACTATCCGGTGCATCTGGAAACATTAAACTCAGTTTGTGTGGAGTCAGATATGCCCGGTGAACTATCATTAGCTGTATAAACTTAAACTTTGGGTTCCTTGATATCTTCCGCGGGTATTCCAGCATTAAGGCCCATTCCCTATCCGTGAGCGCACGACCAATATCCGCGTCCCATTTTGCACGGGTCGTCTGAAGTGACACTAATGTATGTGTACGGATACCTTGGTAGATCCATTTTGTCAAGTGGCGACCAATGCCCATCAAATATTGCATGTGTGTCAGTGCGTGCGTTGGTGGTTCCTCACCCCCTCGGGCCCATACTGTACGGATATATCGTGCTATGTGTGCATAGAGCAGAATAACCCAGGTGGCACTCCCGTTTCTCTCACAAATGCATCATGATTCATTAAAATCCCGTTGGTAAAGAAAGACCCAAGTGTGGTCACCCCCGATTCCGCCCATGCCGCTATATGCCTAAGGGACACCGACCCCGATGGCAGAGGGATTCCCATCAGGGGAATGTTGGGAGCGTATGGCGCAGGTATTTTTGTGTATCGCTTTGCCTTCTTCCAGTATAACAGGGCCGTCCTTAGGAGTGGCGGTGCCGACAAAGGGATTTTGCTGTTTGGCAGTAACAGCGCGTGTAATTCTCCTCTTTCCCACGCCTGGGAAGTCATAGCAATTTCCCGTAAGTTGCGGCCTGCAATCCAATATGCCAACCATTGCAGCTGACCTGCATAGCAATAAGCCCGCAGATCCGGAATTCCCAATCCCCCTTGCCTTGTAGACAGCTGCATTTTCGAAAGTCCTATGCGTCTGCGACCCGAGCCCCATATCAGCTCAATCAAAAGGGTGTCCAGTAGTTTAAACGTCTGGAGTGGAATCATGATAGGTATGTTGACGAAGTAATATAACAGCCTCGGGAGTACCACCATCTTAGTAATGGCCGCACGCCCCGGTACTGATATAGGCAGTGAGGTCCAAAACCGTATCTGCTGCCTGAGCGTTGTTATAGTGCGAGTTAGATTGCCATTGAGTATATCATCCACATCCCGATATATCTGGACACCTAAATATTTAAAGGTAACGGGTGCTGTTTGAAACATCCAGCGTCCAAAGCAAATTGGTTCTGCCCTAGCTGTATCTTTAAAAAAGTATACATAGGATTTGTTTTCATTGATAGAGAGCCCTGAGAGCTGTTGGAATGTGATAAATAGAGTGGGGATAGGGTCGAAAGTCTCATCCAGGTTGTTAAAATAGAGGATGAGGTCATCAGCATATACGCTGAGACGACATGTATCTCTCCCTGCATTCGTATTCCTCTGTGAGCTGCCGAGCTACGGAGTTTAAGTAATAGAGGCTCCAGCGCTAATATAAATAATAATGGTGAGAGCGGGCACCCTTGTCTAGTGCCCCGTGCTATCTGGTATTGTTGTGAGATATGGGCACCCGTTCGTGCACGCGCTGTCGGGTTCGTATATAGTAGTCGTACCCATTGTATATAGTCTACTGGTATTCCAAACTTGGGTAGTGTAGTCAACATATAACGCCATGTCAGGGAGTCAAACGCCTGGCGTAAGTCCAGGGAAATACAGCCCCGTGAGTGGGCATCGGTGGGTGTATGGGACATCACCTGATGTAGCCTCCGAATATTGAGGGCTGTACATCTACCCGGTACATATCCACACTGATCTGTATGTATCAATCGAGGGATGTGTTGTAGGAGTCTATTCGCTAGCAATTTACTCAATATCTTATAATCCATATTGAGAAGCGATAGGGGGCGGTAGCCTGCCATATCTTTACTGTCCCTTCCCGGTTTTGTGAGCTAGATCACTGCCGCCTGCAATGTAGTGAATGGGAGGAAGCCCTCGTCAAATGCCGCCTGATACAAACTCTGTAGGCGGGGAACCAACAATTCCGAATAAGCGGCATAGAATTCTTTAGGCAAACCATCGTTGCCCGGTGCCTTATTACGTGGGAGATCTGTGATTGCTGCTTTTATTTCCATACCCGTGACGGGCCCTTTCAGATCCGTCTCGCGATCACCAAGTATTTGTGGAAGTTGCAGGTCAGCAAAGAATAATTCGTATTCGTCATCTCCTGACTCTGCCGGGGGTGCATATAGCCGTTCATAATATTCCCGAAAGGCGGTATTAATTTCCAGCTGGGTGTTCACAGAGACGCCTTCCAGGGTATTTATTTCAAGAATAGGCGTCACTGGTGGTGCATCTTTAAGAATTCTAGCAAGCAACGGGCCTGCCCTGTCTGCATACACGTGTTGTTTCTGCATGTATAAGCGGTAATCCAGGGCGCGAAGCTCTTCTAGAAGTTCAGCGTGTGTTATGTATAACTCTTGCAGTGTTTCCCTGTGTTTATCAGTTGAAAGTGCCTCCCGTTCTAGTGTACCCATCTGATCTTCCACTACTTTTAGTTTGTCGAGTAAAACGATGCGTGCCCCCACTTTCGTGCTGATCGCCACCCCCCGTAACACAGTTTTAAATGCGTCCCATTCAATTGGCGTGTACTTGCTGTTTCCGCGTTTTCAGTAAAGTAGTAAATTATGGCCGTGGAGAGGGCATTATGGAATAACGGATCCTCCAATAGTGAGGGGTGCAATCTCCAAGTTGGTATTGGTGTCGGAATCCTCCCCCAAAGCAATGTAGCCTCTAGTGGGTTATGATCCGAGTAGGTTTTACCCAGGTATGTGGCATCGGCAGCATGTGTTAATATGGCAAATGAGCAAAAAATTCTGTCTATTCGTGTATGTAGCCCGTGCGGCGCCGAGAAAAAAGAATATTCTTTGGCACTAGGGTGCATCTTGCGCCATATGTCTCCCACACTCCAGCCCTCCGCCCATGTCTGTAGGGCCTCAGCCTGTTTCCTGCTGCCCTTGCCCTGGAGGGGGGGTGTGATCTATCCAGGTCGATATCCAACACCGCATTAAAGTCCCCACCCAGGACCCATGGATACCCCTCCCAACCCACCAGCGCATTACTAAGGGTCTCGAGAAACCTATCCTGTTCAGTGTTCGGGGAGTAGATGCTCCCTAATACTATGAGTTCTCCATCTAATAGGCCGTGCGCTAGCACATATCTCCCATTAGAGTCAATCCGTTGTTCTAGGAGCAAAAAAGGGGTGCCGTTTCTGAGCCAAATTGCTGCCCCACGGGCAAATGCAGAGTAGGATGTATGAAGTAACTGGCCTCTCCATTTCTTTTGGAGTTTATCGGCTTCTGCTTTCATTAAATGAGTTTCCTGGAGAAATACTATATGCACCTTCTTGCGGTTCAGTTGTGCCAGGATTCTATGCCTTTTGTGGATGGAACCCATACCTCGCACATTCCAGGTTGTGTATTTATACTTATTGGGTTGTGTCATTAGAATCCCAGTAGTACTCCCCCTTCAGTGCATAGGTCCCTGTGTGTTGACCTACAAGTGTAACATATGTAGCTGAGTCCGTATACCCCATCAAACACCCCAATACTAGGTTCCCCGTTAGAACAGTAGAGTACCAAACCATAAGAAAGAACACAACAAAAACATTATAATATCCATAACTAAGTGCATTCGCATTGGGGGGGGGGGGGTGGCCATCAACCACCTCTCAGCGCACTGCGCACTATACTCAATGTTCGTGGGCCGCAGGGCTCTAACCTCGTCCCTATCATTACAACAATACCTCAAGCAACCAGACCATCTGGTGTGAAAACATGCAAAGATTCATATACAGTGGAGTAGTTCAGCATAGCATACATAGGTTCATATTCATCTGACATTGCGACACAGCAGATACTGAGGAGCGCCACTTTCAGCCCAGGTAATCGTTAGCAGTTTGCGGGGTAACCAGGGGGAACAGCGCCATACTACTCTCAGAGTCTGAGTGGGCACTAGCGTCCACGGAGGAGTCCACAGTTTCCGCAACATATTGTGCATCATGGGCCGCCAGCGTCACTGCTGTCAGAATAGTGTCTCTTTGGCTGTCCAGTATCTGCTCCTGCGAGGGGTTACTTCCGCTTCCCGTTCCCGTCGGACGTCTCATCTCCTTTCTGTCTCGCCGAACACGCTGTGACTGGGGCCGCTGTCTCTGGCTAGGCTGGGTGGAGTGTTGCGATGCAGGTGGTGACATAGTAATTTCTACCCAGTCCGCCGCTTCTTCCGGACTATCGAAGAACAGGGCTTTCTGATCATGGATGACTTTCAGCAGAGCTGGGAATAGCAGCGCATATTTCAGGTTGTGGGCCCGGAGTTTCTTTTTGACATCCTGAAACGTAGCCCTCGCCTTCTGCACAGCCAGGGTGAAATCCGGATAGAGAGAGATCGTTTTATTCTCAAATGTTATCGGAGCATTCTCTCTGGCCACGCGCAATATTGTGTCCCTGTCTTTATAGTTCAATATCCGTGCTATAATCGGTCTGGGCGTTGCCCCCGGGAGGGGGGGCCAGGGCGGGACTCTGTGAGCTCTTTCCACACTGTAATGTTCGGTGAGGCCTGTCGTTGCTACTCGCTCCCTTAACCACTGCTCTACAAATTGGGTAGGGTTGGGTCCCTCGCTCCTTTCCGGTATACCCAGTATGCGAACATTATTGCGCCGGGATCTACCTTCTGAATCGTCCACCCTGTCCTGGAGACCCTTCAGTTGACGCTGTAGTTGTTCTATCTGAGAGGTATGTATTGTTTGCTGAGGTATTAAGTCATCCAGGGCTATTCTGTTAGATTTGTCCTTGTCTGACAGTTTCGTGTGGTCCGCTTTCAGTAGATTAAAGCTGGTGGTGAGGGTACCTATTTGATTTTCAATAGCAGTACGGGAATCTCGAATTTCCTTTAATATCAGATCCAATTTGTCTACATTCTGGGTAGGCTCCGTAGGCGGGATCGCCTCCATGTCAGGGCTATGCGTCTGGGTGTCTTGCAACGTGTCGTGAGGGCCTTCCGGTGGCGGTGGATCCTGTTGTTTGGCCTTGGGGCGTCCCATCGCGGCAATCAATTGAAGTAGGCGGCGCTGACGTTCTCACACTACGCTACCACCTGGTGGACGCCCTCCAGCGCATCCAATTCACCGCTTTACATGCGCTGCGTCTACCAGACACAAGGGTTTGTTGCGGGCACCACGTCACCTTCCGTATATCCCCAGTGTAGGTCAGTCCCTATGGCGTAAATTGCAGCTGGTGACGCTCACATCTACACTTCACCGCGTCCAGTATTACAATGACTCCGTGTATGGACAGCGTAGGAGACTCAGTAGTGGTTAGGCAGGCACTGCAGGGGTGACTCAGTACCACGTGGCCCAACAGGCACAGCTATTGCGCAGGGGGTCAAGACTAGTATCAATAATAGCTGGCGTTATTGTACAACTGCTACAGGCGGCCACCATTGCATCCTATACACTGCCAGAGCGTCCGTCGGTGCCGCTGAATTATGGCCGACACTCTGATTTAGGTATCGCTGACCCGACCAGTGTAGCGAGGTGGTCAGCCAATCGAGGTATGCGGCGGCAGGGCACCAGGAGCTGCGCAGTGAGTTACCACCTTCCTCCTGTAGGGATTACCATACTCCCCCATTGTGGAACAGTGTGTTCGGGTCGTGGGAGGCCCTCTGTACCCTCATCAGTGCATTCCCGCAGCCGGGCCATCCCTCCGCACCCGTGCAGTGCTGTGTCCCCTTCGTTGCGGCCAATGCACCCTGCCCAGCCCAGCACGGCTCCACTTCTCGCACTAGCCGCTATTGGAGTACTCACACTGTTGGGCGCGGTAAATCAGGCAGCTCGCTCCTCCGCTCTTTGCCGAACACCCAGTGCACGACAGGCGTCCAGAGCGGCACCCCAACGTCCTGTGGATCTCAGGGCAGCAAGTGTGACCAGGAGGGGGGGAAGCCACAGCGTACATCCATTATAGCAGTCGCTTACACTCCCGCAGTCAGAGAGGTATCGCAGCTCCGCCCGCCATCTTGTGCCGAGTCGAGTTTCCAAAGTCCGACGGGGGACGACTGCCACACAGCCTCTGATTGCCGGTCCGTCCGGCTGCAGCCTAATTAATCTGGTTCATACCCTCGTCGCCCGTGGCCGTGGTTTCACCGCTCCAGACTCAGTCCGCTTGGGCATACGCCGCCATCATTATCCGGCACCGCCCCTCCGCGGGACACAGCTCCAGGCCCCGTCGAGTCACACAGAGGGATCTCGGTCTCAAAATTACTCCGCAGTAGGGTCGCTATGCTCTGTAGACATTCCTGCATCCAGATCGCCACATGCAAGGCGCAGATGGCCTGGCGCTATCAGGATAATCGCCACAGTGCAGGGCTCGGCACGGAAGCTCCTCTAATTCACATCCGCCATACTCGGCGGTTGGCCACGCCCCCCCTCTAAGTCAATGTTACCATGTTTTAGGGAAGGAGCACAAGCATATTAGCACTGGTTAGCAGTGGTAAAGGGCACTGAGTTCTAAGGCCAGCAAAAACAAAGTCAGCAAAACAGGAGGGCTGAAGGCCAAAACTTGGGAAAAACCATGCCAAGGATGCCAGGTCCTAAATCCGCAAATTGTGATTTTTGATTTGCATGAAGATAAGCACACTACGAGCAATTTGTCTGCAGAAAAATGTTGTTGTGCCTGTTAGACCTGGCATCCTTGGCGTGGTTTCCGCTGACTTTTTGTCTTGTGACCGCCTGTTTTTTTAATGTTTTTGCAGACTTTGTTTTTGCTGACATTAGGTATCTGGACACTTTACCACTGCTAACCATTGCTAAAGCACCTGTGCTCTTTACTTAAAACAGGGTAACATTGGTTTATCCACAATTGTCATATTTGTTTTACTTATAAGTCCCTAGTAAAGTGCAATACATGTGCTCAGGGCCTGTAAATTAAAAGCTACTTGGGGGTCTTGAAGCACTTATTGCGCCACCAACTTAAGAAGTTATTTAAACATGTGTCAGGCCTGCCACTGCAGAGCCTTTGTGTGCAGTTTGAAACTGCCATGTCGACCTCGCAAGTTAGCCTTCTTGACAGCCCAAGCCTTCCTTTTTATTACATGTAGGTCACCCCTAAGGTAGGACTTTGATAGTCCATGGGCAGGGTGCAGTGTATTTAAAAAGTAGGACATGTACTTTTAAGTTTTTCAGGTCCTGGCAGTGAAATTCTTTTAAATGTGTATTTCACAACTGCAAGGCTTATCTCTCCTGTTGGATAACATTGGGATTGCCTTATTACATCTTATAAGTGTAATTTCCAATTGTGAAGAGATGGGACCCCCAGATTTGGTGTTTCTAGAATCACAATTTAAAAACACTATGGCGAAGTTGGATTTTAAATTGCAATTCTGCAACTGCCACTTTTAGAAAGTTAGCATTTTCTTACTGTAGCCATTTGGTGCCTTCTGCCTGTCTCTTGAATACACGTCTGGGCTGGGTGACAGCTGGCTACCTGCATTCCATCTAGACAGCCCCAAACAAAGGAATGGTAGGTATGACTGAGTGGCCATTTGCATGATGATGGGTCATCCTGAGAAGGATGTGAGGGAGGAGCTGACACATACACATGAAAGGGCTGTGTCCTGTCCCCGCACAAAGGGTTGCATACCCCCTGTAGTGAGACTGGAGCCAGGAGAGGGACTCTGTCCACTTCAAAGCATCTTTTTGAAGTCTCCCCCACTTCAAAGGCCCAACTGGGTATAAGTACTGGACCTCTGACACCACCAAATCAGACCACTTTTGAAACTGAGTACATTCTACCAGGAAGAGGGACGGCTGTGCTGCTGGAGAGACTGCCACTTTGCTGAACTGCTTTGTTGTGTTGACCTGCTGCCTGCTGCCCTCTTGCCTGGGAGTGAGAAGGACTGGACCTGCATCTCTACATCCCGAGACCTAATTATCTCCAAGGGCTTGTTGGATTGCCTCTTGTTTTCTGAAGTCTCAAGGATACCAAAGATTTCTCTCTTCAACCTGCAAACAGCACCTGGACACTGTCTGCTGTAAGATCTGCTCTGTCAAGTGGTGCCAACCTAGTCCTGGGCCCTTTAAAGTGAGTATAAAATGCTACATCTAATATAATGAAAACAAAAGACCCCCCCCTGCCAATAGATAAGAGTTCCTCTAGGCAGGGGGAAATTGAAAATGTAAACACCTAGGGCAACTCATATATGTTTAGAAATAACATAATGTAACTTTACATTGACATATAGGGACAACAACAGAATATGAAAAGAGATACAAATATAATTTTATTTAGACAATACAATATGAATATTAAAATATATAGTTCAGATCCACACTCCAATCATGTCTACATTCACTCTTGAGACATTCTATACAATAAAAACAAGGTACACAGACAAAACAGTAACATCAATATTATGGTACACTTGGTGATGTCTCGTGTTTCCTAATTTATAATACACACTTCATAAGGATAAAAAATACTGGACTGGTAAACATGCTTGCCTAAACCACGCATATGCCTTAACCAGGCATATGCGTGGTTAAGGCAGTGTGCGGTCTAGATAAGCAGAAGGGCGGGCACAGGAAGAGGAAGGATGGGAAGAGGGAGCTCCGGGGCGTGGTCTGGTATGTGGGGCTGAGGGTGTGTTTTGCGGGGGTAATTTTGAGTTGTGGAGTCGTTTTTAGAGCTCGGGGGGGGTCGAAGTTATTTTCAGGGCTCAGTGTTGTTTTTAGGGCTCGGGTTGTTTTTAGGGCTCAGGGGGTGTCGGGTTGTTTTTAGGGCTCAGGGGGGCTGGAGTTGTTTTAGGGCTGGGATGGTCAGGGTTATTTTTAGAGCTCGGGGGTCAGGGTTCTTTTTAGGACTCAGTGCGGGGGGGGGCTGGGGTGTGATCTTTACGACACATATCCATTTACCAGTCATGCCTTTACCATGAAATTGCGTGGTAAAGGCATGCATGGTAAAGGAATGTGTTGTTAAGATGGATTCGCTGTTCTGGCACCATTTTAGAGGCACATGTGATTTAGTCCTGCATGCCTCTGTCATGCAATCTCGGAGTGCACACATGAGTGCACGAATCAGGACAAAGCCTGCTAGCCACAAATAAATTCATGAGTTGGGCAGGCTGCAAGAATTTACTAATATATAATAGACTGTGCCTGCCTCTCTTAAGGTGCATGCAATACATTGAATGGCAGTTCAGTTCTGATTATCTAAAACAACAACCACTGTTCACATCCGGGTGAAAAAAGACTCTCACAGATGCACACTTATGTCTATTTTATGCAACTATTACAATTATAATGTATCTCAACACTCTTTTATTGGGAGTTACAGCATTTGTTCATCCATGTCAATGGCTCCTTGACTGTAAGATGTGATGCAGCGGAGAGACGTGGGGAAACATATAATTACCACACATAACTAATTTAATAACCATTAGACTTTTATCCTTATGAAACTAAATTTGGCCCATACCTATATCTGGTCCTCCGACGAACCTTTTGAGAGTTGTCAGGGGCTGACAACGAATAAGACGGATAATACCCCCTTATGAGGACCTACAACAAAGGGAATATTCTACAAACAAACTACACATCACAATATATATATCTCGTTAATCATAGTCATCAATAATGACAGACTCAGTTTTACTATTCACTTAGCTTTTATCTAATTCTTTGTATTGCATATAAAATGGTCAATACAAAGACACAGCATTGAGTTACAGATCATCACACAAGAGGAAATAAGCAATTCACAATAACATCTCATTTAACGAGCATGAGTGAGTGGATAGGAAGAGAGACAGAAGATCATTGTAACAAGATCAATGCAATTACAGAGTATCATACGAATCTAGAGAAACTATAGCACAGCGTGCTAATAATCTGAAGAGCTAACCCTCCAGCCAGAAGGGAAAGCTGGGGCAACCTCACAAAGATATGAGGAGCAAAGTTAGAGAGTCAGGATTCAGACAGCCGCAGCCAAAGAGGACTTAAGGGAAACAGCTCACACGGAAATGAATATATACCATTACATCGCATGCGTTTACAACGCATGCGATTACAACGCGGTCGTTACAACGACCGCGTTGTTACATCGCAGTACCATTACAACGACTTGCTCTAGATGGCGCGCTGGACTTAGAATAGTATAATTTACTATTACAACACCAGTGTGTGCAACAGTAGGTAAGGTGTTGGAATAGTAAATTATACTATTCCTTAGTTTAGAGCGCCATCTAGAGCAAGTCGTTGTAACGACTTGCGTTGTAATGGTACTGAGATGTAACAACGCAGTCGTTGTAACGACCGTGTTGTAAAGGTAACGCGATGTAATGTCCGCGTTGTTAAGGTCGTTTCCCCACCGAAATATGCTCACCCTCGCCTCGCCAGCCTAAGCAGCACCCACAGTAAAATCTAACACTAATAATTATACCCTAAATGTTAAAGTCCACCCCTAACTTAGTAACGTAGTCCAAGCAAATTTACTGTTCTCATTGGTTCAGGAGCATAGGGTGTTCAGTCACACCACTTCCGTCGCACCTCACTCTCAAGAGTTCTTTGTTTTGAGCCATGCGGTCATCATCGTCCTTCAGCAGAGGAAATCACAATATTCTCCTTCCTAGGCTCACACACATCTTTATAATAATGGCAACATTTTACTAGAGCAGTCGTCCACAAAACTAAACATTTCCCCAGACAGTAGGAAGTTCCACCAGTATCTCTCCATGTATCCGTCGACAATGAAAGAACACAATAATCATAACGAAGGACAAATACATTTCTCTGCAGCCTACGTTTAAAAAGCAAATTAATCTTAACAGTGATTTGAGGCCTTCTCTGTAAAACGTGCAGTTTCTGTAAGAGAAATAAACAGACTCAGTTATTTGTTCACATAAAAGCTCCTTTTCATTATTCATTTTAGTCTTCTGTTATTCTAATATAAACACAAACATTTTCATTAATTTTCTATGTAATTCATATCTCTTGTATAAAAACTCTTTTGTCAACGCGTTTCATTCACGTTGCACATGAAAACTCAAACCTCTTAGGATTATTTTTCTGCTGTCTTTCATGCAGAAATCATTTGCGGCCTACAGGAACCATTTATCATTTTCCTACACGTTTCTTGTTTTCTCTTTCCCAAATTCCCCATGTTAATATTTTTCTCTGTTAATCTCACAACTCTTGTTAATTATTTTCACACAATAGAAGGTTTAATCCGAGCAGGCTTTATTCGCAAAAATCCTGCTCCATCAGGTGTGAGCTGCCTTTCTCTTACGTTTCCAAAAACCTTCTTACCTCTCCAATCATCCTAAAATATAAATAAGCATAACCTGAACCGCTAAGTTACATCCTTTCTAATGGGAATGTAAGCACATACAGACATAGATTAGCCTTTTTGGTCCTCATCTGTGAGGTGTGGCTTGCGTTCCCATGGTACCACAGACATGGGACTCAAATCTCTACATTACACTCTCACTTAGGAGGACTCACCTAGATAGCAGAAAAGTTATGGGCTTAGTCAATCACAGCCACCAGTAAACAGAATGCATCTGCAGTGCCATTAACGGCATGTGCCAACCAAACACAGAAAGGCCTCGGATCTTCCACAAAAAAGGAGAGTCCAGATGTTCTGCTGAGCTCTTTTCCCTCTAAATGTGTAATCAAAAAACCCTAAACATGATGTGGCCTTCCTGGGCCTCATTAGTGAAGTGCATCTTGAGTCTCCTGGCCGTGGAAATCTATCAGACTTTTTTTTAATAAAGGCATGTAATATTAATGAGAACGTTTATGGGTATACTTTGTTGACACAATCAATGAGATTTCCTCAAGTGTTACGGAAAAGCGCATCCATTCACTTCATTCACACGTCCCTTAAATGAGACATCTTCATCTGTAAGCGAATGCAGTACCAGAAAACAAGTGATGATAAACAAGTCTTGCAGATCAATAGAAAGGGAGGTGCATTTTAAACTGCTACTAGAATTCCCAGAACAAAAGCCCTGGTTAAATTAGCATTTTTATGAATATCCAAGTGGGGCCATAAATTGACTTCAACAGACTCAAAGATTCATGACAGTTGCTGCGCCGTTAGATCTGAAGTAGTGTGGCTATAGTATTCTATGCTGTCTACATAAAATGTACTTTAAAGCTGGATCTTTGCTAATGCTTTATTACAAATGTATTTTGCATGGTTTGGTGAAAAATTTCAGTTTGATAAATGTCTTGTCTCAAATTGACATTTAGAAACGCAATGATCCCTGTATTTTAATAAAACTGATAAGTGCCTATGTAGAAGAGCAATAAATCACAGACAATGTATGTGTCTGTATCATAAAGGACAAGCTACGCACAACAGCATTACAAATAAAACTAGGAAAAGTGCATCTCATTAGTAAAATGTAAAATCTTTGAAACGTGAACATTTGCGAAAGAAGCCAGAGTTTAAGGAACTTTTCAGAGAGAAACCGACTGCATGACCCAACATGCAGGAGTATATACTTAAGCCACAAAAGTGAGGAAGGGAACAGTACATGGAAAGAGGATAAAAGCTGGTGTGTTTGGGTATGTAGGGAAGATTGTGCCGCTTATGTACCAAAATACGTTGTTTTCACTGTAAAATATTTGACAGTTTCCGAAGTTAGGGGCATATTAGCAAGGGCACTAACGCCGCTTTAGCGGCACTTTTTGCCGCTAAAGCGGCGATATTCTTATCGCCCTATCAGCAAACTGTCTCTAACAGCAGTTAGCGACAGTTTTCGGGCATTAGCGCCCGTGTTTTTACCGCTTTGCATGTCAGCGATATTTATCGCTAATGACATGCAAAGTGGGCGTTCCCGACGAACAAACCTGGGAAACACCCGCTAACAGGCCTATCGCCTATTAGCAAGGTGGCCATGGCCCCAGTTAGCGACGTGAAAAGTCGCGCTAACCGGGGTCATCGCCATTTATTTAACACCTGCAATTAGCAGGTGTTAGCCATATCTAACATAGGGGGGTGGATTATGCTGATACGACCACAGGGTCGTATCAGCAAGGTTATCGCCGTTTTCCATGAAACATCGCTGGAAAACCAGCGATGTTTCATGGAAAACACCGCTATGGCTGGAATAAATATCGCCATAGCGCTAAATGTCGCTAATACAGCGTTAGCATGGCAAATTATTCCGACGATAGCCGGCGATAAAAAGTGCTCGCTAAACACGCTTTGCGATGTTTAGCGCACTTTTTAGATAATATGCCCCTTAATTTTAAGAAGAAAATTTTTCGGATGTAAACCGACTTAACCCCTTTACCGCGGCGAACATTCCACGCCGGTGCGGCACTTCAAAGGAGTGGGCGGGACCGCGTCGGCCAACGGACGTGCGCAGCACTACCGAGGTAGTGCTCGCGACGGCCGTTGGCCGACGAACGCAGCGAAGGGGTTAAATAAGTTTCCCTTCCCTGGCAAATACAAAGTAGGGCAACAACCACACCTACACTGACATAAATATAAATATATATTTTAGTTATGCGCATTTCTTTTCCATCTCGGTTTTCTGTAGCAAGGGAGGGGTGGATTAAAAGTCATACACACAATGGATTCACTTCAGAAGAACACAGAGCCAGCCTAAGACACCATCGTTGGTTACTTCGACATACTATTCCACCATAAATACATTAATTAAATTATTTTTCCGTTGAAGAGTACCCATTGGAGCCCTCGTTTCCAGCTCCTGGAAACGTCAAAAGATGCACTAACACTGACTCTGGTTAAGCATCAGTGGCGGCTGGTGACATTTGTAAGTGGTAGGGCGGAAAATGAATTTCATAGAGCACCGTAGCGAGCGAGCGTAGCGAGCGAGCCCGAACAACCACAGGGGGTTCGGGGGGTTCTGCCCCGAGAAAATTTAGAAAAAAGAGTGGACAAATGGTGAATTTTCAAGCAAATTTGAGAAAGCAGTAAGGTTAATAAAGCAATTGTGAAAGTGCAGTTATTATATTAATAAAGAGAAGTCATATAACATAGGTAGGTGCTTATTCAGTATAACCACAGAGCTTCATAACAGACTTCGAGATACAATGCATTTCTGAGTACCTCACAGATGTTTTTTATTTAACAAACAACTAAACAGGTTGCAAACTAGCAGCATTCAATATATTGTTCACTTTTTGTAGATAAAATCAGCACGTCTGTCTTTAAGAGCAGCAAACTTTTCAATAACTTGAACGGTAAAGTCTGGGATTCTTTTAACTAGGTCGCTCTCTATAGAGAGCATTGCTAAAGCATTCAGTCTTTCCTCAAGCATGGTGTTCCTCAGGAATGTCTTAATCCTCTTTAAGGTGGAAAAACATCGTTCAGACTCTGCTGTTGTCATAGGAGTGGTAATGACAATTTTTAGTAAAGCCACTGTCTCTGTAAGTGACTTTTCCATATTAAGTTTATAAATTAAAGCCAGCAAAGAAATGGCACCTTTGGCCTTCCGGTATACACTCATTCCGTACAGTACAGTCAACTCAGTTTTCAGGTCCTCTTTGTTGAGCATAGGATAAGCTTCCACAGCCTCATTCAGAGCTTGCTCAGGAAAGGATTGATCATATGTTGCAAATTGTTCACTTTGCAACAATGCGGCACTTACCAAATGTTTTGTGAAAGAAAAACGTTCTTGTGCATGTACAATTACAATGTCACATATCTCCTTTGCAATTCGGACCAGACTGCTGATGTTTTTCCTGCGGTTTGAAAAAGTAGAACCCTCTGGCAGTCTGCTGTCCAAATTGTCAACCCCATCTCTCACTTTGCTGATGTTGGTGACAAACATACTGGTATCTCTTTGCACAGAGACAGTATCTATGGCTCGTGCTTGTAACTGGTTGTATAATATCTCGACATAAAACATTATGTCATGAAATAAAAACAGAAAGAACTGAAACTCTCTGTCTTGTAGTGTTCTAGCAAAGCCACGGGCTTCATTCTGACTTCTGTAATCAAAGCCTTCATTGGCTTCAATGGCGTCAAAACATTTCTCAAGGTCCTCCCTATGTTTATATATTAGGTTGACTATACGTATGTTAAAGTTCCAACGAGTTGACGATCCCCTTGGAAGCCTTTTGTCCACAATCTCCTGAAGTGCTTCCGTTCTTTTGGGGGAACGTGAGAAGAATGCTGCCATGCCTCCTACATCCTGAAAGAAAATTCGTGTCTCTGAGATCCTTGATACTGCCTGTTGCATAATAAGAGTAAGTTGGTGGGCGTAACAGTGCACATAATGAGCATTAGGGTACACATCTCTAATTTTTTTCTGTACTCCACCAAGGCTTCCACTCATTACGGACGCACCATCATAGCTTTGTGCAATAAGTTTTTTTTTTGAGGCAGCTCTGGAAAAATGAGGTTAAGTTGACGCAGTATAGCTGAAGTAATGGTTTCTGCACTAGAGTCTCTTAAATGTGTGAAACCATAGAACCTCTCCACAACTTGACTGTCATTGTCAAGGTACCGAAAGACTAATACGGACTGTGTTTTTGTGGCCACATCAGTGGTGTCATCAGCCTGAATAGCCACAAAGTCTGTGTTTTGCAACTCTTGCACAATATGACTTCTCAATATTTCTAGCATACACTCAAGGAGTTCATTTTGTATTGTTTTAGAGGTGCCCTTAAAGACTGTAGCACTTGCTAAATGTGCTTCCATGTCATGGTCTATGCTTGCTATTAAATCCACAAGGCCTCTGAATATTCCAGGTTTTGAGGAACTTTCCGATTCATCATGGCCTCGCAATGCCAGTTCGAAAGCACCACAGAAACAAATACAATCAACAATTTTTGCTAGTATGTGTCTATTCCTATCAACTGCTTCATTGTGTTTCTGTATTGTTTTCCGGTATGCGTCGTTTATGTGGTGTTCAATCGGTGTGTCTCCCAACATTCCCAGTCTTGTCAGGCATTCCATATGGCTTCTTGTGTGTGCATGCTTCTTGATTTTGTCAGACAAATGCTTCAAGTCTATTACTCCTTGTTTTGTCCAAGGCAATTCACCACCAAACAGCATGCAGGGGAAGCAGAACAGAGAATTTTTTGACACACACCCTGTAAGCCAATCAGCTTTTGTGTACCAGGTGTTTGAGAATGTACGTGTGTAAGTCTTTCCTCTGTCCTGGGTAGTTTGTTGTAGTTTCAGGTCCGGCCGATCAGGTCCTAATTGCTTTATCTGTAGTTTCTCTTCACGTGTCCGTCCAAAGAATGACCTTGCAAGTAGCTGTTCTACTGTATTCATGCCGATGCTGGCCTTACCAATATTAAAGAAACCTGTCAATAATCAAAGTGCAACGTATAAGGTTTGGTGCAATTAGATCAAATTTCAGTATAAATACATATATCTTGTGAATTATCGCAATAGATCTCCAACAGCTCTCCTTCGCACATGACTGCTAAAAATACATCCTTACCGCCTGCTGCCTCTGTGTGCCATACTGGTTGCTGAAGGCACTGAAACAGACTCTGCTTGAAGTGATAGATAGTGTTTAATACAAAAAGAGCCGCTCCCAGTATGGTGACCTGAGTGCTACAGTGTTATTTTGTGAGTGCAGGCATCTCACAAAAAGTACAAGACTGGTCTCACACACCACCTGGTGTCATGCTTCATCATTGGCCAGTCCTCGCCCTCTAAAAACTTGGTTTGATAGAGGGCGGGCATACACCTGATGACAGGGATGCACTTCTAAAGCTAAGTGGGGGCCCTTTAGAAAAAAAGTATGAGGTTTAAAAAGCCATTACAGATGTCAAACTTTTTTAATGTAACTGGCATCTGTATGGTGGCTAAAAAGAATGATCGGTGTGTTGTGGATTCTATTGTCCCCCCACCGTGATGTAAGTGGTCTACATGTTTCTGCCTATTGGCCCAGAAGGGTCCGTGGCATTCATCAGGGCCTATGTTACTCAATCGTGCTCCACCCTTACCGTGCTATGTTGGCAGGGTTCCACTGAGTGGGGTGATCACTATCACACTCCACCGTTGTACGGCTAATTAATTCAAGCCCTATCAAATGGGACCTACTAGCCCCATAGGAGGACCCCTTTGGTCAAGCGTGTTTGAGGGAAATCTCCTGCCTCTGCACCTACGTCCGTGTTCCTCACCTCCTCCAGTGAGGCAGACGTTGGTGCAGAGGCAGGAGATTTCCCTCAAACACGCTTGCCCAAAGGGGTCCTCCTATGGGGCTAGTAGGTCCCATTTGATAGGGCTTGAATTAATTAGCCGCACTCACAAAATAACACTGTAGCACTCAGGTCACCATACTGGGAGCGGCTCTTTTTGTGTTAAACATTATTCATTGGAGGCTGCCTGCTCCTAGTGCCCCGTGCCTCTAGTTCCCTTCCCTGGGTCTTATCTGGGGTCTTTGTGGTTAAACAAGGGATAGATAGTGCCTTTAACAACCGTTATTGCCCAAAGCACAGGGCTAAGGCTATTAGTAAATTCCATCCACTGAGGGTACAATGTTCAAAATGTGCCCCCACCCCAACCACCATGCAGAGTGACCACATACATAGCCCTAACTCCAGTGTAAAAAAATATAGCATCAGTTTCCTTACCTTTAACACCGGTGTTTGCTGGGTTGTAGCTGGGGTGACAGAGCAGCAAAGGAGGTTGGGGCCTCTTGTTCTTCGCCCAAAAATGGGCCAAAAATTAGGTAATGCTGTTGCCAGGCTTTACCAGGTGCTGCAAATTAAAATATAACAAATTATTTTTGAAACATTAGGATAATAAAGCAAAGCCTGGGGTACAAAAACATAACGCTCTAATTTTTACCTTGCTGTTTGCATACTGCTCTACTCCGCACCACTCTACTCCGCACACCTCTACTCTGTGCTGCTCTACTGTGTCCTACTATACTATTCTCTGTGCCACTCTACTCTGTGCCACTCTATCTTGTGCCACTCTACTCTGTGCCACTTTACTTCACTTTGCTGTACGTACTCTATTCCACTTTGCTCTATGCCACTCTATTCCACACAACTCTATGCACTCTACTCTATGCCACTCTACTCCACTGTACGCCAATCACTCCATGCCACTACGCACCACTCTGTTCTACGCCACTCTACTCAATGCCACTTCAGTCTATGCTTCTCCATTCCTTGCCACTCCACTTTACGCCACTCTACTCCATGCCACTCTACTCCCTGCCACTCTACTCCCTGCCACTCTACTCTACACCACTCTACTCTACACCACTCTACTCTACACTGCTCCAGTCTACGTCACTCCAATCTATGCCACTCCCCCCAACTCTATGCCACTCTACGCAACTCCACTCCATATTCCATGCCACTCCACTGTACGCCACTCTTCTCTGTGGCACATCATTAACTTTTTGCCACGCTGAAAAGCAGCCACGCTGCTGTACAGCATTGCTAAAATACATTGACAAAGCCAAAAGGTCTAACATAGGTCCGACCTATTGGCTTTACAATGCTTGTTTGTCATTTGAAGTTGTGCACAGTTGTGGCAAACTGTACCAACTAACAAGTCACCATATGGTCATTATAAATAGAGATGCATTGGCATCTTCTGCGGCTACAGTAATTTCCAATACGTTTGCTGTGATCAGATGGTTTTATAAATCTTGATTACTTTTGCAAATAGCACATAATCTGCATAAACAAATACTTATTTTAGATTTTCCAATTGTATTTTAGGTGGAAAGGAAGTTGCAAACAAAGAAGAAATGAAGGGCATTCAGTGGGCAACATGGACATGTGTTACTGGCCTTGAGGTGAATGGGATCTGGCCTAAATACTCCGAAATCAATGATATTAACTCCTCAGATGCAAATTTCGCCGGTCAAGTATTAGTTACAGCCGATGACTACGGTGTTGTGAAGCTTTTCGCTATCCATGTGTGAGAAAAGGTATGCTTTTTTGCTGTATTTTAAAAAACACGCTAAAGAAAAGTACATTGCTCTTATGGTAACCTACTGAAGGGCATTAATGATATTAATGGGCTATTGTTATAGACGAAAACAACAATTGTGCCTCATTTAGGGTCCGATTGGAACCGTTTAATATCTAATTTCTTTAAACAGTGAATGACTACTTTCATAGAAGAGGTCATTTGTTTCGGATTGGGAGACGATGTTTGCTGAACTCATTCAGTGGTGGCTGGTGGACTTTAGAGAGCGCCGAGCAACGTTAACAAAATGTTCATGTTAACGTTGCTCGGCGCCTCTAAAGTGCACAATCAAAGCGCCGGCCATTAATATACTCTTTTCAGGAAAAGAGTATATTAATGGTCGGCGCTTGATTGTGCACTTTAGAGAGCGCCGAGCAACGTTAACATGAGCATTTTGTTAACGTTGCTCGGCGCTCTCTAAAGTGCACAATCAAAGCGCTGGCCATTAATATACTCTTTTCCTGGAAAAGTGTATATTAATTGCCGGCGCTTTCACAGTGCACATTAGAGAGCCGTGCACACGTCTATAGGCGGCTGATGCTCCCCTCGGTTGTGTTACATGGTCCCAAAACTCACAGTGTGCGCCACTAGGCCCCAATGCCATAAGTCACAAATTCGAGGTGCAATTCCTGTTTCATTTATTCCAATGATCACCTGCAGGGTTGCGACTGGATAGTTCGGGGTATAAGATGTTTTCCAGTAGAGGGCCCCAGAATTAAACGCTGCTTGAGGTACAGTGGACAATGAATCATGTAACCTTCCTTCAATGAAGGCGTACTCGACATCCAGCTATTGTTATAGACGAAAACAACAATTGTGCCTCATTTAGGGTCCGATTGGAACCGTTTAATATCTAATTTCTTTAAACAGTGAATGACTACTTTCATAGAAGAGGTCATTTGTTTCGGATTGGGAGACGATGTTTGCTGAACTCATTCAGTGGTGGCTGGTGGACTTTAGAGAGCGCCGAGCAACGTTAACAAAATGTTCATGTTAACGTTGCTCGGCGCCCTCTAAAGTGCACAATCAAGCGCCGGCCATTAATATACTCTTTTCCAGGAAAAGAGTATATTAATGGCGGCGCTTGATTGTGCACTTTAGAGAGCGCCGAGCAACGTTAACATGAGCATTTTGTTAACGTTGCTCGGCGCTCTCTAAAGTGCACAATCAAAGCGCCGGCCATTAATATACTCTTTTCCTGGAAAAGAGTATATTAATGGCCGGCGCTTTCACAGTGCACATTAGAGAGCCGTGCACACGTCTATAGGCGGCTGATGCTCCCCTCGGTTGTGTTACATGGTCCCAAAACTCACAGTGTGCGCCACTAGGCCCCAATGCCATAAGTCACAAATTCGAGGTGCAATTCCTGTTTCATTTATTCCAATGATCACCTGCAGGGTTGCGACTGGATAGTTCGGGGTATAAGATGTTTTCCAGTAGAGGGCCCCAGAATTAAACGCTGCTTGAGGTACAGTGGACAATGAATCATGTAACCTTCCTTCAATGAAGGCGTACTCGACATCCAGCTATTGTTATAGACGAAAACAACAATTGTGCCTCATTTAGGGTCCGATTGGAACCGTTTAATATCTAATTTCTTTAAACAGTGAATGACTACTTTCATAGAAGAGGTCATTTGTTTCGGATTGGGAGACGATGTTTGCTGAACTCATTCAGTGGTGGCTGGTGGACTTTAGAGAGCGCCGAGCAACGTTAACAAAATGTTCATGTTAACGTTGCTCGGCGCCTCTAAAGTGCACAATCAAAGCGCCGGCCATTAATATACTCTTTTCCAGGAAAAGAGTATATTAATGGCGGCGCTTGATTGTGCACTTTAGAGAGCGCCGAGCAACGTTAACATGAGCATTTTGTTAACGTTGCTCGGCGCTCTCTAAAGTGCACAATCAAAGCGCCGGCCATTAATATACTCTTTTCCAGGAAAAGAGTATATTAATGGCCGGCGCTTGATTGTGCTCTTTAGAGAGCGCCGAGCAATGTTAACAAAATGGTCATGTTAACGTTGCTCGGCGCCCTCTAAAGAGCACAATCAAAGCGCCGGCCACTCTTTTCAACAAGCCTTGTTGTTGTTGGCATAACATTGCTCGGCTCTCTAATGTGCACTATGAAAGCGCCGGCCATTAATATACTCTTTTCCTGGAAAAGAGTATATTAATGGCCGGCGCTCTCACAGTGCACTTTAGAGAGCGCCGAGCAACGTTTAACATGAGCATTTCCTTCCACCCGTGCCACCAAGCTGATTGCTGTAAGTAATTTTAAATGTACTATTACTTACAACAATCAGCTTGGTGGCGCTGGTGAAAGGTGGAAGTAGTACTGTACTTACTTTATTATGTGGTGAAGTTGAAGTCTCGTCCAGCAGTGAGTCTCTTCTTTACCGGAGCCACCCACCCACGACGAGCAGTAGTAGCAGGCAGCCTCGGCCCTCGCACCAGAACACGAGGTGTGTGTCGTCGTGTCGCAGTCCGAGTGTCCGAGTACGGACTACAGTTAAGAGTTAACGCTTACGCTTCCCAAATCCCGTGCCTCGCTGTGTGACTAAGCCAATCCAGACGCTGCCCCAGCAGCGCCAGGATTGGCTTGGGCAGGGGTACACACCCGCCCATTAGGAGACTGGGGGCTGCGCCATGAAGCAACCCCCGCTCTTCTAATCTGCACGCTAATGCGCATGTGCGCCGCGGGCTGGTCAGAAAAATGACCAGCCCAGAACTGACTGAGCATGCGCACTAAGTGCGCTACACCCGACGTCACCCCCCTTGTCCTGATGATTACTCGGGCGTCGCCCGGTGATCGTCAGTGACCGCCTGGCACGGACTTCAAGTAATACACCTGTACGTCTGCCAGACGTACAGGAGTATTACTTTGCATTTGCATTAGTGGGGCAACGCCCCAGCGCCCCAATGGACGCACCGCCGCTGTTAAGCATTAAAAGCACAAACTTCAGGTAAATAGTAATCGCTATGCCCAGACATCCTCAAATCATTTCCTGTTAAGAATTGAGGGGGCATATGTACAAGCCCCTATCGCCACGGGAACGTCACTTTTTGTGATGTTCCCGTGGCGATAGGGGCCTTGCCTTATGTACAAGGCAGCGTTAAGCCACTTAACGTGGCTTAACGCTGCCTTGTACATAAGGCACCCTTTCACGCTATGGTTAGCGTGAAAGGGGCGTGCAGTGGGTGTTGTGGTGGGCGTTTCACTGCAACACCCATTGTATTTTCCGCTGCCCCCTATGTACAAGGGTAGCGTACATAGGAGGCAGCGCCAAAATTAAGACCAGGAAAACCCTGGTCTTAAGGTGGAGAAACGAGGAGAAATGCATTATTTCTCCTCGTTTTTACTTTTTCCATGTGTGCTGCCTTGCTTGGTTTGTTTATGTACAGGAAGGTGTCCCTTCCTGTACATAAACAAACCTTTTTAAAAAATGCCATTTTGTAACTTTCATGTGTGCTGTATGAAGTAGCACACGTGAAAGTTACAAAATGGCATTTTAGGATTGTTTATGTGCAGGAAGGGACACCTTCCTACACATAACCAATCCTCCCCTGCACACAGATACCCTTGCATTCTGGTGCAAGGGTGCCTGCGTTGGCGTTAAGTTGGTAAACTTAGCGCCATCGCAGGGGGAAACGCAAGGCTGCACCACATTCTTGTAAATATGGGGCAGCCTTGCGTTGCCGAAGTGGCAGAGCATGTCGTTAAGCCCAGGAGGCTAACGACACGCTCCGCCACTTCTATTGTACATATCCCCCTCGGACTCCTATTGTTGGTGCGTAAAGTGCAAAGCCTAAGAAATGTATTTAACCAAGATCCCTTCTCCTTCACCAAAATTCTTGACAACGTTTATTTACTCATCTTCAACCTTCAATCTGTTGATTAAATGCTCCATTGCTGAACTTGATTTTTCCATCTTAAAAAAAATCACACATTGTAGTTTTTAAACAGCATGAAAAAGAACAAGTCATTTTCAGCCTTAGTCGATGGGGCCATAGCACCCTTGCTATCAATGCGTCGTGGACTACAGATGAGAAATGCTTCCTTACGCCTTTGCCATCCCGCTTTACCGTATCCACACCTTATCCTCCTGCCTCTGATCTTTCTTCTTTGATAACATTCCACTTAATTGATTTTCCAGAAGAGGCATGTTGATCTTGGACCCATGTAATCACAACTGGTTTATTTACTTTTCCTATTTTGTATGTGCTATTGTCACAGTCTTTTTTCCATTTTGCTTAGTACATTTGTATTTATTTAACCATACCATTCGTTAT
Source organism: Calotriton arnoldi (assembly GCA_963921515.1). Lineage (NCBI taxonomy): Eukaryota > Metazoa > Chordata > Amphibia > Caudata > Salamandridae > Calotriton > Calotriton arnoldi. Next base: position 1,392,616 of record CAWUFW010001189.1, read on the forward strand.
ACTTAGTAGGACAATGCTAAACATTATATCATCGCCACATCTATTAAACCACAATGATTCACACTAAAATTGTCGGACTTCTGATTCACCACAAACCTGATTCTACGGGTGATGTTCAGATGCAGCAAATAAAAGTGAAGCTCCTACAGTCATAGTATGCCATATCTCTTGACATGAGCATTTCTTTGAAATCAGGATTGACAAATGCTACACGCTTCTTTGTGTGCTGTTTACTAAAAGACCAATGCATTGCAAACACAAATTACTGTAGCTTAAAAAAAATATATTTCTGCCTAATTCCCTCCATTACATAAGAGGTATCTCATGCGCACAGTTGGGGCCTTGCTCAACTTCCGTCTTTCTCCTTGTCTGCTATTCTTTTGACCTGCTCACAGTACTTCCTGCAGACACAGGCTTGCCTTATGTCGAGTCATACGCATGTTCCCCATACTACTATTGTCACTTTCCTTGCAACCATTAGGACCCTGTCTCCATCCCTTCTCTTGTCTCTTGCATGGTTTCTTAATCCACTTATTGCGTTATTCATTTACACTTCTTCCCCTCCTTCAATGTTGATATGCAGATTCCAAAGCCTATTAAACACTGGGGGATATTCTCAAGAACGTGTGTTAACTATCGCCAAATTTGCTTAACGCAACTTCTCACATCGCAGTCCATCGTGGGAAAATAACACCGCGTTAACGCAGTATTCCCAACCCTGCGGCACCATGCGATAGTGTCACGATAACGCAACAAATGCCCGCGTTAAAAGTTACGCGACGCCGAAAAAAAGCAAAACACGAACGCCCAAAAAGTTGCAATGTCCCCAATGGCGATACAAAAATCTGCGATAACCAGCGACAGGCCTGCAATTCCCACGAGTCATGCGTGAGAATGCACTATAAAAGCAGGGGGAAAAAAAGCCAAAAAATGCAACTGCGTAGCACCATGGACGCACCCGGACCGAGTGCAGAGGACAACGTGAACCCCACAAACCCCACAGATGACCAGCCAGGAACCCCTGGGCCGGGGAAGGGCAAGGAGAAGAGGAAGAGGAAGACGGGGTTCAGGCCGCCGGAAAACCGGATCATCGTCACGGAGGTGACAGAACACTACCAACAACTGTTCGTCACCTCCACTGTGTCATCGGCAACACAAACGGAAATATGGCAGTCCATCGTGAACAACCTGAATGCAGTCAGAGTGCCGAGGAGGTCAATGGAGGAGGTCAAGAGGCGCTGGCATGATGTGAAAAGCCAAACCAAGCAGAAACTCGCTGCCAACCTGAAGGCAGCAACGGCGACTGGAGGTGGGAGTCCTGCGCCACAGGAGGAGCTGGATGAGCTGGAGGAAATGGCGGCCACAGTCATCAGTGCGGAGATGGTGCAAGGAGTCGGGGGTCCGGACACTGCTCGATATGACTTGACCATACAGCAACAGGGTGAGTAACGACCAGGGACTGGGGGGACGGGGAGACGGGCACAATGGCACACATGCAGAATTATGTGTAGCACACTGCACACCCACAATGACTGTGGAACATGTCCCTGATGGCCTTGGCACACTGCAGCACACATAGAAACACCAAGTAGGCCCCCGTCCACCATGTGCACAAATGCCCCCCCTCACCAATCTCACAACCCACCCATGCACATGTGCTGAACCCAGCAAAGCAGCGGCTCTGTGAGCCACACTGACAATGCAAGTGACACAGCATGACCAATAGCATGGCAGCTGTCAAAATACATGACATGGTGCACGCCATGACACTGAGGTGGCCCAGTGTGGATAACATCCTCAAAGGAGCAGGTCACACACTGACACATCCACGTGCACATACAACTCCTGACGTCAACAACACATCTGCAGACAAACAATGCACAAGAGTCCAAAATCCGTCCAAGAGCACAAATGACCCAAGTCGCCAACATCCCAGCACCGTAAAAGCACACAAGTCAAAGGCACACCGCCTCAAAGGGATAAGGGGCCGCCAAATCAGAGCTGCAGGGGCGACTCTCCCACAATGCAGCACACACACATATCAATCACAGCACATCAACATGGATGACAATGTGGTGCAAAGTGCCACACCTACACCACAGAACAGAGGACACAACTGGTGCCGCATGTGCGTAGAAACTGGCCAACCACATCAGGCATAGCAGGAAACTGTCAGATGATAATGTACGAGTACAACCTCACATCCGTCATGTAGTCGAAATGTCCACTGTCCCCCATCAAATACCCAGCTCCTCCAAAACAGTCACAATGTACATTGTCATGCAGTCTGTATGTAAACATGTACAATGCGTGCACATACATGGAACACACTGTTAACCTGCATCTCCCCTTCACATTGCAGAGGGACAATCAACACCTCCTGCAGAGCAGACCAGACATCTCTTCAGTGATGATGAGGAGGACCCCCTGGCCATCTGCTCCGACACCCTCCAACGGCTCATGGACAGCCTCCACACCGCACCTCCAGGAGCAGTGCAGCCCAGCTGCATCGAGGTGATCCCACCCCCTGCACAGACCACACAGCAGGAAGCACCCACCACCACGGCTGGCTCCCAGCATCTCACCGAAGAACACATGGCATTCCCACGCCGTGTGTCAGACTGCCAGAGGGGGCTGGCTGAACAGGTGCGGGTGGGTTTCGACCTCATGGCAGCCAAACTAGATGCCATACGTGGGTATCTCAGTCCCATCAGGGACCACTTACAGTCCCTAACGGACACCCACAGTCCGCTCCATGCCCTACAACAATCCTTGGCTGACCTCGCCGGAGCCATTACTCGGATACAAGAACTGTCTAGTCAGACAGGCTCCAGCGACGACAGCACAGAGTTTGCACAGATGCAGAGGGCAATGGAGAACATAGAGCGGATGCAGGCCGGAAGGATGGCTGCCACGGCTGAACACCAGCGAGATGTAGCTGGGATCTATCATGCCCTGCAGATCCTCATCTTGCCATTGCTGCCACAGAGCCTGTCCCAGATGACTGCTGCAGTAACTTCGACACACACGTCTCCGCCCCCTGATGTGTCAATGGCACACAGTGATGCAGCCATACCACCTCTGCCCCCTGATGTGTCAGTGGCACACAGTGATGCAGCCATACCACCTCCGCCCCCTGATATGTCAGTGGCACACAGTGATGCAGCCATACCACCTCCGCCCCCTGATGTGTCAGTGGCACACAGTGATGCAGCCATAACACCACCACACACACCTGGCACACCTGACACAGAAGACATATCAGAGGACGAAGATGTGGATGTTGATGACTCTGTGTCAAGAAGGAGGTTGTAGCATTCATCCCCCGCTATATGGCCTGTTTCTGCTTGGTACAGCCCTCTGCATCATGCCCTGGTACAACACCTTCCACTGTCCCCCGGAACACTCTGCGCCATTCACCTGGACCCCGACATGGACTGCCATATCTGCTCTGGTTACCAATGACACAGCAAACAGGCTGCGGACTCAACCCTTCCTCTACCGATGAACTTGTCATCCCCTAAAGGACTCTGTTTGGACCTCCACCGGGCAACCATGTAATGTGGGGTGTGCATGGCCATGTACTGCTCCAGCTCTGACACTCCACAGGATGTGAATAAAACATTCCTAATCACACAGATGTGTCATGTCTATGTTCAATCAAGTATAACAGTATGGATGACTGTAGGGACATTGATTGCACAAAAAGGTACACCCTGGGAAATGACATCAATGTGCATGTTTGACCGTGACACAAATGGCCAATTAGATGACTGTGAAGGTGTGAACTAGCTGTGGCCTCATTGATCATGAACAACAATCTTGCAACCCCCCAACGTAGCCCCAGGTCCATGTATTAAATAGGGCTGTGTGTAAAAATGTCAAAGTCGGTAGGAGGCCTTAAGTTGAGTCCCACATCACATGTGACAACAGAACATCTCTTCGCATACCCACACACACTCAACTGTGTGGACACAGCCTGGTTTGATGTAACACATTGATCCACATGGCAAGAAGTTGGATACCATACACACATTGCTAAAGACACGTAAGTGCACAGGTCTACCAGCAACTCTCCCAACCACAATGTCTGGCTCACAGAGGTGGAGCTGGCAATAGGGACTCACCCCTAAGTGAAATGCGTCAGTCAGTCCCTCCCTGTGTACGGACAATGCTCATTGAGGCACACGATTTGGCATGCTAATCAACACTCATCACAGTTGAACACTAGTGAAGTTGCGTACACTTTATTCGCATGTGCGTGTCAGTACGGGCAAGACAAGGGCCACAACATGCAGACCAATGCATCATACACTAACAGGCAGCAAAGGAACATGTAGAGGTGCAAGACATGGGGAGGCACAAATAAACACCAACCATGACGGATGCCGACGGTCTCAGCCCACCTTGCCTTGCTGGACGAGTCATGTGGTGTTTGGCGAATGCTCATTGCACCGTGTCAGGGGACACCACTCACAGCCCATGGGATCTGCATAGTCCTGTACCACCGGACAGCGCTGACTGTCTGCTCTGCTGACAGTGAGCAGGTGAAGGAGTCCAACAAGATCACATGTAGTACTACATTGCCATGTGTGTACTCTCCCTCCAGCGGTGTGTCAGTTTGAGGAACGTTGCCAGACGCCGCTGTCCACTCACCTTGCACAGGTGTGTGTCAACCCGCAGTCTTGCACGCACATGCATTCTGAGTCCAGGTGAATGCAGCCATGTCCACTGTCATGGTGGGATATGTGTCCATTTCTCCAAGATGCAAAAGGGTGTTGGGACCTGTGCCATGAGTTACAATCTTTTGTGGCTGCAGGAACGTAGTTACTCGCCATTGAAAGCGAGCGCAGCTTCATGGGCAATCAGTTCCAAGAGTACGTCGTTGTCGACTTCAACGAACACGGGGGCGAGCCAATCCATTAGCTGGTCCGGACAGATGTGCTCCGTCCACGCCGTTTCACCAATCCGCAACACAGCCCAATAGGGGAGCGCTTCGATGTGGTCGCTGCACATGAGGAATTGTGCAATCTCACATGCCCAACTGCCAGCACATACGCCCAATAACAAGGCATCCCATGAACGGGTATCACAGTTACACTCCTGGTCGTGGGCCAACAGGGGGCGCACACACATGTCATAATCCAGTTCATCTACCGTTGTGTTGGATAGGCAGACATCCATGGGCCACTCGAATATGCATGATCGGCAGTGGAACCAGGGCTGGACGCAGGTGACGTATGCAAGACGGAAGCTCAGACGGTAACTGATGCGCAACACTGCCAGTGGCAGTGCCCCCAACAAATGCAGCATTCGGTCACGGTACAGTTCCACGTGACAGGGGTTGTGCATGTGCCCGGGATGTTCTGACATTGCGTTGTTCGCACTCGTAGAACCGGCACTCTTCTGGACTGCGGCTGTTATGTGGATGATATGCCACAGCTCGGAGCAATGAGTCGTATGAGTGTGCAAAGTTTGTATGTATGGGTTGTCCTGTACATAAGTGTCAAGGCCGTTCCATGCAGGGGTACCTCGAGCAAGGACTTCTGTGTGTGGGGTGTGGAGACGTTGATCTTTCATTGGCGCCGTGTGTAGTGTGGGAGTCGTCATCATCTGCCATGGTATCTCTCTTAGGGGCTGCCTGCCACATGCATTTCCAAGGTCGGGGGTGCAGATGTCCTTCCGCCTTCTGTATTGAGACAAAGGGGCTTTCATCCCTAATATTAGTCAGACTACTGCTGGTATCCTGGGAATGTGATGTGGCTATCACGCTGCAATTGAGGCTAGGCCTTGGGCTTATGGTGCACCAAAAGCGATGTACACACACAACAGTTCCCATGTATGAGCCAAGACCCCGAGTGGCCTTGTGCTCCTTGTACAGTCCCTTCGTGCATGGACGCCCTCTGGCTGCATGCAACATTGTTGATTGCGGGCCGTGTGGCGCAGACACTGCAAAAGAGACACACGCATCAGTTGGTTTCCTGTGCAGCCCAGATATGAACCACGCCCAGAGGCCAGAGATAATTGTTCACACCCCTACGCTGGCCTGGCGTATGCCGAGCCAGCCCACTCGGCTTACGTATAAAGGGGGGGACGATGACGCTACGTGTCCCAGTTCTTCCCCACTGCCTGAGGTGACATGGCTGCGTCCACCTGGCCAATGACGAGACTCAATCATTTAGGGTCCATGACTTGCGTTGCACGGAGTCGGTGGCACCGGTTGCACTGCGGCCGGCACGCGCCTACCACCACGGGACGGTGACTTACTGTGCACTGGACGGTGGCTTACTCTGCACTGATGTTGGGGCACCTAAAGTGCTGAGCGGGTGTGCAGCCTGCGATGATGACGTGTGCACTGATGCAATATCAAGGCCCAGAGTCAAGTGTGCGCCTGGTGGACCGCAATGTAGGCCTGAGCCAGCGGGCAGCGCGGGCCTACCGCCACGTGGCGTTGCCTTGTGTTTCACAGAGTTAGTGGCACCTAGAGAGCTGAGCGGGTCTGCAGCCTGCGATGATGACGTGTGCACTGATATGATCTCTGCCATTGCAAAATCAAGAACCAGAATCAAGTGTGCGACCTGGTGGCCTGTGCTGCGGGGATGCGTGATGTGGAGGCTCCCAGGGTCACGGGCCCCGGGCTTGGAGCTTGCACCAACACGTGGTGGGCCCTCTTGGTGACACGCTGGTGGCGGAAGGTGAGCAGTGAGGCCTGGGTGCGCTGGGGTGGGAAATCCCCGCTGGGCGGCGGGAGGGGCTGGGTGCGCAGTGTCGGCACTGTCTCTCCCTGTCCCTCTCTTCCTTTCACTGTCTCTCTCTCGCCCTCTCTTTCTCTATCTTTCTCTCTCTCTCTCCCTCTCTTTCTCTATCTTTCTCTCTCTTTCTCTCACTCTCACTCTCTCTCCCTCTCTTTCTCTATCTTTCTCTCTCTCCCTCTCCCTCTCTTCCTTTGACTGTCTCTGTCTCTTCCTCTTTTACTCTCTCTCTCCTTCTCCCTCTCTTCCTTTTGCTGTCTCTCTCTCTTCCTCTGTTTCTCTCTCTCTCTCCTTCTCCCTCTCTCCCCCTTTCTCTCTCTTTCTCTCTCTCCCTCTCTTTCTCTATCTTTCTCCCTCTCCCCCTTTCTTTCTCTCTCTCTTTCTCTCTCTCTCTTTCCTTTGTTGAGCGCATGACACACCTTCTTATCTTCAATTTTGTCTTGCAGGCTGTGACTTACGGTTTGTCCGGAGAAGACCCGCCATGACTCTTCCAATTATTGATGTTGAGTTGAATTTCAATAAATTGATTATTTTTGAAGATGTATGTATGTTTTTCCTTTTTCGGACCACACATGGATGTTGGTTGTTGTACTTGTGCGACATCAGGCGAATTGTTGTGTTCATGAATTTGTAGGGTAGATGTGAAATATCTTTGTCCGGGGTGGTGCCCAGGGTAGGGCCCTGGGGGGGAGGTCCGGGGGGGATGGCGGGCCTAGGTGTGGTGGCGGTGGGTGTTGAGGCCCTCTTGGGGCTCCGGGCTGCATGATCAGTAGCTCCATGGCATCTGTTGTTCTTCAGGTGTGGCTCTGGGCTTGGCTCCCTTTCATGGTGCAGGTTGTCGTCCGACTTAACACCAGGTAGGAGCAGGTGTTAAATCCCTGCTGCTAACGTGCCTTATCGCATGTTTTTGATTCTTATCGCCGATCTTGCTGGTCGTTGGGAATGTTGCGTAGTGGTGTTTCCGCGGGTTTTTGCACTGGAACGCCTACTCTTTATCTCATTAGCGTTAGTTGCCGGTGTCATCCGTGGCAATGTTTTTTGCGGCTGCTATCGCAGGATAACTGGCGATATCGGCTGTTGGCACCAGCTTGTGAATGGTGTGATGAATTTATCACCACTTTGGCTGCGATAAAGTGACGCTAACTTGGCGTTAAGTCCTTGAGAATATGCCCCTCAGATTTCTGCTTCCTTTGGAAATTCATGCCCTTCCGTCTGTACCACATTCAATACCCTTGTCTCCTGGAATCCAGTCACTATGTTAGCACCCTGTTCCTCCTACATTAAACAGAACTGTGCCTCATTGTATGTGCATTGAGGAATCTCATCCCTTCCATAACTTGCTTCCTTTACTCCTGAAGGTCATTGCACTGGTCCGTGTGGCCCTGCAAAATCACTTGAATCCCTCCACACATTGGTCAACGCCCTTATATCAATTACTGAACTCCACCCCAGGCCTATGCTATGCTGAGTCCTCCACCATTATCTTTGTCCGGGGGGGTTGCCCAGGGTAGGGCCCCGGGGTGGGAGGTCCGGGGGGGGGGCCGAGGTGTGGTGGCGGTGGGTGTTGTGGCCCTCTTGGGGCTCCGGGCTGCATGATCAGTAGCTCCATGGCATCTGTTGTTCTTCAGGTGTGGCTCTGGGCTGGGCTCCCTTTCATGGTGCAGGTTGTCGTCCGACTTAACACCAGGTAGGAGCAGGTGTTAAATCCCTGCTGCTAACGCGCCTTATCGCATGTTTTTGATTCTTATCGCCGATCTGGCTGGTCGTTGGGAATGTTGCGTAGTGGTGTTTCCGCAGGTTTTTGCATGGGAATGCCTACTCTGCATCTCATTAGCGTTAGTTGCCGGTGTCATCCGTGGCAATGTTTTTTGCGGCTGCTATCGCAGGATAACTGGCGATATCGGCTGTTGGCACCAGCTTGTGAATGGTGCGATGAATTTATCACCACTTTGGCTGCGATAAAGTGCCGCTAACTCGGCGATAAGTCCTTGAGAATATTCCCCTCAGATTTCTGCTTCCTTTTCGAAATTCCTGCCCCTCCGTCTGTACCACATTCAATACCCTTGTCTCCCGAAGTCCAGTCACTATGTTAGCACCCTGTGCCTCCTACATTAATCGGAACTGTGCCTCATTGTATGTGCATTGAGGAATCTCATCCCTTCCATAACTTGCTTCCTTTACTCCTGAAGGTCATTGCACTGGTCCGTGTGGCCCTGCTAAATCACTTGAATCCCTCCACACATTGGTCAACCCCCTTATATCAATTACTGAACTCCACCCCAGGCCTATGCTCTGCTGAGTCCTCCACCATTATAGCCATTATATTTCAAAGGTCAATAGCAATATGAACAATCTAGTGCTTACAGCAGTTTCTTGCCAGACCATTGTCACACCGTTCACCACTCCTACATGTCCCAAGAAGTCATTGGGTCAATGTGGCTAGTGCTGAGCACAGCCTGTAACATGTTGGACAATGGTAGGCATGTCTCTTTTTGAGTACATGACAATGTGAATATGTACTTTCATTACCATAGGAAAAGGGGAGTCTGAAGCAGGTACATTAGTTAAGCATTCAAGGGGAGGACAATTCTTGTGTACTGCTGTGAGATTTCATTGTTGATCATGGCAAATGTTAATTCCTGACAATTGGTTTTTGAAGGGCTTACATGTGTTGTACTGTCAAAGATGGTGCATACTGTTAGATGACTTATATATAGACTAATGCTTGCATGTTGATTGTAATGTTGCTGCAGTGTTTCTCGCATTTCTAATACATAAGGTGAAATAATCTAATGCACAGTCTAAATGCATTCCCTGATCACTTTACCCTGGTAATCGAGCACCCACACTTAAATTGAAACTCTCTGTACTCCTTTCCCCAATATAAATTTGTTTTTGACTTACATCAACCAATAACACAATATACGCTTGCTAGACCCTACCCTCTTCACACTTACCCCCTGATATTTCTGGTAGTATTACCCAACAACAACGATTCATTAATGTTAGCTTGGGGAATCTGCATAAGCTTTTGTTTCTCCATTGGCTGTTACAGTCTTTAACAATACATAAGTGTGGCAGAATGCAGTACGAAGGTCTATGTTCATTTAACTTTTTGATGGCAGCTATTTGTAGAAGGCAAATTAGGCCTGTCCTGTGGCGATCACTTCTCACATCACCTCTCACCCCTCGCGCTCAGATAGTGAGATGGGTGATCTTGCGGGACATTAGCATTATTGTCAAAAGAGATTGCCAACTATATAAGGTGGCCAATGTGTTGATGGGCTTTGGGTTGAGAAGTCTATTCCTTCAGTATATTTCCAGATTTCACACATGATTTTGCTCTACAGCACGTTGCACATGGATTTATCGATGACCTTCTCTGCAGTGAGAAAATCAGCATCATGCTTTTGTAAGTTAACATGAGAGCACCAGACCCTCAGGGCATGACCTTCAACATGGGAGGACAATTCTACACCCAGTATCTTACCTAATTTCTCTGGCTATTATTGCTCATGTCTATATCCCATGGAAAGTTGTAATGCAATGGTGTAATGGGGAATGTGATTGTTTTCCTATCTGGAACACTGAATACATGAATTAATGTACAACAGCGAATTTTTAATTAATTCCATAAATTATTGCAGAGCTCCATGAGATGATGGTCCTCCTTAAAGGTTTTGTGTGAAATGGACATATGTTCCGTGGACATCATATGTCACTACTTCTGATGAGTAGTGATGACATTCATGCTTCACCATACACAATAATTTGAAACAAATGACACAGACAGGCTGCCTTAGGAAACATTTTGGCAGGTCAACAAATGAAGAGGATGGACTTTGTGGAATTTTCTATTGATGTGTGCTCATTATTGAGCCCATTGCGTTTTGTTATTTGCACCATGAAATATTAGGTACAGGTGTTTTTCAGTTGATATGAGTCTTTGACCGCAGTGTTTTTCAGTTGACATGAGGTTTTGGCCTCAGCAGTGGATGCAAAGCAAGTACATATTGTATCCATTGCTCAGTGGATGGTAGATGTGGTGGTCAGCACTCTTTGTCAATGTGTCAACGGGTGGCAAAATTCTTAGCATGTTCTATGACATTACATGATACTTTGACACTGATGACAGTGTGTTCTGGCAATGCACCATTATGTTACAGAGCTCATCAAAATCATCCATTATGCGGCAACACCACTGGTGAGTGGTATTCCACCTGGAGATTTTACCTGTTGAAGGCAGACAAAGTCTATATGTTGAATATTGAGGGAAAACATGCAGCAATCAGCAGGGTAAATCAAATTCCTGGTGTTAATGCCCCACAGATTTGAAATTCTTGTTATTTCCATAACCCCACAATAATCAGAACCTTCAGTAATGGTAATCCCCAGAGAAATTGCGGGTGTTCGTAACGAGGGCCTAAGAGGATTTTCATTCCTTCTGCTTGAGCCCGTGTTGGACTAAGGGGTTAGTTAGAGTTTGGTGGTTGTAGACTATCCATCAGAAATGCTGAATGTTCCAGTTGCCCTTTATATAATTGTGCGAAAGCAGATTATTATTTGAGGACTGCAAGTAATAATGTCACTACTCTTGTTAGGAGTTGTATGATGGAACCACGCATGCCATTGCCACGTCGTCATTACAACGCATGCATCTTTACCACGCATGCGTCTTTACCATGCAAGCCTTTAACACACATATGCCTTTATCACGCATGCCTTTACAAAGAAAATGTTCATTGTAAAGGCATGTTTAGTAAAGGCACATGCGTGGAAAAAATGTAATAGGTAAGTATAACCCATATATATATATATACATATATATCCATATGCAAAGAACTCCCACATTGAAAGCGCCACTCATCGTCATTCAAATTACTTTAATCTCGCTTGGTAACAGAGCGGCAACAAAGCTTGTCAAAGCATCTCAATTCGCCAAAAAAGTCCAAACGCGTTTCGGGCGCACATTCGCCCTTGTTCACTGGTTCTGGCATTGCATGGAGTAAGCAGCAGTGATTCATATTGCGTCAGCAGTTGATTAAATATCCTCCGCCCACACGGGCGTGAGCAAAAGTGCATCTTGGTCATAGTGGTTCGCTAATAGTCTTTAGTAGACGCCGCAATGTCCTCCATAAATCAAAATTAAAATCCACAATGGGCTGCTATAAACTTGCCTCGCCGCCGCTCTGTGTAATCCTTCCAAAGCAACCGGAAAAACGACGTTCCAAACGTGCCATGAAATACAGAGCACTGGAGCCACATAGTTCGCAGCGGGGCGCCTTCGCGACCTGGGAATGGCCGCTATATATCCATATGCAAAGAACTCCCACATTGAAAGCGCCACTCATCGTCGTTCAAATTCCTTTAATCTCGCTTGGTAACAGAGCGGCAACAAAGCTTGTCAAAGCATCTCAATTCGCCAAAAAAGTCCAAACGCGTTTCGGGCGCACATTCGCCCTTGTTCACTGGTTCTGGCATTGCATGGAGAAAGCAGCAGTGATTCATATTGCGTCAGCAGTTGATTAAATATCCTCCGCCCACACGGGCGTGAGCAAAAGTGCATCTTGGTCATAGTGGTTCGCTAATAGTCTTTAGTAGACGCCGCAATGTCCTCCATAAATCAAAATTAAAATCCACAATGGGCTGCTATAAACTTGCCTCGCCGCCGCTCTGTGTAATCCTTCCAAAGCAACCGGAAAAACGACGTTCCAAACGTGCCATGAAATACAGAGCACTGGAGCCACATAGTTCGCAGCGGGGCGCCTTCGCGACCTGGGAATGGCCGCTATATATCCATATGCAAAGAACTCCCACATTGAAAGCGCCACTCATCGTCGTTCAAATTCCTTTAATCTCGCTTGGTAACAGAGCGGCAACAAAGCTTGTCAAAGCATCTCAATTCGCCAAAAAAGTCCAAACGCGTTTCGGGCGCACATTCGCCCTTGTTCACTGGTTCTGGCATTGCATGGAGAAAGCAGCAGTGATTCATATTGCGTCAGCAGTTGATTAAATATCCTCCGCCCACACGGGCGTGAGCAAAAGTGCATCTTGGTCATAGTGGTTCGCTAATAGTCTTTAGTAGACGCCGCAATGTCCTCCATAAATCAAAATTAAAATCCACAATGGGCTGCTATAAACTTGCCTCGCCGCCGCTCTGTGTAATCCTTCCAAAGCAACCGGAAAAACGACGTTCCAAACGTGCCATGAAATACAGAGCACTGGAGCCACATAGTTCGCAGCGGGGCGCCTTCGCGACCTGGGAATGGCCGCTATATATCCATATGCAAAGAACTCCCACATTGAAAGCGCCACTCATCGTCGTTCAAATTCCTTTAATCTCGCTTGGTAACAGGGCGGCAACAAAGCTTGTCAAAGCATCTCAATTCGCCAAAAAAGTCCAAACGCGTTTCGGGCGCACATTCGCCCTTGTTCACTGGTTCTGGCATTGCATGGAGAAAGCAGCAGTGATTCATATTGCGTCAGCAGTTGATTAAATATCCTCCGCCCACACTGGCGTGAGCAAAAGTGCATCTTGGTCATAGTGGTTCGCTAATAGTCTTTAGTAGACGCCGCAATGTCCTCCATAAATCAAAATTAAAATCCACAATGGGCTGCTATAAACTTGCCTCGCCGCCGCTCTGTGTAATCCTTCCAAAGCAACCGGAAAAACGACGTTCCAAACGTGCCATGAAATACAGAGCACTGGAGCCACATAGTTCGCAGCGGGGCGCCTTCGCGACCTGGGAATGGCCGCTATATATCCATATGCAAAGAACTCCCACATTGAAAGCGCCACTCATCGTCGTTCAAATTCCTTTAATCTCGCTTGGTAACAGAGCGGCAACAAAGCTTGTCAACGCATCTCAATTCACCAAAAAAGTCCAAACGCGTTTCGGGCGCACATTCGCCCTTGTTCACTGGTTCTGGCATTGCATGGAGAAAGCAGCAGTGATTCATATTGCGTCAGCAGTTGATTAAATATCCTCCGCCCACACGGGCGTGAGCAAAAGTGCATCTTGGTCATAGTGGTTCGCTAATAGTCTTTAGTAGACGCCACAATGTCCTCCATAAATCAAAATTAAAATCCACAATGGGCTGCTATAAACTTGCCTCGCCGCCGCTCTGTGTAATCCTTCCAAAGCAACCGGAAAAACGACGTTCCAAACGTGCCATGAAATACAGAGCACTGGAGCCACATAGTTCGCAGCGGGCGCCTTCGCGACCTGGGAATGGCCGCTATATATCCATATGCAAAGAACTCCCACATTGAAAGCGCCACTCATCGTCGTTCAAATTCCTTTAATCTTGCTTGGTAACAGAGCGGCAACAAAGCTTGTCAAAGCATCTCAATTCGCCAAAAAAGTCCAAACGCGTTTCGGGCGCACATTACGCCCTTGTTCACTGGTTCTGGCATTGCATGGAGAAAGCAGCAGTGATTCATATTGCGTCAGCAGTTGATTAAATATCCTCCGCCCACACGGGCGTGAGCAAAAGTGCATCTTGGTCATAGTGGTTCGCTAATAGTCTTTAGTAGACGCCGCAATGTCCTCCATAAATCAAAATTAAAATCCACAATGGGCTGCTATAAACTTGCCTCGCCGCCGCTCTGTGTAATCCTTCCAAAGCAACCGGAAAAACGACGTTCCAAACGTGCCATGAAATACAGAGCACTGGAGCCACATAGTTCGCAGCGGGGCGCCTTCGCGACCTGGGAATGGCCGCTATATATCCATATGCAAAGAACTCCCACATAGAAAGCGCCACTCATCGTCGTTCAAATTCCTTTAATCTCGCTTGGTAACAGAGCGGCAACAAAGCTTGTCAAAGCATCTCAATTCGCCAAAAAAGTCCAAACGCGTTTCGGGCGCACATTCGCCCTTGTTCACTGGTTCTGGCATTGCATGGAGAAAGCAGCAGTGATTCATATTGCGTCAGCAGTTGATTAAATATCCTCCGCCCACACGGGCGTGAGCAAAAGTGCATCTTGGTCATAGTGGTTCGCTAATAGTCTTTAGTAGACGCCGCAATGTCCTCCATAAATCAAAATTAAAATCCACAATGGGCTGCTATAAACTTGCCTCGCCGCCGCTCTGTGTAATCCTTCCAAAGCATATATATATATATATATTATCTACTGGCGGTCGCCAGTAGATAGTTATAGTTACAACCTATTATCCATAGGAAATCTGCGACATTCTATTTGAAATAACTCTCTTGCCGGTTGACGTATCTTCGCAAAATTTTCAAACTTTGTGGCCCGCTCCGGTCCGCTCCTACCCTGAAAGTCTCGGGGGATTCGTCAAGCGGGGGCCGAGAAAAAGGGGGTCCCAAAACGAGTTTTCCCCATGCAATTTTCCATAGGAAACTTTAGACACGGCTACAGCCCGAACTGCTGAACGGAATTACACCAAATTTGGCAAAGAGGTAGTTCTTGGTTCAGAAAGAACCCTTTTTGTTAAATGGTGTAAATCCGTTCAGTAGTTGCTGAGAAAATCAAAAGTAAAAAGATAGTGATATCTATGGCCGAGTAGGGTCCGCGTACTCTCCCGATCACGAGCTGCATGTTAATTGGCTGTCAGCTGGCTGTCAACATTCCGATTCAGGAAATGTTGGCAGCCATTTTGTCCCTCGGTAGAACCGAGGGACAGAAACAAGTGCGCAAAGCGCACAAAGGGGGCAGGGTAGAAACACCCTGCCCCCTGGGTTTGCTCAGGGGTCCCACAAGGACCCCCTGGGCAAAAAATAATAATTTTTTTAAAAAAAAATCGGCAGGATGCGCTCAGGGTGCGCGAATCCTGCCAAAAAAAAAAAAACATCGTAGCGCGGTCTCCCGCGCTTCGATTGTATTTTGCCCCCGGGTGGCCCAAGTCCCGGGGCATGGTGGGGGGGGGATAATTTAATGTGTGGGGGGCCTCAAAGGGCCCCCCAAGCCCCAGGGACTGCCACCCCCCGGGGCTTTTTTTTAAAAATGGTGCGGGAGGGCTCTGAGCCCTCCCGCAGCCCCGGGGACCACCACCTCCCCGGGGCTTTTTTTTTATTAATTAAAAAACCTGTGTGGGGGGGGCTCCAGCCCCCCCACACGCCCCGGGGACCGCCACCTCCCCGGGGCACTAAACATTTAAATATGGGGGTCCGTTACGGACCCCCAGAGCCCGGGGACCACCACCTCCCCGGGGCTGTGAACTGAATGGGAGGGGGCCGCGCGGCCCCCCTCCTGGAGCCCTTGATGGCCCTGGGGACCACCACACCCCAGGGCCGGCTCCTGCAGTGTCCCGGGGTGCCTACCCCCGGGACACTGCTGTTTGCAATGACAGGACGGGAGCCTCGCGGCTCCTGTCCTGTCATTGCAAACTGCTTTGGATATTGGAAGAGAGAGCAGGGAAACCTGCTCTCTCTTCCAATATCCAAAGCCGATTGCTTTTCCACATGGGGAGCAGCATGTTAGCTGCTCCCCATGTGTAAAAGCAATGCCGGCTCCCGTAGGACACGGGGAGCCGGTGGGACTGTGGGGGGATTGGGGACCCCCCCACAGTCCCCAACGAGAGGGCCAGCCCCGGGGGATGGGGTCCCCGGGGCAAGTAGTGGCCCGGGAGGGGGGGCCACGCGGCCCCCCTCCCCAAAAAAAAAACAAAACAAAAAAAACGGAAAGGCCGGCCCCAGGGGATGGGGTCCCCGGGGCCTTAAATGGCCTGAGGAGGGGGGCCAGGCAGCCCCCCTCCCTACGAAAAAAAAAAAATCGAGGCCATGCCCCGGGGGATGGGGTCCCCGGGGCCAATACAGGCCCAGGGAAGGGGGCCACGCGGCCCCCTTCCCGTTTTTTTTTTTTAATTTGTAATTAAAAAAAGGGGTAAGGCCCTGGGGGATGGGGTCCCCAGGGCATAAAAACTGGAAAAAGGAAGGGGGGCCACAGAGCCCCCCTTCAGGGGACAATTTTTTTTTTTTTTTTTAAACGATCGGGCCCGCAGGCCCCGCCCCTTCTTTCACCACTCTGCAAACGCGCCCCTGGCGCGTTTGCAGAGAGAGCGAATTCCCCTTGAATACTGGGGGTCCCTGGGGGCCAACTAGCCCACCAGGAACCTCCAGTATGCGCCAGGGGGCTGCCTTGCAGAGAGGTGTACAGAGGCCACGCCCCTTTTTACACCTCTCTGCAACGCAGCTCTGTGGCACTTTTTGGAGGTATATGGTGGGCTAGTTGGACTCCGGGGACCCTCAGGATTCAAGGGGACTTAATTCCCCAACTTAAAACGCGCCACGGGGCGCGTTTGCACAGTGGTGAAGGGAGGGCGGGGCTTCAGGTGACATGTGTGCAAACAGGCCCCGTGGCGCGTTTTAAGATGGGGAATTAAATCCCCTTCAATCCTGAGGGTCCCTGGGGGCCAACTAGCCCAACAGGTACATCCAGAAAGCGCCACAGAGCTGCGTTGCAGAGAGGTGTAAAAGGGGTGTGGCCTCTCTACACGTCTCTGCAACGCAGCCCCTAGCGCATATTGGAGGTTCCTGGTGGGCTAGTTGGCCCCTAGGGACCCTCAGGATTCAAGGGGACTTAATCCCCCAACTTAAAACGCGCCACGGGGCGCGTTTGCACAGATGTCACCTCAGGCCCCGCCCCCTCCCTTCACCATTGTGCAAATATTCTTCTAAAATCATCCGAAATACGAATTCCTATTTACTCACCTGTTATAAGGAGAGACCTCAGTGCTGCATCTTTCAGCCCAGTACTGGTCCTGAAAAGTAATTTTAACCGTACTTACCAGTAACTTGAATTTCCTTCCATAGGATATCATTGCCTGCTTTTTGTTGAAAAAGTTTCTAAGTGTGGAGTTTTGGAACTTTAAAATATTCCTCTAAAATCAGCCGAAATATGAATTCCGATTTACTCACCTGTTATCAGGAGAGACCTCAGTGCTGTATCTTTCAGCCCAGTACTAATCCTGAAAAGTAATTTTAACCGTACTTACCAGTAACTTGAATTTCCTTCCATAGGCTAACATTGACTGGTTTCACTTGGAAATTCTTCTAAGTGTGGAGTTTTGGAACTTTATAATATTCCTCTAAAATCAGCCAAAGTACGAATTCCAATTTACTCACCTGTTATCAGGAGAGAGCCCAGTGCTGCATCTTTTAGCCCAGCACTGACCCTGAAAAGTAATTTTAACCGTACTTACCAGTAACTTGAATTTCCTTCATAGGCTAACATTGACTGGTTTCACTTGGAAATTCTTCTAAGTGTGGAGTTTTGGAACTTTATAATATTCCTCTAAAATCAACCAAAGTACGAATTCCAATTTACTCACCTGTTATCAGGAGAGAACCCAGTGCTGCATCTTTTAGCCCAGCACTGACCCTGAAAAGTAATTTTAACCGTACTTACCAGTAACTTATATTTTCTTCCATAGGAATCCATTGTCTGGTTTTCAGCAGAAAAGTTTCAAAGTGTCGATTTTCACAAACTACAAATATTCCTAAAAAATCGCCTGTATGACTTAAACGCTTTCTTTCAACTGTTTACAGGAGATGCACCAGTGCTGGATCCAGGATCCAACACTGAGTAAGAAAAAGTAACGATAACAGTTTTTAACTTCTAAGTGAATTTCTTTCCATAGGATAACATTGGTGATTCTATGAGAAAAAGTTTCTAAGTGTGAACTTTTAAAGTACAATAATATTCCTTAAAAATCACGACTGTAACCAAAACGCTTTTACTCAACTGTTTACAGGAGATGTCCCAGGACTGAATCTAGGATCCAGTCCTGTGGTTAGAAAAGTAATCCATAAAGTAACTAATTGCATTTAACTAGAAATTCACATTGAGCTGAATGTTGCATTGTGTTTGAAAATGTGTTGCCCATTGCAACAACTGTAACTACTGTACTTAAAAGTCTATTGCCTATGTGCAAAGTATTTAAACTAAAGTAATTCATTCTGAGAAAGTATTTTTTGTAATGTAAAGTATAATGTAATTACAATGTAATTTAAAAAATAAAATATTTAAAAAAAAATTGTTTCTAAAAAATTTGGAAATCAGTATGAAAAAAATTTATATAACAATTAATACATTTAAAAATTGTCATTTACAAAACCTTTGAAATTCACTGAAAAAACCGTAGGTTTCAGACATGTTATAGTTACAAATTAGCTTTTAAAAAACCTTTGAAATTCACTGAAAAAACCATAGGTTTCAGGGACGTTATAGTTACAAATTAGCATTTAAAAAACCTTTGAAATTCACTGAAAAAACCATAGGTTTTAGGGACAGTTATAGTTAGTTGGACATTGCACTCGTACAAAACCCGTGAAATTCCCCCGTTATAGTTAGTCCAGCTAACTATAACTCGCGCCCCACAATGCACTGCTGATGACGTCACATATTACATCACTCATGACATGGTCAGTGACATCACTGATGACATCACTGATGACATCTCAAATGACATCACTGATGACATCATCCACGTGATAATCTGATGCACCTCCTCACACCCCAATATAACCTTTGATACACCCACTCTAAATTACAGACTGCCATTCGCAAAACCATAGACACTCCAACACCAATAACTACATACCCACTCACTGATTCTTAGGTCTACGCACACATCCACTCACTCACCCGTACAGTCACTCATACTTACGGTCACTCAGTACAGGACTATCATATGCACTCATACTCCTATATAGACACTCAAACACCGCCACTCATCCATAGAGGTACTCACACACCTAGTCAGTCATGCAAATAATTAAACACACTACCATTTACTCACCTATACAGTTATACACACACCAGCTCACTTACTCATACAAATAGTAGCACATTCTTACGCTCTTATACAATCACTGATACAAGCACACACTCATCCATACAGCCACTATCACAATCACTCACTCTCGCTTATAGCTATTTATATACTCCAACACACATATATACTGCCTTTCACATATGTAGTTACTCACACATGTACCACTGGGACATACATTCACTCACTAACACACTCTTACACACACTTACCCACCCATACAGTCTATCACAGATGCACTCTTGAAACCATCCACCCAGTGAATCACCCACTCACACATCTATGCACAGAGTTGCACACACCCCTCCCACACAAACACTCAGGCACCCATACAGATACTCAGACAAGCATTCAATAACTCATATAGACACTCATGTAGCTATTCACAAACACATGCAGCCACTTACACAGCAACAGACAGACGGATACAGACATTCACCCAGTTTAGTCACTAACCCATGCATTCAGTAAGATACGTTAAATCACTCACTTATAGAGTCAGTCACGCACCTACTAAATCATCCATACAGACACTTACACACCCACTCATTCTTCAATACGTCTTTTCCTATATATATTAAAAATATTTAAACTTTACAGAAACACACAGTCACTGGATGATGTCATCAGTGATGTCATTTGAGATGTCATCAGTGATGTCATCAGTGATGTCACTGACCATGTCATGAGTGATGTAATATGTGACGTCATCAGCAGTGCATTGCGGGGCGCGAGTTATAGTTAGCTGGACTAACTATAACGGGGGAATTTCACGGGTTTTGTACGAGTGCAATGTCCAACTAACTATAACTGTCCCTAAAACCTATGGTTTTTTCAGTGAATTTCAAATGTTTTTTAAATGCTAATTTGTAACTATAACGTCCCTGAAACCTATGGTTTTTTCAGCGAATATATATATATATATATATATATTCTGCTCCAAAGGTTGTCCACCTGGTGAGTAGCACTCGATCAGCAGCTTTGTTTATGATAGGCAGGGACGAGGATCCACTTGTAGAAGCTGCTCCGTAATGGAAATGCCTGACGCGTTTCGAAGCTCCATATGCTTCTCTTCAGAGGCTTGAACGGAGACAGTGTGTGCAAACGCTGAACCCACTTCGCCATTTTCATATTGCACACCCACCAATGGGAGGCTCGAATGAGACTGTGCATTGTGGGAAATGTGGTCCGGATAGCACACAAATCTTGTCCTGTATGGACCCTGCAAGTGGACTCGTCCTCAATCCTGTTTGCGGCAGCTGACCCACGAGGCCCCCATAACATTACGGGGTGGTGCACACTCCGCGGCAGGATGGCCGCGTATTACATTCTGCTCCAAAGGTTGTCCACCTGGTGAGTAGCACTCGATCAGTAGCTTTGTTTATGATAGGCAGGGACGAGGATCCGCTTGCAGAAGCTGCTCCGTAATGGAAATGCCTGACGTGTTTCGAAGCTCCATATGCTTCTCTTCAGAGGCTTGAACGGAGACAGTGTGTGAAAACGCTGAACCCACTTCGCCATTTTCATATTGCACACCCACCAATGGGAGGCTAGAATGAGACTGTGCATTGTGGGAAATGTGGTCCGGATAGCACACAAATCTTGTCCTGTATGGACCCTGCAAGTGGACTCGTCCTCAATCCTGTTTGCGGCTGCTGACCCACGTGGCCCCCATAACATTACGGGGTGGTGCACACTCTGCGGCAGGACGGCCGCGTATTACATTCTGCTCCAAAGGTTGTCCACCTGGTGAGTAGCACTCGATCAGCAGCTTTGTTTATGATAGGCAGGGACGAGGATCCGCTTGTAGAAGCTGCTCCGTAATGGAAATGCCTGACGCGTTTCGAAGCTCCATATTCTTCTCTTCAGAGGCTTGAACGGAGACAGTGTGTGCAAACGCTGAACCCACTTCGCCATTTTCATATTGCACACCCACCAATGGGAGGCTCAAATGAGACTGTGCATTGTGGGAAATGTGGTCCGGATAGCACACAAATCTTGTCCTGTATGGACCCTGCAAGTGGATTCGTCCTCAATCCTGTTTGCGGCTGCTGACCCACGTGGCCCCCATAACATTACGGGGTGGTGCACACTCCGCGGCAGGACGGCCGCGTATTACATTCTGCTCCAAAGGCTGTCCACCTGGTGAGTAGCACTCGATCAGTAGCTTTGTTTATGATAGGCAGGGACGAGGATCCGCTTGTAGAAGCTGCTCCGTAATGGAAATGCCTGACGCGTTTCGAAGCTCCATATGCTTCTCTTCAGAGGCTTGAACGGAGACAGTGTGTGCAAACGCTGAACCCACTTCGCTATTTTCATATTGCACACCCACCAATGGGAGGCTCGAATGAGACTGTGCATTGTGGGAAATGTGGTCCGGATAGCACACAAATCTTGTCCTGTATGGACCCTGCAACTGGATTCATCCTCAATCCTGTTTGTGGCTGCTGACCCACGTGGCCCCCATAACATTACCGGGTGGTGCACACTCCGCGGCAGGACGGCCGCGTATTACATTCTGCTCCAAAGGTTGTCCATCTGGTGAGTAGCACTCGATCAGCAGCTTTGTTTATGATAGGCAGGGAAGAGGATCCGCTTGTAGAAGCTGCTCCGTAATGGGAATGCCTGACGCGTTTCGAAGCTCCATATGCTTCTCTTCAGAGGCTTGAACGGAGACAGTGTGTGCAAACGCTGAACCCACTTTGCCATTTTCATATTGCACACCCACCAATGGGAGGCTCGAATGAGACTGTGCATTGTGGGAAATGTGGTCCGGATAGCACACAAATCTTGTCCTGTATGGACCCTGCAAGTGGTCTCGTCCTCAATCCTGTTTGCGGCTGCTGACCCACGTGGCCCCCATTACATTACGGGGTGGTGCACACTGCGCGGCAGGACGGCCGCGTATTACATTCTGCTCCAAAGGTTGTCCACCTGGTGAGTAGCACTCGATCAGCAGCTTTGTTTATGATAGGCAGGGATGAGGACCCGCTTGTAGAAGCTGCTCCGTAATGGAAATGCCTGACACGTTTCGAAGCTCCATATGCTTCTCTTCAGAGGCTTGAACGGAGACAGTGTGTGCAAACGCTGAACCCACTTCGCCATTTTCATATTGCACACGCACCAATGGGAGGCTCGAATGAGACTGTGCATTGTGGGAAATGTGGTCCGGATAGCACACAAATCTTGTCCTGTATGGACCCTACAAGTGGACTCGTCCTCAATCCTGTTTGCGGCTGCTGACCCACGTGGACCCATAACATTACGGGGGTGGTGCACACTCCCGCGGCAGGATGGCCGAGTATTACATTCTGCTCCAAAGGTTGTCCACCTGGTGAGTAGCACTCGATCAGCAGCTTTGTTTATGATAGGCAGGGACGAGGATCCGCTTGTAGAAGCTGCTCCGTAATGGAAATGCCTGACGCGTTTCGAAGCTCCATATGCTTCTCTTCAGAGGCTTGAACGGAGACAGTGTGTGCAAACGCTGAACCCACTTCGCCATTTTCATATTGCACACCCACCAATGGGAGGCTCGAATGAGACTGTGCATTGTGGGAAATGTGGTCCGGATAGCACACAAATCTTGTCCTGTATGGACCCTGCAAGTGGACTCGTCCTCAATCCTGTTTGCGGCTGCTGACCCACGTGGCCCCCATAACATTACGGGGTGGATCACACTCTGCGGCAGGACGGCCGCGTATTACATTCTGCTCCAAAGGTTGTCCACCTGGTGAGTAGCACTCGATCAGCAGCTTTGTTTATGATAGGCAGGGACGAGGATCCGCTTGTAGAAGCTGCTCCGTAATGGAAATGCCTGACGCGTTTCGAAGCTCCATATTCTTCTCTTCAGAGGCTTGAACGGAGACAGTGTGTGCAAACGCTGAACCCACTTCGCCATTTTCATATTGCACACCCACCAATGGGAGGCTCGAATGAGACTGTGCATTGTGGGAAATGTGGTCCGGATAGCACACAAATCTTGTCCTGTATGGACCCTGCAAGTGGATTCGTCCTCAATCCTGTTTGCGGCTGCTGACCCACGTGGCCCCCATAACATTACGGGGTGGTGCACACTCCGCGGCAGGACGGCCGCGTATTACATTCTGCTCCAAAGGTTGTCCACCTGGTGAGTAGCACTCGATCAGCAGCTTTGTTTATGATAGGCAGGGACGAGGATCCGCTTGTAGAAGCTGCTCCGTAATGGAAATGCCTGACGCGTTTCGAAGCTCCATATGCTTCTCTTCAGAGGCTTGAACGGAGACAGTGTGTGCAAACGCTGAACCCACTTCGCTATTTTCATATTGCACACCCACCAATGGGAGGCTCGAATGAGACTCTGCATTGTGGGAAATGTGGTCCGAATAGCACACAAATCTTGTCCTGTATGGACCCTGCAAGTGGACTCGTCCTCAATCCTGTTTGCGGCTGCTGACCCACGTGGCCCCCATAACATTACGGGGTAGTGCACACTCCGCGGCAGGACGCCGCGTATTACATTCTGCTCCAAAGGTTGTCCACCTGGTGAGTAGCACTCGATCAGCAGCTTTGTTTATGATAGGCAGGGACGAGGATCCGCTTGTAGAAGCTGCTCCGTAATGGAAATGCCTGACGCGTTTCGAAGCTCCATATGCTTATCTTCAGAGGCTTGAACGGAGACAGTGTGTGCAAACGCTGAACCCACTTCGCCATTTTCATATTGCACACCCACCAATGGGAGGCTCGAATGAGAATGTGCATTGTGGGAAATGTGGTCCGGATAGCACACAAATCTTGTCCTGTATGGACCCTACAACTGGATTCATCCTCCATTCCTGTTTGTGGCTGCTGACCCACGTGGCCCCCATAACATTACCGGGTGGTGCACACTCCGCGGCAGGACGGCCGCGTATTACATTCTGCTCCAAAGGTTGTCCATCTGGTGAGTAGCACTCGATCAGCAGCTTTGTTTATGATAGGCAGGGAAGAGGATCCGCTTGTAGAAGCTGCTCCGTAATGGGAATGCCTGACGTGTTTCGAAGCTCCATATGCTTCTCTTCAGAGGCTTGAACGGAGACAGTGTGCGCAAACGCTGAACCCACTTCGCCATTTTCATATTGCACACCCACCAATGGGAGGCTCGAATGAGACTGTGCATTGTGGGAAATGTGGTCCGGATAGCACACAAATCTTGTCCTGTATGGACCCTGCAAGTGGTCTCGTCCTCAATCCTGTTTGCGGCTGCTGACCCACGTGGCCCCCATTACATTACGGGGTGGTGCACACTGCGCGGCAGGACGGCCGCGTATTACATTCTGCTCCAAAGGTTGTCCACCTGGTGAGTAGCACTCGATCAGCAGCTTTGTTTATGATAGGCAGGGACGAGGACCCGCTTGTAGAAGCTGCTCCGTAATGGAAATGCCTGACACGTTTCGAAGCTCCATATGCTTCTCTTCAGAGGCTTGAACGGAGACAGTGTGTGCAAACGCTGAACCCACTTCGCCATTTTCATATTGCACACGCACCAATGGGAGGCTCGAATGAGACTGTGCATTGTGGGAAATGTGGTCCGGATAGCACACAAATCTTGTCCTGTATGGACCCTACAAGTGGACTCGTCCTCAATCCTGTTTGCGGCTGCTGACCCACGTGGACCCATAACATTACGGGGTGGTGCACACTCCGCGGCAGGATGGCCGAGTATTACATTCTGCTCCAAAGGTTGTCCACCTGGTGAGTAGCACTCGATCAGCAGCTTTGTTTATGATAGGCAGGGACGAGGATCCGCTTGTAGAAGCTGCTCCGTAATGGAAATGCCTGACGCGTTTCGAAGCTCCATATGCTTCTCTTCAGAGGCTTGAACGGAGACAGTGTGTGCAAACGCTGAACCCACTTCGCCATTTTCATATTGCACACCCACCAATGGGAGGCTCGAATGAGACTGTGCATTGTGGGAAATGTGGTCCGGATAGCACACAAATCTTGTCCTGTATGGGCCCTGCAAGTGGACTCGTCCTCAATCCTGTTTGCGGCTGCTGACCCACGTCGCCCCCATAACATTACGGGGTGGTACACACTCCACGGCAGGACGGCCGCGTATTACATTCTGCTCCAAAGGTTGTCCACTTGGTGAGTAGCACTCGATCAGCAGCTTTGTTTATGATAGGCAGGGACGAGGATCCGCTTGTAGAAGCTGCTCCGTAATGGAAATGCCTGACGCGTTTCGATGCTCCATATGCTTCTCTTCAGAGGCATGAACGGAGACAGTGTGTGTAAACGCTGAACCCACTTCGCCATTTTCATATTGCACACCCACCAATGGGAGGCTCGAATGAGACTGTGCATTGTGGGAAATGTGGTCCGGATAGCACACAAATCTTGTCCTGTATGGACCCTGCAAGTGGACTCGTCCTCAATACTGTTTGCGGCTGCTGACCCAAGTGGCCCCATAACATTACGGGGTGGTGCACACTCCGCGGCAGGATGGCCGCGTATTATATTCTGCTCCAAAGGTTGTCCACCTGGTGAGTAGCACTCGATCAGCAGCTTTGTTTATGATAGGCAGGGACGAGGATACGCTTGTAGAAGCTGCTCCGTAATGGAAATGCCTGACGCGTTTCAAAGCTCCATATGCTTCTCTTCAGAGGCTTGAACGGAGACAGTGTGTGCAAACGCTGAACCCACTTCGCCATTTTCATATTGCACACCCACCAATGGGAGGCTCGAATGAGACTGTGCATTGTGGGAAATGTGGTCCGGGTAGCACACAAATCTTGTCCTGTATGGACCCTGCAAGTGGACTCGTCCTCAATCCTGTTTGCGGCTGCTGACTCACGTGGCCCCCATAACATTACGGGGTGGTGCACACTCCGCGGCAGGACGGCCGCGTATTACATTCTGCTCCAAAGGTTGTCCACCTAGTGAGTAGCACTCGATCAGCAGCTTTGTTTATGATAGGCAGGGACGAGGATCCGCTTGTAGAAGCTGCTCCATAATGGAAATGCCTGACGCGTTTCGAAGCTCCATATGCTTCTCTTCAGATGCTTGAACGGAGACAGTGTGTGCAAACGCTGAACCCACTTTGCCATTTTCATATTGCACACCTACCATTGGGAGGCTCGAATGAGACTGTGCATTGTGGGAAATGTGGTCCGGATAGCACACAAATCTTGTCCTGTATGGACCCTGCAAGTGGACTCGTCCTCAATCCTGTTTGCGGCTGCTGACCCACGTGGCCCCCATAACATTACAGGGTGGTGCACACTCCGCGGCAGGACGGCCGCGTATTACATTCTGCTCCAAAGGTTGTCCACCTGGTGAGTAGCACTCGATCAGCAGCTTTGTTTATGATAGGCAGGGACGAGGATCCGCTTGTAGAAGCTGCTCCGTAATGGAAATGCCTGACGCGTTTCGAAGCTCCATATGCTTCTCTTCAGATGCTTGAACGGAGCCAGTGTGTGCAAACACTGAACCCACTTCGCCATTTTCATATTGCACACCCACCAATGGGAGGCTCGAATGAGACTGTGCATTGTGGGAAATGTGGTCCGGATAGCACACAAATCTTGTCCTGTATGGACCCTGCAAGTGGACTCGTCCTCAATCCTGTTTGCGGCTGCTGACCCACGTGGCCCCCATAACATTACAGGGTGGTGCACACTCCGCGGCAGGACGGCCGCGTATTACATTCTGCTCCAAAGGTTGTCAACCTGGTGAGTAGCACTCGATCAGCAGCTTTGTTTATGATAGGCAGGGACGAGGATCCGCTTGTAGAAGCTGCTCCGTAATGGAAATGCCTGACGCGTTTCGAAGCTCCATATGCTTCTCTTCAGAGGCTTGAACGGAGACAGTGTGTGCAAACGCTGAAATCCAACAGAATTGAGGACGAGTCCACTTGCAGGGTCCATACAGGACAAGATTTGTGTGCTATCCGGACCACATTTCCCACAATGCACAGTCTCATTCAAGCTACCCATTGGTGGGTGTGCAATATGAAAATGGCGAAGTGGGTTCAGCGTTTGCACACACTGTCTCCGTTCAAGCCTCTGAAGAGAAGCATATGGAGCTTCGAAACGTGTCAGGCATTTCCATTACGGAGCAGCTTCTACAAGCTGATCCTCGTCCCTGCCTTTCATAAACAAAGCTGCTGATCGAGTGCTACTCACCTGGTGGACAACCTTTGGAGCAGAATGTAATAAGCGGCCGTCCTGCCGCGGAGTGTGCACCACCCCGTAATGTCATGGGGGCTATGTGGGTCAGCAGCCGCAAACAGGATTGAGGACGAGTCCACTTGCAGGGTCCATACAGGACAAGATTTGTTTGCTATCCGGACCACATTTCCCACAATGCACAGTCTCATTCGAGCTACCCATTGGTGGGTGTGCAATATGAAAATGGCGAAGTGGGTTCAGCGTTTGCACACACTGTCTCCGTTCAAGCCTCTGAAGAGAAGCATATGGAGCTTCGAAACGCGTCAGGCATTTCCATTACGGAGCAGCTTCTACAAGCGGATCCTCGTCCCTGCCTTTCATAAACAAAGCTGCTGATCGAGTGCTACTCACCTGGTGGACAACCTTTGGAGCAGAATGTAATACGCGGCCGTCCTGCCACGGAGTGTGCACCACCCCGTAATGTCATGTGGGTCAGCAGCCGCAAACAGGATTGAGGACGAGTCCACTTGCAGGGTCCATACAGGACAAGATTTGTGTGCTATCCGGACCACATTTCCCACAATGCACAGTCTCATTCGAGCTACCCATTGGTGGGTGTGCAATATGAAAATGGCGAAGTGGGTTCAGCGTTTGCACACACTGTCTCCGTTCAAGCCTCTGAAGAGAAGCATATGGAGCTTCAAAACGCGTCAGGCATTTCCATTACGGAGCAGCTTCTACAAACGGATCCTCGTCCCTGACTTTCATAAACAAAGCTGCTGATCGAGTGCTACTCACCTGGTGGACAACCTTTGGAGCAGAATATATATATATATATATATATATATATATATATATATATATATATTACAGACCCACTCAAACATTCATGCACCCACTCACAGATCCACACAGGCACTCACACACCCACTCACACATAGACTCAGACAATTACTCATATACCACTCATTATCTCACTCAATCACCCATGCACGCACTGATGCACTCATTGAGTCACCCATAAACCACTCATACACTCACTCACCCATACATGCACTAATGCACTCAGTCAATCACCCGTATACCACTCATGCACTCATCTACTCACCCATACACCACTCATATACTCACTCACTCATTCAATTAGTCAATCACACAGGAACACACTGATACACTCATTCAGTCACCCATACATCACTCATACACTCACTCAGTCACCCATACATGCACTCATGCACTAAGTCAATCACCCATACATGCACTGATGTACAATTTCAGTCACTCATACACCACTCATACTTTCACTCACCTATACATGTATCATGCACTTAGTCAATCACCCATGTACACACTGATACACTCATTCAGTCACCCATATACCACTCATACACTGACCCAGCCATACACACACCAATGCCCTAAGTCAATCACCCATGCATGCACTGATACACTCATTCAGTCACTCATACACCACTCATGCACTCACTCAATCATCCAAACACATACTGATGCACTAAATCAAACACCCATACACACACTGATGCACTCATTCAGTCATCCATACACAACTCATACACTCACTCACCCATACATGCACTCATGCACTCAGTCAATCACCCATGTATGCACTGATCCACTCATTGAGTCACCCATACACTACTCATGCACTCACTCACCCATACACACACTCATGCACCTAGTCAATCTCCTACACACCGCTCATGCACTCATTTTATTACTCATATACCATTCATACACTCAGTCACTCATCCATACATGCACTTATGCCCTCACTTACTAACACATACACCACTCATGCAGCCACTCTAACACCCACTGACTCACTTATACAACCACTCACACACTCAATCACTCACTTCCACACCAGCCTTTCTTACATATACACAAACATACAGTTTATCTATTTTTTAACCATGCAAGGTGGTTCTAAAGAGAACCTATTTGTCATCTTTTTTCTGGAACTGTTGTTGTATTTTTTTTGCTTTTTATCCTTTTGTCTTTTGTTGTGTGTTTAAAAAAATGGCAATTGGAACAAGAAAACATTATCTTCATGAAGTTAAAAAACTGTAACAAGTGGTATATTAAAAAAAAGCAGCACTTATGATTTCTGGCTGTTTCCAAAAGAACAGCAATAGACTGTTCGCCAGCAGTCAACATATTGTTGCAGTCCAGACACAAGCTTGCTTCTCTACTTAACTCTGGAGATAGTTCAGGCAGCCGTTTTTCAACTGCATCAGGATTTGTCTCTCCTGGAGTAGGTGGCAGAGCAGATGATGTTGAAGGCTCACTGCCAGTTCTGTGCCTCTGAGCAACCACCAATTGTCGGTAGTGGTAGGTTTCCAAATTGTATAACATGCTCATTGTTCCGCATGAGTATTTTTTTGCAGTGCCCCTAGAAAGGGTTTTCTGACACAGGACACACAACCCATTTGATGACAGTTTTCTGTTCGCCTGATGGGATTGTAAAACATTCCATGCCACCGGATGGTGCTTTGGGGCTGGTTCCTCTTAACCAGACTCTCCTTCAGGGCGTGGCTCTCCTTTTTCTTCATTCCCTCCAGATGCCATTTTATAATTAAAGAAATAACAAAAATCACTCAAAAGGGAGCTGTTGCAGTTTCAGTATAAAACAGCTTAGAAGAATCATCCAATACCTCAACTGGCACAATGAAAAAAGAAACTTAGGTGGGTACTTCCTTTCAATATTAGTGAAAACTGTCATATTCAATCAAATCTCTTTGTTATGTGGTCACTTAATTTTTGCGAATACCAATGTCATCATGCAATGTGACATCATTGCGAAAACAGCAAATAGAATTTAAAAGTGCTTTTCCAAAAAATTACCTACATAAATACAAGTTTCAACATTATGTTACTAAACTACTGACCGTCTGTCGGTGCTGGAGGCTTGAGCAGTAAAGATCTGCTGAAATATCACACCCATGAGTGCACTCATTTATGGCTGAAGTTTACAGTTCATCCTTGTGGTTTCATATATATATATATCAGACTTTATTGAAAACACTGCAAATTTGTGATTAACCAGATCAACGTAAACTACGTATCGCAATACCCGACAACATCGCGAAGGACAGCATCGTCACAAAAATGACAAATAGAATTTAAAAGTGTTTTTGGAAAAAAACTACAGACATAAATGAAAGTTTAAAGATTATGTTAGTAAACTGGTGATGTCAAGCATTAATTTAGCATTCATTTAAATGTCGGTATATATGTGCTTTAGAAAACACTGCAAATCCATGATTAACCGCGTCACCGCAATACATACAATGTGACAGTTCATGACGAATTTGCAAATAGTGAAAAAAAAAAAATAACAATCATCAAACCACTAAAAAAACTCCTCATTAAACTAGTCACACACTGCAAATAAAATGTTACAATAAAGAGAATATATAGTTAGGAAACAGAACTATACACTCTAATGGTGCAGGTGAAGTTCCATTCTGGTCCAGTCAATCACAAAGCTACTGACACACAGACACATAGACACTCACACTCACTCACACATCTATTTGACATCTACCCACAGATCCACACAGTGACTCACACACCCATACACTCACTCACTCACCCACTCACAGACCAATACACCACTCACACACTCACTCATACACCTACCCAGATACTTTCACACCCACTCACAGAACCATAGCACCACTAACAGACCCACACACAGACCCACGAAGGCTCTCACACACCCACTCACAGACCCACACAGGCACTCACATACCCACTCACAGACCCATAGCACCACTCACACACCCACTCACAGACCCATAGTGCAACTCACACACCCACTCACAGACCCACATTGACTCTCACACACCCACTCACAGACCCACACAGGAACTCATATACCTACTCACAGACCTACAAAGCCACTAACACACCCTCTCACAGACCTACATCACCACTCACAGACCCACTCGCTGACCCCACAGGCCCTCACACACTCACTCACACACCAACACCCCCACTCACATACCCATAAAAACACTCACACACTCACTCACAGCCCCATACACCCACTCACACACCCACTCACCTACCTATATAGCCACTCACACACCCACTCTCAAAGGTTGAAGGTTACAGTTAGAAAATAAAATTTAAAAAACACTTTGAAAATTACTGAAAAAATCATAGGTTACAGGGTTGTTATAGTTAGGAAATAGAATTTAAAAAAAGTAGCAATTCATTGAAAAAATCAAAGGTTACAGGAATAATATATTTAGACTCAGATTTCACTCATACAAAACCATTGAAATTCAGCAGTTATAGTTACCTGAGCTAACTATAACTTACACCCCACGCAATGCACTGCTTATGATGTCCCTGTAACCTTTGGTTTTGTTTGTGAATTTCAAAGGCTTTTTTAAATTTTATTTCCTAACTGTAACCTTCAACCTTTTAGAGTTGGTGTGTTAGTGGCTGTATGGGTCAGAGAGTGGGCGTGTGAGTGGCTGTATGGGTCTGTGACTAGGTGTGTGAGATCTTATGTGGGTGTATGAGTGGGTGTGTGACTAGCTGCGTGGGTGTGTGAGTTGGTTTGTTAGTGGCTGAATGGGTTTTTGAGTGGGTGTGTGAGTGGCTGTATGTGTCTGTGAGTGGGTGTATGAGTAGCTGTGTTAGTGAGTGAGTAGGTTTGTGAGTGGCTATATGGGTCTGTGAGTGGGTATGTGAGTGGCTGTATCAGTCTGTACAGTGGATGGAGGAAGCGGGCAGGGCCTCCGATGAACTCCCAGCAATCCTACTGTGTAAGGCTTACTGGTTGTAACAGGAGAACCTCTTGGCCCCCAAAATACCATCAGAATGCAAGGGGACTTCATCGCCCAATGAGTAGTGCGCCAGGAGCCATGCTTACAGAGTGGTTGAGAAAGAGGGCAGGGCCTCCGACGAGCTCTTAGCAATTTCGCTGTGTGGGACTTACTGGTGGTAACAGGAGGGAGTCTTGGCCCTCATGGCCCTCAGCATCCGAGGTGACTTCAGCCCCCAATTAGTAGTGCACCAGGAGGCACAGTTTCAGAGTGGTGGACAAAGTGGACTGGGACAGAAACAATTTCTCAGCAATCCAGCTGTGTGGAACTTACTGGTGGTAACAGGAGGGATTCTTGGCCCCCGTGGGCCCTCAGCATCCTAGGGGACCTCATACCCCAACAAGTAGTGCACCAGGAGGCACGTTTGCTGAGTGGTGGACAAAGGGGGCAGGGCCTCCTATGTGCTCTCAGCAATCCCGCTGTGTGGGACTTACTGGTGATAACAGGAGGGGTTCTTGGCCCCAAGGATCATCAGCATCCAAGGGGACTTCATCCTCCAATGAGTAGTGTGCCAGGAGGTGCGTTTGCAAAGTGGTGAACAAAGGGGCAGGACCTCTGATGAGCTCTCAGTTAGGTTGTCATTGTATCCCTTTAGAGGAGTGTGCACTGCCACTAGTTGCAAAATCACATGCCTGACTCCAAACGCAGAAGGCACAAAAGTGGGTATACCAGGGGCTAAACACAC
This sequence comes from Calotriton arnoldi, assembly GCA_963921515.1. Lineage (NCBI taxonomy): Eukaryota > Metazoa > Chordata > Amphibia > Caudata > Salamandridae > Calotriton > Calotriton arnoldi. The sequence goes on from CAWUFW010001189.1 coordinate 1,425,841, forward strand.
AGTCACCCATTTTTTCTTTTTTTTTTTACAAAAAGAATGCCCTGTAGATGTAGCCTTTTTTGCAACTTAATAATAAAGTAGTTTTGTAAAGGTTGGCACATGTAGTTAAGGCAAAACGACGCAGACTGTGAGGATTGCAGTGGAGCTCACTTCAATTGTAAATCTAATGGTTCGTCTAGTGCTAGAATCCATGGCAGTGAGAAAGAACTGTTCTTATCCAGAAATCTGTGATAGCATGACTCCTCCTATACAAAAGACAACCAGACCACAAAGAGGTAAATCTCCACCAAACAAGGGTACTTCCTTTTAACTATATTAAATAAGTGTCTTTTTGTTTTGTTTCGTTTTGTTCAGCCACACCACGGAACTCCTCTGGACCGACCACCGCTGCATCCATTTCACCTTCCAGAAACCCACCACACACCACCACACCCAACAGATCCCACGCCGCTGCTGGAGCAAAGTCACCGAAGACCAACTCCGGGCAACCCTCGCTCTCAGCCCTCCCTCCGACCCATCCAACACCGACGACGCTGCCTGCAACCTCAGACGATGGATGGACGACTGTGCCAACACCCTCGCCCCGCTGAGACAAAAGCTCACCTACAGCGACACCACCAAAAGAGCCAGCTGGTTCACCTCGGAACTCCTAGCTTCCAAGCGTACCTGCCGGAAACTAGAGAAGAAATGGCACAGTGATAAGACACCGGACAGCCACACAGCCCACAAAGACGCCATCCATAACCACCACCACCTCATCAGGTCCGCCAAGAGAATCTCCTTCAAAGACCGCCTCGACAACAACGCACACAACAGCAAGGAGCTTTTCAACATCGTGAAGGAACTCTCCAATCCCAGCTCCAACACCAACGACATCCCGCCGTCGCAACCCCTGTGCGATTCCCTCGCCACCTTCTTTCACCGCAAGATCGCCGACATCCACGACAGCTTCAACACCCAGACAGCCCCAACTAAGATCGATGCACCAGACCCGCCACACACCATCGACCACGACCCCCTGCCAGCCTGGGCCAGCGTGAACATCGAGGACACCATCAAGACCATGAGCACAATACACTCCGGCTCCCCGTCAGACCCTCTCCCGCACCACATCTTCAACAAAGCCAGCAGCTCCATCGCACCCCACCTGTGCAACATCATCAATCTCTCCTTCGAGACCGCGACCTTCCCAGAGAGCTGGAAACACGCAGAGATCAACGCCCTACTCAAAAAACCCAAGGCGGACCCGAGAGACCTCAAGAACTTCCGGCCCATCTCTCTGCTTCCGTTCCCAGCCAAGGTCATCGAGAAGATCGTCAACAAACAGCTAACCCAATACCTCGAAGAAAACAGCATCCTGGACCCATCCCAATCAGGGTTCCGCAGCAACCACAGCACTGAGACTGCCCTCATCGCCGCCACCGACGACATCAGGATCCTGCTGGACAATGGTGAGACCGCAGCCCTCATCCTGCTGGACCTCTCCGCCGCCTTCGACACTGTCTGCCACCGCACTCTACGCGCACGCCTCCATGACGCAGGGATCCGAGACAAGGCCCTGGAATGGACCACCTCCTTCCTCGACGGCAGAACCCAGAGAGTCCGCCTCCCACCTTTCCGATCCGAAGCCTCCGAGATCATCTGCGGCGTACCCCAGGGATCGTCCCTCAGCCCAACACTGTTCAACATCTACATGGCCCGCTCGCACGCATCGCCAGACAGCACGACCTCAACATTATCTCCTACGCCGACGACACTCAACTGATCCTCTCCCTCACCAAGGACCCCCTCGCCGCCAAAGCCAATCTCCATGAAGGAATGAAGGCCGTCGCCGATTGGATGAAGATCAGCCGACTAAAGCTGAACACGGACAAAATGGAGGTCCTCATCCTCGGCTCCAACCCCTCAGCCTGGGACGACTCCTGGTGGCCAAAGACGCTGGGAGCAGCCCCGACACCCACCGACCACGCACGCAACCTGGGAGTCATCCTCGACTCAACGCTCTCCATGGCCAAGCAAGTCAACGCAGTCTCCTCCTCCTGCTTCAACACCCTCTGCATGCTTCGCAAGATCTACAGGTGGATCCCGACAGACACAAGAAGAACAGTCACCCAGGCCCTCGTCAGTAGCAGACTGGACTATGGGAACGCCCTCTACGCGGGAGCCCCGGCCAAGCTCATCAAGCGACTGCAACGCATACAAAACGCCTCCGCACGCCTGATCCTCGACGTACCACGCCACAGCCACATCACCCCCCACTTGAGGAACCTGCACTGGCTCCCCGTCGACAGGAGGATCACCTTCAAACTCCTCATCCACGCACACAAGGCACTCCACAAAACTGGCCCAGCCTACCTCAACAGACGACTCTTCTTCTACGTCACCAACCGCCAGCTCCGCTCCGCCGACCTCTCCCTCGCCACCGTCCCTCGCATTTGAAGAACAACCACCGGCGGCAGATCCTTCTCACACCTCGCCGCCAAGACCTGGAACACCCTTCCACTAAGCCTACGACAGACCCAAGACCTGCTGACTTTCAGGAGGCTACTCAAGACCTGGCTGTTCGACCAGTAGCAGCATCCCCCCCCTTCCCTCTCCCCAGCGCCTTGAGACCCTCGCGGGTAAGTAGTGCGCTCTACAAATTCTGTGATTGATTGATTGATTGATTGGAGATGTCCTCATATTCTTCAGCGTCTAGAAATCACCAAAATCTGCAGGAAATGTGAAGCAGGCCCTTTTGTAAAGCTGTCCATCATCCTGGTAAAAGGTGGGAAGACCAATGCATACTACTAAGGTGGACAAGGTGAGGCCAAATGGACAGAGCTTCAGGTGATTTGCACATTTGCACACTTGTAGTAATTAAAAGTGAAAACCATGGACTCTGCTCTCACCAGGAGAGGCAAAGCCCAGGTTCCTTTATAGAAAGGGAGGGGGCTGCACAGCCTCCCTCCCCCAGCCGAACTTGGCACCAGGGACCCTATCCCCCGGGACCCTTCCTCTTCAATCTGGGTGCCAAGAGCCCACACAGGGCACCCAGTCTTCAGCGCTGGGAACCGTGGGGTAGCCTCAATGCCCCTACCATCCCTGTGGTCTCACTGCCTTCAGCAGGAGCCAGCATTCCTCCCACACATAGGCAGCAGCCAATAATGCTGCTCCCTGAGTGTGAGAGCGATTCTGTCATCTGTTTTCCTGCCTGTTTAACAGCAGGCAGGGAAACAGATGTAACTCCACTCCGAGCAAGCAGGAGCAGTTTGGCAGCTCCCGCTTTCTGGGAGCGGAGTTTCTGTTTGCTCTCACTTGGCGGGATCTGTCAGAAAAGCAAACTACTATCTCCCGAGGGTGGGCACCTTGAGAGATAGCAGGAGGGGTGGTGAAGATCCCCAGGGCCATTAATTATATATTTTTTACCTACTGCCCATCACCAGTAGGTAGTTATCGCTATGATATATAGATGGGCACTTTTTGAGGAAAATTTAACAAAGATTCATCAAACAGCGTCAAAGTATAAGCAAGTCAAAAATTATTTTCTTGTGGAAAGTAGGTCCTAACAATAACTACCAACTGGCGACCAACAGTTATATATATATATACCAAATTTACCTTCCGTGGTTGCAGAAATAATGCACTCTCAGGACACACTCGCGGTATGCAGTTCAGCAATGTTTAATCTTGCTTCCACGTGGAAGTAATTTTGGGACTTTAACAACCGGCTGCTCTACCGGTACATGCACCACCTCCCAAGGGTCCACGACCCGGACTTGGGCGTTTTTTTCTGGGCTATATATATATATATATATATATATATATATATATATATATATATGTATATATATAAATAATATATATATATATAACTTTTGGTCGCCAGTTGGTAGTTATTGTTAGGACCTACTTTCCACAAGAAAATAATTTTATATATATATATATATATATATATATATATATATATATATATATATATATATATCTCCAAACCTCCAAAGACACTCCAAAAGGAAGACGGGGCACTCAAAGCTGTGATTCCCAGTGGACTTTATTTCTCACTCAACAAGAACACGGTCTCGCAGGACGCGTTTCGGCTACTGCCTTCTTCAACTACTGAGTGTCCATTTTGTTTTGACTTTATAGTGCAAAATAGAGATTGCAGGGTGGTAATCGATCGACATAGAAAAGTTCCTAGCCTTCTGCATTCAAAAATAAATGTCACTGAACATACACAGTTAAACCACTAATTTAAACAGTAATTCATGTAAAGGATACATACAAATAATGACAATAAAGCTGTCTCAATTCAGCCTACGTAGGCACGGACATATCTCATACAGGCTAAATCTGCCCGTATTTTCCAAAGGTGAAAAACAGGGAAAGCTAAACTATATACACCCAGTGTCTACCTACAGTGGCGAAACAGTCATGTACGTTCTGGCAGTAGGGTTCTGATAGGCAGTTCAGCTCAAGTGGGCAAAATCTCACTCCTACTGAACCTCTCCCACGTAAATCTACGGGGCAGGTAGGGCCAATTCGAATAGAGCATCTGTCAGGTAACTCACCCAACACAATAAAATAAATGTAGAAATCACACAAAGAAGAACTAGCAAGATCTATACTTTGTCTCAATATATGGCCCTCAACACTCGTAAAGTAACAGTGAGGCAATCTTACTATAGTCTCAACTAGTGTTTTGTGCTCAGCCCGTTAAGTAAATCTTCCAGTGAATCTTCCAGGACTCTACGACTACTCTGAATGCACTGGCATTCTCTAGTATCTGCAAAGAAGGAATATAAAAACAAAATACCATATTAGTTGACCAGTCATCAACTAACCAATTCAAATTTAAAAAACATATATACAAAAACGGATCAAATAACAAGCTGCTGGTAACCTGTCTCTGCCAAATTCTAAGGTAATAATGCTGACCTAATGCACAGTTGGTCATAGCAACATTATAAATGTACATGCATTTCTTCACTGGCATTGAGTCCCTTAGGTTCCATACTGTCTAATGCTAGTATGTATCTAGATTCAAGGATTCTGAGTTTCTTTTCCATGTCCCCCCTTCTCTCATCACTCCTTACCCCATCAATCACACTGTATCTCACATTGTTAATGTCATGTTCCGGACAATTGAGGCAGTGTTTAGCTAGAGCATAACTTAAATCTCTATTCTTTAGTGCTCTTAGATGCTGTAGTATCCGCCTGTGTACTTGTAAGGTCGTACTACCCACATACATTTTCCACAGCCACAGCTGATAGTGTACACAACATGATCACTCTTGCACATGTAGTGTTCCCTGATCTTTTGTGATCTGTTAGCTACCATAAACTCTTTCAAATGTTCTCCATTTCTGCAGGCTTTGCACTTATTGCAGTTGAAAAAGCCTTCTATGGGACATAGCCACGTTTTCTTTTCCTTTCTGATATCACTATGGACTAACCTGTCCCTTATGGAGTCTGCTTTTTTATAAGTGATCAAAGGGTGTTTAGGTAGGTCTATACCTAAGATGGGATCTCCTTTGATCAGATGGCAATTATATTGTAGTATGGTTCTAAGTTTCTGGTGGGCTCTGTTGAAAGTGGTGATGAAACGATATTCAGGTTTCTTTACAACTTTGTGTTTGCTCTTGTGTAGTAACCTTTCTCTGGGAATTCTCGCTACTCTTTCTGCTGTGGTACTTAAAATCTCCCTGTTGATTCCTCTGGTATGGAACCTCTTAGTCATTTCTATCTGTGCACTCGCATGGCTAGTTTCAGTGTTGCATATTCTCCTGGCTCTGAGGTACTCTCCGTGTGGTATGCTGTCTATTTGACTTCTGGGGTGAAAGCTCTTAGCGTGCAATAGGCTGTTCCCTGTACTGGGTTTCCTATAGAGTGAGGTAAGGATCTGTTTATCCACTATTTCAATTTTGACATCTAGGAATTCTGCTTGTGTTTTGCTGATGTGGCTGGTGAATTTCAGATTCAGACTATTGGCATTTATTTCTTCTACAAACAGTCACTACTCCATTTAAACCAGTTTCCACCTTTAATCCCATTATGCTAAAGGACACAATTGATGCGTTCCATGATAAAGTGATAGGTGGTCTAAAAACCTCAACCGTAAGATACTTAATACCAACGGGAAAAAGATCAACAAAAGTGAGATCCAATATCAACAATTAATGACTAAGCTCAAAAACAACAGTGAGATAGTAGTGAGAAACGCAGACAAGGGTGGAAACGTTGTTTTGTGGAAAAAGAGGAATATATCAAGGAGGCTATGTCTCAATTAAATGACACTTCATGTTATTGCCGCAGTAACCAACAGGCACTTAACAATATTTGCAGCATTTATGCAATGAAATTAGTGGCCTGGAAAAATATAGGCCTATTGTCAGTGGACGAATATAAATATTTAAGGACTGATAAACCTGTGATTCCAATTTTATACTTGATTCCAAAAATTCACAAGAATATAAACAAACCTCCAGGAAGGCCAATTATTTCTGCAAAAAACAGCCTATTGGAAAAAACATCAGTCTATATTGACTTTTTCTTGCAGGAACATGTCCAGCAGTTCAAATCCTATATACGGGATACAGGAGACTTTTTGGCAAAAATGTTGGATTTTAAGTGGCAAACTGACTATTTACTCATTACACTTGATGTTACTTCACTCTATACATCTATCCGACATATTGATGGCCTAAGGGCAATGCAATTTTATTTGTCTCGTAGAGGTCCAGACTTCGCTGGGCATACTGACATGTTGATTAAGATGGCTGAATTTTGTTTAAATAATAAAAAAAAATTGTTTCAAGGTTCACTGTTTCAGCAGTTAAGAGGTGTGGCCATGGGAGCCAGCTTCTCCCCCAGTTATGCATGTCTTCACATGGGCTGGTGGGAGGAGCTGGTTCTCATGAAGGAACACATTAAGTACATGAACCATAATGTCAAAACCTGGTGGCGATTCATTGATGATCTTTTTTAGTGTGGCAGGGTACTCAGAAGGAAGCAGAAACATTTGTGAAACAACTCAATGTCAACCAACTCAATCTGCAATTTACTGCATCCATTAGTAAAACTACGGTTAACTTCTTGGATGTAGAGTTATACATAAATGGGGACAGATTAGAGACTAAACTTCACAGAAAAGCTACTGCGGGAAATGCAATTCTGCATGCCAGCAGTGCTCACCCAGGCCACCTAATACAAAGTATTCCCTATGGTGAATTGCTGCGGTTAAAACGAATATGCAGCAATGACCATGATTTAAAATTGGCACAAAATGACTGTATAGTGAGGTTCAAGGAAAGAGGCTACACTAAGAAATGTTTAGACCTGGCTCTGGCAAAAAGTAATTTGATAGCCAGGGAGGTCTTATTGACTAAACAAGATTCGAATATAAGTGAACAAGTAAATGAAGCTGAGAATTTTAGATTTATTTTAAAATTCAACAAACAAGAACAGGCAGTTAAAAACATCATAAATAAAAATTGGCATCTCATTCGTGCAGATCCGGTAATTGGGGGTGCTGTTCCAAAAAAACCCTCTATCACTTATAGTAAGGCACCTTCAATGAAGGATGTCTTAGTCATAAATGACCCCTGCTATACCCAAGTAAAAAACAGTACATGGTTGAATCAAAGAGCAGGGTTCTATAAGTGTAGGACGTGTAAAGCCTGTCAACACGGAGTAAATATTACATCCTATGAAACTCCGTTTGGCGGCCAAATCAGAAAAATTGAAAAGTCCTTGAACTGCAAAACAGATCATGTGGTATATGTGCTGGAGTGCCCTTGCGGATTAAAATATGTAGGAAGTACAATTCTGCAGGGACACAAAAGGGTACTCCAGCACATAAGGGCCATCAAGAACAATGATCAGGCTTATCCGGTAGCACGCCATTTTAATGAAGTCCATGGGGGCAACTCCAAAGATCTTAAATATTTCTTGATAGATTCAGTCCCAGCAAATAAAAGGGGAGGTGATCGAGAAAAAGCACTTCGCAAATTAGAAATGTTTTTTCCATATTGAATCTCGACACCAAACACCCTAAAGGGCTGAATGCCACGGAGGAATTACATGCTAGCCTGCTTGGATGATAATTATAAGGATGAAAAGTATAATTAACAGTATCAGGTTTATCACTCAAGGAGTCATCTTAAATGTTTAATATTAAATAGCAATATGCTAAATATAAAGGCCAATATCCTCCTCACATTTTTAAACAAATTTTAGCTAGATAGGTTCTTAAGCACTGATAAATGATAGGCACTAGAAACTTTATTTTATTCATTTTGCACATGGTAACACTATTGGACAATTAAGGCGTTGCAGTGAATAAGAACAGATTCCCTTTTCTTCTCAGGTTTTAGTGGTAAAGCAATATGCTATTGTTGATTATATGTGTATAGCGAAAAAAGTTTTAATATTGGTAAATGTTTGAAATCAGGTATTTATACCGGTATGAGCATTCATGAATTTTTATCTGCCAATATGTATGTATTTATATCAAACAGGATTTATCCAGTTATTTATTGCTTATTTGCACACATATGTATATATATTTATTTATTTATATATTTATATGTTTTAATAACGTGATCATACAAAACAGACTTAGGTTTTGTTTAAAAACAAAAACTTGCATTTCCACACGCTGCATTTCTTCTATGTCCATGAATTTTTTGTGTCACTAATTTATTTGTGTATATCACTTTAAGCACTAAGTCACGTGTGCATTTACAAAAAATGAAAGAAAAAAAATGGCAGCTATTTTAACGAACCACTGTGCTAGTAGCACGTCATGTGATCAAGTCCCCTGAGAGGGACGAAACGCGTCATGGCTAACATGGTCTGTTGGGAGCAACCACAATAAAATAGCCAACAGCAAGGAATTACTGGGTCTGTGCTCTTTCTTCAGCCGACAAAGTGAGCGAAAAGGGAAGGAGTTGTTCTGTATATATATATATATATATATATATATATATATATATATATATATATATATATATATATATATATATATATATATATATATATATATATATATATATATATATATATATATATATATATATATATATATATATATGGAGAAGTGTGGCTCAATGGTTAGAGCGGCAGACCCTGATGCAGAGATCTGGCCCGGGACCAGGGTTCAATTCCCGCCTCGGCGGGTCTTGGGCTCAATTTCCTCAGACCTGATAATTCTCGCCTCGGTGCTTATTCTAATCATGGGTCAATCAATCAATCAATCAATCACGGCATTTATAGAGCGCGCTACTCACCCGGGAGGGTCTCAAGGCACTGGGGGAGGGGGTAAGTTACTGCTCGAACAGCCAGGTCTTGAGCTGCTTCCTGAAGGAGAGATGGTCCTGGGTTCGCCGAAGGTGAGTGGGGAGGGAGTTCCAGGTCTTGGCTGCCAGGTAGGAGAAGGATCTTCCTCCGGCGGTGGTTCTGCGGATGCGTGGTACGGTGGCGAGGGCGTGGCTGGTTGATCGTAGCTGGCGTGTGGGCGTGTAGAAGGTCATGCGGTCGTTGAGGTACTTTGGGCCCAGGTCGTGGAGGGCCTTGCGTGGGTGAGGAGTCTGAACGTGATTCTCTTGCTGACGGGGAGCCAGTGCAGGTCTTTCAGGTGTCCGGTGATGTGGCTGTGTCGGGGGATGTCCAGGATGAGTCGTGCGGAGGCGTTCTGGATGCGCTGGAGTCTTTTTGAAGTTTGGCTGTGGTTCCGGCGTAGAGGGTGTTCCCATAGTCCAGTCGGCTGGTGACGAGTGCCTGGGTGACGGTCTTCCTGGTTTCAGTGGGGATCCATCTGAAGATCTTGCGGAGCATGCGCAGGGTGTTGAAGCATGAAGATGAGACGGCGTTGACTTGTCTGGTCATCGACAGGGAGGAGTCCAGGATGAAGCCCAGGTTGCGTGCGTGGTCCGTTGGCTTGGGCGCGGTGCCCAGGGCCGGGGGCCACCAGGAGTCGTCCCAGGCGGAGGGTGATGAGCCCAGGATGAGGACTTCCGTCTTGTCTGAGTTCAGTTTAAGGCGGCTGTTCCTCATCCAGTCGGCGACGTCTCTCATCCCGTCGTGTAGGTTGGCTCTGGCGGTGGTGGGGTCGTTGGTGAGGGAGAGGATCAGCTGGGTGTCGTCGGCGTAGGAGATGATGTTGAGGTTGTGTTGGCGTGCGATGGCTGCGAGGGGGCTCATGTAGACGTTGAAGAGGGTTGGACTGAGTGAAGATCCTTGTGGAACGCCGCAGATGACTTCGGTGGCTTCGGATCTGAACGGGGGAGGCGGACTCTCTGGGTTCTTCCGGCGAGGAACGAGATGATCCATTCCAGTGCTTTCTCTCGGATTCCGATGTTGCTGAGGCGCTTCACTAGGGTGCGGTGGCAGACGGTGTCGAACGCCGCGGAGAGGTCCAAGAGGATGAGGGCAGCTGTTTCCCCGTTGTCGGTTAGGGTTCTGATGTCGTCGGTGGCTGCGATAAGGGCGGTCTCGGTGCTGTGGTTGGCCCGAAACCCGGACTGCGAGGGGTCGAGGGATCCATTCGTCTCGAGGAAGGCGGCAAGCTGTCTGTTGACGGTCTTCTCGATGACTTTGGCCGGAAACGGAAGGAGCGAGATGGGACGGTAGTTCTTGAGGTCGGTGGGGTCCGCCGTTGGTTTCTTCAGGAGGGCGGTAAGCTCGGCGTGCTTCCAGCTCTCCGGGAAGGTGGCGGTGTGGAAGGAGGAGTTGATGATGTCCCGGAGATGGGGTGCGATGGTGGCGTCGGCTTTGTTGAAGACGTGGTGTGGGCAGGGGTCGGTTGGTGATCCGGATTGGATGGAGTTCATCGTGCGGGTGGTGTCTTCGGTGCTGATCGGGGTCCAGTTGCAGAGGGTGGTGGTGGCGGGCGTTGGTTTCGGCGGTAGGGTGCGTGGTTTGTGCGTCGAAGCTGTTATGTATGTCGGTGATCTTGCGGTGGAAGAACGCGGAGAGTGAGTTGCAGAGGTCTTGCGAGGGGGTGATGTCGTTGTTTCCGGCGCTGGGGTTGGAGAACTCTTTGACGATGCTGAAAAGTTCCTTGCTGTCATGGGCGTTGTTGTCCAGTCGTTCTTTGAGTGCCGACTTCTTGGTGGCACGGATCAGCTGGTGGTGTTTGCGGGTGGCGTGCTTGAGGGCGGTCCTGTTGTCTGTGGTCTGGTCGAGTCGCCAGGTTTTCTCGAGAGTGCGGCAGTTCTTCTTGGATTCCTTGAGTTCGTTGGTGAACCAAGGGGTTTTCTTGCTTCCGGGTCTGCTGGGAGGGTTTTTTAGTGGTGCGAGGTCGTCGGCGCAGGTGGTCAGCCACTTGGCGAGGTTGCTGGCTGCTTCGTTTGGGTCCGTTGTGTTGGTGGGTGTGTTCTGGCTGAGGGAGGCGGTGAGCTGCTCGGCGGTGATCTTGCTCCAGCTCCGGCGGGGAGCCTGTTGCGGGTGGTGGTGGGTCGCAGTCTTTCTGAAGCTGAAGTGGATGCAGCTGTGGTCGGTCCAGTGGAGTCCGGTGGCGTGGCTGAAGGAGATGTGCTTGCTGGACGAGAAGACTCACTTCCCACTCTGCAACTCTGGGCAATAGCTTGCTTAATCTCCACAATGGCCCGACCAGCACTGGGATGCCTGGCTTCACCTTGGGGGTGCCCAGGATTGGACATTTCACAGGGAATAGCCAGGAAGGGTTCCACAGCGGTATGCGTATAGCGCCAGGACGCCCCATAGCTGGGGCAGCAGTGCGCTTTACAAGTACTCATTTCATTTCAATTTCATATATAACTTTTGGTCGCCAGTTGGTAGTTATTGTTAGGACCTACTTTCCACAAGAAAATAATTTTATATATATATATATATATATATATATATATATATATATATCTCTCTCCAAACCTCCAAAGACACTCCAAAAGGAAGACGGGGCACTCAAAGCTGTGATTCCCAGTGGACTTTATTTCTCACTCAACAAGAACACGGTCTCGCAGGACGCGTTTCGGCTACTGCCTTCTTCAACTACTGAGTGTCCATTTTGTTTTGACTTTATAGTGCAAAATAGAGATTGCAGGGTGGTAATCGATCGACATAGAAAAGTTCCTAGCCTTCTGCATTCAAAAATAAATGTCACTGAACATACACAGTTAAGCCACTAATTTAAACAGTAATTCATGTAAAGGATACATACAAATAACGACAATAAAGCTGTCTCAATTCAGCCTACGTAGGCACGGACATATCTCATACAGGCTAAATCTGCCCTTATTTTCCAAAGGTGAAAAACAGGTAAAGCTAAACTATATACACCCAGTGTCTTCCTACAGTGGCGAAACAGTCATGTACGTTCTGGCAGTAGGGTTCTGCTAGGCAGTTCAGCTCAAGTGGGCAAAATCTCACTCCTACTGAACCTCTCCCACGTAAATCTACGGGGCAGGTAGGGCCAATTCGAATAGAGCATCTGTCAGGTAACTCACCCAACACAATAAAATAAATGTAGAAATCACACAAAGAAGAACTAGCAAGATCTATACTTTGTCTCAATATATGGCCCTCAACACTCGTAAAGTAACAGTGAGGCAATCTTACTATAGTCTCAACTAGTGTTTTGTGCTCAGCCCGTTAAGTAAATCTTCCAGTGAATCTTCCAGGACTCTACGACTACTCTGAATGCACTGGCATTCTCTAGTATCTGCAAAGAAGGAATATAAAAACAAAATACCATATTAGTTGACCAGTCATCAACTAACCAATTCAAATTTAAAAAACATATATACAAAAACGGATCAAATAACAAGCTGCTGGTAACCTGTCTCTGCCAAATTCTAAGGTAATAATGCTGACCTAATGCACAGTTGGTCATAGCAACATTATAAATGTACATGCATTTCTTCACGGGCATTGAGTCCCTTAGGTTCCATACTGTCTAATGCTAGTATGTATCTAGATTCAAGGATTCTGAGTTTCTTTTCCATGTCCCCCTTCTCTCATCACTCCTTACCCCATCAATCACACTGTATCTCACAGTGTTAATGTCATGTTCCGGACAATTGAGGCAGTGTTTAGCTAGAGACATAACTTAAATCTCTATTCTTTACTGCTCTTAGATGCTGTAGTATCCGCCTGTGTACTTGTAAGGTCGTACTACCCACATACATTTTTCCACAGCCACAGCTGATAGTGTACACAACATGATCACTCTTGCACATGTAGTGTTCCCTGATCTTTTGTGATCTGTTAGCTACCATAAACTCTTTCAAATGTTCTCCATTTCTGCAGGCTTTGCACTTATTGCACTTGAAAAAGCCTTCTATGGGACATAGCCACGTTTTCTTTTCCTTTCTGATATCACTATGGACTAACCTGTCCCTTATGGAGTCTGCTTTTTTATAAGTGATCAAAGGGTGTTTAGGTAGGTCTATACCTAAGATGGGATCTCCTTTGATCAGATGGCAATTTTTTTGTAGTATGGTTCTAAGTTTCTGGTGGGCTCTGTTGAAAGTGGTGATGAAACGATATTCAGGTTTCTTTACAACTTTGTGTTTGCTCTTGTGTAGTAACCTTTCTCTGGGAATTCTCGCTACTCTTTCTGCTGTGGTACTTAAAATCTCCCTGTTGATTCTTCTGGTATGGAACCTCTTAGTCATTTCTATCTGTGCACTCGCATGGCTAGTTTCAGTGTTGCATATTCTCCTGGCTCTGAGGTACTCTCCGTGTGGTATGCTGTCTATTTGACTTCTGGGGTGAAAGCTCTTAGCGTGCAATAGGCTGTTCCCTGTACTGGGTTTCCTATAGAGTGAGGTAAGGATCTGTTTATCCACTATTTCAATTTTGACATCTAGGAATTCTGCTTGTGTTTTGCTGATGTGGCTGGTGAATTTCAGATTCAGACTATTGGCATTTATTTCTTCTACAAATTTCTCTGCACTGCTGATTTCTCCCCGCCAGATAATAAAAATATCATCTATAAAGCAGAGCCACAGGTAAGTGTTAGTGCTCCATTTGTCTAGTGGTGGGTTATTGAGTATCTGATCTTCCCACCACCCCATGTGTAGGTTCGCGAAACTAGGAGCAAAACAAGCACCCATGGCCGTCCCCTGCTGCTGTTCAAAGATGTCGTAATTGTAGAAGAAAATGTTATGCTTGAGACACCATTGCATCATTTCAATAATCATGAGGTTGTGTTTAAAGAATCTGAAGTGCCTTTCTTTGAGGAAGTGTTCAGTGCCTCTGATTCCATCCTCATGTCTAATGCTGGTATACAGCGATTGGACATCTAATGTCATTAATACAAAGTCATCTTCCCATACCATATTTTCCAGGTGTTTAATGAAATCTGTGGTATCCATGATGTGTGAGGGAAGCCCTTCAACAAATGGTCTCAGGAAAGTATCAATGTACTTTGATACATTTTCAAAAAGACCTCCTTGTGCAGCAATGATAGGTCTTCCTGGGGGTTTGTCTGCCTCTTTATGCACCTTCGGTATAAGGTAGAACACCGGAAGTTTAGGTCTGTCATTTTTGAGGAAGTGAAATTCCTCACTGCTAATTAGACCCTCATTTCTCCAAAAGGCTACTCTCTCAGTGAAGGTGCTCTCTATCTCTTCTACATGTGCAAGGGTGACCTTCTTATAGCAGGTGCTGTTTCTAAGGTGACTATAGGCCTCTGCCATATATGATTTTTTAGACCACAGGACTATATTTCCCCCCTTGTCCGCACTCCTCACTACTACGTCTTTGTTCTCTGCGATCTTCTTTGGGTAGTTTTTAAGCTAGAATTAATTCTCCAATTCTTTTTGATTCTGATGTTCCTTAACCCTTTGATCTCCGCTGTTACTCTAGCTGCAAATGTGTTTATGTCATCAATTATGGTTGGAGGTAGGGCTTTGGATTTAAGTCTAAGATTGGAGCCTCCTTCCTCAGATACCCATACTCCTTCCTTTTCTAGTCTCTCCACTATTTGTGTATTCTCTAAGGGTGTCGGGTTTGCATTTTCTAGTTCCCATAATTCCTGCATTAATTCAACATCCCCCACCACTAAATTCTGTTCATATACATCTCTGACTGGTACAATGGGTTTAGCCTTATCATTTAATTTATACAATTTGGCCAATGTTAGTTTATGAATGAATTTGAACATCTCAATTCTAGTCTCTACATAGTTAAACTCCTTGGGCTCACAATAGGAGAGTCCGAGACCCAGATTCTTTATATCTTCTTCAGTGAGTTCCATTTCGGATAGATTTATTACCGTTCTGGGTTCTGTGTTCAGTAACGCCTGTTGCTCCTCGTCACTTTCCCATTGGTGCTTCCTGCTGTCTCGTTTCCTTTGGCCACCTCTTCTGGCTTTCCTCTTTCTCTGCCTCTTTGTCTTGCATTCCCTCACCAGGGCCTGTTGTTTGTGCGACGGTCCTCTTGTAAAAAATTGAACTCATCTTGAAGGGTTGTGTGTATTCCCATTCTTCTCCCTTCTTCGTGGTCAGTGTCTGAAGTACTCACGTCACTTTGTGGAGGATTCTGTTGTGTCCTCGCTGTTCCCTGCATCTTCCGTCTCCTCATATTGTCGAAGCTCTTGGCATATATATATATATATATATAACCTACTGGCGGTCGCCAGTAGGTAGCTTTAGTTAGAACCTTGTTTCTATTCAAAAAACGTTTTTTCTTTTGCCAATATCTTTGCCACCGTCTGACGAATCTTCACTACATTTTCAAAACTATTGGTTCACTCAGGTCAGCTCCTGTCTTGAAAGTTTCGGGGTGATTCATCAAACAGGGGCCGAGAAAAAAGGGGGTCCCAAAACGCGTTTTCCGCATGTTATTTTCCATAGGAATTTTGAAACAGGCTACAGCCTGAACTGCTAAACGGAATTACACCAAATTTGGCAAAAATGTAGCTCTTGGTTCAGAAAGCGCCCTTTTTTTTATTAAATGGTGTAAATACGTTCAGTAGTTCCTGAGAAATTCAAAAAATAAAAATATCGATATCTGAGCACCGAGGAGGATTCGCGAATCCTCCCGAGCCTGAGCTTGATTCTGATTGGCTGCCAACACTCCAAACCAGGAAGTGTTGGCAGCCATCTTGTGACTTGGTAACCGAGTCACAAGAAAAAGGGAGAAAAAAGATAAAAAAACAAGAAAAGGGGGCAGGGTAGAAACACCCTGACCCCCTAAACCTGCTCAGGGGTTCCCAAAATAGCATTTTTTAAAAATAAAAATCTGCCAAATTTGCGCTGGGTGCTCTTTGTTTGTTTTAAGCCCCCGGGTGGGCCAGGTCCCGGGGGCAATTCATAATTATGGTGGGGGGCCCTTGGGGGCCCCCACAGCCCCGGGGACCACCACCTCCCTGGGGCTGTGCCCATAATGTGTGGCAGGGGTACGCAGCCCCGGGGACCGCCACCTCCCTGGGGCTTTTTAAAGAAAAATGCGTGGGGGGCTCCTGCCACCCACGCTGCCCCGGGGACTGCCAGCTCCCGGGCCTTTGCTTTAATAGGGGCAGGGGACCTCGGACCTCCACCTCCCCGGGGCTCCAATTAAATGACAGGAGTGTGGGGGGGTCCTGCCCCTCCCCACATTGCCCCGGGTACCACCACCTCCCCGGGGCTATGTCAATGTAGCGAGGGGGGCCGTGCGGTCCCCCTCCTGGAGCCCTCGATGGCCCTGGGGACCACCACCCCCAGGGCTGGCTCCTGCAATGTCCCGGGGTGCCCACCCCCGGGACATTGCCGTTTGCTATAGCAGGGGGGAGCACGGCTCCCGCCCTGCCATAACGAACACTGCTTTGCTTCTTGGAAGCGAGAGCAGGAAACCTGTTCTCGCTTCCAAGAAGCAAAGCATAATTGCTTTTGGACAAGGGGAGCTGCATGTTAGCAGCTCCCCTTGCCCAAAAGCAATGCTGGCTCCTGCAGGAGGCAGGGAGCCGGCAGGGACCGTGGGGGCATTGGGGCTCCCCCCACGGTTCCCATCAAAGAGGCCAGGCCCCGGGGATGGGTTCCCCGGGGACAAAAGTGGCCCAGGGAAGGGGGGCCATACGGCCCCCCTCCCTTTTGTTTTTTAAAAAAAATAAAATAAATAAGGCTGGGCCCCGGGGGATGGGATACCCGGGGCCAAAACTGGCCTCAGGAGGGGGGCCACGTGGTCCCCCTCCTTAAAAATAATAAAATTAATTAATTAATTAATATGTGGCCATGCCCCGGGGGATGGGGTCCCCGGGGCCGAAATCGGCCATGGGAGGGGGGCCCGAGGCCCCCTTCCCGTTTACAAAAAAAAAAATACTCAGGCCCTGGGGGATGGAGTCCCCAAGGCCCAAAAATAATAAAGGGAAGGTGGGACACACAGCCCCCCTTCCAAAAAGCAAATTTTAAAAAAGCTGGTGTTTCCCGGGAGGCTCCACCCCCTCCCTGCACCACGGTGCAAACGCGCCTCCTGGCGTGTTCTAAGTTGGGGGATTAAGTCCCATTGAACCCTGAGGGTCCCTGGGGACCAACTAGCCCACCAGGTACCTCCAGTAAGCCCCACATAGTGGGATTTCTGAGAGGTGGTCTGAGGGCATGCCCCTTTTTACACCACTCTGCAAACGCGCCTCTTGGTGCACTGCTGGTGGGGCGATGAAGTCCTCTTGTGTCCTGAGGACCCCAGGACTAAAGTGGACTTCATCCTCAAGCAGCAGTGCGCCAGGAGATGCGTTTGCAGAGTGGTGTAAAAAGGGGGCGTAGCCTCGGACTACTCTCAGCAATCTAGCTGTGTGGGGTTTACTGGAGGTACCTAGTGGGCTAGTTGGCTCCAGGGTCCCTCAGGATTCAAGGGGACTTAATTCCCCAACCCAGAACGTGCCAGGAGGTGCGTTTGCAGAGTGGTGGAGAAAGGGGGCGTGGCCTGTATCCACCTGTGAGCTATCCCACTATCTGGGGCATACTGGAGGTATCAGGTAGGGTAGTTGGCCTCTAAGGACCCCCAGCAGCGAAGGGGACTTTAATCCCTATCCAAGAGCGCGCCAGGAAGTGTGTTTGCAGAGTGGTGGGGAAAAGGGGAGTGGCCTGCTCTGAGAATTTAGCAATCCTGCTGTGTGGGACTTACTGGAGGTAATAGGAGGGGTAGTTGGCCCCCAAGGTTGACCTTAGGGGCTAACTACCCCTCCTGTTACCTCCAGTAAATCCCACACTGTGGGATTGCTAAGAGGTCTACGGAGGCCACGCTCACCTTTCTCCACCACTCTGCAAACGCACCTCCTGGCACAGTACTGGTTGGGGGATGAAGTCCACTTTACTCCTGAGGGACTTTGGCAGCCAAGTAGCCCTCCTGGTACCTCCTGTAAGTCCTACACAGTGGAATTGCTGAGCGCTGGTTGGAGGCCAAGCCCCCTTTCTCCACCACTCTGCAAACGCAACTACCAGTTAAAGAAGCATTTGTAATGTAATAGGTCTCGCATTTGCAAGAGTTAGAGCTATTAGCGTTGTAAATCTAAAAGTGTTTTATTAATGTTTCTTGGAGTGGAGTGAATGTAGGTTGTGTGTAGTGGAATTATGTGGTATGTTGTGCAGTGAAATTATGTGGATAGAAAGTATGTGGTATTTAGTGTGTAGGAATTATGTAGAGTGGGATTATGTGTTACGGAGAGTAATTATGTGGTATGGTAGTCTGTGTTGTGGAGTGGTAACCTCAAGTTTAGTCTTCCTCATTTCCATAGAAGCTAAACTATGAACTCAATGAGACAAAAAAAAGAAGGAATCACTGAGGAGCACTTCTGGACCTAGTCAGAAGTATGAGCAGGGCCACTGGAATTATGTGACTGTTTGGCTGCACCAACTTTCGCACAATTATACATTTTCCACATTAGCCACATAATTCATCATCTGCTGCCTAATCTGCAGATTTGAACAAACAAAGCTTTGTTTCTAGCTCAAACGGCTCAAACGTTACCAAAAATGCAGCGACAAGTGTTACAGCGGGGTGGAAGGTCCTTTGTAAACCTTGAATGGTCACCTGTTACTTATTGCTAAATGTGGGTGTTAAATTGGTACTAATGGTGTGCCAGCCACTCTTGCTTCTTTTTGCGCCTCTCTTGCCTCTTTCTGCTTTTCTGTTGCTTCTTTCTGCACTTCTTTTGTTTCTTTCTGCACCTCTCTTGCTTCTTTCTGCACCCCTCGTGCCTCTTTCACACCCCTCTTCCCTCTTACTGCAACCCTCTTGCCTCTTTCTGCACCTCTCTTGTCTCTTTCTGCACCCCTCTTCCTTCAATCTGCACTCCTCCTGCCTCTTTCTGCACCTCTGTTCCTTCTTTTATGCACTTCTTTTGTTTCCTTCTGCACCTCTCTTGCTTCTTTCTGCACCCCTCTTGCCTATTTCTCCACCCCTCTTCCCTCTTTCTGCATGTCTGTTGCTTCTTTTTGCACTTCTCTTGCCTCTTTCTCCACCCCTCTTCCCTCTTTCTGCATCTCTGTTGCTTCTTTCTGCACTTATCTTGCGTCTTTCCGTACCTCTCTTGCTTTTTTCTGCACCCCTTGTGCCTCTTTCTGCACTCCTCTTGCCTCTTTCTGCACCTCTGTCCGTTCTTTCTGCACTTCTTTTGTTACTTTCTGCACCTCTGTTGCTTCTTTCTGCACCCCTCTTGCCTCTTCCTCCATCCATCTTCACTCTTTCTGCACCTCTCTTGCTTTTTTCTGCACCCCTTGTGCCTCTTTCTACACCCCTCTTCCCTCTTTTTGCACCCCTCTTGCCTCTTTCTGCACCTCTGTTGCATCTTTCTGCACTACTCTTGTTTCTTTCTGCACCTCTCTTGCTTCTTTCTGCACTACTCGTGCTTCTTTCTGCACCCCTCTACCCTCTTTCTGCACCCCTCTTGCCTCTTTCTGCACCCCTGTTCACCCTTTTTGCATCTCTGTTGCTTCTTTCTGCACTTCTCTTGCATCTTTTTCCACCCCTCATCCCTGTTTCTGCACCTTTGTTGCCTCTTTCTGCACTTCTCTTGCTTCTTTCTGCACCTCTGTCCCTTCTTTCTGCAACCCTTGTGCCTCTTTCTGCACCCCTCTTTCCGCTTTCTGCTCCCCTCTTGCCTCTTTCTGCACCTCTGTTCCTTCTTTCTGCATTTCTTTTGTTTCTTTCTGCAACTCACTTGCTACTTTCTGTATCCCTCTTGCCTCTTTCTCTTCCCCACGTCCCCCTTTCTGCATCTGTGTTGCTTCTTTATGCACTTCTCTTACTTCTTTCTGCAGCTCTCTTGCTTCTTTCTGCACCCCTCGTGCCTCTTTCTGCACCCCTCTCCCCTCTTTCTGCACTCCTCTTGCCTCTTTCTGTACCTCTGTTGCTTCTTTCTGCACTTCTTTTGTTTCTTTCTGCACCTCTCTTCCTTCTTTCTGCACCCCTCTTGCCTCTTTCTCCACCCCTCCTCCCCTTTCTGCATCTCTGTTGCTTCTTTCTGCACTTCTCTTGCCTCTTTCTGCACCTCTGTCCCTTCTTTCTGCAACCTGTGTGCCTCTTTCTGCACTCCTCTTCCCTCTTTCTGCTCCCCTCTTGTCTCTTTCTGCACCTCTGTTGCTTCTTTCTGCACTTCTTTTGTTTCTTTCTGCACCTCTCTTGTTTCTTTCTTTATCCCTCTTGCCTCTTTCTCCACCCCACTTCCCCCTTTCTGCGTCTCTGTTGCTTCTTTATGCACTTCTCTTGCTTCTTTCTGCACCTCTCTTGCTTCTTTTTGCATCCCTCATGCCTCTTTCTGCACCCCTCTTCCCTCTTTCTGCACTCCTTTTGCCTCTTTATGCACCTCTGCTGCTTTGTTCTGTACTTCTCTTGCCTCTTTCTGCACCCCTCTGGCCTCTTTCTGCACCTCTGTTGCTTCTTTCTGCACTTCCCTTGCTTCTTTCTGCACTTCTGTTGCTTCTTTCTGCACTTCTCTTGCCTCTTTCTGCACCCTTCTTCCCTCTTTCTGCACCTCTCTTGCCTCTTTCTGCACCCCTGTTCCCTTTGTCTGCACCTCTCTTGCCTGTTTCTGCAACTCTCTCGCCTCTTTCTGCAGTTCTTTTGCCTCCTTCTGCACCTCTGTTGCTTCTTTCTGCACTTCTTTTGCCTCTTTCTGCACCCCTGTTGCTTAATTCTGCACTTCCCATGCTTCTTTCAGCACCTGTCCTGCTTCTTTCTGCACCCCTGTTGTCTCTTTCTGCACTCGTCTTCCCTCTTTCTGCACCTCTCTTGCCTCTTTCTGCACCTCTCTTGCCTCTTTCTGCATCTTACTTGCCTCTTTCTGCACTTCTCTTGCTTCTTTCTACACCTCTGTTGTTTCTTTCAGCAATTCTCTTGCCTCTTTCTGAACTTCTCTTGCCTGTTTCTGCACCTCTTTTGCCTCTTTCTGCCCCTCTCTTGCCTCTTTCTGCACCCCTCTTCCCTCTGTTTGCACCCCTCTTGAATCTTTCTGCACCTCTGTTGCATCTTTCTGCCCTACTCTTGCTTCTTTCTGCACCTCTCTTGCTTCTTTCTGCACCACTTGTGCTCCTTTCTGCACCCCTCTTCCCTCTTTCTGCACCCCTCTTGCCTCTTTCTGCACCCCTGTTCCTTCTTTCTGCTCTTCTTTTGTTTCTTTCTGCACCCCTCTTGCTTCTTTCTGCACCCCTCTTGCCACTTTCTCCACCCTTGTTCCCCCTTTTTGCATCTCTGTTGCTTCTTTCTGCATTTCTCTTGTGTCTTTTTTCACCCCTCATCCCTCTTTCTGCACCTTTGTTGCTTCTTTCTGCACTTCTCTTGCTTCTTTCAGCACCTCTGTCCCTTCTTTCTGCAACCCTTGTGCCTCTTTCTGCACCCCTCTTTCCTCTTTCTGCTCCCCTCTTGCCTCTTTCTGCACCTCTGTGCCTTCTTTCTGCATTTCTTTTGTTTCTTTCTGCAACTCTCTTGCTTCTTCTGTATCCTTCTTGCCTCTTTCTCCTCCCCACTTCCCCCTTTCTGCATCTCTGTTGCTTCTTTCTGCACTTCTCTTGCTTCTTTCTGCACCTCTCTTGCTTCTTTCTGTACCCCTTGTGCTTCTTTCTGCATCCCTCTTCCCTATTTCTGCACTCCTCTTGCCTCTTTCTGTACCTCTGTTGCTTCTTTCTGCACTTCTTTTGTTTCTTTCTGCACCTCTCTTGCTTCTTTCTGCACCCCTCTTGCCTCTTTCTCCACCCCTCCTCCCCCTTTCTGCATCTCTGTTGCTTCTTCTGCACTTTTCTTGCCTCTTTCTGCTCCCCTCTTGTCTCTTTCTGTACCTCTGTTGCTTCTTTCTGCACTTCTTTTGTTTCTTTCTGCACCTTTCTTGTTTCTTTCTGTATCCCTCTTGCCTCTTTCTCCAACCCACATCCCCCTTTCTGCATCTCTGTTGCTTCTTTATGCACTTCTCTTGCTTCTTTCTGCACCCCTCTTCCCTCTTTCTGAACTCCTCTTGCCTCTTTCTGCACCTCTGCTGCTTTGTTCTGTACTTCTCTTGCCTCTTTCTGCACCATTCCTGCCTCTTTCTGCACCTCTGTTGCTTCTTTCTGCACTCCCCTTGCCTCTTTCTGCACCTCTCTTGCCTCTTTCTGCACCCCTGTTCCCTTTTTCTGCACCTCTCTTGCCCGTTTCTGCAACTCTCTTGCCTCTTTCTGCAGTTCTTTTGCCTCCTTCTGCACCTCTGTTGCTTCTTTCTGCACTTCTCTTGCCTCTTTCTGCACCCCTGTTGCTTAATTCTGCACTTCCCATGCTTCTTTATGCACCTGTCCTGCTTCTTTCTGCACCCGTTGTCCCTTTCTGCACTTGTCTTCCCTCTTTCTGCACCTCTCTTGCCTCTTTCTGCATCTTACGTGCCTCTTTCTGCACTTCTCTTTCTTCTTTCTACACCTCTGTTGCTTCTTTCAGCAATTCTCTTGCCTCTTTCTGAACTTCTCTTGCCTGTTTCTGTACCTCTCTTGCCTCTTTCTGCACTTCTATTGCCTCTTTCTGAACCCCTCTTCCCTCTTTGTGTAACTCTCTTGCCTCTTTCTACACCTCTCTTCCCTCTTTGTGCAACTCTCTTGCCTCTTTCTACACCTCTCTTCCCTCTTTCTGCACCACTCTTGCCTCTTTCTGCACCCTTCGTGCCTCTTTCAGCACCTCTGTTGTTTGTTTCTGCACTGCTCTTGATTCTATCTGCTACTCTCTTGCACATTTCTGTACCCCTCTTGCCTCTTTCTGTACCTCTCTTGCTTCTTTCTCCACTTCACTTGCCTCTTTTTGCACTTCTCTTGCTTCTTTCCACACCTCTGTTGCTTCTTTCAGCAATTCTCCTGCCTCTTTCTGCACTTCTCTTGCTTGTTTCTGCACCTCTCTTGCGTCTTTCTGCACCTCTCTTGCCTCTTTCTGCACCTCACTTGCTTCTTTCTGCACCCCTCTTGCCTCTTTCTGCACTCCTCTTTTCTCTTTCTGTACCTCTCTTGCCTCTTTCTGCACCCCTGTTCCCTCTTTCTGCACCTTCCCTGCCTGTTTCTGCACCTCTCTTACCTCTTTTTGTACCTCTGTTGCTTCTTTCTGCACTTCTCTTCCTTCTTTCAGCACCCCTCCTGCCTCTTTCTGTACCTCTCTTGCCTCTTTGTGCACCTCTCCTACCTTTTTCTGCACCCCTCTTGCCTCTTTTTGCACCTCTGTTGGTTCTTTCTGCACTGCTCTTGCTTCTTTCTGCACCTCACTTGCCTCTTTCTGTACTTCTCTTGCTTCTTTCTACACATCTGTTGCTTCTTTCTGCACTTCTCTTGCTTCTTTTTGCATCCCTCTTGCCTCTTTCTGTACCCCTTTTGCCTCTTTGTGTACCTCTCCTGCCTCTTTCTGCATCTCTCTTGCCTTTTTCTGCAGTTCTTTTGCCTCTTTCTGCACCTCTTTTGCTTCTTTCTGCATTTTTCTTGCCTCTTTCTGTACATCTCTTGCCTCTTTTTGCACCTCTGTTGCTTCTTTCTGCACTGTGCTTGCTTCTTTTTGCACCTCTGTTGCAAATGTCTGTATCCCTCTTGCCTCTTTCTGCACCCCTTTTGGCTGTTTCTGCAACACTCTTGCCTCTTTCTGCAGTTCTCTTGCCTCCTTCTGCACCTCACTTGCCTCTTTCTGCACTTCTCTTGCTTCTTTCTGCACCCTTCTTCCCTTTTTCTGCACATCTCTTGCCTCTTTCTGCACCTCTCTTGCCTCTTTCTGCACCTCTCTTGCCTCATTCTGCACATCTCTTGGTTCTTTCTGCACTGCTTTTGCCTCTTTGAGCACCTCTTTTGCTTCTTTCTGCACTTCTCTCTCCTCTTTCTGCACCCCTCTTGCCTCTTTCTGCAACTCTCTTGCCTCTTTCTGCACTTCTGTTGCTTCTTTCTGCACTTCTGTTGCCTCTTTCTGCACCTCTCTTGCTTCTTTTTGCACCCCTGTTGTCTTTTTCTGCACCGCTGTTGCCTCTTTCTGCACTTTTCTTTCCTCTTTATGCACCTCTCTTGCTTCTTCCTGCACTTCTCTTGCTTCTTTCTGCACCTCTCTTGCTTCTTTCTGCACCCTTGTTCCCTTTTTTGCATCCCTCTTGCCTCTTTCTGCTGTTCTCTTGCCATTTTCTGCACCTCTCTTGCCTCTTTCTGCACCCCTCTTGCCTCTTTCTGAACCCCTCTTCCCTCTTTGTGCAACTCTTTTGCCTCTTTCTACACCTCTCTTCCCGCTTTCTGCACCATTCTTGCCTCTTTCTGTACCTCTGTTGCTTCTTTCTGCACTTCTCTTGCCTCTTTCTGTACCCTTCATGCCTCTTTCAGCACCTCTGTTGGTTGTTTCTGCACTGCTCTTGCTTCTATCTGCTACTCTCTTGCACATTTCTGCACCCCACTTGCCTCTTTCTGCACCTCTCTTGCTTCTTTCTCCACTTCACTTACCTCTTTTTGCACTTCTCTTGCTTCTCTCCACACCTCTGTTGCTTCTTTCAGCAATTCTCTTGCCTCTTTCTGCACTTCTCTTGCTTGTTTCTCCACCTCGCTTGCGTCTTTCTGCATCTCTCTTGCCTCTTTCTGCACCTCACTTGCTTCTTTCTACACCCCTCTTGCCTCTTTCTGCACCCCTCTTTTCTCTTTCTGTACCTCTCTTGCCTCTTTCTGTACCCCTGTTCCCTCTTTCTGCACCTTCCCTGCCTGTTTCTGCACCTCTCTTACCTCTTGTTGTACCTCTGTTGCTTCTTTCTGCACTTCTCTTCCTTCTTTCAGCACCCCTCCTGCCTCTTTCTGTACCTCTCTTGCCTCTTTGTGCATCTCTCCTACCTTTTTCTGCACCCCTCTTGCCTCTTTTTGTACCTCTGTTGGTTCTTTCTGCACTGCTCTTGCTTCTTTCTGCACCTCACTTGCCTCTTTCTGCACTTCTCTTGCTTCTTTCTACACCTCTGTTGCTTCTTTCTGCACTTCTCTTGCTTCTTTATGCATCCCTCTTGCCTCTTTCTGTACCCCTTTTGCCTCTGTGTGCACCTCTCCTGCCTCTTTCTGCAACTCTCTTGCCTTTTTCTGCAGTTCTCTTGCCTCTTTCTGCACCTCTTTTGCTTCTTTCTGCATTTTTCTTGCCTCTTTCTGTACCCCTCTTGCCTCTTTCTGCACCTCTGTTACTTCTTTCTGCACTGTGCTTGCTTCTTTTTGCACCTCTGTTGCAAATGTCTGTATCCCTCTTGCCTCTTTCTGTACCCCATTGCCTGTTTCTGCAACTCTCTTGCCTCTTTCTGCAGTTCTCTTGCCTCCTTCTGCACCTCACTTGCCTCTTTCTGCACTTCTCTTGCTTCTTTCTGCACCCTTCTTCCCTTTTTCTGCACATCTCTTGCCTCTTTCTGCACCTCTCTTGCCTCTTTCTGCACCTCTATTGCCTCATTCTGCACATCTCTTGGTTCTTTCTGCACTGCTTTTGCCTCTTTGAGCACCTCTTTTGCTTCTTTCTGCACTTCTCTCTCCTCTTTCTGCACTCCTCTTGCCTCTTTCTCCACTTCTGTTGCTTCTTTCTGCACTTCTCTTGCTTCTTTTTGCATCCCTCTTGCCTCTTTCTGTACCCCTTTTGCCTCTTTGTGTACCTCTCCTGCCTCTTTCTGCATCTCTCTTGCCTTTTTCTGCAGTTCTTTTGCCTCTTTCTGCACCTCTTTTGCTTCTTTCTGCATTTTTCTTGCCTCTTTCTGTACATCTCTTGCCTCTTTTTGCACCTCTGTTGCTTCTTTCTGCACTGTGCTTGCTTCTTTTTGCACCTCTGTTGCAAATGTCTGTATCCCTCTTGCCTCTTTCTGCACCCCTTTTGGCTGTTTCTGCAACACTCTTGCCTCTTTCTGCAGTTCTCTTGCCTCCTTCTGCACCTCACTTGCCTCTTTCTGCACTTCTCTTGCTTCTTTCTGCACCCTTCTTCCCTTTTTCTGCACATCTCTTGCCTCTTTCTGCACCTCTCTTGCCTCTTTCTGCACCTCTCTTGCCTCATTCTGCACATCTCTTGGTTCTTTCTGCACTGCTTTTGCCTCTTTGAGCACCTCTTTTGCTTCTTTCTGCACTTCTCTCTCCTCTTTCTGCACCCCTCTTGCCTCTTTCTGCAACTCTCTTGCCTCTTTCTGCACTTCTGTTGCTTCTTTCTGCACTTCTGTTGCCTCTTTCTGCACCTCTCTTGCTTCATTTTGCACCCCTTTTGTCTATTTCTGCACCGCTGTTGCTTCTTTCTGCACTTGTCTTTCCTCTTTCTGCACCTCTCTTGCTTCTTTCTGCACTTCTCTTGCTTCTTTCTGCACCTCTCTTGCTTCTTTCTGCACCCTTGTTCCCTTTTTTGCATCCCTCTTGCCTCTTTCTGCTGTTCTCTTGCCATTTTCTGCACCTCTCGTGCCTCTTTCTGCACCTCACTTGCCTCTTTCTGCACCTCTCTTGCTTCTTTCTGCACCCTTCTTCCCTTTTTTGCATCCCTCTTGCCTCTTTCTGCTGTTCTCTTGCCATTTTCTGCACCTCTCTTGCCTCTTTCTGCACCTCACTTGCCTCTTTCTGCACTTCTCTTGCTTTTTTCCACATCCCTGTTGCTTCTTTCAGCACCCTTCTTCCCTTTTCTGCACCTCTCTTGTCTCTTTCTGCACCTCACTTGCCTCTTTCTGCACCCCTCTTGCCTCTTTCTGAACCCCTCTTCCCTCTTTGTGCAACTCTTTTGCCTCTTTCTACAGTTCTCTCTCCTCTTTCTGCACCCCTCTTGCCTCTTTCTGCACTTCTGTTGCTTCTTTCTGTACTTCTGTTGCCTCTTTCTGCACCTCTCTTGCTTCATTCTGCACCCCTGTTGTCTATTTCTGCACCGCTGTTGCTTCTTTCTGTACTTGTCTTTCCTCTTTCTGCACCTCTCTTGCTTCTTTCTGCACTTCTCTTGCTTCTTTCTGCACCTCTCTTGCTTCTTTCTGCACCCTTCTTCCCTTTTTTGCATCCCTCTTGCCTCTTTCTGCTGTTCTCTTGTCATTTTCTGCACCTCTCTTGCCTCTTTCTGCACCTCACTTGCCTCTTTCTGCACTTCTCTTGCTTTTTTCCACATCCCTGTTGCTTCTTTCGGCACCCTTCTTCCCTTTTCTGCACCTCTCTTGCCTCTTTCTGCACCTCACTTGCCTCTTTCTGAACCCCTCTTGCCTCTTTCTGAACCCCTCTTTCCTCTTTGTGCAACTCTTTTGCCTCTTTCTACACCTCTCTTCCCTCTTTCTGCACCATTCTTGCCTCTTTCTGTACCTCTGTTGCTTCTTTCTGCACTTCTCTTGCCTCTTTCTGCACCCTTCATGCCTCTTTCAGCACCTCTGTTGGTTGTTTCTGCACTGCTCTTGCTTCTATCTGCTACTCTCTTGCACATTTCTGCACCCCACTTGCCTCTTTCTGCACCTCTCTTGCTTCTTTCTCCACTTCACTTACCTCTTTTTGCACTTCTCTTGCTTCCCTCCACACCTCTGTTGCTTCTTTCAGCAATTCTCTGGCCTCTTTCTGCACTTCTCTTGCTTGTTTCTCCACCTCTCTTGCGTCTTTCTGCACCTCTGTTGCCTCTTTCTGCACCTCACTTGCTTCTTTCTACACCCCTCTTGCCTCTTTCTGCACCCCTCTTTTCTCTTTCTGTACCTCTCTTGCCTCTTTCTGTACCCCTGTTCCCTCTTTCTGCACCTTCCCTGCCTGTTTCTGCACCTCTCTTACCTCTTTGTGTACCTCTGTTGCTTCTTTCTGCACTTCTCTTCCTTCTTTCAGCACCCCTCCTGCCTCTTTCTGTACCTCTCGTGCCTCTTTGTGCACCTCTCCTACCTTTTTCTGCACCCCTCTTGCCTCTTTTTGTACCTCTGTTGGTTCTTTCTGCACTGCTCTTGCTTCTTTCTGCACCTCACTTGCCACTTTCTGCACTTCTCTTGCTTCTTTCTACACCTCTGTTGCTTCTTTCTGCACTTCTCTTACTTCTTTATGCATCCCTCTTGCCTCTTTCTGTACCCCTTTTGCCTCTGTGTGCACCTCTCCTGCCTCTTTCTGCAACTCTCTTGCCTTTTTCTGCAGTTCTCTTGCCTCTTTCTGCACCTTTTTTGCTTCTTTCTGCATTTTTCTTGCCTCTTTCTGTACCCCTCTTGCCTCTTTCTGCACCTCTGTTGCTTCTTTCTGCACTGTGCTTGCTTCTTTTTGCACCTCTGTTGCAAATGTCTGTATCCCTCTTGCCTCTTTCTGCACCCCTTTTGCCTGTTTCTGCAACTCTCTTGCCTCTTTCTGCAGTTTTCTTGCCTCCTTCTGCACCTCACTTGCCTCTTTCTGCCCTTCTCTTGCTTCTTTCTGCACCCTTCTTCCCTTTTTCTGCATATCTCTTGCCTCTTTCTGTACCTCTCTTGCCTCTTTCTGCACCTCTTCTGCCTCATTCTGCACATCTCTTGGTTCTTTCTCCACTGCTTTTGCCTCTTTGAGCACCTCTTTTTCTTCTTTCTGCACTTCTCTCTCCTCTTTCTGCACCCCTCTTGCCTCTTTCTGCACTTCTGTTGCTTCTTTCTGTACTTCTGTTGCCTCTTTCTGCACCTCTCTTGCTTCATTCCCCACCCCTGTTGTCTATTTCTGCACCGCTGTTGCTTCTTTATGCACTTGTCTTTCCTCTTTCTGCACCTCTCTTGCTTCTTTCTGCACTTCTCTTGCTTCTTTCTGCACCTCTCTTGCTTCTTTCTGCACCCTTCTTCCTTTTTGCATCCCTCTTGCCTCTTTCTGCTGTTCTCTTGCCATTTTCTGCACCTCTCTTGCCTCTTTCTGCACCTCACTTGCCTCTTTCTGCACTTCTCTTGCTTTTTTCCACATCCCTGTTGCTTGTTTCAGCAATTTTCTTGCCTCTTTCTGCACTTCTCTTGCTTGTTTCTGCACCTCTCTTGCGTCTTTCCGCACCTCTGTTGCCTCTTTCTGCACCTCACTTGCTTCTTTCTGCACCCCTCTTGACTCTTTATGCACCCCTCTTTTCTCTTTTTGCACCTCTCTTGCCTCTTTCTGCACCCCTGTTCCCACTTTCTGCACTTTTCCTGCCTGTTTCTGTACCTCTCTTGCCTCTTTCTGTACCCCTGTTGCTTCTTTCTGCACTTCTCTTGCTCTTTCTGCACTCTTGGCGCCTCTTTCAGCACCTCTGTTGCTTCTTTTTTCACTTCTCTTCCTTCTATCTGCACCCCTCCTACCTCTTTCTGTACCTCTCTTGCCTCTTTGTGCACCTCTCCTACCTTTTTCTGCACCCCTCTTGCCTCCTTTTGCACCTCTGTTGGTTCTTTCTGCACTGCTCTTGCTTCTTTCTGCACCCCAGGCACCTCTTTCTGCACTTCTCTTGCTTCTTTCTACACCTGTGTTGCTTGTTTCAGCAATTCTCTTGCCTCTTTCTGCACTTCTCTTCCTTCTTTCTGCACCCCTCCTGCCACTTTCCGTACCTCTCTTGCCTCTTTGTGCACCTCTCCTACCTCTTTCTGCACCCCTCTTGTCTCTTTGAGCACCTCTTTTGTATCTTTCTGCACTTCTCTTCCTTCTTTCAGCAACCCTCCTGCCTCTTTCTGTACCTCTCTTGCCTTTTTGTGCATCTCTCCTACCTTTTTCTGCACCCGTCTTGCCTCCTTCTGCACCTCTGTTGGTTCTTTCTGCACAGCTCTTGCTTCTTTCTGCACCTCACTTGCCTCTTTCTGCAATTCTCTTGCTTCTTTCTACATCTCTGTTGCTTCTTTCTGCACTTCTCTTGCTTATTTCTGCACCCCTCTTTCCTCTTTATGTACCCCTTTTGCCTCTGTGTGCACCTCTCCTGCCTCTTTCTGCAACTCTCTTGCCTTTTTCTGCAGTTCTCTTGCCTCTTTCTGCACCTCTTTTGCTTCTTTCTGCATTTTTCTTGCCTCTTTCTGTACCCCTCTTGCCTCTTTCTGCACCTCTGTTGCTTCTTTCTGCACTGTGCTTGCTTCTTTTTGCACCTCTGTTGCAAATGTCTGTATCCCTCTTGCCTCTTTCTGCACCCCTATTGCCTGTTTCTGCAACTCTCTTGCCTCTTTCTGCAGTTCTCTTGCCTCCTTCTGCACCTCACTTGCCTCTTTCTGCACTTCTCTTGCTTCTTTCTGCACCCTTCTTCCCTTTTTCTGCACATCTCTTGCCTCTTTCTGCACCTCTCTTGCCTCTTTCTGCACCTCTCTTGCCTCATTCTGCACATCTCTTGGTTCTTTCTGCACTGCTTTTGCCTCTTTGAGCACCTCTTTTGCTTCTTTCTGCACTTCTCTCTCCTCTTTCTGCACCCCTCTTGCCTCTTTCTGCACTTCTGTTGCTTCTTTCTGTACTTCTGTTGCCTCTTTCTGCACCTCTCTTGCTTCATTCTGTACCCCTGTTGTCTATTTCTGCACCGCTGTTGCTTCTTTCTGCACTTGTCTTTCCTCTTTCTGCACCTCTCTTGCTTCTTTCTGCACTTCTCTTGCTTCTTTCTGCACCTCTCTTGCTTCTTTCTGCACCCTTCTTCCCTTTTTTGCATCCCTCTTGCCTCTTTCTGCTGTTCTCTTGCTTCTTTCTGCACTTCTCGTGCCTCTTTCTGCACCTCACTTGCCTCTTTCTGCACCTCTCTTGCTTCTTTCTGCACCCTTCTTCCCTTTTTTGCATCCCTCTTGCCTCTTTCTGCTGTTCTCTTGCCATTTTCTGCACCTCTCTTGCCTCTTTCTGCACCTCACTTGCCTCTTTCTGCACTTCTCTTGCTTTTTTCCACATCCCTGTTGCTTCTTTCAGCACCCTTCTTCCCTTTTCTGCACCTCTCTTGCCTCTTTCTGCACCTCACTTGCCTCTTTCTGCACCCCTCTTGCCTCTTTCTGAACCCCTCTTCCCTCTTTGTGCAACTCTTTCTACACCTCTCTTCCCTCTTTCTGCACCATTCTTGCCTCTTTCTGTACCTCTGTTGCTTCTTTCTGCACTTCTCTTGCCTCTTTCTGCACCCTTCATGCCTCTTTCAGCACCTCTGTTGGTTGTTTCTGCACTGCTCTTGCTTCTATCTGCTACTCTCTTGCACATTTCTGCACCCCACTTGCCTCTTTCTGCACCTCTCTTGCTTCTTTCTCCACTTCACTTACCTCTTTTTGCACTTCTCTTGCTTCCCTCCACACCTCTGTTGCTTCTTTCAGCAATTCTCTGGCCTCTTTCTGCACTTCTCTTGCTTGTTTCTCCACCTCTCTTGCGTCTTTCTGCACCTCTCTTGCCTCTTTCTGCACCTCACTTGCTTCTTTCTACACCCCTCTTGCCTCTTTCTGCACCCCTCTTTTCTCTTTCTGTACCTCTCTTGCCTCTTTCTGTACCCCTGTTCCCTCTTTCTGCACCTTCCCTGCCTGTTTCTGCACCTCTCTTACCTCTTTGTGTATACCTCTGTTGCTTCTTTCTGCACTTCTCTTCCTTCTTTCAGCACCCCTCCTGCCTCTTTCTGTACCTCTCGTGCCTCTTTGTGCACCTCTCCTACCTTTTTCTGCACCCCTCTTGCCTCTTTTTGTACCTCTGTTGGTTCTTTCTGCACTGCTCTTGCTTCTTTCTGCACCTCACTTGCCACTTTCTGCACTTCTCTTGCTTCTTTCTACACCTCTGTTGCTTCTTTCTGCACTTCTCTTACTTCTTTATGCATCCCTCTTGCCTCTTTCTGTACCCCTTTTGCCTCTGTGTGCACCTCTCCTGCCTCTTTCTGCAACTCTCTTGCCTTTTTCTGCAGTTCTCTTGCCTCTTTCTGCACCTTTTTTGCTTCTTTCTGCATTTTTCTTGCCTCTTTCTGTACCCCTCTTGCCTCTTTCTGTACCCCTGTTGCCTCTTTCTGCACCTCTGTTGCTTCTTTCTGCACTGTGCTTGCTTCTTTTTGCACCTCTGTTGCAAATGTCTGTATCCCTCTTGCCTCTTTCTGCACCCCTTTTGCCTGTTTCTGCAACTCTCTTGCCTCTTTCTGCAGTTCTCTTGCCTCCTTCTGCACCTCACTTGCCTCTTTCTGCCCTTCTCTTGCTTCTTTCTGCACCCTTCTTCCCTTTTTCTGCATATCTCTTGCCTCTTTCTGCACCTCTCTTGCCTCTTTCTGCACCTCTTCTGCCTCATTCTGCACATCTCTTGGTTCTTTCTCCACTGCTTTTGCCTCTTTGAGCACCTCTTTTGCTTCTTTCTGCACTTCTCTCTCCTCTTTCTGCACCCCTCTTGCCTCTTTCTGCACTTCTGTTGCTTCTTTCTGTACTTCTGTTGCCTCTTTCTGCACCTCTCTTGCTTCATTCCCCACCCCTGTTGTCTATTTCTGCACCGCTGTTGCTTCTTTATGCACTTGTCTTTCCTCTTTCTGCACCTCTCTTGCTTCTTTCTGCACTTCTCTTGCTTCTTTCTGCACCTCTCTTGCTTCTTTCTGCACCCTTCTTCC
Source organism: Calotriton arnoldi (assembly GCA_963921515.1). Taxonomy (NCBI): domain Eukaryota; kingdom Metazoa; phylum Chordata; class Amphibia; order Caudata; family Salamandridae; genus Calotriton; species Calotriton arnoldi. The sequence continues at coordinate 1,458,625 of CAWUFW010001189.1, forward strand.
TTTTGCATCCCTCTTGCCTCTTTCTGCTGTTCTCTTGCCATTTTCTGCACCTCTCTTGCCTCTTTCTGCACCTCACTTGCCTCTTTCTGCACTTCTCTTGCTTTTTTCCACATCCCTGTTGCTTGTTTCAGCAATTTTCTTGCCTCTTTCTGCACTTCTCTTGCTTGTTTCTGCACCTCTCTTGCGTCTTTCCGCACCTCTGTTGCCTCTTTCTGCACCTCACTTGCTTCTTTCTGCAGCCCTCTTGCCTCTTTATGCACCCCTCTTTTCTCTTTTTGCACCTTTCTTGCCTCTTTCTGCACCCTGTTCCCACTTTCTGCACTTTTCCTGCCTGTTTCTGTACCTCTCTTGCCTCTTTCTGTACCCCTGTTGCTTCTTTCTGCACTTCTCTTGCTCTTTCTGCACTCTTGGCACCTCTTTCAGCACCTCTGTTGCTTCTTTTTTCACTTCTCTTCCTTCTATCTGCACCCCTCCTACCTCTTTCTGTACCTCTCTTGCCTCTTTCTGCACCTCTCCTACCTTTTTCTGCACCCCTCTTGCCTCCTTTTGCACCTCTGTTGGTTCTTTCTGCACTGCTCTTGCTTCTTTCTGCACCCCAGGCACCTCTTTCTGCACTTCTCTTGCTTCTTTCTACACCTCTGTTGCTTGTTTCAGCAATTCTCTTGCCTCTTTCTGCACTTCTCTTCCTTCTTTCTGCACCCCTCCTGCCACTTTCCGTACCTCTCTTGCCTCTTTGTGCACCTCTCCTACCTCTTTCTGCACCCCTCTTGTCTCTTTGAGCACCTCTTTTGTATCTTTCTGCACTTCTCTTCCTTCTTTCAGCAACCCTCCTGCCTCTTTCTGTACCTCTCTTGCCTTTTTGTGCATCTCTCCTACCTTTTTCTGCACCCCTCTTGCCTCCTTCTGCACCTCTGTGGGTTCTTTCTGCACAGCTCTTGCTTCTTTCTGCACCTCACTTGCCTCTTTCTGCAATTCTCTTGCTTCTTTCTACATCTCTGTTGCTTCTTTCTGCACCTCACTTGCCTCTTTCTGCACCCCTCTTGCCTCTTTCTGTACCCCTTTGCCTCTTTGTGCACCTCTCCTACCTCTTTCTGCATCTCTCTTGCCTTTTTCTGCAGTTCTCTTGCCTCTTTCTGCATCTCTTTTGCTTCTTTCTGCACTTCTCTTGCTTATTTCTGCACCCCTCTTGCCTCTTTCTGTACCCTTTTGCCTCTTTGTGCACCTCTCCTACCTCTTTCTGCATCTCTCTTGCCTTTTTCTGCAGTTCTCTTGCCTCTTTCTGCATCTCTTTTGTTTCTTTCTGCACTTTTCTTGCCTCTTTCTGTACCCCTCTTGCCTCTTTCTGCACCTTTGTTGGTTCTATCTGCACCCCTCTTGCCTCCTTCTGCACCTCTGTTGGTTATTTCTGCACAGCTCTTGCTTCTTTCTGCACCTCACTTGCCTCTTTCTGCAATTCTCTTGCTTCTTTCTACATCTCTGTTGCTTCTTTCTGCACTTCTCTTGCTTATTTATGCACCCCTCTTGCCTCTTTCTGTACCCCTTTTGCCTCTTTGTGCACCTCTCCTACCTCTTTCTGCATCTCTCTTGCCTTTTTCTGCAGTTCTCTTTCCTCTTTCTGCATCTCGTTTGCTTCTTTCTGCATCCCTCTTGCCTCTCTCTGTACCCCTCTTCCCTCTTTCTGCACCTCTCTTGCCTCTGTCTGCACACCTGTTACCTCTTTTTGCACCCATTTTGCCTGTTTCTGCAACTCTCTTGCCTCTTTCTGCAGTTCTTTTGCCTCCTTCTGCACCTCACTTGCCTCTTTCTGCACTTCTCTTGCTACTTTCTGCACCCTTCTTCCCTTTCTTCCCTTTTTCTGCATATCTCTTGCCTCTTTCTGCACCTCTCTTGCCTCATTCTGCACATCTCTTGGTTCTTTCTGTACTGCTTTTGCCTCTTTCTGCACCCCTCTTGCCTCTTTGAGCACCTCTTTTGCTTCTTTATGCACTTCTCTCTCCTCTTTCTGCACCCCTCTTGCTTCTTTCTGCACTTCTATTGCATCTTTCTGCACCTCTCTTGTTTCTTTCTGCACCCCTGTTGTCTCTTTCTGCACCGCTGTTGCCTCTTTCTGCACTTGTCTTTCATCTTTCTGCACCTCTCTTGCTTCTTTCTGCACTTCTCTTGCTTCTTTCTGCACCTCTCTTGCTTCTTTATGCACCCTTCTTCCCTTTTTTGCATCCCTCTTGCCTCTTTCTGCTGTTCTCTTGCCATTTTCTGCACCTCTCTTGCCTCTTTCTGCACCTCACTTGCCTCTTTCTGCACTTCTCTTGCTTCTTTCCACATCTCTGTTACTTCTTTCAGCAATACTCTTGCCTCTTTCTGCACTTCTCATGCTTGTTTCTGCACCTCTCTATTGTCTTTCTGCACCTCTGTTGCCTCTTTCTGCACCTCACTTGCTTCTTTCTGCACCCCTCTTGCCTCTCTCTGCGCCCCTCTTGTCTCTTTCTCCACCTCTCTTGCCTCTTTCTGCACACCTGTTCCCTCCTTCTGCACCTTTCCTGCCTGTTTCTGCACCTCTCTTGCCTCTTTCTGTACCTCTGTTGCTTCTTTCTGCACTTCTCTTGCTCTTTATGTACCCTTCACGCCTCTTTCAGCGCCTCTGTTGCTTCTTTTTGCACTTCTCTTCCTTCTATCTGCACGCCTCCTGCCTCTTTCTGTACCTCTCTTGCCTCTTTGTGCACCTATCCTACCTTTTTCTGCACCCCTCTTGCCTCCTTTTGCACCTCTGTTGGTTCTTCATGCACTGCTCTTGCTTCTTTCTGCACCTCACTTGCTTCTTTCTGCACTTCTCTTGCTTCTTTCTACACCTCTTTTGCTTGTTTCAGCAATTTTCTTGCCTCTTTCTGCACTTCTCTTCCTTCTTTCTGCCTCCCTCCTGCCTCTTTCCGTACCTCTCTTGCCTCTTTGTGCACCTCTCCTACCTCTTTCTGCACCCCTCTTGCCTCTTTTTGCACCTCTGTTGGTTCATTCTGCACTGCTCTTGCTTCTTTCTGCAACTCACTTGCCTCTTTCTGCACTTTTCTTGCTTCTTTCTACACCTCTGTTGCTTCTTTCAGCAATTCTCTTTCCTCTTTCTGCAATTCTCTTGCTTCTTTCTACACCCCTCTTGCATCTTTCTGCACCTCTGTTGCCTCTTTCTGCACCTCACTTACTTCTTTCTGCACCCCTCTTGCCTCTTTCTGTACCCTCTTGCCTCTTTTCGCACCCCTGTTCCTTCTTTCTGAACCTTTCCTGCCTGTTTCTGCACCTCTCTTGCCTCTTTCTGTACCGCTGTTGCTTCTTTCTGCACTTCTCTTGCTCTTTCTTCACCCTTCGCGCCTCTTTCAGTACCTCCGTTGCTTCTTTCTGCACTTCTCTTCCTTCTTTCTGCACCCTTCCTGCCTCTTTCTGTACCTGTCTTGCCTCTTTGTGCACCTCTCCTACCTCTTTCTGCACCCCTCTTGCCTCTTTTTGCACCTCTGTTTGTTCTTTCTGCACTGCTCTTGCTTCTTTCTGCACCTCTTTTGCAAATTTCTGTATCCCTCTTGCCTCTTTCTGCATCCCTCTTCCCTATTTCTCCACCTCTCTTGCTTCCTTTTGCACTTCTCTTGCTTCTTTATGCACTGTTCTTGCTTCTATCTGTACCTCTTGCAAATTTCTGTATCCCTCTTACCTCTTTCTGCACTCCTGTTCCCTCTTTATGCACATTTCTTGCCTGTTTCTGCACCTCTCTTGCCTCTTTCAGCACCTCTGTTGCTTCTTTCTGCACTTCTCTTGCCTCTTTCTGCACCTCTGACTTAGAGGTAGTTTTAATCCCCCTGCCCTATTATGTATTAGGGCCTTACAGGGGAGGTCATGCAAATCACAAGGGTACCCCAACCCATAGTGTACCCTAGTGTATGTAGGTGTTTTCACTGTATTCTAAGTGTCTTTCAGCACAGCACTGGCTCCTGGCCTGGTTAGTCAGAGTCAGTTACCACCAGTACCAGTCAGCAAAAAGTTGGGGGCACAGGATGACTTTGCAACAAGGCCTCTTTCTTCACCTCTGTTGGTTCTTTCTGCATATCTCTTGCTTCTTTCTCCACCTTTCTTCCTCTTTCTGGACTTCCTTTGCCTCTTTCTGCATTTCTCTTGCTTCTTTCTGCACCTTTCTTCCTCTTTCTGCACATGTCCTACCTCTGTAGGCATAGTTAGAAATTAGCATTTAAAAAACCTGTGAAATTCACTGAAAAAACCATAGGTTTCAGGGACAATATAGTTAGAAATTAGCATTTAAAAAACCTGTGAAATTCACTGAAAAAACCATAGGTTTCAGGTTTGTTATAGTTAGTAATTAGAATTTAAAAACCTTAGAAATTCACTGAAAAAACCACAGGTTTCAGGGACGTTATAGTTAGTTGGACATTTTACTCGTACAAAACCAGAGAAATTCAGCCGTTATAGTTAGTTGAGCTAACTATAACTCGCGCCCCCGCAATGCATTGCTGATGACGTCACATATTACATCATTCATGACATGGTCAGTGACATCACTGATGACATCTCAAATGACATCACTCATGACATCACTGATGACATCATCCACATGATAATCTGATGCACCTCCTCACACCCTAATATAACCTTTGATACACTCACTCTAAAATACAGACTACCATTTTCGAAACCTTAGACACACCAATACCAGTTACTACATACCCACTCACTGATTCCTAGGTCTACACACAAATCCACTCATTCACCCATACAGTCACTCATACATGCAGTCACTCATCAATACAGCACTATCATATGCACTCATACACCTATACAGACACTCACACACCACCACTCATCCATAGAGTTACTCACACACCTAGTCAGTCATGCAAAGAATCAATCACACTCCCATTTACTGACCTATACAGTTATATACATACACCACCTCACTTATTCATACAGATACTAACACATACTGACTCTCTTCTACAATCACTGACACAAGCACACACTCATCCATACAGCCACTCTCACAATCACTCACTCTCACATATAGTCATTTATATAATCCAACACTCACATATACTGCCTTTCACATATGTAGTTACTCACACATGTATCACTGAGACATCCATTCACTCACCAACACACCCATAGACACACTCACCCACCTATACAGTCCTTCACAGATGCACTCTTGAACCCATACACCCAGTGAATCACCCACTCACACATCTATGCACAGAGTCACACACCCCCATCTGCCCACACAGACACTCAGGCACCTATACAGATACTGAGACAACCAATCAATAACCCATTTAGACACTAATGTAGCTGCTCAGCAACCCATGCTGCCACTTACATACCAACTGACAGACTGATACAGACATTCACACAGTTTAGTCACTAACCCATGAATTCAGTAAGACATGTTTAATCACTCACTTATACAGTCAGTCACGCACCTACTAAATCATCCATTCAGATATTTATACACCCACTCATTCTTCAATACACCTTGGCATATATATATATATAAAACATATTTAAACTTTACAGAAACACAGAGTCACTGGATGATGTCATCAGTGATGTCATTTGAGATGTCATCAGTGATGTCATCAGTGATGTCACTGACCATGTCATGAATGATGTAATATGTGACGTCATCAGCAGTGCATTGTGGGGGCGCGAGTTATAGTTAGCTCAACTAACTATAACGGCTGAATTTCTCTGGTTTTGTACGAGTGAAATGTCCAACCAACTATAACGTCCCTGAAAACTGTGGTTTTTTCAGTGAATTTCTAAGGTTTTTTAAAGGCTAATTTCTAACTACAATGTCCCTGAAACCTATAGTTTTTTCAGTGAATTTCACAGGTTTTTTAAATGCTAATTTCTAACTATGACATCCCTGAAACCTATGGTTTTTTCAGTGAATATATATATATTACTGTTGGTCGCCAGTTGGTAGTTATTGTTAGGACCTACTTTCCAGAATATATATATTACCTGCTCCCTAAAATACACAAAAACAGTAACAACCGGGGGGCGTGGCCAGGCCAGGCATCAAGATGGCCGTGTAGTCCGTCGGCTCCACCGCACCGAGCACCAATATCCGTGAATAATCCGTCCAACTGTACCCAGACCGGAGCTCCTTCCTACATAACTGCTGCCGGAGGGACGCCGGAACGGACTGCCACCTCCCGCGACTGGATCGGAGGTGTACAGCGTCTGCTGCGGGACCTCCGACATTGCTGCTGTGTAGGCACCGCGCGGCCTGGTGATCGTGTGGGCCATGGACTGTATCCTGGCGCTGAGCGCTGATCTCCGCACTGTGAGTAGCGAGCGGCTGCAGACGGCGATTGGGGCGGCCTTGCTCCGCCGCTGTCGGCGCTGTGGGCTGCACTGTACCGGAGGTGTGCACCGGCCGCCCTGGTGCGGACTCGGACGGGGAGCGGAGGGAGCTCCAGACTGACCCGCGACTGCGGGGCGTAGGCTGGCGCCCGCATCGACCCCAGCCTGATAACTCAACGCCGGCGTGGAGCTCGCAGGGTGGAGAGTGCCCGGCCGGAGAGGCTCGATGCTTACCGGTGTTGACCAAGGTTTCCAGCCCTAGACTGCGCTGCCGATTCACCTACACACTCGCTGCAAGTGCCACAGCGGGGGCGGACTGGGCCTGACGGCACACGCGGTATCTGGCGGCAATTCTGCTCCTGGCCCCATCACCACCCAGCGCAGCAGTGGCCCTGTGACTGCGCTGGGTTACTACATCGCGGCCCCGCCTGCCGCAGAGTCGTCCGGGAGGAGATAACTAACCCCGGCTGAGCTGTCCCTGAAGTCGGGGCCCTCCTGCTCTGATTGAGGTATAGGGTGCGAGAGTGGGGTGCGGCCCCCGGGTGGCTGTGGCCCGCGGGTGGCGATCCCGTGCACCGAGGGACTTTGAAGGTTGGCTACTTGGGGCACACACCGCCGCTACTGAGAGGCGACCGAGAGCGCCCTGAACGCTGGTACAGAGTGTAACACCCGGTTGCGTGAGTGAGATCCGTAACGAATATGGCGGGGGGCCGCGGCTCGAAGGCCACGCTACATTCCAAGTTGTCCAAGTTCGCCTGGGAGGGGGTCCCGGGTGCCAGCCCTAAAGACGGTCCCCCTGCCTCGGACAAGTCTGAGGCCGGTGGGAAGAAAAAGGAGCCGACGCTTCAGGACATCTTAGAAGGTATCACTACGGTCCGCACGTCCCTGGAGACACGTATCGACTCGGTGTCCACCGAGGTCTCCCTCATCAGGGAGGATATGCGCTCAATGAACTCACGCCTCAAGGAGGTAGAACTCAAGGCAACCTCACTAACCGAGGACACGTCGGGGCTATGGAGGAAGGTGGAGGACCTGCAGCAACACACTGCGAAGCTCGAAGCCCAGCTGGATGACTACGTGGGACGCTCTAGACGCAACAACGTCCGCATTATTGGTGTCCCGGAGCGCGCAGAAGGGCCTTCGGCGGACTTGTTCGTGGAGGAGCTGATCACTACCTACCTCAAGCCGAAGGGTCTGTCCAATTTCTTCTCGGTGGAGCGGGCGCACCGTGTCCCCGGGGTCGGCCGAGGCCTGGTGCCCCCCGAGACCGCTCCTTGCCAGGATATTCAACTTTCGAGATAGGGACGTTATTCTGCAATCTGCCCGCTCGGCTCCGCCGGTTGACTTCCAAAACAGTCGCATCTCTTTCTTCCCGGACTTCACCCTCAAGGTGCAGAGACAGCGTCGAAGCTTCCTGGAAGTTAAAAAGGCGCTCCGTGATAAAGACCTGAAATATGCAATGATGTTCCCAGCCAAGCTGCGAGTGGAATCGGATGGAAAATCCTGGTTCTTCTCCTCCCCGGAGGAGACCTGGGACTGGCTCGAGGGCTGGCGAACGACGGGCCGCAACAACAATCGAGGCCGTGGTGTGCGGCGGGAGGGTGGCGCCCGTGGCCCCGGAGGTGGCTCGCCGTTGCCAGACGACACGCAAGGCGCGACAGGAGGCGCAGAATGACTGGTCTGTATATTTATCCCTTGGGGTTGATGACGGGGACGGACGGCCTGAGGGGAGTAAACATTGACTTTTCCCTCTCACAAGCACCGAACTCTGCTGCTCTGAACTGTGCTATCATATATGTGTAATTGAATTGTTTCCCTGGGTTTGCCTGCTCTCCGTTTCAATATGCGGGAGCTGCGGGTCATACTTTGGGCTCCGGCCACCGCTCCCGCACAAACATGATTAATGTCTCTGGTTACAGTTGGTAAAATGACCATATGACAGGCCTATGTGCTCGGTTTGGTTCACGACCCCTTAAGGTATTTGAAGGGTGGGCGATAGGCACTCTGCTAGTTTGGGGGCGGGGGGTTTGTTACCGCCCAGCAGGGAGGGTGGGTGGGGGAAGAAACATTGGGTTTGGGGGGAGGGAGGGTAGGGGTTGTTGTGGAATGTCAATCTTGATATTGTTTTTAATCCGAACATGTTATATCCCATGGGTTTTGTCTTTGTTATGTTTGGTACTGGTACATGCCATTGTTCACCTATACACCCCTATGCATCATTCGACTGCCGCCGCGGCCAAGGGCATACACCTGGTCTATCCCCAGCCAGGCCTGACTATCCGCCACTTCTGGACTCCCATTAGACGACTGTGATGACACAGGGACTGACACTTAATCTGTCCACTTGGAACGTTAATGGACTGGGTGACAAAATCAAGCGGGGTATTGTGTTGCAGTACATCAAGCGCAATAAACTTGACTTGGCCCTCTTGCAGGAGACGCATCTGATCGGGAATACCTGCGGTGCCTTGAACAGGAAAGGATACAAATTGGTGGTCCACTCCGGTTTCACTTCGGGCTCCAGGGGGTGGGGGTCTTGCAGCGAAGGGGCTGCCCCTACATCGTTCACAATACCTGGACTGACCCCCAGGGCAGATACGCGGCGGTCTCTGGCTCTTGGGAGGGAAGGGTTGTTAATGTCGTCTCTGTTTATGCGCCTCCCGGTTTACAGCGCACCACGTTGCGTGATCTGGGAACTCTACTCCTGGAGCTGCCGCGTGGGGTACTGATGTTGGGGGGAGATTTCAATCTTGCGATGGAGGGCTCTCTCGACCACTTGCCGCCCCGGGGGGACCCTTCTAAAGGGTCGCACCTGTCGGAATTTGCGAACGCTCTGGGGGTTGTGGATGTGTGGAGATGGTTTAACCCATCGTCTACTCGCTTCACGTTCCAGTCGGGGGTGCACGGCAGTCAGTCGCGAATCGACTATGTATTTACCCATGCCCAAGACATCCAACTCTTCACGAGGTCGAGCTGTCTGGCTCGTGGGATATCGGACCATTCTCCGGTCTTAGTGACTCTGGGTTCTCGTTGTGGGGGCGCCCCACATTATTTCCGTCCACCCGTGGGCATTGAAGATTCCACACATCAGAGACGCTCTCCGCACAGACGCTGAATATTATTTTGCGGAGAATGTGGGCTCAGTCGACTCTGCAGTGACGTTGTGGGGGCCTTCGGGGCGGTCATAAAGGGTAGGGCTTTGTCGCTCATGGTGGGTCACAGGGCAGAGAGAGCCAAGAGAGTACTGGAGCTGGAGGCCGAGATCTCACGCTTGGAGGAGTTGTTGGCCCGAGACCCTGACTCCGTCATCGGGCATAGCTTGTCACTTACGAGACTGGATTATCGACAGCTCCTCACAGAGGATGCTGCAGCGCGCTCGTTAGCCTCCCAACATAGAATTTATGAGCAGGGCGAACGGACAGGTAAACTTCTGGCATGGCTCGAACGACGGGAACAAGCTGCCAGATGGGTCCGCGTGATCACAAATCCACAGGGTACTCTCATCACTGACCCTCAACAAATAGCTGATACATTCGCTAGATACTATGAGGAGGTGTACACTGGCTCCCCCACGTCTCAGGCCTCGCTATCCGCTGACCTTTTGGTCACAATAGATGTCCCCACCATTTCCCTACAGGACAGAGAGGCTCTGGAGGCGGACGTCACAGTGTTGGAGGTTCAGAAAGCCATCCAGGACGTTCGATCTGGGAAGGCCATGGGCCCCAATGGGCTCACCATTGAGCTTTTCAAGCCCATGTCAATGCTACTGGCTCCTCACTTGTTAAATCTATACAAGGAATGTTTTGAGCTGGGAGTCCTCCCCACTGAAATCCGTAATGCAGCGATTGTAGTTATTCATAAACCAAACAAGCCGGTCGAGGATTGCAAATCATATCGCCCCATCTCCCTTCTGACGGTCGAGGCCAAAATCCTGGCCAAACTCCTTGCAAATCGTCTCCTCCATTATATCTCGGACCTGGTACACCCAGACCAATCCGGGTTCATGCCGGGAAGGAGCACAGCCCGTAATTTGCGCCGTGTGCATGGGGTCCTCGGCAGAGTACATACCATAGAGGAAGACGCGCTTCTCTTGTCATTGGATGCCTCCATGGCCTTTGACACTATTGAGTGGGACTTTCTTTTCGCCGTTCTGGCTCGCCTGGGGTTCGGGCCCAAACTAATCCGTTGGATCCGACTATTGTACACATGCCCTACGGCTCATGTAGTCGTCAATAACCATTGCTCTGCCACTTTCCCGCTTCATCGGGGCACGAGGCAGGGTTGCCCCTTGTCGCCGTTACTCTTCGCCCTTGTCTTGGAGCCACTTGCGGTATGGGTCCGGGGTGACCCCGGGATATGGGGCCTTAGGTGGACATCCCATCACGAGGACCGGATCTCGCTGTATGCCGACGATATCCTTTTATACCTGGCTTCTCCGGCGAGGTCACTGCGATGGGTGCTCCACATCTTTCATATTTTCGGCGCCCATTCTGGATATCAAATAAACTGGTCCAAGTCCCAGATGTTTGCGCTGTGGGGTCCCACGCCGGCGAGCCCGCGAGGATATGACATCCCGGTGGCCCCTCAGGGTTTTCGGTACTTGGGCATTTTTGTCACTCCCGACTCCGATCTCTTCTTCAAGTGCAACCTACTTGGGCCCCTTCAACGTTTTAAATCTGACGCGATGCACTGGCGCTCTCTTCCTCTCACCTTACTAGGACGCGCGTCCCTGTTCAAAATGTTGGCGCTCCCACGGTTTCTGTACGCCCTGCAGAACACCCCCATCCTGATACCAGACTCTTACTTTGCCCAAATCGACGGGGTATTGAGGGGACTGCTGTGGGAGGATCGCACGCCGCGCATCGCCATGAACAAACTTACCATGGGCTGGTATGACGGGGGCATCGGCCTGCCCGATATCAGACTATACTATCAGGCGTCCCAACTGAGCGTAATTAATCGCTGGGTGTTTGAACCCCATGATGACCCTACCTTTCGCACGGACCACTGGCTTCTGGGAAGAGGCGGCTATAACAAAGCACTCTATACCAACCCCCGTAAACTCAACCTAACAGGCCCCACCGCGCGCACGGTCGAGATCTGGCACAACGTCACTAAAAAGCTAGGCTGGCATAAGCGACTGACGAAAGCGACTCCCCTGTGGGAGCCCGATATTCTGGGTCACCTCAGTACCTGCCCAGGGTTTGACAAATGGGACTTAATCGGTATCTCCACGGTTAAAGATATATGGGCCAGGGGAGGGCTAGCATCTTTCCAGGAACTCCAAACTAAATATCAGCTGGCTCCCTCCGAGACGTTCAGGTATTTACAGATTAAGCACGCTGTGGCCGCCGCCCTGCCGAGCGAGGGCTCCCTCCCCGATTCGTCCCCCCTGGAGGACCGGTTATTGTTGGATCCCATGGACCGCAAGGCCATCTCGCTGACCTACAAGAAACTGATCAATAATCCCGTTGACCCGATGCAGAAACTCAGGGTGAAGTGGGAGGGGGATCTGGGAGCGATCGAGGACGACAATTGGCGAGACGCCCTTGCGTCGGCCCGCGAAATAGCCATTCCCATGCGCATGCGACTGCTCCAATTCAAGATCCTTCATCGAGCCTATTTCGATGCCAAACTTCTGTTCAGGTTGGGTAGACGCCCCGATCCGTTGTGTCTCCGACACTGTAATCAGGAGGGTACTTTCTTCCATATCATCTGGGACTGTCCATGTATCCAGGACTACTGGGTGGCAATTGCTCGTCAACTCCAGAGGGCGGGTGGCAAATCCCTGGGGTTACCTCCCCAACTATGTCTACTCAACATTTGGGAAACGTCTGATTTCACACATGCTGAACGGACATGGGCCTCCATGGGCTTCTTAATCGCGAAGAGGAATATTGCACGACACTGGGGGGTGGCGACGATCCCACTCCTGGGCGACTGGGCAAACGACATGGACACCGCCATGATCGCTGAAAAATCGGTATTCAGGGGACGGGGTTGCCCCAAGAAGTGGGACCAGAAGTGGGGGAGGTGGAATAAGTACAGAGGAGACATCTGCATTTCCCCGACGAGGGAGCTGCACGAAGAACGACAAACATTGACGGCCCGACTGACGGCAGAAGTGCTGGCCTTGCCCCCGTAAGCGTAACATTCCTGTTCTCCTCAGTACCAGCTGCCTGTTGTTTCCCGCTTATACGAAAAGGATTATCTGGTCCATTATTGAAATTGGAAATGTGTCTGTATATTATCAGGAAGGAGTCCCTGCTCTGTCGCGGGTTGAATGACATTTTAACACTGTATGTATATATAGGTGGGGGTATTGATTACAGAGACCTGACTTTGTTGTACCAGCACTGGTTCGTTTTTTTATGCAATAAAAAGTTTAATTAAAAAAAAAAAAAAGCCAAAAAAAAAAAAAAAACAGTAACAACCCCCCAGGGAGACCAATTGTATCCTCAAGAGGCAGTTGTCTTGGTTTTAAAGGTGAGCCGTTTTGCAGTTAAATACAGAAATACAAACGAGATTGTTTATAAAAAGGGTAAAAACATGTATAAGCACACAATTATATAGAGCGAGATCATGGTGCATTGAATTTCAATCATGGACATACAATCGATAAGAAAGGAAGGGCTAACAGTTGTGTGTTTCTCCACATAGATTGATGACAACATATGTGTTATAAAAGGGTCTCATAACAGGAGCAAGTACCCTATGACGAGGTGGATAGCTGGTACGAGGGGCCTTGGCTAATACCCGGTAAATAATTACTCTGATGACATAGGCTCATGTTATTTGTTTTGATTGGTAAAGACGGAGGTCTAACTGGTTGGACGTTTTTAATGGTTTTTCTTTTTGTGTTTGACAGTCACTGTGTGTACAAAACGAAAGTCCAGTAAGGTGATTAATGACCTCGAGCCCTGACGAAATTGGCACTAAGAAAAACAGCAATGAAACATGTCGGCCCATCTTCAATTGGTCTGCAACATGCAGTTGTTTTTAACTTTGAGTAGGCTCATGAGTTTTGAAAAAAATTGGCATTTGGTGGACGTGTGGATTACCTCAATTTTAACTTTATGGGGTCTTTTTCTTTTTGTGATACACACAAAACACTTTTTTTCACCTTTTTGTTCTGGACACTGTTATATTTTTTTTTCACAGGTGAGATAGCTACCTATGATGATAAACGTGGGCACAACTGGTGAGAACCAACCAGTAAGCTCCTATGGTGTAGCGCACGTGAGGTGCTATCTCGCCTTTTCACAATTTATTTGTTGTTGTATTTACACCTGTTTAAGTGGGGGTATATCTGGAACACAATGACTGATAACCTTAAAGATTTTTTAGAAAAGTAATAACCTTTTGGGCTTTAAGGATTTGGGACAATACAAAAAGAAAAAAGATTGTTGATGGGGCATATAAGTTGAATACCCATTCCCTATCCTATTGTCACAATTCTGACGGGCCTCTGGAGGAGCAGAAGGGCGAGTGGTGGTCCAACCCCCCTGAACATGGCCGTCTCCTCTCTTTCCAGCCAGACGACTGGGACACCGATAACCCTGACAGCACCGAAGACGACATGGGGGCAGATCTACAAGAAAGTGCCGCAGCGTGGCGCTGCAAGCCCTTTGGCTGCGCCACGCTGCGGCACTTTCAGAGCACAGGAATGCGACATATTTACAAGAATATGTCGCATTCCTGTGCTCTCCCCTGCGCTGGCGCACAAACAGCTGCCAAGCGCCGGCGCAGGCACCCTTGCACCATGGTGCAAGGATGCCTGCGCCATGGGGAGATTGTTTTTGTGCAGGAAGGGGCACCTTTCTGCACAAAAACAATCAGTACAGGCTTTTCCTCTTTCAATGCGTGCTGCAGAATGCAGCACGCATTGAAAGAGGAAAACGAGGAGAAATGAAAACATTTCTCCTCGGTGCGCCTCGCTACGCCACCTCTAGGGTGGCGTAGCATTCACAGGCATCTCCACAGTTACGATTACTCGTAAATCTGGAGATGTGTCTTGTTCCATGGGTGTTGCGTGGGAACACCCACAGCAACACCCATGGAACGCCCCTTCAACGCAAAGTGCTGCGTGTGAAGGGACGGTATTTACAAGGAGAGGAAAAGTCACGCATGGTGGCTTTTCCTCTCCTTGTAAATATCGAGGAGCCCCCTGCGCCACCAGTACGTCACGAAAAGTGACGTACTGGTGGCGCAGGGGGCTTGTAAATCTGCCCCATGGTGTATTACGGGCCTGGTCCCTTTAACTGAGAGTGCAACACCAAAGACCCCGCCCCTACATCCGTCATCATACCAGGCCTGCCTAGGAGCGCGGAAGAAGACGAACACAGAAGAGAGCTGCCGGAACCCGAGCGAGAGGGGGACGCCGAACAAGTAGCGTGTGGAGGTGGAGATCGGCCAGAGGAGCGACTGGTGCTGCTGTCCTTGCCGGAGGGGGAACCCGAAACCAGGACACCAGGAGGCCAATGGTTCAGCTCTGCACCCCACCACACTCCTGGAGGAGTGTGGCTTCAACAGGTACGGGAGCGCGTTACTGGGTGGATGGGGAGGACGGCGACCGCTTTTAAATAGGGCACCTCCAACTACCCCCCTCACTTCACCTGATCCCCAGCACTGCCCCTCATGCCGTTGGAAGTGTGTTTGTGGCACTGGTGCTCCCTCACTCCTACCCGACCCCGTTTTGGATATAGTCTCACGATTCCTTTGTTTTGTTTTACTTTTGGGAGCGCGCCCAAGAGATCCCAGGAAGACGCCAAGTGGTGGAGAAGACTGCGCTGAACGAGGACACCTGTGACGTCAACAGGACCGGACAAGACCTGTGAAGTACCAATAGGACTATCTCCGGACTCGATTCCCCAAGACTATAAACCTGGCCCATCGCGGTAATCCCCATATTACAATAAAGCCAAGTCTGCCCATATCCTGCGTGCAGCCTGATTATTACGAGGCCTCACAAGTGGTGGAGAATGCAGGCACTCTGTCCATTGAAGAGGATATAATGGACGCCATCATCCAACATCTGATCGCGGGACAGGAGAAGCTGGGATGGGCCGTGGAGCGTCACATGAGCACGGCTCAAGCCGACATGGATGTCTTCAGGGACAGCGTGGCCGCCCAGCTGGAGGAGCTGCAGAGACTAGCCACAGAACAGGCAGCCGGCCGGCTCAGAGAAACCCGAAGCCCTCATACCCCGGACCCTCGGGCATATCCCTCCAGAAGTATGTGACCGGGGAGGATCCGGATGCATTCCTTCTCAATTTTGAGAGGGCGGCCAGGGCCTGTGGGTGGCCGGTGGAGAAATGGCACTTCTTTCTGGCCCTCTTACTAACAGGCGAAGCCCAGGTCGCCTACCAGGTGGCAAACAGTACTGGCACTGCGCCCTATGGCGAGATCAAAACCATCATCCTTGATCACCTGGGTATGGACGCGGAGGCGTTTCGCGTGCGCTTTCGTAGGGAGAAAGGACATCCCGGGGAGAACCCAAAGACGCTGTTCTTCCGCCTCAAAGCAGCCGCAGACAAATGGCTAAGACCACTTGAGAGTTCAAAGGAAGAAATCATGGACCGTATATTTCTTGAGCAGTACACTCAGAGGTGGCTTAGACAACACCCAAAGCTGACTACCGAACAAGCGATAGAAATGGCCACCACCTTCTCAAGGGCCCAGCCGCTTGTCCTATCTTGGGAATCGGAAAGACCTCGCCCACCGCTAGGGAAACCTGAGAAACGGAATGTCAGGCCTCCGGTAGAACCCCTGAAATCCCAACCAAACAAATCTGATCCTCCGTTATATAGAGGGCCCCAGTGCTTCGGCTGTGGCGAGTGGGGCCATATCGCCAGGGCATGTCCCCTTAAGAAGACGTCGGAGGAGCCGATGGACGTGGGATATATTCCCCATTCCATACTGTACACCGCGGAGATGGGGACGGCCTTTTACGTGAGTGTAGGGGTGAACGGGAAATGGGTTAGAGCCTTACTGGATTCGGGGTGTCGTCAATCTGTAATACAAGGGGCACTGATACACTCCACCCAATTCCAACCCAGTCAGCATGTACACATTAGATGCGTACACGGGGACGTGAAGGCCTACCCAGTTGCTGAGATAGATATCACCCCAAAGGGAGGGTCCCCTTGCAGAATCAGGGTGGGGGTACTACCTGATTTACCAGAAGAGGTCATCATAGGGACTGATAACCCGGGGTTCCTAGACATGTTCCTGGCCACAGTTTTTCAGACTCTAGGGGGGAGGCGGGATAACAAGAGGAGAGAACCTTCACCCGCCTTAGTCACCGCAGAGCCATGGCTCCTGGATAGGAACTTCCAGTTCTCGCAAGCCAATGACCCCACCCTCCAGCATGCCTGGCAAAGTGCCCAAAACAACAACGGGACACCCCCCTGTACATACCCTCATTTCTTCTCTAAGAATGGGTTGTTGTACCGTCAAGGCACCCAGGGGGAAGAACCCCAACTGCTTGTCCCTAAGACCTTCCGCGATCAAATCCTATTCTTTTCCCACTCCCACCTTACGGCTGGACACATCGGGGTAGAGAAGGTCACGCAGAATGTTTTAAGATACTTCTATTGGCCCGGGGTGTATGGGGACATCAAGAAATATTGTCAGGAATGCGAGACCTGTCAGAGAAAAAACCCTTATCTGCCCCCTCCTCTTCCCCTCCAACCGTTACCCATATTAGGGGTACCCTTTGAAAGAGTGGGTATGGACCTTATAGGTCCCCTCCCCAGAACTCGGAAAGGACATCAATACGCTCTGGTGATAGTGGACTACACCACCCGCTACCCAGAGGCATTTCCCCTCTCAGCCCCCACTACACAGAACATTGCGGACAAACTGATCGAACTCTTTTCGAGGGTAGGGTTTCCCAGGGAGATCCTAACCGATCAGGGCACTCCATTTGTCTCCCGACTGATGAAGGAAGTATGCACGACACTCAACCTGAAACACCTAAAAACCTCGGTATATCATCCCCAAACTGACGGCCTCGTCGAGAGGTATAATGGGACACTAAAGCTCATCCTGAAGAAAATGTTGGGGGGAGAAGGGACGGAATGGGACAGGCTCCTCCCCTTAGCTTTGTACGTGATCAGAAGCCTGGTCCAGAGCAGTCTTGGTTGTTCTTCCTTTGAGATGCTTTATGGGAGACAACCGAGATCGCTCCTAGAGATGACCAAAGAAGCCTGGGAGAAAGAGGAAGCAGACGAGGCCAGGGGTTTTTTGGACTATACCAAGAGCCTTAAGTCCAAGATAGGAAAGCTGAGGGATCGTGCATATTCCCATCTGGAAAAAAAACAAGAGACAGAAACACTGTTACTACAGAGGGAAGAGGTGGCGGCGGCTAGCTGTTAACGATTGGGTATTGGTGTTGTTGCCTTCCTCCTCCAGCAAATTTAAGTCGGAGTGGCTGGGGCCTTACAAAGTGGTAGGGACTATGGGAAGAACCAGCTACCGAGTGCAGATAAAGCCCTCACGGATTCAGATTTATCATATCAACCTACTAAAAAAATGGTTGGGACCCCTGCCTAGCTCCGCACATGTAGCCCTGCCAACCGACGAGGGTTCCTCATCCTGTAGCCTAGCCCAATTGGTCGTGAATGAGGAGTTAACGCCCCAAGAGAAGCAGTCCTTAATGAGTGTCATAAAGCCCTTTGCATCCATGTTCTCGGACGAGCCAGGGAAAACCTCGCTTACAGAGCATTCCATCACAACACAACCAGGCCGAATAGTTAAACAGCGGCCATACCGCATACCAGCCGCAAGGAGGGAGGCGGTACGCATGGAAGTAAAGGCTATGTTGAGGATGGGGGTCATTCGTCCCTCCAAAAGCGAGTGGTCCTCTCCCATAGTCATGGTCCCCAAACCAGACGGGTCGACCAGATTCTATATGGACTTCCGTGCCCTTAACTCCATTTCCAAATTTGATGCCTATCCAATACCAAGGGTAGATGAATTAATCGAGAAGTTGGGCAACGCACGATACATTACCACCATTGACCTTACGAAAGGATACTGGCAGGTGCCCCTGAAAGAGACCGATAGGGAGAAAACAGCTTTCGTAACACCAGACGGCCTGTACGAGTTTACGGTCCTCCCCTTCGGTCTTCATGGTGCACCTGCCACCTTCCAGCATCTAATGAACATGGTACTCAGAGAACACCAGGACTATTCATCAGCTTACCTAGACGACATAGTGGTGTTTAGCTCAACCTGGGAGGACCACCTAACCCACTTAGGCCACATCCTACTATCCCTAAAACAAGCAGGATTGCATATCAATTCTAAAAAGTCCCGAGTAGGGTTCCAATCAGTAAAGTACCTTGGGTACGTACTGGGACACAGGGTTATAGCCCCCACAAGGGAGAAGGTGAAGGCCAACACAGAAACCCAGTTCCCAACAACAAAAAAAGAAGTGAGAGCCTTCTTAGGGTTACTCGGGTATTATAGGTGTTTTATCACAATATTCGGACATAGCGGCACCCCTAACAGACGTTTTGCGAAAAGATACAAAACCAAAGACCCTCTTAAACCCGTCAGAAGAGATGTTTGGAGCCTTCTCCCAACTAAAGAAGGCCATCACTACAGGCCCGGTGTTGGCTTCACCCGATTTTGAGAGACCGTTTATCCTACACACTGATGCCTCTGACAATGGCCTGGGGGCGGTACTATCCCAACTCTCCCCCGAAGGTATCGACCATCCGATCCTCTTTATAAGGAGGCGTTTGTTTCCTCAAGAAGAAAAATACCCAACCATCGAGAAGGAGTGCCTTGCGGTGAAATGGGCCATAGAAAAGCTGAGATATTACCTAGAAGGTAGTCACTTCACCTTGTACACCGACCATGCGCCCCTCCAATGGATGAGCAAGAACAAGGGACATAACCCCTGCATCTTGCGTTGGTTCCTGTCATTACAGCCCTTCTCATTCGAGGTTAAACATCGCAGAGGCACCGACAATGGAAGTGCTGACTTCCTATCCAGGGTGTTCCCTCTCCCCGAACGGGAGAATCCTAGGGGAGGGGTGTGTCACAATTCCGACGGGCCTCGGGAGGAGAGAAGGGCGAATGGTGGTCAACCCCCCCTGAGCATGGCCGTCTCCTCTCTTTCCAGCCAGATGACTGGGACACCGACAACCCTGACAGCACCAAAGACGACGTGGTGTATTACGGGCCTGGTCCCTTTAACTGGGAGTGCAACACCAATGACCCCGCCCCTACATCTGTCATCATACCAGGCCTGCCTAGGAGAGCGGAAGAAGACGAACACAGAAGAGAGCTGCCGGAACCCGAGCAAGAGGGGGACGCCGAACAAGTAGCGTGTGGAGGTGGACATCGGGCAGAGGAGCGACTGGCGCTGCTGTCCTTGCCGGAGGGGGAACCCGACACCAGGACACCAGGAGGCCAACGGTTCGGCTTTGCACCCCGCCACACTCCTGGAGGAGTGTGGCTTCAACAGGTACAGGAGCGCGTTACTGGGTGGATGGGGAGGAGGGCGACCGCTTTTAAATAGGGCACTTCCAACTACCCCCCTCACTTCACCCGATCCCCAGCACTGCCCCTCACGCCGTTGGAAGTGTGTTTGTGGCACTGGTGCTCCCTCACTCCTACCCGACCCCATTTTGGATATAGCGTGAAGTCTCATGATTCCTTTGTTTTGTTTTACTTTTGGGAGCGTGCCCGAGAGATCCCAGGAAGACGCCAAGTGGTGGAGAAGACCGCGCTGAACGAGGACACCTGTGACGTCAACAGGACCGGACGAAACCTGTGAAGTACGAACAGAATTATCTCCAGACTCGATTCCCCAAGACTATAAACCTGGCCCATCGCGATAAGCCCCATATTACAATAAAGTCAAGTCTGACCAGATCCCGCGTGCAGCCTGATCATTACGAGGCCTCACACCTATATATGACAAAAGATTTAGCCCGTGCTGATCAGGTCTTTATGGTGTTTGTTGATGTTTTGAGTGGAGGGCGACCTGATCAATTTTTCCCTCTATAGCTCCTTATTGTGAGAGACTAGTAAACTTGACATCGTCAATGAAAAAGTGGTGATGTGGGTCAGGTATATTGACGACATCTTCTGTGTATGGAATGGCAATGAGAGCGAAGCCAGAATGCTTGTGAATACATTAAACAACAATGAGTTGAATCTCACATTCATAAGCAATTTTTCAAAGGATAAAATAGAATTTCTTGATTTATTACTGACAGTGAGGGGCAACGAACTTGAAAGTAGGTTGTACCGAAAACAAACAGCAGGTAATAGTCTCTTACACGCTCGCAGTTGCCATCCCGTGAGTCTGATCCATAGCATCCCATTAGGAGAGTTATTACGTGCAAAATCTAACTGTAGCACGGAGGAGGGCTTCAAAGCAGAAGAATCACATATGACCCAAAGATTTTTACAGAGAGGGTACACCCTCTCTATGATCAGGAAAGCCAGTTTAGAGGTCGGGAAAAGATCAAGAGACTCACTACTTATACCGAAGGACAGATTGAATGATGAGGCAGAACAAAAAATTAGGTTCATCACCACTTACCACAGACAAACCAAACAAGTGAGACAGGGATTGGACAAATTCTGGCAAGTTTTGAAAACAGACAAAGATATCTCTGGAAGTATTGAATCATTCCCACAGATAACATTTAGAAAAGCCAAATCTTTGAAAGATGCACTGTGTAGAGCTGTAATAACACCTATAATTAAATCATTGGGCATTCAAGGTTTCTTTACAAGTAGAAATTGCAAAGCGTGTAAATTCAGCAAGAACTGCAAGCAGTGTAAGCTTTCTCCCAATTGCAAACCATATAAAATTGTGAAACACCTTTCATACAACACAGACCACGTTGTGTATGCATTGTGCTGCCCCTGTAATAAATCATACATAGGCAGCACAATACACAAAGCTAAGAAGCGCATTCTTGAGCACCTTCGTGCCATTAAAAATAGAGACAGACAATATCCAATGGCAAGACATTTTCAAACACATCACAATCAGAATGGCAATTTACTTAGTTTTTGTGTATTGGATACTATAGGGATGCTAGAGCGGGGAGGAAATCGGGTCCAAGAGCTTAGACGCCTAGAGTCCAGATTAATAATTCAATATCAGACATTGGCACCGACAGGACACAATTGTGATGAAGAACTGTCAGTTCACCTAGGTTAGTCGCCCAGGTCTCATGTTTGTTTAAGACATTTCAGATGCATTGATATTAAACAAGAGGGTTAGATTTACTTGATGAGATATCGTCATAAAAATAAATGTGATTAATGTCAGTTATTAAGGAAAGATATCTTAACGGAACAGTTCCATTTCACGCTGAAATAAGTTGCTTGAAATCTGTTTTTACCTCGCAGCCAAGATTATAATATTCACTGTGTTTTATTTTACACTAATGACCTTTTGCTGAGATGCCTTTTAATGAAAGTTTTTTATTGTGTGCTTTATTACAGATACGTGTAAATTGCAGTGATGAGAAGAAGGCACTGGAGCTATCATATCTACATTTTTGTCCAGAGAGTAGGATTTTGTCGCCCATTTAGTAATTGTTCAGTATTCTTTTTTAACTATTTGCTGGTACCTATCGTTGGATTTTGCCCACCTGGGCGATTGCCCTTATTTAATTGGTGAACCATTAGTTGCTTTGTTGCGCGTCCCCCCTCCCCATTTTTGCTCTCGCCCACTTGGGCTGTATGTAACCCTGGGCGGAGTTCGCGGAGTTGCACTACGCGGAACACCGCAAAGTGCATAAAAAACTCCGTCGCACTATGCAGAGCTCCGCAAGGGGCGCAGTATGATAGAAAAATGCTGTTCGCGGTGATTGCACAGTGCCGGATGCTTGTCCGCACTGTGCAATCATTGCAAACGGCACCATGCACAGTGCAGGATTTCCTTTTCTGCCGCTCGAGTAGATTTTTACTCGAGCGGCAGCTTTCTCAACGCGAACGGGCAGTTTCTCAACGCGAGCGGTCGCGAGCATACGCGACCACTCGCAATGAGAAACCTGACCCCCCCGCGTTGAGAAATCTTGCCGGGATGTTGATTTTCCACGCTCGTGCTCGCCAACTTGATGTTGACAATTGCGAACGAGGAAAAATCTCGCCGGGAGGTTGATTTTCCTCGTTCACGGTCGCCAACTTGACGTTGATGAACGCGAGCGAGGAAAAAAACTCCGCTAGCGGTGAAATTCGCCTAAAATGAAATCCCCCATGAATAGTAAGTTGAGGAAATTCAAGTAAACAGGTGGGACAGTGATAAGTCCTAAACCCGTCCTGTTAATGAGATGTAACTCCGACCCCAACACGTTCGTTCTAACCGGTAAAGAGAACGAACGAATTTCACCGCTGAGAACTGTGAGACAGCAGCATTGGTACACCAGAAGGTTTCAGTTCATTACCTTGGATTCTATACATCATTTGTGTATACATATCTTTTTCTTTGGATTCGACTCCATGGGACAATAACTAGTACTCTCATACCATCACTAGTGATACTTCATGGTGAAATTTTTATCGACCCTAAGCTTCTGACAGTAGCAGTTTGTTTTGGAACGAACGAAATACATTCATTACACTTTCAGTGTCTTGACTGTAACAGGACTAGCGACAAACTTGATCACTTTAGCCTTGAGAAAGTCTCGGTACACATTTGTACAGACGAAACACGTGTTGGCTGCTTTGTTTGCTGGGAATTGGCGTTAAGGAAAAAGAAAAATTCAATAAAAGAAACGTTTTCTATGAAAAGAATTGTTTTGGAAAATCTTTTACGTGCTGTACATAGGGCACAAGAAATCAAAGGACTGTATGGACTAAAGAATTACAGTACTGACTATTAGCTTTTTGTAATACAGTTTGATTTATTGGATCAATTACAACCTATGATTGGTGTGCTGTAATAGCTTTATTCTCTGGTTATTTATGTCCATGTTTTACATGCGATTGACACCCTTGGGTAGTGGGTGACTTAAGCTAGATAAGCACCCTGCTGTACTTACAGTTGTCTTGTTTATTCTTTACGCCATTTACTGTTTTACTTTCTTTACATCTGTCGATCATTGATGTGCGGTATCTCCCTTTCAGGGAACGCTACTACCCATTTCAAATAACCTAAAGGCAGGGTGCTGGGTTTTGTGTGAGAGGGTGCCCCTGCATGAGCAGAGCCCCTCTGCAACCTTCGGAATCTATTCCCCGGGGTTGTCTGTGACGCAGCCAACCATATATACTTAAGTGCATTATAACCTCGCGGTAAATGCTAACTTTAAAACGGCTGCTTAGAAACATGTTGTGTTTGGTGTCAAACACCTTGGAATCATACCTCCACACCAGTAACTGGTGAGGGAGGTATGATTCCTCCCTTGTAGTACCACTACTATGGGGCACCGGTCTACCCGGTACCAGCTTTCTCGACCTGGGCAGCACAAAATGGATGCTGCCAGCCACAGACATGAGTCTGCCCTCCTGCTGCTGAGCCAAGCTCGAGCAGAGGAAGGCATGACAATAGGTTTTCTGTCACAGGGAGGTGTGACCACCTCCCAGACAGGCTTTAGTGTATTGGGGCTGGGTGGGTGCACTCTTAGAGTGCCAGAAAGTCTGCACTGGGGGCACATTTGGTGTCCCCGTGCAAAGTCTAGCTCAAACCGGTAGCAGGAGTCATTGGCTCCTGCTCTGGTGCGAAACTGGACAAAGGACATGGGTGTAGCCACCCCTCTGTCCTGACCCTGACCTAGGTGGGTCCCCAGAGTTAGTCCAACCCCTTCCTTGGGTATAAAGTAGGAAACCGGACAACAGGACTTTAGATTTTACCTGGACTAAACTCTGCAAGCAGAAACCAAGTACTTCGATGGTCTACACTTCGCTGGACGAAAGAAGAATCTCCCTTGGAGTAAAGGAGTTACCCCCCTGCAGCAGCAGGCACCTAAACGCATCTGACCAGTTTGCATCTCCCAAGCTCCTGGGGACTCTGAAGATTTCTGCAACACAGGAGGTGGGTTCCCGAGCGTCCCTGAGGACGATCTGCTCTCTCAGCAATCCTGAGACCAGTATCATTCGTGGGGACCGTGCAACCTGAACCCTTGTGCACCATGTACTTTTGCAGCAGCATATGCTTTTTGGCAATCCTTGAGGCTGTGCTTTGGACTACGTGTAGTCCCCACCCGGAGCAGCATTTCCACCAAAGATCCCCAGCCTCCACTCCACGAGTGCTCCGTGGGCTGGTACTTTGTGATTCTGCTTGAGGTCCCTTTGCGATCCATGGTCCGTTGGCCTGTGGGTCCTAGCGAGGGTCACTTTAAATTTCCTTGGGCTTCCCTGGTTGCTCCAGACGTGCCCTGA
Source organism: Calotriton arnoldi (assembly GCA_963921515.1). Classification (NCBI taxonomy): domain Eukaryota; kingdom Metazoa; phylum Chordata; class Amphibia; order Caudata; family Salamandridae; genus Calotriton; species Calotriton arnoldi. The sequence continues at coordinate 1,483,339 of CAWUFW010001189.1, forward strand.
CTTCCCATAGCTTGGAGAGTCTCCTGGACCTTGCTGGTCTATACTATCACTTGTTTCCTCTGCCTGCGTGGGTTTCCTTTGCCAAGGCTTGTTGGTGTTCAATCCGGACACTGACCCCTCAGAACTCGACATCCTTTGTGGGACAGCTCACCTCCAGACTTTGGTCATCGTCGACGTCTCCTGGTCCCCGTGGCTGCAGAGTCAAGCATCTGATCTTCGCACCTGAAGCACCCGACATCGGTGGGCATTCGTCTATCGAGCCCCTGGTCACGTGAAGTGACCCAGACTCTGTCCCCTCTGCTTTCAGGTTCTTCTTACTCTGAATCCAGGCTTGGATTCCACCGGACACTTTTCATCTTCCCGGCAGCAGTACTTCTTCGCATCACGCCATTGAAAACGACGAGGGTTTCCGACACCAACTGACCCCTATGCACCCGGCTCCTCTGGGATAGGTAACACGGGTACCTCGGTACTCACAAGGGTGCTGGCCTTAGAACCTTCTATGTTCCAAAGGGTTAGCTTGAAGTCCTCTCCGAAGTGTCCTTAAACTGTAACTTTCCAACCGCGACTTTCCCATAGAGTTGTACGGAGCTCGCGTCTGTTCCCACACTGCACCCGTCCTCCGTGGGCTCCCTGTGTCACTCCTGTGGGTGGTTCCTTGGGGTCCCAGTGATTCTATGTGCTCTAGGCACTGTGTCTATTGAAGTCATGGTTGTTATACCACTTTCTTAGTATATGGTTCAGTCTCCCGCTGGAGCCCGCTGTGTATTGTGCTATTTACTGTCGTTCTATTGATTTAACATTGTGTACTGTACATTCTAGTCTCGGGTAGAGATTAGTAGAGAGTGTTTTAGTAATAAATACATATTTTTATATAACACTTGTGTGGTTCTCCTTTCATTTAGTCATTCAGGAGGTGATATTCTGGTAAAACAAGCTGCTTTACATTCCTTCAAGATTAAGCCTGAAGGCTGCTCGCCATAGCTACCACTAGGATAGCTTTCATAAAGGTTATCTTTGACCTAATCATCAATAAGGGTCGTTTGGACTGGTGCAAGGTGCCCACTTTAATTAATGGACAGCATATACCAGGCCAACTTCTCACATTGGTGTGCAGCGGTTGGGATTCAAGCTTGCTATTGTTTTACCAGATAAATCTCATTGAGTGATTAACTGAAAACCACTAAAAGTACTAGGTACATATAATCAAGATTAGAATAAGTAAGTTCTACTGAACTTGGAGTTGGGTAAGTCAAGGGTCTAGCCCACCCTTTCTCCAGCTCAAGAGAGTTTAGTCTCCACTAGGGTAGGTAGGTACACACACCACACCACACTAGTATGTCTTCTGTAGGAGAAGCCAGTGGCTCTCTCCCTACTAGATACAATGGCTCACCTTTCAGTATCTGAAAGCCATGTGTGCCTCTAGGAAGCTGAAGACAGGGAGAAATGCAAACACCCAACGTCTTATAGAGATGTTATTCCTAGATGACCTCAGAAAGACCCCAGGGTCTGATGAAGTAGAAAGAGTGGGTGGGACAGGAGATGAGGAAAGAGCAGGAAGTGAACACTTCTTTGATCTGGACTCACACCCTGGCCAGGAGGATCAAGATGATTCCAACCTGGAAAATCCAACTCTTCCTTCAGGTGGGGGAGAAGGCCCCAGTGGCCCCCTCTTTACTCCACCAGGAAAAGTACAGGGTCTACCTAGAAGATCCAGGACTCCCTCTGTGGAGTCTAATCATTCAGGTACTTCTGTAGGGACCTCTGTATCTCATAGGAGAGAATCCTCTTATGAAAAGAAGTGCCAATTACTGGAACTTGAGAGACTCAGGATCAGGCTCAACAAAGAGCAATTGGCCATAGACAGGGAATCCCTAGAGCTCCAGAGAGCAACCAGAGGATTGGGACTAGAGTCCCATGGTGGCAACCACAGTGTCCCTAGAACTAGAGAGTATTCTCATGATCATAGGAACCTGAACAAGATAGTCCCTCTCTATCAGAGTGGGGATGACATCCACAAATGGATAACTGCACTAAAGAGGGCCTGTAAAGTACAGAGGGTCCCTCAGGAGCAGTGGGCAGCTATCTTGTGGCTCTCCTTTGCTGACAAAGGTAGAGATAAGCTCCTCACTGTTAGAGAAGAGGATGCTGACAATTACACAGTCTTGAAGAGTGCTCTCATTGATGGGTTTGGCTTAACCACTGAGCAATACAGAATTAAGTTCAGAGACACCCAGAAAGCACAGACTCAGGACTGGGTTGACTTTGTAGATTGTGCTACAAAGGCTCTGGAAGGTTGGATACATGGCAGCAAAGTGCATGACTATTTAGGATTGTACAATTTGATTATGAGGGAGCAGATCCTTAATAATTGTCAAAACCAGCTTTTGCACCAGTACCTGGTGGACTCAGATCTGACTTCTCCCCAAGAATTGGGAAAGAAGGCAGATAAATGGGTCAGAACCAGGGTGAAGCCAAAGTACCAGGGTGGTGACCAGAAGAAAAATTCTTCCAAGACCCAAGAGAAAGGTGGGGATAAGTCAAAAGACAAGTCCACTACAGGGCCCCAAAAGTCCTCTTCTGGGGGTGGGTCCCAAACTCCTTCCTCCCCTGAAAAAAAACCTTATTGCTTTGTCTGTAAAAAGCCAGGCCACTGGAAAAATGATCCCAATTGTCCAAAGGTATCCCCAGCTTATCAAGGTCCTCCTCACAGGCCTCCTTAGTCTGTGATGGTGGCATGGGATTTGCCACTTTTACTGTCAGTCCTAATTCTTTGGGCAAGTACAGGCAGGAGCCACTGATCAATGGTCAGAAAGCTGTGGCCTTTAGGGGCACAGGGGCTAGTGTCACCATGGTGACAGGTAGCCTAGTACCCCCTCAGCAGCTTTTACCTGGTTTAAGTACCAGGTGACCAACATTGATGGTATCAGGACAGATCATCCCATGGCTATAGTCAATCTCAGCTGCAGAGGGGTCACTGGCCCAAAGAGAGTGGCAGTGTCCCCAAACTTGCCTGTAGATTGCCTGTTGGATAATGATCTAGAAATTTCAGCCTGGGCTGAAGTTGAATACCAGGCCCATGTAAGAATGTTAGGCCTCCCTGAGAAAGTTGGTGGGACCCTTAGGGCCTCAGTCCACCCCAGGGAAATTTTGGAGTAGTGGATCCTGAAAGAATGGTCCACTTAACTCCACCAGAGAGCAAAGGGATTGAAGAGAAGTCTTCTTCCCCCCAGACTATAGGTAAGGGTCAGCCTCCTCAGGGAACTGATCCTACCCCTTGTGGAGGAACTGCCTCAGAGGTGGTCAGGCCTGTCCTGGCCATACCCCTGATGGCAGGGGACCCTTCCAAGGTGGTACCCAGTCTGGAGCAGGTAACCTGCTGCTCTCTACCCTACCTCAGTCAGCCTAGGGCTGCAGAGGTCAGGGAGGTCAGTGGACCCCTCAGGGCCCACTGTCCAGAGGAACCCCCTCATCAACAGATTAGGGACACGCAGGCTAGTAGCACTAGCCAGGTGAAAATTCCTCACCACACTGAGGGATCCCTCTTACCCTTGGGTAGTGACCTCCCCCAGATGGACTCTGTTGGGCAAAGGCAAACCTGGGACCAGATAGTTCCAAACCTACCTTATCCCTCCAGTGTTCCAACCAAAGGGACTCAACCCCCGCTATAGGCAGCCAGAGGTTGACCCCTAGGGCCAGATATAACTCAGTCATGGAAAGAAAGGCCTCCATGGTGACCAGTGCTCTGAGGAAGCTGAGACCAACTTATTTAGGGCCTCACTTCTCCACTCAGGCACCCCTCCAGCCTTTTTCTTTGCAAAAACACCCTACAGGTAGTACTCCCAAATTTTGGAGAAAAAACAATACCCTTAGGGGTAGAGACTCCCTAGTGGACCATAAGACAGGGGTATCCATGCTAGTGCAGGATCTTCCTTATATGGCCACTTAGTCAATAAAGTTTCAACTGGACAAGGTTAGCCTTATCTCCTTTTGTTTGGGGGGGTTATGTAGAAAGGTGGAATCTGACTACATAGGTACCCCCACTTTTTTCCTGGTGTTTTGCTGGTTTTTGACTAGTCTGACTGGGATCCTGCTATTCAGGACCCCAGTCTATCGGCTTTCTCCCTAAATTGGTTGTGTTATGTACTTTAGGTACACTCCAGATTGGATTCTGGGGTACTCTTATCAGTCCCTAGTATATGGTACACCATGTACCCAGGGCATAGGTACCCCAGAGGCCTCCCGGGGGCTGAAGCATGTATTGTGCCACCCCTGAGAGGCCATTCAAAATGACACCATAGGTCTGCTACTGCAACCTGTGTAAGGAGGTGCATGCACCCCTTACTTAGATATAGGTTACCTATATCTATTCTAAATCACTACACATATAAACCTATCAGTCACCCCTATGGCAGGCCTTATCAATCCTGAAGGCAGGGTGCTGGGTTTTGTGTGAGAGGGTGCCCCTGCATGAGCAGAGCCCCTCTGCAACCTTCGGAATCTATTCCCTGGGGTTGTCTGTGATGCAGCCAACCATATATACTTAAGTGCATTATAACCTCTCTGTAAATGCTAACTTTAAAACGGCTGCTTAGAAAAATGTCGTGTTTGGTGTCAAACACCTTGGAATCATACCTCCACACCAGTAACTGGTGTGGGAGGTATGATTCCTCCCTTGTAGTACCACTACTATGGGCCACCGGTCTACCCGGTACCAGCTTTCTCGACCTGGGCAGCACAAAATGGATGCTGCCAGCCACAGACACAAGTCTGCCCTCCTGCTGCTGAGCCAAGCTCGAGCAGAGGAAGGCATGACAATAGGTTTCCTGTCACAGGGAGGTGTGACCACCTCCCAGACAGGCTTTAGTGTATTGGGGTTGGGTGGGTGCACTCTTAGAGTGCCAGAAAGTCTGCACTGGGGGCACATTTGGTGTCCCCGTGCACAGTCCAGCTCAAACCGGTTGCAGGAGCCGTTGGCTCCTGCTCTGGCGTGAAACTGGACAAAGGACATGGGTGTAGCCACCCCTCTGTCCTGACCCTCCCCTAGGTGGGTCCCCAGAGTTAGTCCAACCCCTTCCTTGGGTATAAAGTAGGAAACCGGACTACAGGACTTTAGATTTTACCTGGACTAAACTCTGCAAGCAGAAACCAAGTACTTTGACGGTCTACACTTCGCTGGACGACAGAAGAATCTCCCTTGGAGTAAAGGAGTTACTCCCCTGCAGCAGCAGGCACTTAAACGCATCTGACTGGTTTGCATCTCTCAAGCTCCTGAGGACTCCAAAGATTTCTGCAACACAGGAGGTGGGTTCCAGAGCATCCCTGAGGTCGATCTGCTCTCTCCGCAATCCTGAGACCAGTATCCCTTGTGGGGATCGTGCAACCCAAACCCCTGTGCACTGTGTACTTTTGCAGCAGCATATGCTTTTCGGCAATCCCTGAGGCTATGCTTTGGACTACGTGTAGTCCCAACCCCGAGCAGCATTTCCACCAAAGATCTCCGGCCTCCACTCCACGAGTGCTCCGTGGGCTGGTACTTTGTGATTCCGCTTGAGGTCCCTTCGCGATCCCTGGTCCGTTGGCCTGTGGGTCCTAGCGAGTGTCACTTTGACTTTCCTTGGGCTTCCCTGGTTGCTCCAGATGTGCCCTGACTCCCCATAGCTTGGAGAGTCTCCTGGACCTTGCTGGTCCATACTATCACTTGTTTCCTCTGCCCATGTGGGTTGCCCTTGCCAAGGCTTGTTGGTGTTTAATCCAGACACTGACCCCCTCAGCACTCGACATCCTTTGTGGGACAGCTCACCTCTGGACTTTGGTTGTCGTCGACGTCTCCTGGTCCCCGTGGCTGCAGAGTCAAGCATCTGATCTTCGCACCTGAAGCACCCGACATCGGTGGGCATTCGTCTATCGAGTCCCTGGTCACGTGAAGTGACCCAGACTCTGTCCCCTCTGCTTTCAGGTTCTTCTTACTCTGAATACAGGCTTGGATTCCACTGGACACTTTTCATCTTCCCGGCAGCAGTACTTCTTCGCATCACGCCATTGAAAACGACGAGGGTTTCCGACACCACTTGACCCCTATGCACCCGGCTCCTCTGGGATAGGTAACACGGGTACCTCGGTACTCACAAGGGTGCTGGCCTTAGAACCTTCTATGTTCCAAAGGGTTAGCTTGAAGTCCTCTCCGAAGTGTCCTTAAACTGTAACTTTCCAACCGCGACTTTGCCATAGTTTTGTACGGAGCTCGCGTCTGTGTTCCCACACTGCACCCGTCCTCCGTGGGCTCCCTGTGTCACTCCTGGGGGTGGTTCCTTGGGGTCCCAGTGATTCTACGTGCTCTAGGCACTGTGTCTATTGAAGTCGTGGTTGTTATACCACTTTCTTAGTTAATGGTTCGGTCTCCCCCTGGAGCCCGCTGTGTATTGTGGTATTTACTGTCGTTCTATTGATTTAACATTGTGTACTGTACATTCTAATCTCGGGTAGAGATTAGTAGAGAGTGTTTTAGTAATAAATACATATTTTTATATAACACTTGTGTGGTTCTTCTTTCATTTAGTCATTCAGGAGGTGATATTCTGGTAAAACAAGCTGCTTTACATTCCTTCAAGATTAAGCCTGAAGGCTGCTCTCCATAGCTACCACTAGGATAGCTTTCATAAAGGTTATCTTTGACCTAATCATCAATAAGGGTCGTCTGGACTGGGGCAAGGTGCCCACTTTAATTAGTGGACAGCATATACCAGGCCAACTTCTCACATTCACCGCCCAGGCCTAGCTGTATCCCTATTTAATAACATAAGTTACTTTTTGTGACGAGACGGTCTGGTATGCAAAGAAGCACCAGTTTGATCTGGGTAAATTTGGATAGCGTATGTGTCTGCTTTAGCCACGCTCTATTTCACGCTTTTGCGTTTATTAGGTCATTATTGTGACCTCATTGGGATGGGAGTCTCTTTATGGCCAGGTTCCCGAAGTTTTGAATGGTGGTAACCAGCACCATAGAAGTTTGAGACGGTCCTGGAACTCGGGTGTCCGTCCCAGATGTTCAATAAAGTTTTGGGCTTCTTATTTTTACAAACCGGGCTCTCAATTGAGACAACATTCTCTTTCACTGCAATGAAAAGAAAAGAAAAAGAATTATGTACAATTGTACGCTATCAATTATCACGTGCATATGTAGCGCATTATCAAATTCGAAAAAAGATATAATGTAACGATGCCATCAAGTGAAGTAACTTGTATGACGTGGAGTCTTTCTACTATGTTTTTTGAGTTGGGTCCGATCACATGGTTGTTTTATTTAAATGAGTGTTTTACACAAACACAGTTACTCGTGAGCAAGGAGCTCTTAGCTCCGAAACGCGTAGGGTGTTTTTGTCAAAAGCCTAAATAAATACCGCTTGCAAAGACTGTTGTCCACGGCATGCTGCTTTTTTTACGAGGAGACAGCGTTGGTCTATATATATATATATATATATATATATATATATATATATATATATATATATATTGCTGTTGGTCGCCAGTTGGTAGTTATTGTTAGGACCTACTTTCCAAAGGAAAATTTGCTTATAACTTTGACGCTGTTTGACGAATCTTTGTTAAATGTTCCTCAAAAAGTGCCCTACTTTGTCTAATTGTGCATAGAAGGTTATGGGGTGATCCATCAAGCAGGGGTTGAGAAAAAGTGGGGTCAAAAAAGTGTGTTTACCATGTTATTTCCCAAAGAGATTTTAGACACGACTACAGTCCGAACCGCTGAAGGGAATTACAACAAATTTCGCAGAAAGCTAGATCTTGGTCCAGAAGGCATGCTTTTTGTGATTTGGTATAAATCTGTTCAGCAGTTTTTGAGATATTAAAGGAAGAGCAAATTTGTATATGTAGAGGCGCGGAGCCTTCGCAAATCCAACAGATCTCGTGCTGAGATCTGATTGGCTGCCAACACTTCAACCAGGAAGTGTTGGCAGCCATTTTGGGACTCGAACTCAGTCGAGTCCCAAGCAGAAAGGTAAAAAAAAGAGAAGGGGGCAGGGTAGGAATACCCTGACCCCCAGGCCTGGTGTTAGAGTCCCCCAGGGACCCTGCGAGGGCCCAAAAATATTTTGTTTTTATTTTCGCAGCAAAAATCATGAAGATTTGCGAATCCCTATGAAAATCTTTAAAAAACCAAGCACGGTCCCTCTCGCTTGTTTATATTTGAGCCCCCGGTTGGGGCAGGTCCCTGGGTCATATTGATTAATATATTATGGGGTGATGAGGCGCATGTTAAAAAGTCAAAAACACAAAACATTAAGCATCCCACTTCAATTTACTAAAATAGAGAATAATTTAATTTAAAAATTTACACCTAAATGACAAAAATCCTATAAGGGGAACCAAGGATATGAATTCTTTACGTTTATAAATATAGCACTAAAAAGCAGAAAGCTCTAACAACAGGCAACTGGTTTCACTAAACCGGGACAAAGGTACCTTTTAAACCCAACCATGATGAGGCACAGGTGGGATACAAGGAACAGAATGGTTCCGGTTAAATAGTTACCTTCCGACTGTTTAAGAAACGTTTATGGAGAAAAAGTTCTCATTGACAAGTTCTTGGCAGTGCAAGCTGAATCTCAATGTCAATGGGTTACTGAAGCACGGGGTCCTGGTGCAGTCGTTGATGAAGATGGGAAAGCTACGAGTGGGTGAAGAAAGAAGTCAATGGCTAAGAAGGCCTTGATGTCAATTGGATGCTTCTCCTCGTTGGTCCTAGAAAAGCCCTCTATGGTCAGACTTAGAAACGTTTCTGCAAGTCGGATTTTGTTCAGCGGGGTAAACCAGCAGGTGTAGCGGCTTTGAGGATGACCATGGTCTCCTTTGGTTCTGTGGGCAGAAAGTGGGAAAAAAGTTTATAAGTCCCAGCTTTTGGAGTGTGGGCAGGAGGAGTACACTCTAAACTCAGCTAAAGGGTTCCAAGACCTCAGGAAGAGCACTAATGCGTAGGATTCACTCCAACAGAAACCACCAGCAGTGTCTAGGCAGATCCAGTTGAAAATGGCAACACAAAAAGATGATGGACAGAATGTTGAACATTGTCAAACATTCACCCCCAGTCACAGATCTGGGTTAAATCCATTGTTTTTTTGCTCACCAAGCCACCCCAGTTTGGACCCAGTCATATGCAATTCAGTCTTGAGCCTGCTCCCCATGGGAACAGTCCAGCCCGAAATGCCAGGCTAGGTCCTCCCTGGAACAGAAACAAGCATCCTGGAACTGCTTTTGGGGTATCACCCCTCATCAGCCAGGTTAGCTTGAATCCAGTGGAATAGTGAGCATGGACCCATGTCTGGGCATACCATTCCCTCTTAGGGCGACTATAGCGACACAAAAAAGATGATGGATGGAATGTTGAACATTGTCAAACTTTCACCCCAGTCACAGAGCTGGGTTAAATCCATTGTTTGTTTGTTAACCATACTACCCCAGTTTGGACCCAGCCATATGCAAATCAGTCTTGACTCTGGTCCCCAACTGCCAGGCCAGGTGCTCCCTGCACCAGAAACAAGCATCCTCGGATCGGTTTCGGGGTATCACCACTCATCAGCCAGGCTAGCTGGAATGCAGTGGCACAGTGAACATTGTTAAACAGTCATGGCCAGTCACAGACCTGAACAAAGTGATGCGTCCCTTACATGGTGGAGCGCCATCACACATTCCTGAGGAGATATGGGCACAGGACCTGCAATCTCATTTCAATCTTCCACCAGCCAACCCACATGTGACCACTACTCTGGGCCCCACTACAACCAGCAAACGGCAGAATAAAAGCACCCAGGGAACTATCTTACGTCATCAGGAGGATGTTAAGGCAATCCACTTCGATAGAATATAACAACAAATATCAAAAAGAAGGAAAGAGGAGCCCCAGGACTCAACAGAATCCCACTAGCCCTTTTCAAACAGGGTGCAACATTTTGGGCAGATACGTTAGACCCAATCTTTTGCCATATCAGGCAAACAAGCCAGCTGCCAGCTTCATGGAAGGGCTTAATTATTTCACCAATTCATGAATCAGGCGACAAAGCCTTTCCAAAAAATTATCATTTTATTGCCTTACTTGATGTGGAAGCTAAATACTTTCGAGGCACCCTACTAGCGGAGTTGCAGGAATGGGCCGAGGACCAGGGTATTATTCCATACAACCAGACAGGGTTCTGCAAAGCAACCGGCACAACCACTAACATCCTAACAATGTCATTCCTTATCGATCAAGCCATGGCGACAGAACAGGCTTTTGCACTTCTGTTTTATAGATTTTAAAGCTGCTTTTGATAATATTGACCGAGCAAGGCTGTGGAAAAAACTGGCCAGCTTGAATATTCCGAATTCTCTCCTCGAATCAGCTACAGACTGATACCTGGGTGCAGGTTAAGTTGGGCAATGGTACACATCTATCGAGGCGTATCCCTACAACTAACGGGCTCAAACAGGGCTGTGTGCTTGCCCCAACTCTATTCAAATTGTATGTTGCAGACCTGACGCAAACTCTAAATTTACCCAACGCACATGCCCCCAAGATAGGCGGCAAGGCCTTGTCCAGCATTCTATATGCAGACGATGTGGCCCTGATCAGCCACACGAAAGTAGGATTGCAGCACCTCCTGAACGCACTAGAGAGCTATGTTACAGAAAACTTCTTGGAAGTAAATCTTGACAAAACAAAAACCATGTCTATAAAAAGATTCGCAAAAGGCTCCTTTGCATGGCACCTAGGCAATGTCGGAATTCAGAATGTCACAAACTATAAATATCTAGGCATAACCATTGATAACAGTGGGCTATTTTCCAACCAGCTCTAATCAATTAGAAGGAGAGGTGTGGGCCTAGCAATATCGCTGAAACAACAAAAAACTAAGCTTACAGGTCCCAGGCTCTCCCCCCTGCTTCAGGTCGCTCAAGCAAACATTCTACCAACCATCTCATATGGAAGCGTTGCTCTGAGAGGAAGGGACTCTAAGACTCTAGACAGCACTATGATTAGAGCTTATAGGATCCTTTTTAATATACATACTTATGCCTGGGCGGCTCAGATCAGACTGGAATTTGGGCTCACTAATCAACACCTAGCAAGACAAGGGGCCTACCTAACGAGCTGGCAAAAAATTAGGGATGCCAGGGAGAACACTTTAAACCATCTATTATGGAAGGAGCAGCAGCTCAGCTCACAGCGGCCAGCCAGGAACTATTTGAAAAGCAGCCTAGCAACTACAGGGCTTTCCGCGCGCTGGGAGACACCAACCTCACATACACTTTTTAAAAAAGCAGTACGAACGACAATCAGGACCCTCAGGACCCTTTCGCTAATAGACGATAGAGCTACCTTCGCAAAATTGAGCCATGCATGGATGACTATTAATAGCTATAAAACACTCAGCCCACAAATGTATTTCAGCTTGGGGTATGCACGGTGCATAAAAGAAAAATTTCTCAAACATCGACTAGGGGAGTTGCCATCTATCCTGCATCTACCACCATGGGTGAGGGGGCAAACTACAACAAACTATTGTCTATGCAAAAAGGAAATGGAGGACATGGCACACTTGATTTGCACTTGTATGCAGGGCCGGCCTGGGAAACCAAACCGGCCCTGGCAAACTGCTCAGCCACCCCCCCCCCTCCGAGGGGGTTGCGGCCAAGCTGTTTGCTAGGGCCGGTTTCGACTGATTTTGTTACAGGGGGCTGATATTGCCAGCCCCGGTACCAAAACCGGCCCCCCAGGGGAAACGCCCATTGCCCACTACAGCCAGTCCTGCCCTGCTTGTATGCATTTAGAGCAAGAAAGGGTCAGATTATTCAAACCAGAATTTAACGCCCTTGAGATCCACGCACGACAGTAAGCAGTAATAGCGTGCTTCAATTCCAACGATCTGCAACTGAATTGCAAACTAGTGAAGTTTTTAACCATTGTACACAATAAAATGGAAGAAGCAAGTGCATTGGGGACCCTCGTGGTCAGCGGGGAAGGAAGAACTATGCAACCCAATGCCAATTAGAACAAGGCGTTTCTATTAATCTCTTACCATTTAAATTCAAATCTTAAACCTTTAACGTTTTACCTATTTATAAAAATTGATCTGATTATGAAATTTGAGCTTTTTATAATGAATTTGTAAAAGGTTTTTATTAATCACATACACTAAAAAATAAATTGAAATTGAAAATCAGTCGCAGATCTGGGTTAAATCCATCGGTTGATGATGGTCATCTGGGATCTTTGAGGAAAGTGGGCTTCTTACAGCTTTTGCCTCCTTGTAGCTTAACAGGAGGTCATTCAACTGACACTTGGAGTCCTCTTCTTTGTCCTGGGTCCAAGTGTGAGCAGGCCCAGCCCTTAGAGTTCTACTCACAGGTCTGAACAGCAGGTTTAGTCCTTCTACTGTCTTTGCACAGATCCAGTAGAATAGAGTCCCCAAGGGTACCATATTTATGCTTGGCACAATACTGTGTGTGGGGGTGACTCCTGGCCCCTCCCTAACCAATAAGGAAACAGTTCCCAGGGGCAAGCTATCTTGTTTTGCAGCAGTCCCTGGGTGTCCTACTGCAACACACCCACAGTGCCCCTCCCTACCTAAAATCAAGATGGCAGGACCTTTCTTCCTCTATTCAGAGTTCCTGTGCCCACCCTAGAGGTGTGGTCAGGGAAATGAGCGGACCGTCACCTGTAGCCACTCAAAACCAGATCTGGGGACAGCTCCTACGCCACTACGATTGGTGCCTGACTGGCTGAAAGGACAATAGAGGGGGACCCAGGTATTAGATGCATCTGCTTTTTATAGGGCAGATGCCATTAATTCATTTAGTTAGTTAAGTTACTGGGCACTGCTAAAATTGCAATCCTGTCAAGGGAAGGTCAAATTCTCCCCACACCCAAGGACTTTATCTCAGCTCTGTGAGCCAATTTACATTCAGACCTAATCAAGGAGCTATCAGGTCCTAGGTAACAGCTGGAACTTCAGGGAAACGTACTTCTAGAGTCCTTAGGCAGGCTAAAATAATTATTTCAAAAGTACCTTTTCTAAAATAGTTTTTACAAATCTTAGTGTACCAATGAATTGGATTTGTAATAAATATTTTAAAAAGTCAAAGAATGAACATTTTAGCTGCTTCCTAGGTGGAGATGGCATTAATTTTAACATTATATCCCAAGGCTTTCCTATGGAACAGCTAACCCTGCCGCAGGGAAAATAGCTTTTGGGACCTTGTCACTGTCAGAATATGTTTAACATTAAACTGTTACAAGTCCTACTTTTAAATACCGCACACCCTGCCTTATTAGGTATCAAGGCCTACTTAGAGGTGGAATTAATATGTAAAAGGAGGGTTTTCGGCCTGGCAAAAGGGGTTATTTTGATAGTTCGAGATTGCAGTTTTTAAACTGCACAGGCAGGCTACAGTGGTAGGCCTTTAGTCATGTTTTGTACTTTCACTCAAGTGATGGCATATTGTGCGCTGCAGTCCACTAGTGACCTTTAACTCACAGAACCTGGCTACATATGGTACCATATACTAGGGACTTATAGGTAAGTTAAATATGCACATAAGAAGTATCGCCTATTTCAAACATGTTTTAGGAGCCAAAGAACATGCACTGGGGCAGAGTTAGCAGAGTCCAGTGCACAAAGTCAAAGATCCTGCAGCATCCATCCAAAACAATGGTTGTAATTATGCAAAAAGAGCCCTTTTCCTACAGTAGTGTATACACTCTAAATAGGGTGAACAGAGCATTCACCAGTTTTTGGCAGCTATCCTGCATCAGCCAAACTTTAAATAACCCCCCCTAGTGGAGAGGTCTATGAATGCTGACTTCCTGATTTTACTCCCAGACCCACTAGACACCTGAGTCTTCTGTAGTTGATGCAGACTGGTGCTTCAGCCCTAGTAATTCAAGTCTGGAAGTACTGCTCATGAACACAGAAATCTACAAGGGCCCAGTTGCTCAGATCTTTAAAGTTGTTGAAAAGGGTTTTTTGTCCTTTTGTGCATTTTGTGGTTATGTCATAGAACAGTTACCAAGTGGAAAGAGTTTGTTAGATCAATTTCTAAAGACCTTTATTATAGGTAAGTGGCATAAAAGTACTGCCACACAGATATTGCAAAACAATAGTTTTACCATTGAGTCCAATTTTTATATTTAGCAGTCAAACATCAGAGGACTGAGTTGCCTCAATGGCACTATCTGGTAAACATGACATCAGCCGCAAAGAACATTCAAGCAAGCAGCAACTGTCCTGGAAAAGCTCCTCTGATCACCATTTGTGAATATGTAACCCCACTCAAATAAGTCCTCCTGTCATATTGTCCTGACTGTGTACAAACTGTAGAAAATCTACAAAAAAGTCTTCCTGTTATATTTCCCTGACTAAGTGAACACTGTAGAAAATCTACAAATTGAGAAGCAAATTAGAGAATGCACCAACATTATCACCAACCGTGCTTCCTTCACCAAAAAGTACCTTCTGCTGATCGGACATGTTCAGGCTTTTTCTCCTTACTGAGGGCTCCTAATCAGTAAATCTAAAAATTTGGAAGATTTTTCAGACACAACCTGATACACTGTATCATTGGGATGAATTATACTAAAACCCAAATGTAAAACATTTACCACACACAGGTCTCAAGCGCTATTCTATAACATGTACTTGCAAAGTTTCCTTGCCTTGTACCCACTGTGAATTCAATAAGACTTATTTTTTTTAGCTTATTACTTTCTTCATTGACTTATTTGTAAGTGGTTAATTTTGTATATATTTATGAAAAAAACTTGAACTTATTTGTTACTTTTTCTGTTCCATATATTCCATTTTAGGTTTCACCTGTACAGCACTTGTGCTGTGCTTGTGAAATCTATTGTATTTAATATAAATCTTAAAGGGGTCTTACAACCGGCCCCCTTGCTCTCCTTTCTTTTCATTGGTTCCTATGCTTGCCACTTCATTTTCCTCCTTTTCTATTGGCTGTAGCATACTGTTTCCTGTTGTTCCTCACGGTGCTTTTTTCCTATCAGTTTCCCAGCGACCACGTACTATTTCCATCCCCATTTGTAAAACATTTTTTGGGGATGTTTTGCCAGCACAGTGCTTGCTTGTTTATATAATCTATGTGGCTATATGCATCTCAAGCGTGTTTGTTTTTATTTCATGATGTCATGGTTCACATATACGCACAGCTGACAATTTACATTTTGGTGTGCGCATCACCGCCAGTCAAAACAATGCGCTAATTTGCCTCGCATATTTTCCTGAGGAAATGGCATCACTCATGATGACGTGCACAGGCCAATGGTGTGCACACACAGTCCTGCACTGGGCAGTCCTCAGAGCTGGTGTTTGGAGGAGGCAGTCCGTGCACATTTATGCTTACGTTTCCCGAGACTGGCCAGTGTGCAGATCCGCTGTTTGACCACTCTCTCTAAGCACACTTGATAACCTGAAACCGGTCCCGGTCACAAAGCTCCTGACTGGGTCCCTTTCTTCACGCCCCTGAAAGCTGCTAGCCATGGGGTTGGGTTGCTCAGATGCGTGTCAAGTAACGGGCTGCAAATATAACTCATTGGTAAACGATTCGTGTATCATTCCTGTACCTTAGCAAAGCCAACTTCAGACATAACATTTTATTCCATGGCCTTTACATTAATCATTGGATTTCTGTCAAGCAGGCAACAGCTTTAAAACAATTTCAGTGTTGAAACATGGGCGAGCATCTCAAATAGCTGTGTGTGCTGTAAGGTCTTTGAAGGTGGAGTTGTAAGATTAACACTGCAAAGAAAGGCTCAGATTACTGAAGGGCTCATGTACATCGAACGCAGCGGTATTACAGCCGTAGCCGATGACTTGCTGGCCCTAGACAGAATGAATGAATGAATTTATTGTTTCAATTTAAAAAAATTGTTACAAAAGGCCGTGCATGGTGTGTCCATCCACACGCATTCTTCGGTCATTGATAAAAACAACATCGTATCATTTCATTTAGTACATTTCAAACAGTAACACTGGGCATAAAATAAGAGTCCATAAAATTTGATATGTGCTCGCAAATTTGGGCTTGTGGCCTGTCTTTAGACCAAGGCTCAGACTTTGCTTATGAGTTCTTTAAGTTGACATGCTAATTTCGCTACTCTAGCCAGTTCCATGTGGGTCTCTAAATGAAAAAAAAGAAGTTTCATTGTGTCTGGGCAGGTACGGGTGCCGTATTTTAAAAACAGGTTTCAATAAAGTGCAGCGTGCATGACTAAGATGAGGGCAGATACAAACTAGGTGAGCCAAAGACTCCTCGTACTGATGACACAATCTGCAAGAGGTGACCGCCTCGAGGGATTTCCATCGAATGTTTATGTCTTTTATTGGCATGACCATAAGTCTGACTGACAGGATTTGCTTTAGGATTGATTTATTGAGTGCTGAGTCAAGATATGGCTGGCTCAATTTGTCCTTGTAGGAGCTGGCTAAGATCCCCATATTGCTACTAGAAACTCTATGAGCCCCAGAACGTCTTGCTTGGATAATAGCCTTGTTTCCTAAGAATGTTTTTTAAAATTTCCGGTTGATTAATAAAATCATCGCAGTTGGACAAGTCAAGGCACAGTTTGGTGCGAACAGTAGATAGAGAGTCTGCCCAAGGATTTTTGCCTTTCGTAAAAATGTATTTCAGTGCGAGTTCCTGGCTGTCAGCCGATTTTGGAATGCTGTTTTATCTCCTGCAGATTTGTAGTTGCAGTTGGCTTGTCTCAGTGCCTTCTTGCTTAGTTGGATTTTTTTACATCTTGGTTGATGTTGGCAACACGCCCTTTCTTTGGACTCTGACCAATGATTTAGTTTTTTGGCTAGCAGAAGGTGGTATAGCTCCAGCACACGTTTTGACCATTTCACGGATATATTCCCCTCAATGTAGTTGCTGTTGAGTATTGGCCAATTGTTTTTCCAGGCTGCCAGACCGGATGTGTCGATTCTATTCCACTTAAGTCGTCTCAGGAGCGTGTGTATTTCTTCCCTATTAGACGAGCCCAGTGGAGTAATGTGTTTGAGGCAACCCGTTTGCAGAGAAATAGCTGTGAACAGTGGGAGATGTTTACTGGTCTGCTGCACTGGTTTTGAAACTTCTACCACTTGTTCGTGAAGGAAATTGCTCATAAAAATGTGATCAATAGTTGATTTGGATTTTTCCTGGGGATCTTTAATCGAAGCGTGGTTTGCGTCTTGTGCGTTTTGTGCCTCTTGTGCGGACCTTAGTCTGTAAGTGTTTAGAAATGTATTAAGCAGGTTACCAGCCTGATCGCTAGGTGGTGAGGTGTCTATTTCTGTTCCCAGGTTGTGAGTATTAAAGTTGCCGACCATTATTATTCCACAATTGGGGTAGTTGCTGAACAGTTCTTCAAGTGTGTCGACCAGTTCCCTCATCTTGCCATGTCTTTGCAATTGAAGTAAACATTCAACAGTAGGATCATTATTTGGGAACCATTCAGTTTCGGGCCTTGCAAATGTAAGGCTTGAACCATGTCCATGCTCATTGGGGATTTTGCTGACATTTGCTGACATTATAGTAGTACCAAAGCTTACATATATGGATAGGCCCCCTGATGGCCCCAAGGACTGGGGGGGGGGGGGAGAAACAAGTGTAGACAGCCAAAAGGAATAGATGCTGGTTGGAGAAGAGATAATGATTATTTCAACCCACGCCAATCTGCACATTTGCAGATTGGAAGCAGACGAAATAGGTCACGTCTCTTCTCATTGTCATGATCGCTTGAGGGCGGTGTGGGTTGAAATAATCATTATCTCTTCTCCAACCGGCTGGTGGAGCATTTATGAGATAACATCGATTTTCCAGACCACAACCTCCCGGTGTAGGTCTACCTATTCATCATATCAGGAATCACTTTGGATCCTTACCCACTTACTCAATAGGATCCCTGGCATCTATTCCTTTTGGCTGTCTACACTTGTTTCTCCCCCCCCCCAATACTGATGAAGACCCGCCTCTGACGCATATTAAGCCGCGCTTCCACCTAGGGTCGAAACGTCGACGTTGCAGTCACAGTAGTCCATGCAGTTTCCCTGACCCCAATACAAAGTCACACTTGGGTCGTGTATTCATGCATTAAGGAACGGACAGAAAAATACAATTGTTATTTTGATTGTTTTATATGTTACCCATTTGTATAATATATGTATAGCACTTTTTGACTTCACTTATCACCACAAGTCACTTATCCTGCACTTTAATCACTTTATCGCCGTTTATGTATTGTTTCATTGACAGCCATGTTTATTGTCCACTGTACATAATACTCTAGTAATATAATCGTCATTTTTGACTAAATCATTTTGTCTTTGTGGTGTGTGTCCTCTATCATCATTTGGTTCTTGAAAAGTATTGGTGAACCAATTTCTAAACATTAAGTTTGTGATTTATACTTTTGAAACTTTTTAAAAAAAAATTCAGGATGTATTACATACATTGAACAAAGGAATTGCTATTCCCCCGACAGAACCACTTTTTTGCATATCATACACACCCAGGTTCTGAGGGACACAGGGTTACCCCATTATCGCTAATGGCAATGGAGCGAGTAGCCAGGTTTCCTGCAGACACAGCAGGTCCCCTGTCTGTAGAAATTCAAAGGCAGCCCTGTACTGTAGCGTGGTTTTCAGCCCGTACACGTTCCATGAGATTATTTTTTATGGTCTTGTTTATTCTACTAAAAGGCCAGTTGAGCTTTTTTGTGAATGGAGCAGTTTTTATTGCCGACCTGACGGGATTATTGCTGCTCCATCCCGGTCATATGTGTACGGCTCAGCTTCTGTTCTTTCGATGATTTTACGCCCTGTTGAAGAGGAGTTAGGTGAGAAGTGTATTCTCATGTTGGAGAATGGTTTAGGATAAGCAACCCGGGTTCTGCCTCTTAAGATGGACTTTCTCTGTGTCTGTGTTTTTCTGTTGCTGAGTCTGCCTGCTAGCATGTGTGGATATTTTTCCTCTTCGGGTTCATGTACTTTAATCCCCCATTTCGCAAATTGGGCCTTTTCTGTCATGATCATTTGGGCTGTCATGCTGGTTTTCCATGTTGCTATGGTCAATTCTCTTGTATCATTGCTCAGGGCCTTGAATTGAACTCGGGTTTAGATCTTCTGTTGTAATATGTGTTAACTTTGGAATGTATTGGAGGATTTGTAAAATGTTAGCCCTATTTAATGTATCTGAACCTCCGCGGGATGTATATTCGGGCGTATAGACTATGATGTTATTCTTCGGTTCCCTTCGGACGTAGACCATTGGCCTTGTAGTGGCGGTGTGTGTTTCCGGGAAGTCTGTTTACTATATTTGCTTTGGTGTCGGTTTGAGCTGCATTGATCTCCCGCAGTACTATACTGTTTATTTGGGGGAGAAGTGATCTTGCGCTATCCGTATTAGATGGGGGCTCATCTCGCTCCTGCCTGTTTAGTTGCTGTGCTGTGTCATTTCCCCCTCTATGGTCAATTTGTGAAGGGTGTTCGATCTCCTGTGGGGCTTGCTTCTGCCCTTCGTCAACAGGCCCACCCCCAGGGCACGATCTTGTAAATGCTGTAGTTGATGGTCCTAACCTGGACTGATGGGGGGGCCTCACCTTTTGAAAGATTGGATAGAATTTCTGTGGCCTGAGTGGTTTTGGTTGTTGGTCCACCTTTAGGTCCGCTTTGTGACCCGGGTTACTGTCTTATAGTTCCAGGTGCAAATGAAGTTCCTTTGCCCAGCGCCGGTGTTTGATGTTTTTTGCTTGCTTCTTCAGGTGTTTTTTTTGCTCTTCTAGATAGCAGTTTAAAAGGCTCTGCAGTCTCTTCGAGGTTGTTCGCTGGGCCATTGCTCCTGAGTGCAGCTTTACCCGTTGCTGTCGAGTCGTGGTGGGTTTTGTTTTGACTCGTCGCTGTTGCCAGCTGCGAAGAGGTCGGAGGGGTGTCTGGTCCTGTGGTAAGGTTGCCAGCTTGGGTTTTAATATAGATAGGGGACCTGACTTCTAAACATTGGTTGTGTGGAGCTTGATTTGGGCTCCTCATTGTTGTCGACTGTAGCAGGGTTAGGGGGGTGTCTACTCCGGCTACTTTGTTATTTGCATTGTTTTTTGCTTTAGTTGGGACCCTGTCTTCTGTGCGTTGGTCCAGGTGGTCTGTGATCAGGTAGTCTGTGATCATTGTTTGTCTTTGTTTTAATTCTGTGACTAGTGATGTAAAAACTTCTGGCAGAGAGCTGAGCTTCTCAACGATTGGAAGGCATGAACACCTCGCAGAATGCTGCATCTTTAACATTTCCAGATTCCCATCTAAATTGCAAAATTTTGGCTGCTATGTTCGTTATAGCTGTTGCTATTGCCTGCATGGTGTCCATTTGAATTTCAAGTTTTTGCGTTTGCCATGTGAGGGCATTAATAATGGTCATCAGTGCTGAGTTTATTGAGGATAAAAGAGAGTTTTGGTGGGAGCATTCAGATTGAGTTGTGAGCTTTGTCTCGCCAAATAAATGGTAGGAGTTCTGATCCCCCAAGAGGCTATTGTCCCCCGATCCCAAAAGAGGTGAGCTTTGATTGAAAGTGTAGGGCTTCATTGCTAATGGGCTCTATGATAGGGACAGATCTCGATGAGGGCCTCCCGCCTAGAGGGTTGCCTTGCATTTCACTTCCGGGTTTTGCGCGTGTCGCCTTTCGGGGAGTCCAGTGCTGATGATATTTCTAAGACTTCGGGTTTTCCTTGCCCTGTCTCACCCTGCAGGGATTCCATGGTCGAAGGGCGATTAGTTTCACTGTCCAAGGAGCAGAGGGATCTCCCATTGGCCAGCTTCTCACAGTGGTGCAAATTTAGTTCCTGGCTCTGGCCGTCGTCTACTTGTTGCTCCACCTGGCCGGCTGAGGATGGTTTGTGCAATGTGGCCTTACTGCATGGCTCCCCTTTCGCTAATGTTTTCAGCGAAGCAGGCGTTGGTGTGAAATACTTGCAGATTGTCATGGCCTTGGAGTTTGAGTGTACGATGGGGGGGACTCGAGCCGGGCTTGAGGCTCCACCGATGCCGTTCTTACGGTTGGGTTTTGCTAGAGGATGTTTTAGTCCCTGGTCTCTTCTTTGTCATTTTCCAACCCTGTAGCAAGCTGGTTCATTTGTATTTTTTTAGTACGATCCTGTCCCCCAGCTTAAAAGGTAGTTTCTAAACCAGTTTCCAGATGTGTGCAGGGCATTTGCATTCTTTGTCAGTGATTACTCTTCTCCCGGTTGCTCTGTTTTCTTGATTGTTCCGGGGTGTATTTGATGTCATTTGGTATAGTTCCACTGGGGCTTTTTCGGATACAACTAGTCCTGTGTATCTGGTTGCTCTTTGGTTGCTCTCTCTGCACCAGCATGCTAAGAGTCTTGGACTTGTCAGAGTACTTATTCACCCTTGTTCACCCTCCGGCTGACTCTGACTGTGGCAGGGACCCCTCAGCAGGGCCAGGCAGCCACATAGGCACTCCCCAGCTCCGGCCTCACCTGCCCTGGGGCCCTCTCAAGCGACTAGAGGCCAGATTCCAGCCCCCCCCGCAGCAGAATGGGGCCCCTTTTTGTAGGCCGCCAGGCATGTCCAGAGGGGGGAGCAGAGAGTGGAACAGGAGTAGCCGTAGAGGTGTGAGAGCACGCGTGCCAGGGGAGGGAGCAGGGCCGGCGCTAGGCATGTGCAGCGTGGGCAGCTGCCCAGGGCCCCGCGCCTGCTCGCAGCCATTGGGCCTCACACCTTTAAAGATATCAGAAGTTCCGAGGCCCAGGGGGCCCCCTGAGAGTTTTATTTTTTATGTCAATCTCCCCTGCTGGCCCGTCTCTGTAGGCCTAATGGCTGCATCTGCATGTTGATGACCGCAATCAGACAGGTAATTTGAGTGCCCTTGCCTGTGAAGTGGCCCTGCCCCTGTATGAATAAAAGACAGAATATCCTGCAGGGGCACAGCAAAGGATAGAGTGGCGATGGCGGCGCATCACAATGGAAACTGCTCACCAAGGACAAGTGGGAAAGGGAGCAGAGAGGCGAATAAAAGGGGCAAGACAAACGGAATACAGTGTGGGGGGGGGAGCAGATAGGTGTGTGCGCGGCATTGAGACAAGAGGTGCACGCAGAGGAGCAGAACCAGCATGTAAAAGTGGATGCAGCAGGGTTTAAAGTCCGCTGGGTCACTGAAGACTCAGACCTGGTAGTAAATTAAAATGGACATTGAAAAGGGGCCCTATATTCATGTCCTTAACTTTGCCTGCAAAAACATTGATCCAGTGTCTGCACAATGAATGAAAGTTCTAAAAAGCAGGTGATGAGATGGCCCGCTCTCCGTTTTTGCCCTCACCCTCAGAGTGAAAAAACAAATCTTAACTCTGCAGCAGTGCCACCCTTTGCTCCCTTTAATGTAACTTCAACGAGACTCCTTATAGTTCTTTCACAGTCTCATCGTGTCAGAACTGGAGCATTTTCAATATTATATACAAGGAAGCTGTAGATGCTGCTTATTCATCTTATGCAACTAATAACCACTGACAAAGCCAATAGTACTGGCTTGTTCTAGGTGTAATTTTACTTGTAATATTTATCTGGAGGCAATGACAGGTTTTTTCAACCCACTTAAATCCCAACTCTCAGGTCAGTATGTAGGCCGTTTTTTTGGCTAGTTGTTGACCTGCTTTATGGTCAGGTGAGCCGGTTTTTACTGTTGATTTTTATGATATTAAAGCAAACATTGCCTGCAGCAAACTCAAATCAGTGCAGTCCTTCCATACCTCACAAAAAACTTATACAGCATGTCTTTACAAGTTTAAAACTGCCCTAGTTTGCAAACATGGGACACTTTTCTAGCTAACTAACTCCCTAATGGGGGCCCCTTTTATTTTGGTACAGAGGCCTATTTTCTGTCCCAGTCTGATGCTGCATGTTAGGCAGGGCCACTGGAATTATGCGATTGTGCGGTGTCGGCGATTTCTGCATAATTATGCATTTGATGCATTTGCCACATAATCCATCAGCTGCTGCATAATCTACAGATTTTAACAACAAAATTGCTTTCTATCTCAAACAGTTCAAAAGTTACTAAAAATGCAGCAACACATCTTGCCGCATGTGGGAAGTCCATTTGAAAAGCTGGAATAGTCAACTTTCTGTTTCCCACTACTAAATATGGGTGTTAAATTGGTACCAATGGGGTGCAACCAGTGCCCAAACAGTGTTACCAAGTTTAAAAATGACAAAAAAATGAAGTAATACTATTTCAAAATGTGCCGGGTTATGCCGCATAATTTGCCTTTTCTTGCCACATAATTTACTCACCCTGCCACATAATTTAACCCTCTCCTGCCACATAATTCCAGTGGTCCTGTTGTTAGGGTAATCCAGGGCAGTAATTTTGTTCCTGTTTATATTTCCCATGCTTTACTGAATCTTGCATTCCCCAGGAGTGCTAGCTATTTCCAGCATGCGTGTTTGTGTATTTTATTTCACAGCATATTACTCTTGGATGATGCACCCATTGTACTGCGTCACCTCCAGGTGTTTATAACAGGCTACAGTTGAGCACTTTGGAGTTGAGGCTGCAGGCAGTACAACTTTCACACTGTGACTGTCTGTGGGTCAAAAAGGTGTTCAGATTACATGACCATTCAAAATATGGCCTCTCTGCAGAGCACAAAGAGCAATGGTCCTGCATTGCAGTTGTGATTCTATTCAAGTGTGTGTGAAGGAGCTACTTATTGGTCAAAACAACAAGGTGAAAGTAAAATCATTTATTGTAGTTACTCATTTAGCTTAAACTGCTAACAACCATTGACAAAACCCAGTCGCGGCCGGCATGAGTTGGCCGCGGCTGTATTTTGTCAGTGGTTGTTTGCTGTTAACTGTGGGGGCGGGGGATAGTTTTAATTTAAAGGAAAAAAAATAACTTTCTTAGCCGGCCCGATCCGATTTCGCGTCGTATCTGCTTAGGGGCCTCACATGTTCCTATTCTGCCCGGGGCCCCACATATCCTAGGACCGGCCCTGGGAGGGAGGGAGGCAATGGGGGTGATGGTGATAGTGGTGGTGTCAGTGGAAATAGTGATCTCCCTTGTCTCCCTGTGGTCTCCCCTTACCACAGGTGAATGGGGCCTGAGGGCCCAATTGCGCAGGAAGAAACCACGGCAGCCAACAGCAGGAATATGCGGGAGAAGGGCCCTCTCCAAGACAAGCCGCACCGGCCGAATGTCGGCCGCTTCTTCCTCGGTGGGGACCCGCCGCCGGCCAAGCCTCCCCGCTGGTTACCTGCCTGTCCTCGGCGCTGCCTCCTCCTTGCGTTGGCCCCGCATTGGCAGCTCCACCTGGTCGGGGGACCTCCGCAGCCTCTTCACGCTTCTCTGCGTGCACTGCGGCGGCTCACGAAAGTCCCGAAATACCACAGCCGAGCGGGTGCAGTGCTGCTCTGGCTCTGCCTCGCTCAAGCTCGAGCAGTCAATCTCCGACTTCCAGTCTCAATCCTCCAGATTCAGAAGTGCAAAGGAAGAAGGCGGATGTTTATTCCGATCCAGCAACGCTTCTCAAGAGTGAAGTGCAGCCGGACGTGGACTGCCAAACCCATGCATGCAGCTCACACTCTACTCTTTATTACACAGGAACATGAATGTAGGGCAGAGAGGTGCCTGTACCATCTGTATCGAAATGCACATTATTTTTCATTTTATTTATCTTCATTTGATAGCACAGAAGACTGGAAAAGCAATGGAGTCACTGGAAGCAGCGCCACAAGGATAATCTTAAATGGGAAACCCACCAGTACTTTATACAATGGTAAAATACGAAGTTGCTAAGAGCAGTTTTTGGCATGAATTGAGCCTGGTATTTCCAAAACAGTGACAAAGAAATGAGGTTTCTATAATATGTAGTAAAAATGGAGAGACACCTGGCCTCAATGCCAATACTAAATGCCCTAGTTCTAAAGTAGCTGTGCATATCAGAGATCGCCATGGTTGCTCAAAAATTAAAATCCAAGAACTAGTGAAACGTCTTGAAGCACTGGAGCTGTTACTGGTCCACAATGGCAACTGGGACCCCAAAGGAAGCTGTGAGAATGAGCCTTAGAATGTGGCCCAGTTAACCAGATTGAGGCGTAGAGTGTCCCTCATTTTCAAGCCTCTTCTAGATCCAGAAGTAAGATCTTCTATGAGTCTCACTCAAGAAGATTTGACAATGGATGAAACTTCAGATAGACAAAAGTAAAATAGCTGCTGAGGAACTGTGGCAGGTAGGCCTCCAGGACCAAAGGGAATATACAAATCAGATGCTCTTGATAATATTGCTTATGCTTAAGGACTAAAGCAAATTGAAATTAAGGATGAAAGGTATTTTGTTTTTTATAGTTAGAAAATAATTTAGTTGTTACAAATGTTAGTGTTAGACAAATAGAAACACTTCATCACAGACGTGCATCATGTTGGACGTGCTGATCTACCACCGCTGCTGGCTGCCCGCCCACTCCTCAGATTGCGGATTATGGGCTGGGACTTCTGGGGTCCCCTCTGGCCTTGAGAAATTTGACATATGTAAAAACAAATGATAAAAGCTCATTGATCTTTGGGTACCCTTATTCTACAAGCTCCCACAAAATATGAATTTTATGCATTCTGCTAATTACTCAATGGCTATCTGATGGAGCTGTCTAGTTGTAAAATAAAGCCAATAAAGAAATTACATTAATACAGAGAGTGACTGAGGTTAGAAAAAACACATGAATGTTATACTTATAAATGAATGTGTTATTATTAATATCTGTACAAAGAGCTCAGTAAACCTACAGTGAGGGCTTTTGTAATGTTAAAGTCCGTGCTGGGTATGGAACCATACCTTTTTGCACTCCCTAGCGCCCACCATAGATTTTTAATCTTGCGCTTCAGATTTAATCAAATTCACCACATTTTAGCTTCCCCTGCTGGATTTTTTTCCTCAACCCTAAGAAGCCCCTGTGGCTGCGATCTTAGATCTCCACAGGACACGTTGCAATCTGTTTTATTGCGTAAATTATTCTCTGTGCCAAGAAAACGATTCCTTCGGCCTTTATTAAGAAGTCTGAAGTTCAGGCAGGCAAAAGTAGCACTCTTGCACCTTCAGTTGTTATCAAACCCCCATACCCTCCTTGCTGTGATTAGTTTTTTGCAGGCAGCCTATAGATCGAGGATATTCAGAATTGATTGAGCTCGCATTGCTTTGTATGCAGGAGGTTACTATTGGTGTGACAGGGTATATAGCCATAGATCTGTGGGGATTTTAGTATCTTGTCTTGTTTTAATTTGTCGTGTAGTTTTATCTTTTTGTATTGACTTTTATATTGAATGACTGTTTTATTGTATCTTTTTATGGATGTGTTTGCATCCGAATAAAGAAAGAATTAATATTAATATCAGTATTTTTTTTATTGTTTCTCCTTTCTTCTATGTCTTTTAAAAAAAACTTTAGGTCAAGCCTAGGCAGCGCTTGCGCTGTCTCTTTGAGACATGTTGTATATACTTTGTGAGCTTACAGCCAGCCCATTTCCTTTTTATGTTACTTCAATTGTCCTTTAAAAGTCTTGCTTGCTAGTGGTTAATCTGCACTTTTTGTAAACAAGCCTGTAAATCTTGTTCTTATCTCATCATATTTGCAGAGCATTCAAAGATGCTGTTTTCAGAGGGTGCCTGTTCCATGCCCTCGCACCCTCCCTCATCGCTGCTTGTTTCTTTCATTAAGAGCACTTCACACGAGAGCTGCATCCTTGCTCTGCTGCTGGCCAGGTTAACATTTTGCTTAGCTTTTTAAGGGCTGAAGCAAAACACCGAAAACACATCTTTGTTGCAACATTCAAGTCATTCAGGTGCCAGTAAACACCTCAATGTCTTGGTATGATTGTATTTCTGCTGGTGGTGAGTTAGCCTGAAAGAAACAAGAGGCTCTGCGTTTTGCTGTTTGTAACCTGTAAACCAACTCTTTGCTGACAGAACCTTTCTACCGCTGGTGTGAAAGGGTGCTATGTACAAAAACCCACTTAGGCACTTTCTTTGCGTTTTTAAACCATCCCTGCCCCTCTCCCATCTCCCCCACCCATGCCCCAGAAAAGTGAATTACATGCTAGCACTTGACAGAACACAACGTAGAGGCACAACCGTGGAAGTCGCTGAAGGAGAACACAAACTCAAAGGAGTGCTTACATTTTCAACTTTTGCCCTGTGGTGCATCCTCCCCCTTGGCTCCATGTTGCTCCATGTGCTGCAATCTCTCCTGTGTCCTCCCCCGACATTACCCATGTAGCTTCACCCTCGTGGGCGTCATCGCTCCTTTTTTATTTATGTAATCATACTCATTCAACATGCGACGGCTGGTCTTTTGATAAACAATATGTTTACCGTCTTCCCCTGATCTGTCGTATGTAATGAGTATGACTCTGGCATTGTGTGAGCTGTTTGGTCCTTGGTAAAACTTTGCCAGTGCCTCCGAGGAGTTTCACTGTGCTAATAATCAGTGAGGTTACCATAATTATTCATCTAACCATTTACGGCAAACCCAGCCGCTTTTTAGACATGCAAAGTTAAACTACCAGTTGTGGAATTATGTCCACAAGCAAAGTGATTCTTAAACAATGGACTTCTTCATAGGTCAAGACGAGGAGTTAAAGGGTTATCAACCCCACTCCTGTTTCATCATTGCAGGCTGCCCCCCCTCAGCTGCCGGGTGCATTCAGCCTTTTGGTGTACCTGGTCGCTTGTTGTCACTCACTATCCCTGCTTGAATCACACAAACCCCACCTCACAAAGCCCAGCTGCCCTTTCATAGTTCCTTCTGGTTTCACTGAGAAACTTGCTTTCCTTCCCCTGCAAGCAGATGTCCCTCACTCTGCGCTTAGAGCTGCAGGAGCATGTTGGCATAGAGCTCAGTGGAAAAGGCAGTGACAGTACAAGGCAACAGAGACTAGACCTCGGAACAGCACATAAGGAAACCATCAGCTCACAACTTAGCCACCACTCAGTGCCCAGAGATCGACACACAAGAGTCCTCAGCAGTAATAACAATAGCTAGTTTTCATATAGCGCTTCACTCATGCTTTTGCGACTTCTTAGTGCTGTAAACGCAGGATATCACAGTGAAGTCTCCTCTAACTGTTCACACATTGACACACGAGAGCCACAAGAATGATGCCCTGTTTTTTTAATGCACTTAAACCACACTTCTTTAGTTTCTGGGCACTGTACATTACAGAACATCACATCACAGCGTAGTCTTTTCTTACTTACCACACGTTGGACCTGCGAGTGCCTCAGTTATAAGAGCGATAACCTGTTAAGTTTAAGCCCACCAGGCAGCACAAGCTGTGTGGTTGCAAAAGACCTAATGTGAGCTTATCAAGCACTTACATAAACTTACAGCCAGTCCACTGCTTCCCACTGGTTGGCTTTATTGTCACTCTCATTTGCTTATTTCTTATTTAGTGTCTTTCCTTCTCTCAGTCTGTCTACTTTGTGTTTCTCCCTCCCCTAGAGCATAGCCTCTTGACCACCTCTCTGACTGGCTGGCTTTTATCCTTCCATCCCTATTTTCTTTTGGCATTACCACTCTATGAGAGTACATGAGTTATCCAGCTATCTCCCTCATGTGCTTCTCCTCACCCGCCAAATTCCCACCTCTGCATGAAATACTGCCAAGGGCTGCACATTGAAAGCACTCGCTAGTATGCTACTCACCCACCAAACTGCCTCCCTCTCTCGTGATCCGTGTTGCTTTCTCACTCGGGTGCTTCTCACGCCCCCATGTTGCTTTCCTTCATGTGCAGCTTTTCTCCTCCATTGCCCCCCCCAACACCCACTGTCTGCTTTTACTCTTATTTTTTGTTTTTTCTGGGGGGGGGAGGGGATGAGGAGGAGGCACCATGTAGCAAATTGCTGCCGGCACCTTTACCTTAAATTTCTTTATTTTTCTTAAACAATTTCGTGCTGCTTCTTTTTCACATTTGTTTATATTACAGATTGAACTTGGATTGGTAAATTTAAAAAACTGTACTCACGTCATTTTGTGGTCATGCACGCTTAATGACTCATGCTCACAATCGTCATCACGCATGCATGCACCCTCAAATAGAAGCAACCACATCATCGTGCCTTTTATTTTCTAGCAGTGATGCACACCACTTTGCTAATAGTGTTCACAGTAATTAAGTGGCCTTGGCAAAGCCACCAGCCGCGGCCCGTGCAGGTAAGAGCGGTGGGGCAGTGGGACCAGGTGGAGGGGATTTCGACAGATGATGACAAGAGAAAATTAAATAAATAATACTTTTCCCTCATCATCCTCTGTCGAAATCCCCCCTCCCCACCTGCCCCCACTGCCCCACCGGTCTTACCTGCACGGGCCACAGCTAAAAGCCACTAGGTCCCAAAGGCGCGACCTATTGGCTTTGCCAATGCTTGTTTCTTCTGTATTCTTTTTTTGTTCCTTACCCAACTTTCTGGCATTTTATTTAATTTTTTTGGTTGTAACATTTTTCTTGGCAATGCGTCAATTATAGGCCCTGATGAAGCAACACGTTATTCTGTTGTAGTCGCGAAACACGTGTTGGCCCTTTTGGAGTTTTGAAAATCATTGATACTGTTCTGCTGAATTGAAGAACGAAATAAAATGGTGTGATAAACTCCTAGCGACTCAACTAGCTCTGTGCCACAGGAAATTGTATGCATTACTTCTTCACTTGAAGGATAATCTCAATTACCATTGTCATTACAATTAATACCTAACTTTTTGTGGCGCTCAAACACTGTCCTTTTCATTTTATACTTAATTGTACTAGGAAGTGGCGGAGCGTGTCCTTAGCCTCCTTGGCTTAACGACACGCTCCGCCACTTCCGAAACCCAAGGCTGCACCGTATATACAAGAATGTGGTGCAGCCTTGCGTTTCCCCCTGCGATGGCGCTAAGTTTAACAACTTAGCGCCAACGCAGGCACCCTTGCACCAGAGTGCAAGGGTGTCTGTGTGCAGGGGAGGATTGGTTATTTGTAGGAAGATGTCCCTTCCTGCACATAAACAATCCTAAAACGCCATTTTGTAACTTTCATGTGTGCTGCTTCATGCAGCACACGTGAAAGTTACAAAATGGCATTTTTTAAAATGTTTATTTATGTACAGGAAGGGACACCTTCCTGTACATAAGCAAACCATGGCATTTTGCTTTTTCCATGTGTGCTGCCGTGCAGCACACAGGGAAAAAGCAAAAACGAGGAGAAATAATGCATCTCTCCTTGTTTCGCCAACTTAAGACCAGGATTTTCCTGGTCTTAATTTTGGCGCTGCCTCCTATGTACGCCACCCTTGTACATAGGGGGCAGGCGCAGCATCAAATACAATGGGTGTTGTGGTGGAACGCCCACCACAACACCCACTGCACGCCCCTTTCACGCTAAACGTAGCGTGAAAGGGTGCCTTATGTACAAGGCAGCGTTAAGACACGTTAAGTGGCTTAACGCTGCCTTTTACATAAGGCGCAGCCCCTATCGCCACCACAACGTCCGTAAAAGTGACGTTGTGGTGGCGATAGGGGCTTGTACAAATGCCCCTATGTTTTTCTCAGACCGAATAAAATGTATTTGCGTTTCTTCTTCACCCGCGGAAATACTTATGTTATTAAGCTATCATACAGACATGCAATATACTTTGTTCTGTCACAGCTCAAAGCAAAACAACCCTGTTGCCAGCAAGCTAGGAGACATAAGAACGCAGGAGTTGAAGACACTTTGTTTAATTCACTTTTATTTTAATTTGGAATTTGATAAAGCACACTGTATCCAAGGGTCTACTGCGGTTAACGTAGAAAGATTAGGCCAACCAGGGGAGCACTGTTAGCGAAAAAGCCAGGTTTTAAGAGACTTCCTGAAAAAATAATCAATTAAAAACTTTTGGAGCTCTTTGAGGAGGCTACTTCAGAGAGAGGGGGGTACCTGTTTAGAGAAGGCTCTGTTACCAAGACTGGCTTTGCAGAACCGCAGGATGTACACTCGAAGAGAGAGGAGCCTGATAGGAGAGCAGCTCATCAAATGTTTGCATAAAAGCATATGGACTTTGCCATACATGGCATGGTGTACAATGTATAGAGTTTGAAAAAAATACTTCAAAAACGTAAAAATATTTAGCCAGTGTTGTATCCCACATTTATTCTCGCTGGGATTATGAATGTAGTTAGTTGGAAGTTGTTGGGGTCTGGAAGGCACCTTCCGCTGCTTTTCCCGCTAGCAACATCGCTTTTTACATGCAACTAGAAAAAGTTGTTTGGCCCTTTTACAAAAGGATTACTAAAATGGTGACTGCTGCAAAAGAGACAAGACTCTAAAACACAAGGAAGAGTCTGGAAAAGAAACAGATCTTACGGAACTGTGAGTATTTTCGCCAGGCTATAGGGCCAACAATACACATGGTAATATGTTCCCATGTATCAACTTTATCTTTAATTTTCCAGAGTTCCACCATCTTCTCAGATGCGTATACAATTTCTTATCTAGGCAGATTTTATCTCCCAGCTCTATACTGGTGCACACATAAATCAACATATCCTCCTCTCATGGTCGTGAACTCTTGTTTCACTATAAAAAATAACGTGTTCTTTTTCTTTAAATAGAGAGAGACATTGCTGGAATGCTGAGTGCTTTTCACTGCTGTCTATGTTGGGCTCTCCAGAACCCTCTCATCTGCTATTGATAGTTGGGGTAAGAGGGAATCCCAGGCGAGGCCATCTCTCAACCTCAAAACTGACCTTTCATCACCCATTAAAAATCAACTCTTGGGAGTCACTTACATAAGAAGATTATCAATCACAGTAAAGTCGGAATACCCATTTCAATAATAATGTGATTATTAAAAGCCTTTTTATACTAAAAACTGTAATATTTGTAAATAGTAAGCCTGAGCGGAGTTCTGATAAAATGACGTTTGCAATAATTTTCAGTGCTGGGTGTTTGTCCGCGCTGTGAAATTATCGCGAACGGCACCATGCACAGCGCAAGGGGGCGCTACTTCCTTTCTGCCGCTTGAGTAGATTTTCTACCCGAGCGGAAGCTTTCTCAACGTGAACAGACGGTTTCTCAATGCGAGAGGTCTCGAGCATAGGCGGCCACTCGCATTGAGAAATCCGACCGCCTGCGTTGAGAAATCTCGCCTGGCGGTTGATTTCCCTCGCTTGCGCTCGCCAACTTGATGTTGACGAGCGTGATCCTGCGCAATATTAGCAAACAGCATTCATACATATAACACTCACTTGGGCCCATACATTCATACTACACTAATACTTACGCTGGGTGTCAGATGTACTCTTTTATCAAAATCCCTGCTACCAATTACCTTCTGATTGAAGAGTAATGACTTACCAATGGATCCTTTGCTAATTGGGAAGTTTAAAATGAGTGACATTCATTACAGTTCATAATCCTGAAATAACCACTGAGTCAGGAAGTTTTAAAATGTTTATCTAAAGTTTTAGCAAAGTAAAATACAGGAAAACACGGTACTTGATCGCAAATACCCAAGAAAAAGCATAGAATAATTATTGCTAATTAATGACGGTCCCTCAGGAAAGGAGAGGATAGAGACAGCAGCGCAACTAAAGGTTGCAGTATATTTACCTAAATGCGAGAACCAAACCCCTTAGCCAAGGAGTTGGAAAGAATAGGACCCAGGAAGGATGAAGAGCAAAGACCTCCTCCAGGATCAGGACAGGACCGGTGACCTCTCTATAACGACGCATGCGCCGTTCCCCTCTCTGGTACCCGGCTTCTCCTCGATTCTCCCGTTCTAATGGACTCCGCCGCCCCCTCCTCAGGACCTCTTCAGGACAGCGATTCAGTCAGCAACCGGTCAGCATGGCAGTCTGGAGCTAGTAGCTAGCTAATTAGCTAATTCTATATCTGTTATACCTTCTACACCCATGTACCTCCCCTTAATGTTGCCAAAATATGGGACCACTACTTCTGATTGGACAGGGACAGGGGGTGGATTCTCGCACCATATCAATTTGGCCTAAATTGTGAAGCCTATTGTCTTTAGATTCCCGCCCCTTCAAATTAATACATTCACTTTATTTCCCACCCGTCTCATGACAAATGTTATACAAATTTTATTCAAAAGTATCAAATTTTGCAACGGAAAGGCAAAGTACAGCATCTTTGGCCAGCAGGTCACGGCCTTGACGTGGTCCAGGTTGACTTCACTTGGCAGGCACACAGGACACATGCGCAGAACCATTTGTCTCTCGAGTTTCAGGTCACCAACCCAGGCCCAACTTTTATGAACTAATAAAATGCAAGAAGAAAACATTAAAATCACA
Source organism: Calotriton arnoldi (assembly GCA_963921515.1). Classification (NCBI taxonomy): domain Eukaryota; kingdom Metazoa; phylum Chordata; class Amphibia; order Caudata; family Salamandridae; genus Calotriton; species Calotriton arnoldi. Next base: position 1,516,704 of record CAWUFW010001189.1, read on the forward strand.
GAATAAAATGTTTCACTGTATGCCCACTTTTTCTACTCTATTCCCATTTAATTATAAATTCTATCCCGCATTAGTAGCGTTAAGAAACGACAATTTAGTAATGACATGAGAGCAAGCTGAAGCATGTGAAAACATTAAGAAGGCATTTTAATGCACACTGTGCAGAAGCAGAAGTTTCCCACCAAGCAAAGAAAGACGTCACACCATGTGATCAGATTGCGACATGCGCAGTGAGGTTCCCGCGCTTTAGCGGCCATTTTGGATTACAGACAAGCGTTATTCATTAGTAAAACACATAGGCAAGCATCCTTCCCTTTTGTGTTGTGAATGCAAAGGTTAGTATTAACAATACAAGTTTTTAATAAATTAATACTTTGAGGAGGATTGAATACAAGCAAGTTTCGCTTATGAAACCTTGCTCCATCAATCCCCTCTCTGATGGCGTTTCTGAGCCATCAAAAACACTACCCTCAATCAGATGCCAACTTCTAGCAAATTACTTCATTCTCATTTTTATTCTTTCCATTCATACAATCTCCTTTTAATTTCTTGTATAATTCACTTCTCCATTCTTCAAGTTCGATTTCATCTACCTTTCGTTTCTTTCCTCTTCCTGTCACCTTATATGTTCCATTCTTTCTACAACATTTACACCATATTGTTATAGCCATTACTATTATCGTTATCCCTACTAAGGGTACTAATAATTGACCTATAAGTCCTTTCCCTACATTAGCAAACCAGGTTCCAATTGACGAGATACTATTTGTCAATCTTTCCCATACACTATCAACTTCCAGTGGTTTAAGTTCATTCTCAAGTTTTGTTATATTCTGTATATACATTCCAATTTCTGCACTCTTATCAGGAATATAAGTGCAACAGTGTTTCGTCTTCAATAATTTACAGACTCCGCCCTCTTTTGCCAATATAATATCAAGAGCAAGTCGATTTTGCATCACCATAGATCTAATCGCAACCATCTCCGCATTAATCATTAGAAACCCTCCAGCAGTATCCGTTGATAAACGATCAACCACTGTAGCCAATTTACATATTTTCCTTGAGTTCAGAATTATTCCCACTGAAGGTATCAATGCACCAAATATATCACCTACAATTTCAGAAAAACTAGCTCTTTTACTACGTGTTAGTTCGCTATTGTTTTCATTGCTCCCAGTGTTTCTTTTTACGTAGTATATTTTTGGTAAAACTATTCCAAAATAACAACTTCCATACCACCGTGCAGGAAGCCTAAAGTAAGCCTTATTCCCACACACATAATAGATTCCAGGAAAAACTGAATCTGTTCCTCCTTTGATTCCTGGTAGGTCGCTCCCCCACCACACAGCTCCGTCTGTGTGCCCTGCTGCTGCCCCTGATTGTGCTCGTTTTTTCCTTTCTGTGCCCCCTTGCTGCCCCTGATTGTGATCGTTTTTCCTTTCTGTGCCCCCTTGCTGCCCCTGATTGTGATCGTTTTTTTCCTTTCTGTGCCCCCTTGCTGCCCCTGATTGTGATCGTTTTTTCCTTTCTGTGCCCCCTTGCTGCCCCTGATTGTGATCGTTTTTTCCTTTCTGTGCCCCCTTGCTGCCCCTGATTGTGATCGCTGTGATCGTTTTTTCCTTTCTGTGCCCCCTTGCTGCCCCTGATTGTGATCGTTCTTTCCTTTCTGTGCCCCCTTGCTGCCCCTGATTGTGATCGTTTTTCCTTTCTGTGCCCCCTTGCTGCCCCTGATTGTGATCGTTTTTTCCTTTCTGTGCCCCCTTGCTGCCCCTGATTGTGATCGTTTTTTCCTTTCTGTGCCCCCTTGTTGCCCCTGATTGTGATCGTTTTTCCTTTCTGTGCCCCCTTGCTGCCCCTGACTGTGATCGTTTTTTCCTTTCTGTGCCCCCTTGCTGCCCCTGATTGTGATCGTTTTTTCCTTTCTGTGCCCCCTTGCTGCCCCTGATTGTGATCGTTTTTTTCCTTTCTGTGCCCCCTTGCTGCCCCTGATTGTGATCGTTTTTCCTTTCTGTGCCCCCTTGCTGCCCCTGATTGTGATCGTTTTTTTTCCTTTCTGTGCCCCCTTGCTGCCCCTGATTGGGATCGTTTTTCCTTTCTGTGCCCCCTTGCTGCCCCTGATTGTGATCGTTTTTTCCTTTCTGTGCCCCCTTGCTGCCCCTGATTGTGATCGTTTTTCCTTTCTGTGCCCCCTTGCTGCCCCTGATTGTGATCGTTTTTCCCTTCTGTGCCCCCTTGCTGCCCCTGATTGTGATCGTTTTTTCCCTTCTGTGCCCCCTTGCTGCCCCTGATTGTGATCGTTTTTTCCTTTCTGTGCCCCCTTGCTGCCCCTGATTGTGATCGTTTTTCCTTTCTGTGCCCCCTTGCTGCCCCTGATTGTGATCGTTTTTTTCCTTTCTGTGCCCCCTTGCTGCCCCTGATTGTGATCGTTTTTTCCTTTCTGTGCCCCCTTGCTGCCCCTGATTGTGATCGTTTTTTCCTTTCTGTGCCCCCTTGCTGCCCCTGATTGTGATCGTTTTTTCCTTTCTGTGCCCCCTTGCTGCGCCCCTGCGGCCCCGCCCCCTCACTGCCCATTCGCTGCCCCATTCCCTGCTCCTCCCTCCCACCTCCCCATTTATGGCGGCCGCTGTGCGGCCGCGCCGCTGGCGCACCTAAGGCGCGCCTAAGGCAAGCCCGTCTGCGCCCGTCCGCGCCGTGGCCGCGCCCAGCGCCAGACCCCCTGGTCCGGGCATCCCCGCGCCCGCCACATCAACAGACGCCGATACGACGCCAGCACCCTCCACGCACTCAACCCCGGAAAAGATCACGCCTGCTACCAGGCCACCCCGAAGCGCACTCAAGGGCCCTTCACCTGCCGGAACTGCAGCTTCGCCAGCACCCGCCCCGCCAAACCACCGCCCAGGAAAGAACCCAACTACCTCAGATGCATCCTCCTCAACACCCGCTCCGCCCGCAAACACGCCATCGAACTCTGGGACCTTCTCGACTCAACCTCCCCAGACGTCGCATTCCTGACGGAGACCTGGCTGAATCCCGCTTCAGCCCCGACATCGCCATTGCCATCCCGGACGGATACAAGATCACCCGCAGGGACCGCACCAACGGAGTCGGAGGAGGCATCGCCATCGTCCACAGGAACACCCTCAGAGTCTCAACCAACACCGACGACACCCTCAGCACCGCCGAACACATGCACTTCCAGATCCACACCGATCCCAACACCAACCTCAGAGGAACCCTCATCTACAGACCCCCGGACCCCGACCACAGTTCAGCGAGTCCATCGCTGACTTCGTCAGCACACACGCCATCGCCTCCACGGACTACATCCTCCTCGGGGACCTGAACTTCCACCTCGAGAACAACAAGGACACCAACTCCACCACCCTGATCGACAACCTCGCCACCCTCGGACTCAGACAGCTCGTGACTACACCCACCCACGCCGCCGGCCACACGCTAGACTCCATCTTTTCCGCAAGCCCACACGTCTCCTTCAACCACACCTCCGAACCCCACTGGACTGACCACCACTGCATCCACTTCACCTACAGGAAGCCCACCACGCACCACCGCACCGAACAAATGCCTCGCCGCTGCTGGAGCAGAGTCACGGAAGACCAGCTAACCACAACCCTCGCCCTGAGCCCACCCGCCGAACCCTCCGACCCCGACACCGCCGCCCGCAACCTCAGACAGTGGATCGACGACTGCGCCAGCACCCTCGCCCGGCTCAAGAATCCGCCCAACAGCCACACCAGCAAGAAAGCCACCTGGTTCACCGAAGACCTCCAGGCCTCCAAACGAACATGCCGAAAACTGGAGAAGATCTGGCTCCACGAACGGACAGCGGACAGCTACGCCGCCCACAAGAGCGCCACCTGCAATCACCATCACCTCATCAGATCCGCCAAAAGGGCCTCACTCAAAGACCGCCTAGACAACAACGCACACAACAGCAAAGAGCTCTTCAACATCGTGAAGGAACTCTCCAACCCCAGCTCCAACACCAACGACATCCAGCCGTCGCAAGACCTGTGCGACTCACTGGCCACCTCCTTCCACCGCAAAATCGCCGACATCCACGACAGCTTCAACACCACGACCGCCCCGGCAACCACCGAGACCACTGCCCCCACAACCACCAACCGCCTGCTCTCCTGGACCAACATCAACGACGAGGACACCAGCGAGATCATGAACACCATCCACTCCGGTTCACCGCTAGACCCGTGCCCTCACCACATCTTCAACAAAGCCAGTACAGCCATCGCCCCCATCTCCGGAAAATAATCAACATCTCCTTCGAGACAGCAACCTTCCCGGAAAGCTGGAAGCACGCCGAGATCACCGCCTTACTCAAGAAACCCAAGGCAGACCCCAAGGACCTCAAGAACTTCCGACCCATCTCTCTGCTCCCGTTCCCCGTGAAGGTCACCGAGAAAATCGTCAACAAACAACTGACCCGCTACCTCGAGGAGAACAACATCCTGGACCCTTCCCAGTCCGGCTTCCGCAGCAACCACAGCACCGAAACCGCCCTCATCGCCGCCACCGATGACATCAGGACCCTGCTAGACAACGGAGAAACAGCAGCCCTCATCCTCCTGGACCTATCAGCCGCCTTCGACACGGTCTGCCACCACACACTACGAACACGCCTTCACGACGCCGGGATCCAAGAGAAGGCCCTGGACTGGACCACATCCTTCCTTTCCGGCAGAACACAAAGCGTCCGCCTCGCCCCCTTCCGATCCAAGGCCACCAAGATCATCTGCGGCGTACCCCAGGGCTCCTCCCTCAGCCCAACGCTGTTCAACATCTACATGGCACCCTCGCCCACGTCGCCCGACAGCACAACCTCAACATCATCTCCTATGCCGACGACACCCAGCTGATCCTCTCCCTCACCAAAGACCCTCACACCGCCAAAGCCCACCTCCACGAAGGAATGAAGGCCGTCGCCGAATGGATGAGGACCAGCCGCCTGAAGCTGAACTCGGACAAGACGGAGGTCCTCATCCTTGGTTCCAACCCTTCAGCCTGGGACGACTCCTGGTGGCCAACATCACTGGGAACAGCCCCGCCACCCACCGACCACGTACGCAACCTAGGGGTCATCCTCGACCCCACCCTCTCCATGACTAAGCAGGTCAACGCCGTTTCCTCATCCTGCTTCAACATCCTCCGAATGCTCCGCAGGATCTTCAAGTGGATCCCCACCGAAACAAGAAAAACAGTCACCCAGGCCCTCGTCACCAGCAGGCTGGACTACGGAAACGCCCTCTACGCAGGAACGACGGCTAAGCTCCTGAGACGGCTGCAACGCATCCAGAACGCCTCTGCACGTCTTATCCTCGACATCCCCCGACGCAGCCACATCACACCCCACCTGAGAGACCTGCACTGGCTCCCTGTCAACAAGAGGATAACCTTCAAGCTCCTCACCCACGCACACAAAAGCACTCCACAACTCCGGACCAGCCTACCTCAACAGACGACTCAGCTTCTACACCCCCACCCGCCAGCTCCGCTCGACCAGCCTCGCCCTCGCCACAGTCCCCCGCATCCGGAAAACGACCGCCGGCGGCAGATCCTTCTCCCACCTCGCCGCCAAGACCTGGAACACCCTCCCCACCAACCTCCGACAGACCCAAGACCTACTGGCATTCAGAAGACTCCTCAAGACCTGGCTCTTCGATCAGTAGCAGCACCACCCCCCTCTTCCCCCAGCGCCTTGAGACCCTCGCGGGTATGTAGTGCGCTTTATAAGTGACATGATTGATTGATTGATTCCCCAACCCCCAAGAATTAAGAAATTGTGTTCACATTCACTGGTACCGATGAAAACATTGTTATAGTCAGTCTTTAACCTATGAAGACAAATTTTTCCTGTCTTTACGAAATCCAGAGCCATAGCAGCTTGAGCCTTGCCAGGTGTGTAACTCCCTTCTTTCTCAGCCCAAGGTGGTAAATGAGCCTTATGCTCAGAAGCTTTCATTTGAAAATCCTGTCTTCTATCTTCTACTAAATTCAAAAATATCTTTTCTTCTTCAAGTAAAGAACATGTTAGATTGTGTCTATGTGCATGTGTTATGTCTATTGATTTCATTGTTAAGAAAAATTCTCCCATAAACTGTGCGTCTTGACTACTAAGCACTGGGTTCATACTCTTTCGAATCGGAACCTCAGAAAATATCACATCTAGGTTTGAATAATAATACTGTAGTCTACCTGTTCTATAAAATAAACTTGCTAATACACTACATGATATGCCATATGTCAGTGGTAAGTGATGGTATGTTAATCCTTCTGCTACTGATTCAGGTAACTTCATACAGACATAACAATTACTAACTTCCATGGTGTCTACATACTGAAAAAATAACTTTGTGAAAACGTTTAAACTACTGTCGTTATCAGCTATTTCGTGATGAATTTCTGCTTCATCTTCTGCCATTAGTTCTACTCTATTGCCCTTCATGTTTGCTGTCCTCCCTTTAGTTTCATTATTAATCTTTTTGTCTATTATCATAAGGTAAGCAACTGCTACAATCAGGACTAACCATACTATAAGCACCAATACTAGACCACATATGCAAATTGCACAGCATCTTCTGCAACATTTTCTTTTTGGTCTTCCAGCAACTCTATCGTCAGGCATTTTTCGACAAGGAAGATTGCTCTTCTTATCTTTTCTTCTTTTCTTTAGATGATTCTTTTGTTTAGTCAGGGTAGTCTTGTTTCTTTTTCGTACGTCAATTCTGCACTTGTTCCTTCGTCACCACTTTCACTTGACTCTGAGCTTTCAAAATCTTCAAGAATGATGTAAGTCCAGTCAGGACCTTTGAATTTGTTATTCACAAGTTTCAGTCTTTTGCTTTTTCTTTTCCCTGACTTTTTCTCTTGATCAGTTTGACTTGTTACTTCCTGCACTTGTTCTGGATCTTCACTTCTGGTTGTTATGTGGTACTTTACTCTTTTAATGACACTTGGCCAATGATCTCCTTTTCTTGTTTTCTTTGCTTGCACTGTCTCTTTATCTTCGTCTTCAGATATCTTTTTATTTTCACTGCTTGGTACTATTTCGTTTTCTGCAATTTCTGTTTTTCTTGATTGTTCTTTTTCAGGCCTTATTGGTTTCTCTTCTGCAGCTCCTCTGTGAATTTCCAATAATTGACCTTGTTCTTTGTTTATTTCTTCATGTTCATTTTTATCGATCTCTTATTCTTCTGTGTATTCTTCTTGATCTAACTGGTTCTGATCAGGGCTTATTGCTCTGTGAACTTCTGCAGCCTGACCGGATTCTTCTAAACCTGTCTTTCCCTGCTCAAAGTCTATTAGATCTTCACTGTTTTGAGTCCAATTTCCTTTCCCTATCTGATCTTGTTCAGGATCTTTTAATGTCTTTTCTTCTTGATCCTGAACTGCTTCTTCTTCACCTATCTGATCTTCTTCAATCTCTTCCAACTTTGCTTGACTTCTTGTTCTGTGGTATACTTCAGGAATTTCTACCACTGGTATCCAATCATGACTTGTGCTCGGTTGTTCTCCGTCAGCCTCTCTTGAATCTCGAACCTTAGATCCTTCAGCTTGGCAACCTTCAGCTTCTTCAGTGATTGGCGTTGTCTGAGGATTCTCTTCCTCGGGATCTGGTACTCTCTTTGTGTGGCTTACGTGAATCCAATTAGGAAATCCTGCACACTTCACTGCTGTATTTGTGGTCAATATGACTTGACAAGGTCTGCTCCACCTGGGTGATAGTCACGTTTCTCTGGTGTGATTCTTCACTACCACCCAATCACCAGGATTCAGATCATGTTCTTGTTCTGGCTGCCTGGAAACTGCGTCTTCTCCAACCTGGTGAGAGAGACAGAACGCACTAGGTCAGCCAATCCTTTGCAATAGTCCAGAACCATATCATCAGATATATTCACCAGTTTGTTTGTAGGAACATGTGTTTGTCTCATTGTTCTTCCCATCATTATTTCATGCGGGCTCAATCCTGTGGTTCTGTCAGGTATGCTTCTGAGTCCCATTAAAACAATTGGCAATGCATCTGGCCACTCTAATGATGTTGATGCACACATTTTTCCCAGTCTTGACTTTATAGTGCCATTCAATTGTTCAACCACTCCAGAAACCTCTGGGCGATATGCACAGTGCAGTTTTTGTTTGATTTGGAATGCTTCACAGATTATCTGGATTACTTCGCTGTTAAAATGTTTTCCTCTATCTGACTACAAAGTTACTAGAAAACCGAACCTTGGTATGAGCTCTCATAGCAACAGTTTTGCGACTGTAATGCTGTCATTTCTCCTAGCAGGGTAAGCCTCCACCCACTTTGAAAACAGGCATACTATGACTAGTACATATTTCAGCCCTCTGCATGGTGGTAACTGTATGAAATCAAACTGAAGTCTCATAAATGGACCCTCTGCTTTTCCAATTTTCCCAAATCCAATCACTGTCTTCCTCCCCGGATTATGCATCTGGCAAGTTAGACATCTCTGGCAAAGACTCTCTGCAACAGCCCTGAATTTGGGATTGTACCAATTTTGTCTGAACAACCTAATCATGGCATCTCTCCCTATGTGTGTGTCTCCATGATACATCCTGGCCATTTGTGAGAGTAAACAGTCCGGCATGACTGGTCTGCCATCTACACTGATCCACACTTCATCCTCTCTTCTTTGGGAGCAACCTACTTTGATCCATAAATTCCTTTCACTTTCATCAACCTCATCTTGCAATTTCTTGACATCATTCCAAGTTTCAGGTGGCATATACAGCATAAGTTGGCAGCTGATTCCCATTCTTTCCACCCTCTTATTTACTGACAGTCTGGTTTTGGCACAATGTTGAGCCACCAGATCTGCATATCTGTTGCCGACTACCACCCAGTCATCTCCTGACTGGTGTGCGGCACATTTCACTACAGCCAATTCTTTTGGTGATTGTATTGCTTCTAGCAATTCCCTTACAATTTGTCCATTTTTAATGGGGGATCCTGAAGAAGTCATGAAATCCCTCTGCATCCATAGTTGGCCAAAATCATGCACAACCCCGTAACCATATCGGCTATCTGTAAATATGGTTACTCTCTGATTCCTCCCAATTTTGCATGCTTTTATCAGCGCAATCAATTCAGCTACTAGTGCAGATTTGACTCCTGGTAAATAGGATGCTTCGACTATTCCAGTTAATTCACATACCGCATAGGCAGCAGTTAGTTTACCGTCTTCATGTCTTTGACATGAACCATCAACAAATAGCTCCCTGTCTGGCTTTTTGAGAGGCTGTTCCTCTATATCTGGGCGTGGTTTTGTACATAATTCTGTAATCTGTACACAATCATGTTCATCTTCTTCGTCATCTTTAATTGTCTCATGATATGGGTCTGGTAGTAAGGTTTCTGGATTTATTATAGTACACCTTACCATGGTCACATTTTCAGCACCCATTATTATTCTCTCATATTTAGTCAGCCGACTAGGAGTAAGATGCTGAGTTCGGGTTCTTGTCAACAGAATTACAACTGTATGTGGAACATACACTTTTACAGGATGTCCCATCACAATTGACTCACTTTGTTCAATGCTCAAACAAGTAGCTGCCACTGCCTTTAAACATCCCGGCAACGCGGCTGCTACTGGGTCCAATGTAGCAGAAAAATACGCTATAGGACGTCAGTCTAATCCGTGTCTCTGAGTTAGGACAGAAAGTGCAAAATTTTCTCTCTCATGGCAGAACAATGCAAATTCTCTTTTATAGTCGGGCATGCCTAAGGCAGGTGCTGAACATAGGGCATTCCTCAATTTTACAAAAGCTTCTACACTTTCATCCTCCCACTCAACAGGGTCCTTTGCCTTCTTTTTTGTCATGTTAATTAAGGGCTTAGCTAACATGGAAAATCTGGGTATCCATTGTCGACAGTAGCCCACTATTCCTAGGAACATTCTCACTTGTCTTTGAGTTACAGGCATTTGCATCTTCTTTATTAATTCTACTCTTTCAGAGGTTACTCTTCTTTTTCCCCTCTCAATTTGGTGTCCCAGATATTTAACAGCTGTTGTACAGAACTGCAACTTTTCAGGTGAGACTTTATGCCCTTCCTCTGCCAAAAGATTCAAGAGTGCTATGGAATCAACAACACAGTCCTCTCTGGTGTTCGACACCACTAATAAGTCGTCGATATATTGGACTAAGACTGAGCTTCCTGGCATCACTAATTTCTCAAGACACCTTTTCAGTATCTGATTGAAAATAGAAGGACTTTCTGTGTACCCCTGAGGAACACGATTCCACACATAGACCTTGTTTTCGAATTTAAATGAGAAAAGATACTGGCTATCTGGATGCAAAGGTATTGAAAAAAACGCTTGACACAAATCAATTACTGTGAACCATCCTGCACTCCAAGGGATCTGGTATAGAATTACTGCAGGATTTGGCACTATAGGACAACATGGTTCCACAATCTTATTTATTTTCCTCAGGTCCTGAACAACTCTATATTTTCCACTAGGTTTCTTTAAACCCATTATAGGTGAATTACATGGGCTACTCATTACTTCTTTCAGTATATTTTGTTCGACCATTCGATTGATTTCTTCAATGACTCCTGCTTTTACTTCTGCACTCATTTTGTACTGTTTGGTATTTGGGAAAATCGCACCTTCTTTTACAGTGATTTTAACTGGGTCTATTTTAGCCATAAGTCCTACTTCTTTTTCTGTGAAATCCCATACTATGGGGTTTACTGTACATTTTAATTCTTCTGGCAACTCATCTTTTGTTAATACTGAAAACATCTCATCTACTTCTGTACCCTGTTTTGCAACCATAATTTTATATACATGGTCTTCATCTGGTGTCTGAACTGCCACACCATCCGGTGTGCAGAAAATTGTACAGTTCATTTTGCACAATAAATCCCTACCTAATAAATTCACTGGGCTAGAATCGCACACTACAAATTGGTGCATTTCTCAGAAGTTTCCGATTTTAACTTCCATTGGTTCGGTAAGAGGTGTTCTAATTCTTTGATTAGCCACCCCTACTACTTGGATATCTTCACCAGAGAGAGGAAGGTCTGGAATGTCTGCTGTTCTCACAGTAGACCGGGTAGCACCAGTGTCCAAAAGAAAAGTAATATCATTACCTTTCACATTTCAACATATGGACCTGACTGATCTACCTGTAAGGATGCGCCAAGTACGCACTCCTTCTTCCCCTCCCTTAGGCACCGTCATGAATTGAATTGACAGAAATCGTCCTGCAAAAGAAATTGTGATGTTATATAATCATTCTTACCACTTCCTCCTGGGTATCCGATGTCTGTACCGTGCTTTGCTCTGCTTACATTACCCTGAACAGGTGGAGGTGGCAACTGACTCTGAGGATTTACACCCTGCTGTGAGTCATTCTGCGTCTGTGAATTTAAATTTTGATTTGGGCCATTATTATTTCGTATCTTTTTACACTCGTCCTTCCAATGCCCCAATCTTCCGCATCCATGACAAGGAAATTTCTTTTTAGCTTCTTCTCTGCTCATTCGTCCTCTCATTTTCCCACCATTCCCAGAATCACCACTCGTTCCAGAATCCTTTCCTTGATTTTCATTTGGATTATCCAAATTAATTCCCTGTTTCTCAGCCATTTTCACTTGTGCCCACATCCCCTTTTCCTGCAATTTCTTGAGTCTATCCTCAATATCATCTCCACAATATTTTGCATATTTCAGTATCTCGTCAATCGGCTTCCCCTGCCAACAAAGCATATGCTGTTTAATCATCTGACAAATCTCTGGCTTCAAACCGTAAACGAATCGATACACAAACTGACTCATGTTCTTGTCTCCAATGTCCTCAAATCCACTATACTGTTTAAACACCTGTAATAATCGCTCATAATAGGAATGTACCGATTCATTGGCTTCTTGGGTGGTTCGATCTATTTTCACCCAATCTGTTTCTTTTGGTGGTATTTTCCCTTTCAGGTAAGTTATCACCTGCTGATACTTTTTCATTACATCACTTGACGGGGCACCTGTCTTTGGGTCTCTAGGATACTCATCACTTGGCCAATCGACTGTGATCTTACAATCTGTCCATAAATCGGCAGGTACCACTATGTCAAACAGACCATCCAAATCCTTCAATAATACCTTTGACACCTTCACAAACCACTCAACCTGCTTGTACCATTCAATTGGCTTTTCTCTCAACTTTGGAAAATCATTCGTAAATGATAAAATATCCTGTCTGCTCCAGGGGACATGCACATATCCTCCTCCCGCAACTTCTCGCATTGGGTACATTTGGTCAGCCTTTTCTGTCTCTTTCATCACATATTCGGATGCTGTTCTACTCGTTCGTGCTTCTTCCTTTTTCTTGGCCCACCTAGTTCTCCATTTATCTAGGTCTCCCCATTTCTGTAAGACTATCATCAACTCTCTCACTTGTAATTTTCTTCTGGAGGCATTCATGTTTTCTAAATCTTTTTCTGAAAAATCTGCTCTGTAAGGCTTTTGCAATACTTTTGATCTCCCTATTTCTATTCCCATCTGTAGTGCTAGATTGGACAGCTTTTCATGAAATATCCTTACATTTCTAGTGATGCTCCTGCACATAAATAATAATTCTTCATCATCATAGGTATTCAAGCGATCTAATCCTACATTTCCTGCTATTATTTCTTCTAATTCAACTTTTAATTTATGAATATCCAGTATTTTTGGAGGTGTGCACAGCTTGTCTGATCCTTGAACCCACCTTTCTAAATCTTCAGGTGTTACTATAGTGTGACTTTTTGCCCCTGATGAAGTTATTAAACTCACATCTTTCGAACACTCAGGTACCTCTTTTCTGGGAGTGCCCTTTACTGAACTTCTAATAGGCAAGTCCATGAGAGATATTGTGGATTCACAATCACTAAATTGATCCTCAATTATAACTGGAGCTTCAGGTTTTGGAGTATTCACAGGAGTAGGTGCAGGTATCAGTGGAGGGCAATTTCCTTGAGTACCATATAATGGAACTACTGGACCAATTGTTACAGGAATGGTCAATGAATCAGGATGTACATTTATCTGGGTTATTTTCTGTATTAATTCTGCTCTAGTTTTCTCTAAAGCTTCTTTTTCTTTGTCGTGAAGTATTCTGCTAGGGGTGAATTCATGCATTACCTGCGGTACTAATGGAGTTTTTGGCGGTGCACTTGGGGTGCATCCACTTGTCCCTTCCTGATATGGTGGGGGATTCCTTAACATTTCTTCCATAAACTCATCTTCAGAATCATCAGTTCTCATTAAATGTTTTGTCTTTTATGTACACTTGCCCCCTGATTTCTCTCCTTCTGTGAATAATGGATACAGTCCCTCTGTAAGCATTGCCCTTCTCCATTGTTTCATCTGGCCGTCCCTTGACTCATTGAGATATCTGGGGAAAAATCCTGGATAACTCCTATTTCTCCGAGATCGGTCACGTTCAAATGCTTCGGTTTCCCATTCCTCTAAGGCTTCATATTGAGTTAATCTAGGTCTGGGTTCTAAGTCATTCATCCTTAATCTCAAATTTTGAAGAATTCGCCCATTGAACGTGTCATTCTCGGGAAATGCTAATATTCCATCATTTTTGGTATATTCTATCCAATTCTCTATCCATATACAAGTATGGTAACCTCTCTCCATCATCATGAATGAAGCGGGCGTTTTGGCTGGGGGAATAATAATTCCCTCCCTAGTCTTGATTGGTTTGTCCTTTTTAAAATAATTCTTAATCTTTTGTAAAAATGACATTTTTCTCTTTTCTCCGTACACCTTAGGTAAATATTGATGTATAAACTTATATTCTGCAAAGCCTAAATATCTCCTATCCGGACGAGTTCCTGTTAGAGTCGGATCGCGTTTTAACATGCAGTCTTTTACCCACTAAGAATTTCGCTTTTATAATTTTGACCAATCAAATGTCTGCTAACTTTTATTTCTGAACCAATCCTTGCGCGGCCTTTTGGTGACGTTTGTCTGTCAACCCCTCCTTTACAATCTGCGCTTTTCTGTCCATCGCTGATTCAACCAATCCCAGCGCGGCACCTGTGACGTCAGTACTACTCCTGACTACTGACCCCTCCTTTACAAGAGTCTCTCCACACCCGCTGATTCAACCAATCCCAGCGCGGCGTTTTGTGACGTCAGCTCCCTCTCCGGCAACTGACCCTCCCTTTACAAAATCTTACGCAAAACTTTATTTTCTCTACAATTCTTAATTAAATTTCAGTAACAACATAAAACATTCGCTATCGTGCCAGTTTCTCTAAATTCGAAAAGATAGTTTCTCTCACACTTAGTAAAACCTTTCCGTTTACTAAAACATACACTACGAGTAAAACCCTTCTGTTTACTCTTCAAACAAGCTTCCGAAATACCTGTTACTTCTTCAATGTTACCCTTTCTCGGTGATATAACATCAAATTTTCACCAGCGTACTCCTTTGTTATTACTTACACGCATAGAGTCCCTAACGAGTACTGATAGCCCTGCTTAACTTTTCAGTACTATTTCTGCCTGACAGATAACCTCACTGCAGTATGGCTTCCACTTGCCACCCGCTATTCTTTTTACCCCGGGGTATTCTGGACAACATAAAACAAAACTCTAAAATAAGCGGATGTTAGTCCATAAAATACAAAATAAAATTCTCATTACCCAATTAACAAAGAGTAACCATCCTCTGCTTACCAGAATTCTGATCCAGCGCAATATTAGCAAACAGCATTCATACATATAACACTCACTTGGGCCCATACATTCATACTACACTAATACTTACGCTGGGTGTCAGATGTACTCTTTTATCAAAATCCCTGCTACCAATTACCTTCTGATTGAAGAGTAATGACTTACCAATGGATCCTTTGCTAATTGGGAAGTTTAAAATGAGTGACATTCATTACAGTTCATAATCCTGAAATAACCACTGAGTCAGGAAGTTTTAAAATGTTTATCTAAAGTTTTAGCAGAGTAAAATACAGGAAAACACGGTACTTGATCGCAAATACCCAAGAAAAAGCATAGAATAATTATTGCTAATTAATGACGGTCCCTCAGGAAAGGAGAGGATAGAGACAGCAGCGCAACTAAAGGTTGCAGTATATTTACCTAAATGCGAGAACCAAACCCCTTAGCCAAGGAGTTGGAAAGAATAGGACCCAGGAAGGATGAAGAGCAAAGACCTCCTCCAGGATCAGGACAGGACCCGTGACCTCTCTATAACGACGCCTGCTCCGTTCCCCTCTCTGGTACTCGGCTTCTCCTCGATTCTCCCGTTCTAATGGACTCCGCCGCCCCCTCCTCAGGACCTCTTCAGGACAGCGATTCAGTCAGCAACCAGTCAGCATGGCAGTCTGGAGCTAGTAGCTAGCTAATTAGCTAATTCTATATCTGTTATACCTTCTACACCCATGTACCTCCCTTAATGTTGCCAAAATATGGGACCACTAGTTCTGATTGGACAGGGACAGGGGGTGGATTCTCGCACCATATCAATTTGGCCTAAATTGTGAAGCCTAACCTTCAAATTAATACATTCACTTTATTTCCCACCCGTCTCATGACAAATGTTATACAAATTTTATTCAAAAGTATCAAATTTTGCAACGGAAAGGCAAAGTACAGCATCTTCGGCCAGCAGGTCACGGCCTTGGACGTGGTCCAGGTTGACTTCACTTGGCAGGCACACAGGACACATGCGCAGAACCATTTGTCTCTCGAGTTTCAGGTCACCAACCCAGGCCCAACTTTTACGAACTAATAAAATGCAAGAAGAAAACATTAAAATCACAGAATAAAATGTTTCACTGTATGCCCACTTTTTCTACTCTATTCCCATTTAATTATAAATTCTATCCCGCATTAGTAGCGTTAAGAAATGACAATTTAGTAATGACATGAGAGCAAGCTGAAGCATGCGAAAACATTAAGCAGCCATTTTAATGCACACTGTGCAGAAGCAGAAGTTTCCCACCAAGCAAAGAAAGATGTCACACCATGTGATCAGATTGCGACATGCGCAGTGAGGTTCCCGCGCTTTAGCGGCCATTTTGGATTACAGACAAGCGTTATTCATTAGTAAAACACATAGGCAAGCATCCTTCCCTTTTGTGTTGTGAATGCAAAGGTTAGTATTAACAAATCAAGTTTTTAATAAATTAATACTTTGAGGAGGATTGAATACAAGCAAGTTTCGCTTATGAAACCTTGCTCCATCAAGCGCGAATGAGGAAAAATCTCGCAGGGAGGTGGATTTTCCTCGCTCGCACTCCCCAACTTGATGTTGATGAGCGTGAGCGAGGAAAAAAACTTTTCGTAACTCCGCGAGCTCCGCGTAACGCGGAGTGCGGATAACTCCACAAACTCCGCGAGCGGAGCGGAGTGCACTGCTCAGACTTAGTAAATAGCATTAGCTCAAAAGATCATTTTTAATATGATGTCAGTTTGCATTGATGTCCGTGCTCTAGTATTTTAAAGATTTACAAAGGATGTCCTAAATTGTTAGCAAGCTGACTGTGATGTTAACATTTGATGCGCAAAATAAACATTTTATTAGTACTTCTGACAAGATAACAGAATCAGATAGTACCGTTCTCTTGGTTTAGTTATAAGTGGTTAGAGCGACTTGTTTAAGCTGAGGTCACAGAAACATATGATCTGGCAGCACATATGAACCCAAATGATCATAAAGTGTGCCTTCGTTTATTTTAAACCATGACACACAGGCCATGCATGATGGCCATCAGATGTAGCCTTGTATACTTAGCAATACTGATAGATATGTCAGCCTAAGGGTGGTCTTCCCCAAAAGCTTTTGCCTTCCACCCCCATTTTTGCTGGTCTTGTTTTTGCAGGCCTCAGGATTCTGCACACTTTACCACTGCTAACCAGTGCTAAAGTGCATGTGCTCACTTCTTAAAACATGGTAACATTGGCTTATCATCAATTTGCATATAAAATTTACTTGTAAGTCCCTAGCACAGTGGTACTCCATGAACCCAGGACCTGTAAATTAAATGGTACTTGTAAACCTGAGCACTGATTGTGCTACCAATTTAAGTAGCCCTTTACACATGTCTCAGGTGCCATTGCAGCCTGTGTGTGCAGATATAAACTGCCATTTTGACCTGGTAAAATGAAACTTTTGACAGGCCCAAACCTACCATTTTAATTCATATAAGACACTCCTATAGTAGGCCCTGAACAGCGAAGAGGGCAGGGTGAGTTTTTTAGAAAGTAGGACATGTAGTGAAAACCCCATATATTTGATGTTCACTACTGCAAGGCCTACCTCTCTCACAGGCTAACTTTGAAGTTACCTTATTATACTTAATAAGGTAACCAGTTTATGTTTGGTGCCGTTGGAATTGCAATGAAAAATCAAATCCTCTCTCATGGTAAAGTCAGATTTTCCTTTACAATTTAAAAATGACACTTAGAAAGTTGGCATTTTCCTGCCTTGGCCATTTAGTGCCTGTAGCCTGTCTCTGGGTCACAGGACTATGTGCTTCTGACAGTTGGGGCTTGTGTATTCCTCCTAGACAGCCACACACAATTGAAAGCTTAGGTGTGCCAGGATGGGCCATCACTGGCAGGATGGGAAGGCAGAGCTGAGCACAGCCCTACTTATACTTGAATAGGCTGTGTCCTGCTTTTACACAAAGGGCTGCATACCCCCTGTAGTTAGTCTGGAGCCAGGGCAGGGAAGGTGATAAGCCAGTGCACTTCAAACAGAATTTCTAGACGCAGGAGTCAGCAGTATAGGGTGCTCCCTTCCCCATCCTTATTTGCAGCAGTCTACCCTGTTGAATCACCGCAAGTGGTCACAGATGTCCCCAGCCACCAGAGTACAGTCAGTGAGCTGCCATATTTGAACCTGGCTTAGCCCCGCCTCCCCTAACAACCTTCCTAATAATATGAACTATGTAAGTTGCAATTTGCTACCCCCGGTGATTGGATGCAAGAACACGAATAGTGGCCCGCAAAGGAAAGCAAACCACCACCCCTGTGTGTGCATTTCCAAACACAATAGTTTTTTTTTTTTTAAAGCAACACGTTGCTCCTTAAAGAAACCACTGCTGCTTTAAAAAAATAAAAGTCTTTTTTATTTTTTCAAAAACATCAGACAAAGCAGGCAGTAGTTTCCTGGACCTCTGCCAAACTTACACCCTTCCGAGGGTCCCAAAATAATGTATAAAGGGGAAGGCATAGCAAGGTACAGACTCCTAAAAGGGTATAACACACATTCAGAAGCTTTTCCTACCTTCCAGAGGAAGGGCACCAGGTATAAATATTGGACCTCAGACACCACCTCTTCAGTACACCTCTGGATTTATGGATACTCTTCCTGGAAGAGCAGTGCTACTAAACAGAATTCCACTGTGCTGAACTGCTGCTCTGAAGGACTGCTGCATTGCTGTCCTGACCTGCTGCCTGATTCCCTTTTGTTAGGGTGAGGACTGGGCCTGCATCTGTTGAACCCAGGACCTCATGAGTGACTCCAAGGGCTAGTTGTCTAGCCTCCTGACTAAGCCTCAGGGACAGAAACTTGACCCCAGCACCTGGGCCCTGCCATCTGTGAGTCTACCCTGCTAAGTGGTGCCACCCTTGTCCTGGACCCTTGGAAATGGGCTTAAGGTGCTCTGCCAGTCTCTGTGAATATAGCAGAACCAAAGCAGCTCCTCTATTGAGACGGGCAACCCCAAAAAGTACTGATGCATCACAGCTGCTGCATGGATTGGAACCACCACAAAGATGCATCGCATCGCAGCTCCTCGGAACCACCACTGCACGACTCATCCTCAGCACAGGCCCTCACATCCCTCATTGACAGCAGCTTTGACGGTGATGCCTGACTCTGCATCGCAGCCTTGCAGCTCCTCGGAACCGATTCATCGTCTCAACTGTGCAACACATCCTCGACGCCGGACCTCGCATCGCAAGCCCTCATTGATAGGATTCTCGACGACTATACAGGACCTCGCATCACAGCCTTGCCACAACTCGGAACAGACCCATTACTTTGGCTGCACGATGCATCTTTGACCTGGATCCTCGCAACACTCCTCAGCCCAGGATTTAAGATTCTTTGTTCAGAGGGATCCTCACTGCCACAGATGACATCTGCATCCTCCTCTACAGAGGCGAGACCGCAGCCCTCATCTCTCCTGGACCTCTCGGCCACCTTCAACACCGTCTCCCACTTCACGATGCTGGCATCTGCGACAAAGCCCTTGACTGGACTTGCTCATTCCTCACCAGCCGAACACAGAGAGTAAGACATCCATTTCTCTCTCTCAGAACCTAGAGAAATCAGCTGCAGAGTGCCACAGGGCTCCTCCCTGAGACCCATCCTTTTCAACATCTACATGGCCCGCTTGCCATCATCAGAAACCACGGACTCAACATCGTCTCCTGTGCCGAAGACACCAATCTGATTCTCTCCCTCACCGATAAACCCACAGCCACCAATAACAACTTCCATGGTGGAACAAAGGCAGTAGCCACCTGGATGAAGGAAAGCTGCCTCAAGCTCAACTCAGACAAGACCAAAGTCCTCATCCTGGGACCCACCCCCTCCACTTGGGACGACTCCTGGTGGCCCATAGGGCTCGGAAGCCCCCACTCCCACAGACTATGCACAAAACCTTGGCATCATCCTGGACTTCTCGCTCTTAATGAACTGCTAGATCAACATTGTTTCGACCTTCTGCTTCCACACACTTCACCTGCTCCAGAAAATCTTCACGTGGATCTCCACAGAGTCCAGGAAAACAGTCACCCATGCACTTGTCAGCAGCAGACTCGACTACGGCAGCGCACTCTTTGCCGGCATCACGCAAAAACTCCAAATGAAGCTGCAAAACATTCAAAATGCCTCTGCTAGACTCATCCTGAACATCCCCCGCCACAGCTACATCACACGCAACCTAAGAGACCTCCACTGGCTCCCGGTCAACAAAAGGATCTCCTACAAACTCCTCACACAGTCCTACAAAGCCCTCCACAACACCAGACCCGCCTACCTTAACCACCGCCTCTCCTTCCACACTCCCACCAGACATCTCCGCTCCACCCATCAGGCCCTGGCCACCATCCCACGGATCCGCAGGACCACTGCTGGAGGAAGATCCTTCTCCTACCTCGCTGCAAAAACCTGGAACTCCCTACCTCTGCATCTCAGGCAATCTCCGTCTCTCCCTCAATTCAGGAAGGACCACAAGACCTGAATAGCAGATCTCCCCCCTGCACCTTGAGACCCTCACGGGTGGATTGCTGCGCTTTACAAGAATATTGATTGATTGATTGAGTGGGCCTAATTGGCTTCCTGGATCCCGGCCAGAACTCCATCACGGTTGGACTGAACTTTTGACTTTGTCCCGGTCCAAGCCAACCAAATAGCCACAGTTGGTGCTTTGTGCTTTTTTATTGCTATTTTCACTGAAATCTTTAAACGTGCATATTTCTGATTCTGCTGATTGGATTTTTGTTGTTTTGGTCTTGTTTTATTTATTAAAAATAACTATTTTTCTAACTTGCTGTGGGATACTGTTTGTGTGGTGTTTTTCACTTTATTACTGTTTGAAGTGCTGCATAAATACTTTACACATTTCTCTAAGTAAAGCCTGCTTGCTCTGTGCCAAACTACTAGAGGGCTGAGCACAGGTTAATATAGCGATGGCGTGTGCTTTACCATGAGAGGGATTTTGATTGCTGCTTGACCAGGGCTCACACCAATCAACCAACAACCCAATACCTTACTCCTACTGTTCTGAATTTGTGTTATACCCTTTTTAGGAGGCTGGACCTTGCTATGCCTTCCCCTTTATAAATTATTTTGGCACCCTCGGATGGGTGGAAGGTTGGCAGTGGTCCAGGAAACTACTGCCTGCTTTGTCTGATGTTTTTGAAACAATGAAATACTTTTATTTTTTTTAAAGCAGCACTGGTTCCTTTAAGGAACAACGTGTTGCTTTAAAAAAATAACTATTGTATTTGGAAATGCACCCACAGGGGTGGTGGTTTGCTTTCTTGCAAGCCACTATCCTTGTTCTTGCATCCAATCACAGGGGGTTGCATATTGCAACTTACATAGTTCATATTATTAGAAATGTTGTTAGGGGAGGCGGGGCTAAGCCAGGTTCAAAAATGGCAGTTCACTGCATGTACTCTGGTGGCCGAGGACGTCTGTAACCACTTGCGGTGATTCAACAGGGTAGGCTTCCGCAAATAAGTATGGGAAGGGAGCACCCTATACTGCTGACTCCTGTATGATACACGGAGGCGGTGGCAGCAGTGGCCCGATTGTCACCCCTCCCCATGCTTTGCGTCCCGAACAGTGCAATGGCCTGGGCCCCCTCCACAGCCAAGTAGATGATGCCACTTTCCTGAGTGAGTGGAGGCAGGTGCGCACTCTCAGGCATTCTTCACTGAAGCAGTGAGCAGTCAAGAAAGCTCTGTGCTTTTCCTCATTCTGCTGTGGCCGATTGTGGCCCTGCAGGAGGCCCGTAATTCCTGATTCCAGACGATGCCTGGCACTGGCTTCTTTATTAGCCCGACTGTCATGCAACTTGTATCGCCTAGTTACCTTGTCTTCTTCACTTGGCTACCACGGAGACTATTTAGAGATTAGTGGATTGCCACAGAGGTTGTTTGCTTTTCATTCTTGCTGGCAGTTCCCAACATGATCCTGGTGTAGTGTCAAGCATGGTCTAGCCATTCCTCTCAATCATATGCTCACTCCCTGATGGACAAAGCTTTACCTCCAACTCTCTACTGAGGCATCCTGTGCTCCTTCCCCTGTGAGATCATCCTTGTGCAGCTCTGGGCCCTAATCTGATGAGGAAATATCTACCTCTGCGCCTGTTGGACTGCTATTTAATTATAACTGCACTTCAGCATATTGCATGTAACAGCCCTGTGTGCCAGAGAAGTGCATGAGACTTCAATCACTAGCACACCGATTATTTTGAGAGCACCTCATGGCTATGGCAGACAGATCTGGGGGCAATTGAGAAGTTTTGCTCCCCCAGTATTTAACTTTTGTGCCCCTTCACACTGGTGGCTGGCGTCTATGTGCTACTGGCATTGTTACTAATGCCCTTGCCCTGAAAATTCCATCCCCAGACGGTCCCCACACTGGTAGTGAACATTTCAAAGCATGTCAAGTGATAACCTGGCTGATGTTCTCCATCCTTGCCACCCATGTCAGGCTCAAAATTAAGCAAGGGGCTCTCCTTGGCTGAAGCCCTGTCGGGTGGGGCACACACTTAACCACCAAACGAGATGCCATGGCAGAAAGAACTCTTTCCGCTGTTCATTAAGTGGTCACCAACATGAGCTCAAAGTTCTTGGCCTTCAATCCCTCTATCTATGACATGGTGTAGATATCAAATCCCTAATTTGGGACTTCTTGCACTGTATATACACCTTGAAATGGTGGATAAAAGAATTGGTGAACTGGATAGGTAAACAGTCTGTAGCCCAACTGGTGCACCGAGCTACAAAGTCTACGGAGGAATGTATCAGATTTGGAAGACTTCTCTTTCAGGACAGTATCTGGCGCTATGGGATTCCATAGGGTATGGAAGGGGAGGACATGTTTGTGTTCGTTTGGTCCCTCATGCCCACTGTACTTAAGTTACCTTTGCTGAGCCCTTGGAGTTTCAGGGGGCGCACAGACCGAGGGTACGGTCTTTCCACCAATCAAATGTTCTTAGGGCAATTATAGCCTGTCTCCTGCAACACCAACATATCAGGGCTATCCTTCAGGTGCCAAAATGGAAAAGAGGCCCATTCCAATATGAGGGGAATGTAATACAGGAGAGAGCAGATTTTTCTTATTAGAAGGCGCTTGGGAGGAAGAAATTTCTAACCCTCTGTCTTCGCCTGCAGATGGAAGAGAATACATTTGGTCTGTTAAAACCAGCTGTGATGGTCGTGACTATACAAGGCAGCACCTCGGAATTCAACGATCTAGAAGCACTGACAGCTCTCTTGGACACGCTAGAAAAGTCTATGCATTTGGATCCATCAGCAGTGTGTGGTACTCCTCAACCTTCTGGCACCCACAATGGCCAACCTTTTGGTAACCAGAAGCATACATCTCAACAGAGCCCTTATTGTCCGATACCACACAGACTCTCCGACAGAGAGAGCCTGGACGAGGTGATCGATGTGCTGCCCCAAGACAAGGATATGGATAAATCCAGGTCACCACTGAAGGAATACCCTGCTGATCCCTTGGAGAACTAGCCTTCTTTTACTGAGACAACGAAGACCATGCAGTGTGGCACAGGAGGGGTCTAAACTGAATGGCCAGACTCATTGCAACTGCCTATGTTTCTGCATATATCCTTTTGTTTGATTGTGCTGTGGTTGGCCTACCTAATTTGCAGATGCTGACATTATGACTATTCTCCCCATAGGAGATGGCACAGGTCTCTGGCCCCTCAATGGCATGCACAGTCTGTACTTTGCCATAATTTTTGTACACCTCAATGCATTTCTTTGGAGGAGGTTTCTTTCCCCTCTGGGTGATTAAATGGTGTGGGGTTTGGGGGATGGAACGAAGCCCCTTCAGGGACATTACTATTTGGTCACGTCAAGTGCCTGGGAGCTGTGTCCTTCTCCCTCCATTGTTTAGATTACTAGTTAGGAAAGCCTACTGCTGAGCATTTCCTTTCAGTTCTAACCTGATTGGCAGAGGGAACCCTGTCGGCTGAGTATTAGGACGTGCACTGCAGACTACAGTTACAGGTCTTTTCTAGTGCATGCAATGCATAGGGCCACATCTGTCATGCCACAAATGTGTCGCGTTTTGCCTTGGCACATTAGTGTCAAATTCACTCCGTCACAGGGAACGACCCCATCCCCTAGGGGCTAGTCTCACCTAAGTGTTAGTTGTTGGGACAACGGTCTTCCCCCCTTGGTCCGCCATTGTTTGCCTGGGTATTAGCTTGACCCTAGAACAATGTCCCAAACACTAGTGCACGACATAGCGCTCTGCATCCTGTCACTGAATGTCAAAGGTTTATCTAGCTTAGTTAGACATAAGAAAATACCCACTTATCTTCGGTCCCACCAGATTGATATTGCCCTTCTATATGAACTTCACCTACCAGCCAGAGAGATTGACAAATTGAAGCCTGACTACGTTGTACAGGTTGTAGGGAGCAGCTGCACAGCCCCTTCAAGCACCACAGCTCTTGATCCCACAACCTTCTCGCTACCCCACAGAAAAGGTGGATGTAAGAAACTGGATAATTGGCTGAGGGGGCGGAAGCCCCTCTCAGGCAACAACCACAATCCTTCTCAGAGTGAACCACAAACGTTGCAAAATTAACCTGTGCTTAGCCCTCTGGTAGGTTGGCACAAAGCTGTCAGGCTTAACTTAGAGGCACATTTATAGTATTTATGCAACACACAAACAGTAAAAAATGAAAACACAACACAAGAAAATTCCCAAATCAATTTAGAAGTTTTTTAATCCATAACATGATACAAGAAGAACAAAAATCCAATCATTAGAACCGGAGATATTGAATTTTTCACATTTAGGTATAATTTGCGTCATGAAGCAGAAAGCATCAACTGTGGGTATCTGGTCTTGCAAGACCGGGACAAAGTCACAAGTTCAGGCTGACCACGATGGAGCACAGGGCAGACACACGGACCAGGTTTGTCCAGTTGAAAGTTGTACCTTATGTCCTGGAGGCAAGGCTTTGTGTTGCTTGGCGTCCGTTCCGATCAGTAGCTGGGAAGTGCTGTGATGCGAAGCCCTGCATCGAGTTGAGTCTCACAAGTTCTGATCAGGAGCTGTAAGGGCTGAGCTGTGAGGTCGTGCAACGAATTGCCTCACACTGCGTTGGTTCCGATGAGGCCACTGATCAGGAGCTGCAAGGGGCTGTGAAGCAAGGTCCTGCATCAATTTGCGATGTGCTGCTTCCATACCAATGATGCTGCCAATCAGGACCTGTGAGAGGCTGCGATGTGATGTCCTGCATCAGATTTGATGGGGCCCACATGTTCTCAGGGAGGAGTACACTCTGATACCAGCCAAGGATCCAGGACCTTGGGGGCACCTCTTGGAGATCAGGACTCACTGCAGGCAAAGGCCAACAGAAGGGCTCGGGCAGATCAAGTTGTAAGTCCAGGCAGGTCCAGTGTAGCAGGTCAGATGGCAGTTGCAGGGATGCCTCTGAAGCTTGTTGTGTCTCTGTAGCTCACACAGGAGTTCAGCCACCAGACATGCTAGGTAGCCTGGGATGAAGGCAAGCAGGTCTAATCTTCCTTCGCAGCGAGCAAGGCATTCCTTCACGCAGCAGGGAAGGTCTTTGGCAGTAGGGCATTCCTTCTTTTGCAACTTCCACTGGTCCAGGAGTTTTCTGAAGAGTGGTTCTGGGAATCCAATACTTATACCTGGTGGCAGCATTTGTTCTTTGGGGACATCCTGTTTTACTCCCACATCTAGTTCTGGAAAGTCTTTCCCTTCCCCTTTCAATCCTTCAAACTGTTTGGGGTGGCAAAAGGTTGGTGTCAAGTCCCTTTATATGTGCTGGAGACAAGTCCCTTTAAAGTGTAAGTAGGGCTGGACACAGCTCTGCCCCTAGCTATCCTGCCAGGATGACCCATCCTGCCACACCTAGTCCCCTTGTATTGCTGTCTGGAAAGAATACAAACCCTAACAGCAGAGCCATTTACAGCAATGTGAACCAGGACACTGCAGGTGGTACAAATGGTTAGGACAAGAAAATGCCAACTTTGTAAAAATGGCATTTTCAGAATTGTAATTTAAAATCTGCACTGAAGAGGATTTTAAATTACAATTAATTTGAGTCTAAACAGTATATTGCTATCTGCTCCCAATCCAAATGTAGCACTAATTAAATGTTATAAGTTAACACAGTGTTTAGCCAATGGGAGTGATAAGCCTTACAATAATGAATAACTACTTTCAGTCAATCAATCAATCAATCAATCAATAACTAGGTCTTATAAATTGCACAGCTGCTCTGAAGAGTGTCCCAGAGATATGGACTACTACAATCTAGGAATCAGTTATGGCTGCACAAAAAGTCAGGTCTTTTCTTAAAGAATGACTCTGAAGTGAGTGATCGGAACTCAAATGGAAACTTGTTACGTGGATGAGCCACTAAAAGAGAGAAGGAGTGATCACCCCTTCTGACCTGCCTTACTCTCGGGACTACCGAAAAGTAAGCCTGAGCAGAGCTCAATGCTCTAGTAGGGCCTAAGGGCCTGATTCACAAAGGTAAACTTACACTTTTTTGTAAGTTTATATTTTTTGCTATTCACAAAGGTAGTCTATGAGTAGAATCTTTATGAGTGCAGAGTATCTGCTCATAAAAGGATAGGACATTCCCACTAAAAGTGCCAGAGTAGTAAGGGGAAAGCCAGACAGATTGCACTCTATTCTCAAGAAAAGATCCAATCCAATTTAATACTAGCCCTCCCACTCCAAAAGAGTGCAAACACTGAAAAAGACGGGTATGTGGCACAGTGTCAAACGCCAATGAAAGATCTAATAATATCAGGATTGCCTTCCCACTCTTGTCCAGGGAAAGTTTGATGGACTTGAACACTTCAAGAACAGCTTCTCTGGGCTAAACCTAGGGCAAAAACCAGACTGGCTGGTGGGCAGCAACTTATTAGTTTCCAGATAATTTGAAAGCTGCTTGAGGATTCGTTTGCCC
Organism: Calotriton arnoldi; assembly: GCA_963921515.1. Classification (NCBI taxonomy): domain Eukaryota; kingdom Metazoa; phylum Chordata; class Amphibia; order Caudata; family Salamandridae; genus Calotriton; species Calotriton arnoldi. Next base: position 1,543,467 of record CAWUFW010001189.1, read on the forward strand.
AGAATCTTAGCGAGCTTAGTTACTTTAGTGAATGGCGCAATGAGTGCTGCAGGCCTACTAGTACCATGTAATTTGCAGGCCCTGGGTACGGGAAACATCATTTACATCGCATGCGATACATCGCATGCCATTACAACGCGGTTGTTACAATGACCGCGTTGTTACATCGCAAACCATTACAACGCAAGTCGTTACAACGGCTTGCTGTAGGGGAAGAAGGTGTTGGATTTAAAATCCAACACCTTCCCTACTGTTGCACAGACTGGAGTTGGAATAGTAATTATACTATTCCAACATCCAGCGCCCCTACAGCAAGTCGTTGTAATGACTTGCGTTGTAATGGTATGCGATGTAACAACGCGGACGTTGCAACGACCGCGTTGTACTGGCATGCGATGTATCGCATGCGTTGTAACGTGGCCTATTCCCTGGGTACATGTAGTACCATCTACTATGGACTTAAAAGAAAATGAAATGTGCCAATCAGGCGTAGGCCAATTTTACCATGTTTTAGAAGAGAGCACAAGCACTTTAGCACTAGTTAGCTTTGTAAAGTGCACAGAGTCCCAAAGCCAACAAAAATGAATTCAGCAAAGTAGAAGGGGGAAGGAAAAATGTTTAGAGGAATAAAACACCAGGGATGTCAGATCTAACAGTAGAGTAGTCATTCTAATAAACAAATTTCTCCCTCATAGGCTTCTGAAGTCTTGGACAGATCCTGATGGCAGATATGCCTTCAAGAAACTGAAGCTGGGTGACCAGTTCCTGATACTGGTTTCTGTATATGCACTGACTGGGGGGCAAAACTGTTTTCTTTAGTTAATTAAATAGGCTCTTCACAGAATTTGGTGATACTAAACTGGTCATAGGGGGAGACTGGAACAATTCTCCTGCCCCAGTCTTAAACCAGACTGGTTCTTTTGATTGGCAAGATGCCACAGATAGAGTGCAGCTATTGGATCTCCTGGGAGATCACAGCTTAATAGACATATGGCAGACAGACGATCACATGGACAAGGACTATACCTATATTTATTCATTTCACAATACTGCCTCCAGGGTGGACTTTTTTTTCTGGGCCACTCACTGCTGGCATACCACTTCCAAGCAAATATACTGCCAGGGGGCCTATCTGATCATATTCCCTTATCGCTCAACATGACTATAGGTCGTAGCCCTTTCTTGACTGGCCTCTGGTGTATGCAGATGTCTAAGTACTGCCTACCGGAGTAAAAGACGGCTCTGAATGCCCATGTTCAGGTGTATTACTCTGAGAATGGGCAAACTGCTGAATCCCCACAGATGGCTGGGAAGGCTGGGCTGGGAAGACTAGGTTGAGAGAACTCTTAATGAGAGATAATTCTATGGCCAAAAAGATGCATGCCACTGAAAGGAAGTGGTTAGGAGCCTCAATAGCCTTTATTACCATGACGTAAAATGCATCAACCATGCTTCACAATAGATGCCAGTTGGAGAAAGAAAATGGATTGCAATAAGCTGTATACATCGGTAGTTGAGAAAGCGCTTAGGAAGCTTAAGTGGCAGTACTATGAGTGATGCGGAAAGGTGAGAAGGCAGGTCCCCCTCTTGGCTTTCCAACTTCACAAACATGAAGTGCAGCTGTTGTTACCAACCATACGTGAGCCGACCAGTCAAATAGCCATCCACCAAATGAGATACCAAAGACCTTCACTTTCTTTTATGAGCACCTTTATGACTGTGCCAAAAGTGGGTCAACATCGATAAAGGATCAGTTTTTAACATCTATAAAATTACCACCCTTGACTGACGAGGGGAGAGACCTCCTTAAAGGAGAAATAACTTTGGAAGAAATCAGTGACTCCATAGCAGGCCAACTCACATGCAACTTGCCAGGCTAAAATTGCTTCCCTGGAGAATTTTATAAGGCTTGCTAACCCCAAATAGTGCAAATACTCTATCAAGCCTTTGGGAAAGCTGAATCTACTGGCTGTCTTGGCCCCCTCTCCACCAAAGCATATTAACGGTACTTTCTAAAGCAGGGAAGGATGTGGGTACTATTGACCCATGTGTCTTTTGAATATGGACATAAATATTTTAGCCAAGGTGCTCACCAAAAGACTCTGGAGGGTGATTCCCTCTTTGATCCATGCTTCACAAGTGGGGTTTGTGCTAGGACGCTCCTCTAGAAACCACATGCATTCCCTGTCGCATCTTTTATCGAACTTTCAGAACACGGACAAGGACAGGGTTGCCATGTGCCTGGATGCAGAGAAGGCCTTCGGATTAATCTCTTTCAGATTATGGACTGCGGCAGGCTTTTATGAAGAAGGTCAAGTCACTGTATGAAGAGCCAACAGTGCAGAATAACTTCAGAAGTCATCTGTTCCGTACGATTCAGATCAAAAGAGGTACCCATCAGGGTTGTCCGCTGTCACCTTTATTCGTCTAGCCCTTGAGCCTCTGGCAACTGCCATTAGAATATCTCCACACATACAGGGCATTCCAACCAATATGGGTTAGGTCATTTCTTTATGCGGATGATATACTAATGACCTCATCCAAGTCACAGGCCACTATTTCGATGATCTTGGCCCTGCTGAACACCTTCTTGGAGTTCTCTGGATATTTGGTGAACTGGGGGAAGTGCGAGGTGATGCCGATATCCATGGTCACAACCAGGATTTGTGTCCAGGAAGAGGGAAAGAGGTGGGTCCTGAGAGGTATGAATTACCTATGAGTGCACATAAATAAGGAGTTGCTACATTTGGCCCAAGACAAGCTAATGCCATTGCTCGCTTCAACACGACTGGACTTTGTAAAGTGATCCCATCTGCATCGCTCCATCTGGGGCGGAATACAAGCAGTCAAGATGGTGATGACCGCACAATTTAATTATATACTAAGGATGTTACCGATGCATCCTTGTGACTGTAGATTCTGAAATTGAGGGTTTTGTGTGGGGAGCAATTAAGCCCCAACTTCAAAGCCTAAACTATATGCACACACGGATAATGGAGGGCTACTGTTGCCCCACATGAATACCTACCACCTAGCCAAACACTTACTGCAAATGACGTACTGGTCAATGGCGATTAAGGACCCTCCAATGTGGCAACAGATAGAAAGGAATATCCTACACTGCAGGGTAGGTCTCAGCAGGTTATGTTGCCGAACCTGAGACTCAAGTACTGACTAACCCCATCATATTAACCATGTTTTGTAATTGGAAGCAGGCCCATGCTTACCTGAAATTAGACCCATGGCTCTATGAATCGGCCCCACTCTGGAATAACGCAGGTATATGTATCGGTGGGCAGATGGTCGATTGGCCGGCCTGGAAAGATTGTGGTATACATATGTTGGAACAGATACTCTCGGGAGACACAATTAAATCATTTACAGACCCATCCTCTGACTATGTCTCAGACAGGAACATCAATAGCAATATGTTCAACTCCAAGACTGTCTCCAGAGGAATCTGGGTGGAGACCCAATATCTTCCCTCTCTCACCGATCCTCTCCTACATAGACAATTGGAGTGCCATCAGAGGGGCAATTTCAGAAAAGTACAGTATACTGGTCGATGCCAATTTCTCGCTGCTCATGGATGAAAGTTAACAGTTTTCTAGCAAGGGGTTGTGGAGCACACATACTCTACCAAATCCTGGTCTTCATTGCTAGACTCACATGATTCTCTCCTAGCTGAGGCTAGGTTAAAGTTATCCTGCTTCAAACTACTTCACAATTGGTACTGGTTCCTAGTTAAGCTGCACCAACCTGTTGCCACACCAAGGTTTCTGGCGGTGTGGGATGAGTGAACACTATATATTACATATACTACATGTATTGTGGAGCTGTGCCAAATTAGCTGGCTACTGGTCGGAGGTGTGGCCTATCGTTGAGGAACAGGAGGATGCCCGGATCATCTCCTCCGCCCGACTGGCTCTTTACATGACGTGTTCGGCAGTATTGTTCCCACCAAACATAGGAAACAGTGGATGGCAACGGGATTGGCTACTGCCAAGCTCTGTATCCTTCCCTATTGGCGGAAGCCGATGGTTCTGAGTGGCACTGATTGGCTTTTGGAGTTGACAAAGCTGCAGACTGTGAGCGTATCATTTTTAGGTCAAGCCTAGGCAGCGTGCATGCGGTGTTGCTATGGCGACGATCTGTTGTGTTGAAAAAAAAACTCAAAAGGGACTTTTAGCCCGCCCTCACTCACCATTTGTTGACAGCATAATCACTCTCCTTTGCTGCCTTTTAATTTGGCACAACTCGTGATACGTCACTTCCTGTGGCTTGTGGGGAGCACCGCTCAATTACTGATTAATTAAACTTTATTAGAGTCCCTACGCTGCTCGAGCTATGAATTAGGTACTATTTCTACTTTCCTTGGGGTTTGTATTTAGCACAAACTCGACTGAATGTGTTCTTTATTTAGGTAGCATTTCCATTTTTAAATTGGTGCCTTGAAAGACGCTACAAGCACCAGCAAAAAACATTTTTAAAAAAGTATTCTTAGCTCCGATCTAGCCCGCATCCTGCAGTTCCCCCGGGGCACAAGCAGGCATCCACTTCTGTCCTGCCCCTTAACTTCAAAAAGCGTTTGTGAATTAGGTGTCATTAACCCTTTCCATGCGCACGACGGCCGGGAGCTGTCGTGCGCAACGGTGCTCGTGTGCGCAGGACGGCTCCCGGCCGTCCTGGCACATGGCACCGGAAATCCCTCTGGTGCAGGCACCAGAGGGATTTCTTTTTCTTCCCCAAAGCCTCGGGAGCTGGGGAAGAGCTTCCCCAGCTCCCGAGGCTGTTATACCTGCTGTTCAGCCTGTGTGGAATGTTGGTGAGAGAGTGCATGATAGAATGTTGGTGTGTGACAGAGAGTCAGTTGGAGTAGGGCTGAGCAGCAGGGAGGCTGCTCCTGGTGGGGTTCTCCTCTACATGTCTTCTATACTTAAATAAATACTTGGAATGACTACCATACAACATGGAATGGACCTTACTTTCATTTACAACACTTGGCGACGATTTAAGAAACGAAAATCTACGCGTGCCACTTCAAAATGAAAAGAAGTAAGAAGAACTACCATACAACATGGAATGGACCTTCCTTTCATTTACTACAGAGGCCCCCCCGTAGTTTCTATGAAATGACGATCAACGCGCACGTCGCGCTGACGTCATTTCATAGAAACCGAAACTGAAATGAGCATTTAGGCTCATTTCAGTTTCACTTTCTATGTGCTCAGGGGGCTATCTCAGCCCCCTGAGCACGTAGAAAGACGGGAGAGGTATCATTGGAAAGGGGAGAATCTCCCCAGTGGATCCCCACTTGGGGATCGCCCCAGGAGGGTGATCCCCAAGCAGGGATCCACCACTAGACACCAGGGAGGGGCAAGCGGCCCCTTGGGCAAGGTCCTTTGCCCCCCCCCCAAAAAAAATTGGCCAAATTCAGTCTATCTGCCCCCCCTGGGGGGCAGAAAGCCTACTGGACGCCAGGGATTTCTTTTTTGGCAATTTCAATGAGGGTGGGGGCTGCCCAAAATGGGCATGCCAATGCCCCCACCCCCGCCACAAATTTGTGGATCAACGCAGATTCCAGAACTTTCCCACACAGAAATTTGAGAAAAAAGTGATTTTTTCAGCTAAATTTGAGGTTTGCACGGGATTCTGGGTAGGAGAATGTTGGGGGACCCACGCTAGCCATACCTCGCTGGACTCCCCCGGGTGTCTAGTTTTCAGAAATGTGTGGGTTTGGTAGGTTTCCCTAGATGGCCGCCGAGCCCCGGGCCAAAAACAAATGGGACCCCCCTTGCAAAACCAGGTTGGTTTGCGATAGGTAATTTTGATGTCGCCTCAATAGGTTTTGGGCCCTTGCCTGTCGCGGGTACTTGACCCACCCACGCAAGTAAGGTACCATTTTTCTCGAAAGACTTTGGGGAACGCGGGGTGGGTGGAATTTTGTGGATCCACGCAGATTCCAGAACTTCCACCACAGAAATGTAAGGAAAATGTGTTTTTTGGGAGAAATTTTTAGGTTTGCAAGGGATTCTGGGCACCAGAACCTGGTGAGAGCCAGTCAAGTCACCCCATCCTGGATTCCCCTGGGTGCTTAGTTTTCAAAAATTTATCGGTTTGCTAGGTTTCCCTAGGTGCCGGCAGAGCTAGGGTTCAAAAACTATAGCTAGGCACTTTGCAAAAAAAGGGTCCATTTTCACTGTGAAAATGTGGTGTGTCCACGTTGCGTTTTGGGCCGTTTCCTGTCGCGGGCACTAGGCTTACCCACACAAGTGAGGTACCATTTTTCTCGGAAGACTTTGGGGAATGCGGGGTGGCTGGAATTTTGTGGATCCACACAGATTCCAGAACTTTCCACCAGAGAAATGTGAGGAAAAAGTGTTTTTTTTGACAAATGTTTAGGTTTGCAAGGGATTCTGGGTAACAGAACCTGGTGAGAGCCAGTCAAGTCACCCCATCCTGGATTTCCCTGGGTGTCTAGTTTTCAAAAATGTATAGGTTTGCTAGGTTTCCCTAAGTGCCGGCAGAGCTAGGGTTAAAAAACTACAGCTAGGCACTTTGCAAAAAAAGGGTCATTTTTCACTGTGAAAATGTGGTGTGTCCACGTTGCGTTTTGGGCCGTTTCTTGTCGCGGGCACTAGGCCTACCCACACAAGTGAGGTACCATTTTTCTCTGAAGACTTTGGGGAATGCGGGGCGGGTGGAATTTTGTGGATCCATGCAGATTCCAGAACATTTCACCAGAGAAATGTGAGGAAAAAGTGTTTTCTTGGACAAATTTTTAGGTTTGCAAGGGATTCTGGGTAACAGAACCTGGTGAGAGCCAGTCAAGTCACCCCATCCTGGATTCCCCTGGGTGTCTAGTTTTCATAAATGTATAGGTTTGCTAGGTTTCCCTAGGTGCCGGCAGAGCTAGGGTTCAAAAACTACAGCTAGGCACTTTGCAAAAAAAGGGTCATTTTTCACTGTGAAAATGTGGTGTGTCCATGTTGCATTTTGGGCAGTTTCCTGTCGCGGGCACTAGGCCTACCCACACAAGTGAGGTACCATTTTTCTCGGAAGACTTTGGGGAACGTGGGGTGGGCAGAATTTTGTGGATCCACGCAGATTCCAGAACTTTCCACCACAGAAATGTGAGGAAAATGTGTTTTTTTGGACAAATTTTTAGGTTTGCAAGGGATTCTGGGTAACAGAACCTGGTGAGAGCCAGTCAAGTCACCCCATCCTGGATTCCCCTGTCTGTCTAGTTTTCAAACATTTATAGGTATGCTAGGTTTTCCTAGGTGCCGGCAGAGCTAGGGTTAAAAAACTACAGCTAGGCACTTTGCAAAAAAAGGATAATTTTTCACTGCGAAAATGTGGTGTGTCCACGTTGCGTTTTGGGCCGTTTTGTGTCGCGGGCACTAGGCCTACCCACACAAGTGAGGTACCATTTTTCTAGGAAGACGTTGGGGAATGCGGGGTGGGTGGAATTTTGTGGATCCGCGCAGATTCCAGAACTTTCCACCACAGAAATGTGAGGAAAATTTGTTTTTTTTTACAAATTTTTAGGTTTGCAAGGGATTCTGGGTAACAGAACCTGGTGAGAGTCAGTCAAGTCACCCCATCCTGGATTCCCCTTGCTGTCTAGTTTTCAAAAATGTATAGGTTTCCTAGGTTTCCCTAGGTGCCGGCAGAGCTAGGGTTAAAAAACTACAGCTAGGCACTTTGCAAAAAAAGGGTCATTTTTCATTGTGAAAATGTGGTGTGTCCATGTTGCATTTTGAGCCGTTTCCTGTCGTGGGCACTAGGCCTACCCACACAAGTGAGGTACCATTTTTATCGGGAGACTTAGGGAAATGCGGTGTTTTACAGAATTGTAGAGCAACTGTTATTGCCTATTGACTTTCGATGCATTTCTGCCTTCCAAATGAAAGACAATGTGTAAAAATAAGTCATTTTGAAAATTACCTATAATTCTCATGCTAGTATGGGTACTCCCAATTTCGAAATGTGCAAATATCTACTGTTTCTAAACTCTATATTTTGTTCCCATTTCAGAAATACATAGGTGTCTTTCATACGATTTTTCCATGTATACATTTTCCCAAAATAATTGCTATATACCCGGTACATAATAAAAACCATTGCAAGACGCTGCTCAGTTATTGGCTCTGGGTTCGTCGGGTTCTTGGTGAACCTACAAGTCCTATATATCCCCACAACCAGAAAGGTCCAGTGGATTTAACGGTATATTGCTTTCAAACAGCTGTCATAATTAGATGAAGTTACATGTGAAAACGTTGACACAAATGACTGTTTTTTTCAACTAAATTTCAATTTGTCCTATATTTAACTGTTAGTTTCTATAAAGAAAACTTGAAGGATCTACACAAATGACCCCTTGCTGAATTCAGAATGTTATCTACTTTTCTAAAATGTATAGCTTTCCAGGATCCATTATTGCTTTCATACCCATTTCTACCATTAACTGGAAGAAGGTTGAAAGCACAAAAAATAGCAAAAATAGGCTATGTCCCAGAAAAATGCCAAAACTGTGTAACAAATTTTGGTTTTCTGACAAAAGTCTGCTTGTCCCTGAAAGCTTGGAAGATGGTGATTTCAGCACCACAACCCCTTTTGATACCATTTGCAGGGAAAAACCAGACGCTTTCATCTGTAGCCCTTTTTTCCCATTTTTCCACAAAAAAAAACAAAATTTAGCTGGTACCCAGGGTTTGTGGATTCCCCTGGAGGGGACCCAGAAATTAGCCAAAATACAGCTAAAGTTTGGTTTTTGGGGGGAAAAATGCGGAAAAAGGGCTACAGATGAAAGCATCTGGTTTTTTCCCTGCAAATGGCATCAAAAAAGGGGTTGTGGTGCTGAAATCACCATCTTCCCAGCTTTCAGGGACAAGCAGACTTTTGTCAGAAAACCAAAATTTTGTACACAGTTTTGGCATTTTTCTGGGACATAGCCTATTTTTGCTATTTTTTGTGCTCTCAACTTCCTTCCAGTTAATGGTAGAAATGGGTATGAAAGCAATAATGGATCCTGGAAAGCCATACATTTCTGAAAAGTAGACAAAATTCTGAATTCAGCAAGGGGTCATTTGTGTAGATCCTTCAAGTTTTCTTTATAGAAACAAACAGTTAAATATAGGAAAAATTGAAAATTAGTTGAAAAAAACAGCCATTTGTGTCAACGTTTTCACCTGTAATTTCTTCTAATTATGACAGCTATTTGAAAGCAATATACCATTACATCCGCTGGACCTTTCTGGTTGTGGTGATATATAGGACTTGTAGGTTCACCAAGAACCCGACGAACCCAGAGCCAATAACTGAGCAGCGTCTTGCAATGGTTTTTTATTATGTCCCGGGTATATAGCAATTATTCTGGGAAAATTTATACATGGAAAAATCGGTATGAAAGACACCTATGTATTTCTGAAATGGGAACAAAATATAGAGTTTAGAAACAGTAGATATTTGCACATTTCCGAAATTGGGAGTACCCATACTAGCATGAGAATTATAGGTCATTTTTCAAAATGACTTCTTTTTTACACATTGTCTTTCATTTGGAAGGCAGAAATGCATCGAAAGTCAATAGATAATAACAGTTGCTCTACAATTTGTGTTACCCTAAGTTTCCCGATAAAAATGGTACCTCACTTGTGTGGGTAGGCCTAGTGCCCGCGACAGGAAACGGCCCAAAGCGCAACGTGGAAACACCACATTTTCACAGTGAAAAATGACCCTTTTTTTGCAAAGTGCCTAGCTGTAGTTTTTGAACCCTAGCTCTGCCGGCACCTAGGGAAACTTAGCAAAACTATACATATTTGAAAACTAGACTACCAGGGGAATCCAGGATGGGGTGACTTGACTGGCTCTCACCTGGTTCTGTTACCCAGAATCCCTTGCAAACCTAAAAATTGTCCAAAAAACACATTTTCCTCACTTTTCTGTGGTGGAAAATTCTGGAATCTGCGTGGATCCACAAAATTCCACCCACCCCGCATTCCCCAAAGTCTTCAGAGAAAAATGGTACCTCACTTGTGTGGGTAGGCCTAGTGCCCGCGACAGGAAACAGCGCAAAACGCAACGTGGACACACCACATTTTCACAGTGAAAAAGTGACCCTTTTTTTGCAAAGTGCCTAACTGTAGTTTTTGAACCCTAGCTCTGCCGGCACCTAGGGAAACCTAGCAAACCTATACATTTTTGAAAAGTAGACACCAAGGGGAATCCAGGATGGGGTGACTTGACTGGCTCTCACCAGGTTCTGGTACCCAGAATCCCTTGCAAACCTAATGAATTGTCAAAAAACAAACACATTTTCCTCACTTTTCTGTGGTGGAAAGTTCTGGAATCTGCGTGGATCCACAAAATTTCACCCACCCCGTGTTCCTCAAAGTCTTCCGAGAAAAATGGTACCTCACTTGTGTGGGTAGGCCTAGTGCCCGTGACAAGAAACAGCGCAAAACGCAACGTGGACACACCACATTTTCACAGTGAAAAATGACCCTTTTTTTGCAAAGTGCCTAGCTGTAGTTTTTGAACCCTAGCTCTGCCGGCACCTAGGGAAACCTAGCAAACCTACACATTTTTGAGAACTAGACACCCAGGGGAATCCAGGATGGGGTGACTTGACTGGCTCTCACCAGGTTCTGGTACCCAGAATCCCTTGCAAACCTAAAAGATTGTCAAAAAAACCACATTTTCCTCACTTTTCTGTGGTGGAAAGTTCTGGAATCTGCGTGGATCCACAAAATTCCACCCACCCCGCGTTCCCCACAGTCTTTCAAGAAAAATGGTACCTCACTTGTGTGGGTAGGCCTAGTGCCCGCGACAGGAAACAGCGCAAAACGCAACGTGGACACACCACATTTTCACAGTGAAAAATGACCCTTTTTTTGCAAAGTGCCTAGCTGTAGTTTTTGAACCCTAGCTCTGCCGGCACCTAGGGAAACCTAGCAAACCTATACATTTTTGAAAAGTAGACACCAAGGGGAATCCAGGATGGGGTGACTTGACTGGCTCTCACCAGGTTCTGGTACCCAGAATCCCTTGCAAACCTAATGAATTGTCAAAAAACAAACACATTTTCCTCACTTTTCTGTGGTGGAAAGTTCTGGAATCTGCGTGGATCCACAAAATTTCACCCACCCCGTGTTCCTCAAAGTCTTCCGAGAAAAATGGTACCTCACTTGTGTGGGTAGGCCTAGTGCCCGCGACAAGAAACAGCGCAAAACGCAACGTGGACACACCACATTTTCACAGTGAAAAATGACCCTTTTTTTGCAAAGTGCCTAGCTGTAGTTTTTGAACCCTAGCTCTGCCGGCACCTAGGGAAACCTAGCAAACCTACACATTTTTGAAAACTAGACACCCAGGGGAATCCAGGATGGGGTGACTTGACTGGCTCTCACCAGGTTCTGGTGCCCAGAATCCCTTGCAAACCTAAAAGATTGTCAAAAAAAACACATTTTCCTCACTTTTCTGTGGTGGAAAGTTCTGGAATCTGCGTGGATCCACAAAATTCCACCCACCCCGCGTTCCCCACAGTCTTCCAAGAAAAATGGTACCTCACTTGTGTGGGTAGGCCTAGTGCCCGCGACAGGAAACAGCGCAAAACGCAACGTGGCCACACCACATTTTCACCGTGAAAAATGACCCTTTTTTTGCAAAGTGCCTAGCTGTAGTTTTTGAACCCTAGCTCTGCCGGCACCTAGGGAAACCTAGCAAACCTATACATTTTTGAAAACTAGACACCCAGTGGAATCCAGGATGGGGTGACTTGACTGGCTCTCCCCAGGCTCTGTTACCCAGAATCCCTTGCAAACCTAAAAAACTGTCAAAAAAAACACATTTTCCTCACTTTTCTGTGGTGGAAAGTTCTGGAATCTGTGTGGATCCACAAAATTCCACCCACCCCGCGATCCCCAAAGTCTTCCGAGAAAAATGGTACCTCACTTGTGTGGGTAGGCCTCGTGCCCGTGATAGGAAACAGCGCAAAACACAACGTGGACACACCACATTTTCACAGTGAAAAATGACCCTTTTTTTGCAAAGTGCCTAGCCGTAGTTTTTGAACCCTAGCTCTGCCGGCACCTAGGGAAACCTACCAAACCCACACATTTCTGAAAATTAGACACCCGGGGGATTCTAGTGAGGTATGTCTTGCGTGGATCCCCCAACGTTTTCTTACCCAGAATCCCCTGCAAACCTGAAATTTTGCTGAAAAAATCACTTTTTTCACACATTTGTGTGTGGGAAAGTTGTGGCATCACCGGGCTGACACAAATTTCCTACCACCCAGCGTTCCCCCAGGTCTCCCGATAAAAATGGTGCCTCACTCTGGTGGGAGGCCCAAGTACCCGCGACAGGCAAGGGCCCAAAACGTATTGAGGCGACATCAAAATTGCCTATCACAAAACGACCTGGTTTTGCAAGGGGGGTCTCATGACTTTTTGGCCCGGGGCTCGGCGGCCAGCTAGGGAAACCTACCAAACCCACACATTTCTGAAAACTAGACACCCGGGGGATTCCATGGAGGTATGGCTTGCGTGGATCCCCCAACGTTTTCTTACCCAGAATCCCCTTCAAACCTGAAATTGTGCTGAAAAAATCACCTTTTTCACACATTTGTGTGTGGGAAAGTTGTGGCATCACCGGGCTGACACAAATTTCCTACCACCCAGCGTTCGCCCAGGACTCCCGATAAAAATGGTGCCTCAGTCGGGTGGGAGGCCCAAGTACCGCGACAGGAAAGGGCCCAAAACATTTTGTGATAGGCAATTTTGATGTCGCCTAATGCCCCCATCTGCCCCCCAGGGGGGGCAAAAAGCCCACTAGACGCCAGGGAGTTTTTTGGGCAAATTTTAATTAGGGTGGGGGCTTCCCAAAACTGGCATGCCAATGCCCCCACCCTAATTAAAATTTGCCCAAAAAAATCCCTGGCGTCTAGTGGGCTTTTGCCCCCCCGGGGGGGCAGATTGGGGGCTACTGCCCCATCAGCCCCCCAGGGGGGGCAGGAAGGCTGTTATTTTTGCGGGGAGGGAGTGGGGCATGGGCATGCCCATTTTGGGAGCCCCCACCCTAATTCAAATTTACCCAAAAAAATCTCTGGCGTCTAGTGGGCTTTTTGCCCCCCCGGCGGGACAGATTGGGGGCTAATGCCCCATCTGCCCCTAGGGGGCAAAGTCCACTAGATGCCAGGGAGTTTTGGGCAAATTTTATTAGGGTGGGGGCTGCCCAAAATGGGCATGCCAATGCCCCCACCCTAATTCAAATTTGCCCATAAAATCCCTGGCAACTACTGGGCTTTTTGCCCCCCCGGGGGGGCATATTTGGGGCTAATGCCCCCAGCTGCCCCCCAGGGGGGGCAGAAAGGCTGTCATTTTTGCGGGGGTGGGTGGGGGCATGGGCATGCCCATATTGGGCAGCCCCCACCACAAATTATAATAAAAAAAAAAATCCCTGGCATATAGTGGGCTTTTGCCCCCGGGGGGCAGAAAGGCTGTAAATTTTACGGGGTGGGGGCATGGACATGCCCTTTATGAGCAGCCCCCACCCTAATAAATTATGCGGCAAACAAAAATATCCCTGGGGTCTAGTGGGCTTTTTGCCCCCCAGGGGGGGCAAAAAGACTAAATCTCACCCAAAAAATTGGGGGGAGCAAAAGCCCTTGCCCAAGGGGCCGCTCCCCCCTTCCTGGTGTCTAGTGGGTGGATCCCTGCTTGGGGATCGCCCTCCTGGGGTGATCCTCAAGCAGGGATCCACCTGTGAGGGGTACCATTGGAAAGGGGAGATTCTCCCCTTTCCAATGATACCTCTCCCGTCTTTCTACGTGTCCGTGGGGCTGAGATAGCCCCCTGAGCACATAGAAAGTGAAACTGAAATGAGCCTAAAGGCTCATTTCAGTTTCGGTTTCTGTGCAATGAGGACAGCGCGACGATCACGCTGATCCTCATGGCACAGAAACCAGGGAGGGGGCCTCGGGAGCTGGGGAAGCTCTTCCCCAGCTCCCAAGGTCACAGGGGTGAAATAGAAATCCCTCTGCTGTCTGCAGCAGAGGGATTTCGTGCCCCTGGCCTCATAACGGAATGGTTCCGTCATGAGCACAGCGGCACCGATGCTCATGACGGAACCATTCCGTCATGAGCATCGAAGGGGTTAAAATCCCTAATGGCCCTCAGGTCCCACCGTTAAACATAATAGGCCATGCGGAGTGGAGGAAACAGACAGGTGTTCTGCTGACACCTGCCTCAGACAATACCAGAAAGCAAAATCATGTAGCAACTTGGATTCGTCCTTCCCAGAGATCCCAGAAACCTTTGTAGCCGGCTTTTTTAGCCAACACCTTACACACTCAATCACACACACACACGCGCTCACACTCACACTCACACGCACACACACACACTCACACAAACACACACACTTTGTTATGTAGTATCCTGGAATAGAACGTGCATCAGGGTAATAGCAGTGATTATATTGGTGAAGGCGAATACTAGAGAAGTTAATGAATATTCCAAGCATATTATAGCAGACACATCGATGTAAACCAATATGTATCTCTATTTCACTTTTCTAGAAGCCTGCCATAATAAGAAGTGTGATAATGGTTATCCATGATGCTTACATTAGGCTGAAAATAGCCTTTCTTGGAGCAGCCCATGTGTGCTCATGAGCTCCTCACTAATACTTGGTAAGATGTCATTTATAACCCGGCTCTTAGACTAAAAGATGTACCTCCCTGCTGCTTAGCAGAATATTCTCTCACATGGTTAAAAATGATGTGATGATAATATGCAGTGGAAAATACACAAGTATAGGGCAGTATTGGCTTACTGTATTTGCATCATATACAATATGTATAGAATCAACAAGGGCCCCTTTATGCACATGCTCAGTATCATGAACAGCTTTGGGTTGTTCATAGTTTTTACTCTGTGAGCATCATCTTACATAGACGTCCTTGAAGAGTTTACCTGTAGTTCTGAGAACAATTGTATTAACTGGACTTATGCATTCATATGATTGTTTTGAGCACAGGCGCTTCTTTGGCCTATATCGGTGTATGGATTAGTTGCAGAATAGCAGTACTGGAAAGTAGGGGGAACCCACCTGATATCGGTTTTGGCAGAAATCTCTGGCTGGATCTGGGATCAGGCCGATGCAGGGAAGCATGCTGAATTTGTCTCAGTGCTATTTTCTGAAACCAGGACATAATTCAGCAGAGCTTGCACATTTTCTGCATTCCATTCGCAGCAACAACCTGCAGGCAGTGAGGGGGCTTTCTTATTTTAACATCAGCTGGACCCAATACAAAGGCCTGATGTTAGAACTGGGGGTCTCTAATTGGCAGAGGCTTGTACATTTGTCCACATAGGAACCCTTGCTTCTAGTCCGGGTAAGGGGGATACACACTTTAGATAACCCCTGCTCACCCCCTTGGTAGCTTGGCACGAGCAGAAAAGCTTATCCCAAAGGCAATGTGTAAAGTATTTGTACTCAAAACACACAATAATACAGTGATAACACCACAAATGGACACCACATAAGTTTAGAAAAATAAAGTATCTTTATCTAAACTCAACAAGACCAAAACAACAAAAATCCAACATAAATGTAGGAAAATAGCACTTCAAAATAATTATTTCCAAAATAAAGCTTGTAGAAAACAAATAGCTCCACCTGGGGCTATTACGACGTCATGACAGCAATAGATCCAAAGTATAGTGCTGACCACGAGGTGTGCAGCATTGGGCATGGAGTCACATGGACCCCCAAACAGACAGTACCTTTGGAAAATTAAGTCCATGACGATGCACAGGGTCATGGAGGTGAGGCGTCAGTGCTGAGGTCAAGGCCGGCTCCCTGGCTGCCACGGGGAGGTGAGGCGTCTTGTCCATAAGGAGGTGACATGTCAAATCCAGGACAAAGGGAAGTCGGTTGTGTCGGCGGTGAGGCGTCGGTCTGATGATGGTGCGAAGTCGGCATTGGTGCCACAATAACAGGATGCAGGTGCTGGTGGTGTTGGAGTCGGTGCGAGCGCTGACGTCAGGAATACCAATAACTGCAGGCGCCGGATGCAATCGAAGTGCGTTGGAGCTGCGGTGCAGGCCGTGAGGTGCGTCGTGCACTTCACGAGCGGTGCCCCTGGCCTCGGCGCAGGTTGCGGCGTCATGGCAGCATCGCTGACGGCATTGGAGATTGCTTTTCTTGCTTGTTTCAAGTTTCTTCCGGCTCCCAACAGCAGGAACAACCTCCAGAGGCCCAAACTGGAATAGGTACCTCCTGGCAGGCCAGATCTATCAGTAAAAGAGTTCAGGGGGCTTTGGGTGAAGTCTTTGTGTCCCTGAGACTTCAGAAAAGGAGACCAGCACACATAGGCCCTTGGAGCTTCTTCTTCAAGCAGGTTCACAGCAAAGTTCCAGTCTTTGTCTTTTTCTTGGCAGAAGCAGCAACTGAAGGCCAACGCCACACAGCACACAGCTAAAGGGGCAATACACCTCATTATAGCTCTCCAGCTTTTCTTCTTGGCAAAGGTTCCTCTTGAGTCCAAAAGTCATCTAAAGTTCTGGGGTATATGGCCCACTTATACAACATTTTGTCTTTGTTCTTCTTTGTGCAAGAGACTCTGAGCCAAGTCCAAACCAGTTCTGTCCTCACTGGTGCAGTATGACCACAGGGGTTGGAGACAGCATTGTGCAAGGGAGACAGGACCTATTCATGTGCAAGTAAAACTCCTCCCACTACTATAAATGCAGCCAAGGTCTATTCAGCTCAGCTCTGAGTCATCCAGGAAGGGCCAGGCACACCTTAACCCCCTAGTGGCCATTTACAGTGAATGCACATCCCCAGCCCCTGTTACTCCAAAACCAGACAGTCAACCCACAAACAGTCAGAGGCACACAAAATGTTTAAGGAAGAAAATGCCTACTTTTTAAAAGTGGCCTTTTCCAACACACAATTTAAAAACCTTGTTTACTAAAAGATGTGTTATTAAATTCTGAGTTCAGAGAGCCTAAACTTTATTACTCTATCTTGTCCCATTGGGAAGTTATACTTGTAAGATGTTACAAAATATCTCCCATGCTATCCTATGGGACAGATAGCCTTTCCATAATGAAAAACGAAATTGGCAGCATTTCACTATCAGGACATGTCACACACACCAGTACATTTCCTACATTTCACATACACTGCACCTTGCCCATGGGGGTACCTTGGCCATACCTGATGGGTGTCTTACATGTAAAAAAAATGGAAGGTTAGCGCCTGGCAAGTAGGTGCACTTGCCAGGTCGACATGGCAGTTCAAAAATGCGCACAGGCAATGCAGTGGCAGGTCTGAGGTACATTTACAAGGCTACTAACGTGGATGGCACAATCAGTGCTGCATGCCCACTAGTAGCATTTGATTTACAGGCCCTGGTTCACTCAGTGCACTTTATTAGGGACTTACCAGTAAATCAAATATGCCAATCAGGGAGAATCAATTGTAGTGACAATTTACACCAGGAGCACTTGCACTTTGACACTGATCAGCAGTAGCAAAGTGCCCAAAGCATCTAAACCAGCAAAAACGAAATTCAGCATAGAATAAAAAATACAGGATTTAGAGGCAAAAAGTCAGGGGAAACCACACCAAAGATGCCAAATCTAACACCTGATTTATAAGGCTATCAGCCTTCCTTTTGTTTGAGTATAATACTGGATGGGAGCCATCTGATGCCTAATACCTAGACACCTTTCAAAGGAAGGTAACAAAGGCTCATCACTTCACATGCATTTAGGAGAAACTATTGGTGGCAGGCTTTTAACTTTGTTCAATTCCTTATTTAAGAGATGTGCTTTCACCATAAGAATGCAACATGTATCTGTCTGTATGAGTAATTACACAAATATCTATTTAAATGGCACCTACTAATTTTGTTATTTGATTTCTTTTACAGCTCTACTCATCGTAGTGTAGAGTGTCAGAGCACTTCACATTACACACAGAAACACAATAAGTTATACAAGTGTGCAAATCAATGTATAGGAAATGTTACCTAAGACAATGAGGGTTATAAGGTGTATACTTGCAGACATTATATGATAAGTGTGAATGGTCCAGAGCAACACAAATTTAGGATATTAAATGTAACTCGGTGAATGTGGTTGTCTGTACTAACAAGACTTTATTACTTCGCAAAGAAACCCTTCTTTGCAATCTTAGAATTACAATAGATTGAGGAAAAAAATAATAAGGATCTAAACACCATGACATTCAATTTGCATGCAGCTCTTCGATTCCAGCAAATATATCACTGTTCTTTATTAGAAGGCATGCAACTTATGAACTAACTGGATGTAACGAAGCCATCTCAGTGTCAAAAGCAGTCCCAATTACCTATCTAAAAGCAATACAAATCAGTGATGTATTTTGACTAATCTGAATGAAAGAGCAAAAATACTGACTAATCTCTTAAAGAGAAAATAAACATTTGAAACTTCAACAAACCTCTATTTTTTGGCTGAATATCAAATAAAAATAATTATGTCTATTTTGTGTTATGCTCCAGTCTAATATGGTGGCAAAGATTCATCGACTTAGGAAGGCGTGGAAATCCAGATTCTCTAAGTAAGTTTTACGGTGACACTACTTACGAAAATGTTTATACAATTTCCACGCTCGCTATAAATTGGTGCTGCCACCACCCCATCCCACCCCCGTTTCCATCGCTCTAGTCAAAGTTCTTCAATCCTGTTACTGCTGTCTTCACAAGGTCAGCAGGGGGTCAGATCAAAGTGATATCACCATGGACTAGTTAGGGTGGGCAATGGTCTTGGACTGCCATAGAAGACGTGGAGGACCCAGTTATAAAAAAAAAAACTCACATTGGCCTCCATAATGGTCTCTGTGTATCAGAGCAATTGTTAGGTCTCGCCTACGCAGCGCGCATGCGCTGCATAGGAAAAAGACCTTTTGAAATAGATCCGGTTTTGCAGGCAAAAACGTGCACGCGTTGCATTGCTTTGAATGGCAACGCGTGCACGTTTGGCGATTCCCTTGCGGGAGCGAGCTTTAAAACCATCTGTTTGTAATTAACAGATGGTTTCAAAGCTCGCTCCCGCAAGGGAAACAGGCGCAGGCCCCCTCCCCCTGCTGCCTCCTCCTCTCCTCTTCAAACTTGCGAGGCGCGCGCGCTTATTTATTTAACGCCTGTAGTTCTGTCGCCTCTTGTCCTCTGCCCTGGCTTTCCTCCTGCGCATACACGTGGCTGCATTTGTGTGTGTGCACTCTGCCGCTGCAGACACTGCTACGAGCGGTTTCCAGAGACCCCTAACCTCATTTTAATTTGCATGGCAGGATGCCTCTGTCCTTTACACGTGAGACATTCTAAACGAGTCAGGGCAACTAACGGAGGCGAGCCCCCGGTCTTCTCTTGTGCGCAACGGATGGCTTTCGAGGATTTATGCAGTATGTACATTGTCATGTAAATCACGTAGGCCACCGTACTGGCAGGGACGGCTGCCTGCAGAGCTCATAAGGGTCTGTGAAAGGGTTACACCATGCTGCCGTACATCAGGGTGTTTTTCAACCATGCATGCCTCTTTTGGCTGAAAATCTCTTGAGCTTTGCCTGTCTGGCGCTTCTGCCGTGAGCGGTAAATAGTGGCACCGACACAGAGGTGGCCAATGGTTATGCTCTGCGACATTGAACACCTTCTTGTAATTTGCAGATGTTTGTTACACTTCCTGGCGTTAAGTGTTTTATGGGGCGCTCCGATTGAAGACTGTCGTGGCCTTGGGTATCTGGGCAGTGATGGTGGCAGATATGCATGCCCATTGTGCTTTGGGCACCAATACTGGCTGTGGGTTCATTATTTCTTCATACGGTTACTCTGCCTCTGTGTGCAGTGCTGCATATCTGGTCTATTGTAGTCCTCGCTTCCTTGGGCTTCACTTTCGGTGCTGATGGAAGGCTCACCTTGTTTGGCAAAGTTTTAAACGAGAATACGTTTAAGGGTGGTGCTTTGTGAATATTTTGGTGGAATTGGGCCTACCCTTCAGTAAATGCTGTAAATGCATATTTTGATGGGTATCAGTGTGTTAATGGTAGCCAGGGTGGTGGAAAGTTACTTTAGAAGGGCGCAAGTTGTGGCTTTGTAGGTCCGTCGCTGGTTTCTCTCTTGCCATTTGATTTGTGAGCTCTGTGGTTTTCCTGCGCTCTACCTAGTGGACTCTTTTTGGAAAATTACTTTCATGTTTCACTATACTAATTCATCACTAACACTGTATGAGTTCCAGAGTAGCGTGCTACTCGTCGAAAAGCACTTCAACACCCCATCAGGGGTAGCAAGCGCTATATAAATGCAAACCTTTTTCCCTTCTCTATCCCTCCACTATCCTTCTCAATCCAAATAACTGACTAACATATCCATCACTGTAATCACTTTCATATTTCACTACACTAATTCACCACAAATCCTTTATGGGTTCCGGAATAGTGTGCTACTCGCCGATAAAGTGCTTTGACGCCTCGTTGGGGGTAGTAAGCGCTATATAAATGCTGTTACAATACAATACAAAAGTGAAGGCACGGACGTGCTTCACGCAGGAGCAGGTGATCGCCCTGAACCAGCGGTTCCAGGTCCAGCAATACCTGAGCCCACTCCAGACCCTCGAAATGGCGGCCTCGTGCAGCCTCACCTGCAAACAGGTACAGAGGGGGGTCCAAGGGAGGGAAGGGGTAAGTGAGGGTGACAAGGGGGTTTTGAGGGGCTTGGGGCAGGAATCACAGCTGGGGGCTTGATGCTATTATCTGGAGGTTATTCACAAGATACACATGCGTAGTACAAACCCACCATGTGCAAAGGTGGCGACGTCCTCACCCTCACCCTCGACTGCTGGCTCAGGACACTTATTTTAATTCTGTCTTCCTTTCTTGTTTGCTCTTCTATACCCAGTTTGATTAATGATTTGATTAGCCGTTTGCCTCGAGCTTGCTTCTATCAAGTGACTCTTATTAAGGACATTTCAAACCTAGGCTCCGGTTTAGAGACTTTGAAGTGGGGGGACCATGTTCGAGTCTCGGCATCGACCCAACATCCTGTGATTCTGGGCAGATCAATTAATGTCCCCGTGCCTACCAAAAATGAATGTGTCCTTGTGTAACGTAACTGGTGCTCATGTAAAGCGCTCCAATACATTTGGGTCGAGCTCGCTCTATCTAAATCTGCACAAAAAAAAAACATCCTTGGATTCCTGGAGGAAGTGTACATCCAGAGAACTCACTAGTGGGATTTCCTCCACCATCCAACCTTGTACATTACCACCCCACTCTATATCAAGCCCTAGTTTCCTCCTTGTGTTGCCCCTTGTTTGCTGCCTGCAGAGGGCTGGGTCCATAAGAAACCAACCATGTTCCTCCTTTCTGTTAGATTGCAGATGAGTTTCCAGTCTGTGTTACACATAGCTCTGGATCAGCAGACTGATTGATTTACAAATAGTAAGACACTTTCTCTATTTTGTATTT
Source organism: Calotriton arnoldi (assembly GCA_963921515.1). Taxonomy (NCBI): domain Eukaryota; kingdom Metazoa; phylum Chordata; class Amphibia; order Caudata; family Salamandridae; genus Calotriton; species Calotriton arnoldi. The sequence continues at coordinate 1,564,986 of CAWUFW010001189.1, forward strand.
ATTGTCTCTGTATAGTGGCTATGCTACCTGTTGGCTGCTTCAGAGGTCTTTTGACACCAGAAGGGGAGAGAGCGCATTTAGCAATAGGATGGTGGTTATCAACAGACAACTGAGTTACTAGAGTTCCAATTCACAAATACTCATTAACAAAAGTTGGAAGTTTAATCCTCTATGCTTACTCCTACATTTTGAATGAATTTATGACTTTTTGGTAATCAAATACATCGCTATTTCTGTACGTGCAAATGTAACAAGGTTACTTTTCTTATCTGAAAATCGACCACAAAAAAGCATTTTCAACTGAAATGTTTTCTTTTACTTCAAAGGGAAGATATTTTCTCCATGAAAATCCCCTTGCCTTAAACTACTATCCTTCTCCATGCTCACCCTGAAAATCATTTACTGCCATCCTTTTGAGCAGCAGATTCATGCGCATGCATGGGAAACTATCTGCCATTTTATTTTGCATCCTATGTGGCTCCCACAAAATCAGATATTCTGAACTAACTGATGAAGTGTATTTTTTAAATTTGTTTCTGTTTATCGTTTTCCAGTTTTCAGAGTAAGAGGCTAATTCTGTGGCTTTCCAGCAATGTTCACCGTTTTCTTACTTTTTGTGTCATATAGCACCTTAGTGCCCCTTGTTAGAGTCATTTGGAACCTTAGGGCCTCTTGTTATTGTCATAGTTGAGCCCACGCTGAGACTCGAAGCTGGTTCCCCAGCCCCGAAGAGGGCAGCCCTGGCCATTACACCGCACCCTCTCCCCACTTTCATGGTTAGTAGTTGGTTCTGTTTTAGGCGGCGCCTACTGGAGAAATGGGCTGGTGCAAGCTTCATCCTGACGAGAGCCCCAACACTTATTTTTTTACAAATTAACCACTGGAGAAGTGCAACTTCCCACAACATAGCCCAGGCCCGCCAAAATCTATTATTTTTTCCTTTTGAAGTCACTTATATTCGGCGGCTTCCAACACTATGTAACTCAACATAAGCTCTGGTCGCTCTCAATTTAGAAAGCCTCATACCAGTTGAATGAAAGATAGGATCAGCGGATGTGGTTTTAACTCACAACAAACCGAATGACTTATGTCCATGAATGATGCCGCCAAATACCAAATTCCTTACATTGAAGGATATGTGCATACTTGTCTCGCCGATTCTGTCAAGGTAACCTCACATTCTGCTGAGGCAGCCATGCAACAACATGGCTGCAGCCCTGCGTATATTTTTTAGGTCGAGCCTGTGTAGCGCATGTGCTGCTCTGCGAGGCATGCTGTATTCGAGTATGGACTTGAAGCTCCGCCTACTCTCTGCCCACATTTTTCATTGCCTTGTGTCATTGTCCTTTGTAAATGCTGACTTCTGATTCGTTAATAGGCTTGTTAGTCTCTCCTTAGTACCGCCTTGTCTTCATTTGTAACCTCCCACGAGGACTGGCCCTTTTACTTCTGTTATACAGTATGTCTTACTTAGTCTGTAAGCACTATTTTCTTTTATGAGTTTCTCCTACTGCAGGCACGACATGCTTTCCTGCAACATTCAGCACGCAATGCCCGCTTTCACTTTCCAAGCAGCCCGGGAAAATGGCAGTTACTTCTTTGAAATGAAATAGGTCTCGCATCTACAAGAGTTTGAGCTATTAGCATTGTAAATGACCGTGCCTTTTATTTATGTGTTAATTATCAAAACAGATAAATAAAAGGCATTGCCATTTACAATGCCAATAGCTTAAACTCTCGTAAATGCGAGACCTATTGCATTGCAAATGCTTGGTTTTGTTGTTGTTTTCAATAAACAAATTCCCACTTCGGGAGAGCGGGCGCATCAAACATGGGCGCTGCAAAGATTGTCTGCCTTGGTTTAATTGAATATTATTTTAGGCAACGTGAACTTTTAGTAATCTTCAAACTAAGTAAAATAATAGTTAAATGTTCTCCCCTGTAAATAACAATCACTCTTATTTCTGTCTAGACATCTACTTACAAAATCAATTTTTAAAGCTAAGACGAACGATAACATTCAGGAAAGGGCGAGCCACAACGTCCAGCCAAGCCCGCCCTTCACAATCAGATCATGAATTGTAAGCAAATGACAAGCTGCTAACAGAAAACTCAACGGGGCTAAGGCGACGGAACAGCAGTCAGTGATAACTTGGCTGGAGCTCTAAAGCTGATTTAAGACCACTTCATAACTTTCGTATGTACTTGCAGAGCCTGGTGGAAGCTTAGCATGGATGCGAACAGCTTAAAAAAAGAAAACAGGCAAACAGCACTTCAGGTTTAGAGAGAAGTGACAGAAAAAATAACCATTCACAGGGTTGGCCGTAAATACACTGGCTGAAGAGTTTCATCAAGAAAGAAAAACTACTCACATTAGCAGTTTTGGTAAAATTAGGTTTCGATGACAGCTTTCTAGTGCGTTCCCAAGGATGCATCCATGCAGCCATTATGGCGCTTCAGATAAAATAGAAAAAGTATTTGTGACGGTCTTGGAATTTCCCTTCATCTTCCATGCCTTCAAGTTATTTTTATATTTGATACTCATACCATGTGAATAAAATAGGCACCGGACATTATCTAGGCACCAAAGCAGAGGTGTCAGTGGGTCAAATAAGTAATACTGCAGTGCACAATAACATGTACCCCACCGGAGCGTAAACTACTTGCTATGGGGACCACTCACAAACGTGGGTAGACTTACCCGTTTAAGTTCATTCTTAGATTTTGTAGTACATGTATTACTTTCGGGTATTCTCAATTAACAAGTGTAAATTTGCTACAAAGGGTTGGCTTGCATGTCTCCACCCCTGAATTCATGGTGTGGAGCCAGTAACTTTTCACATGTATGTGGAGATCTCCGCCACCAGGACAGAGATCTTCCTGTTATGTTATGTTAAGCAATTTATAGAGCGCTCGTATACCCTGAGGTGTCTTGGCGCTAGCAAAAGGTTTGCTCACAACTGGATGAAGCCCTAAATTACAATTAATTATTAAAAAGCCACATTTTCAGCTCTTTTCTGAATGCAAGCAAAGAGGGAGTAGCCCTGATATGAGGTGGAATCAGATTCCAAGTGGCCCTGTGATCAGTTTGTTCACAGGAGGCAGACATGAGTCTAAGGGAGACCCTGATTTGGTGTAGTGAATCAACCTGATCACCAGCCGCGGCCGTTGCAGGTAAGATCGATGGGGCCGGGTGTACGGGGATTTCAAGAGACGACCACAAGGGAAAATGTATTATTTATTTAATTCGAACCCCCCCTCAACCCCCCCACCCGGCCCCACCGCTCTTACCTGCAGAGGCTGCTGATCACCTGGTCAGGTGGACAGGGGAGAATTCAAGAATAATTATTTGTTCAGGGTCATCCTGAGTATTTATTTTGTCATCAGTGGCAGGACTTTTGGGGGGCGTGGCTTGGGCGCCGATGGAGTAGGCGGCAGAGTTTACGAGCTCCGTCCCGGCAGCCGCCGCTTGGTACCATCCTGATCTATATAGTGGTGGATATACGGCTGAATAGTTGGCTCAACTGCCTTAGAACGGAACCAACCTAGCAGGAAGCCACTATCGGAATTCCACACGAAGAAAACTGCGAAGAAAGATCGGGCGGCTCGGAAGGGCAGCGGACAAAATGGCGGCGCCCATCCGCAGCGGAGAGCGAGATGGCATGGCGGCCACTTCTGATGCGCCCTGAGCCTGAGCTGACTGCCTGAGAGCGCCCGGACCCGCCTCTGCCCGAGCGGAACGGTGAGCCGAGTAATGTGTGGACAACCCGGGGGGCGAGGGTGTGATCGGGGCGCCGGACTGCGGAGAATCTTTGAAGTACTGAGACAGATTGCATGTCCGCACGCCAGCCTGCTTCCCCGCAGCGGATCATTGAGGGAGGTGAGAAACACTGCGGGCCTAGGATTGAAATAGTAGTGGGGAGGCTCCAATAAGGATAGGCGGTGGGAGACTTCGCTGGCACTGCCCGGACACCTCGAGACACCAGTGCGCAAAATGGCGCCCGTCGAGCCCTGAGACTGTGAGTACCCCGAGGGACTGCTTGGACTGGCCTCATCGGCAGAGGGCGGGGGAGCAGATAATCCTGGAGAGAGGCACACTGCACGGCAGGCTCTCGTAGAGACAGCAGTGCGGGGGGGCCTGAGCGCTATCTCCTCTATCTGAACCCCTGCTACAGAATATTGAGAGCTGCGGAAAGCTCTGAGCAGCTGATGGGGGAGCCAGGCTGGGACAGGGAGCTCCGATCACCGCACCGCAGACCCAAGCCCTCACTGTAATCAGGATGAACCAGGAGCGGTAGGAGGAGGCTCCCGGGTATAGCGGCGCAAACCCCATTGAGCGCACTGAGGGACGGGAACCCACTCCGCAAGGACACTTCAATATCGCCTGAGAGAGCGCAGAGAATAGAGTCCGGACAGTGCGTAAACCCTCTCTCCAGCCAAGGCACCTAGCCCTCACTCTTAACAGCTAGAGCACCGGAGGGAAGGAGCGAGCGAGCTGTACCGCACTGATATACAGCACCCCAGACCTGGAGAAGCTGAAGACATACAGTACACTTAGGTTGAGTCTAATTGCTCCCTTGAGAGGGCAAAGGAAGCCTACCCATCAACCCAAACAATGTCAGCAAGCAGCATGGAAGGATAATGGGGAAGCAGACCAAATGAAAAGAAAAGGAGGACTCGCCGACCGACAGTCACCCTGAGGGGAGCGAACCATACACCTCCTCGGCGAGCGCACGGAAGAGCCCGACTTTGCAGGACCTTTTACAGGCCATAAATACCTCTAGTGAGAGGTTGGAGACCAAAATTGATTCAATAGGGGTGGACCTAAGCCTACTGCGGGACGACCACAAGCGACTGGCCGACCGAGTCACAACAAATGAACGCCAAATATCCGAATGTGGCCCAGCGCTCACAGCAGTGAAAACACAACTCTCTGCGCTGGAAACAAAGGTGCGTGTCTTAGAGCTCCGAGCGGAAGATGCGGAGAACCGCCAACGGAGAAATAATATTCGAGTGACTGGATTACCCGAGAAAATAGAAAGGACGAACATGGTGAGGTACCTGGAGGAGTGGCTGCGCACGACAGAGGGACTATCACCTTTCTACGCCCTTGAGAGGGCACACCGAGTCCCGGCGAGACCGCCTGCCCCGGGAACTCCCCCGAGACCGGTGACAGCAAAATTGCTGCACTACCGAGATAGGACCACATCCTGGCACAGGCCCGACGACAGGGGGAACTAAGGGTCAATAATGTGGTGGTGCAGATATTCCCGGACTTCTCGAGGGAAGTACAGCAACAGAGGAGCTCCTTCCAATCAGTCAAGTCTAAACTTCGACAACTGGACTATAAGTATGCCTTGCAGTACCTGGCCAAATTGCGAGTGTCTACCCCGAGGAGGAATGCGTTTTTTACCACCCCACAAGAAGCATGGAGCTGGCTGGAACTGCACCGAGGTGTGTCACCCCCCAGAGACCAACGATGTTGAGGAGGCCGCAGTGGGAGGTCTCACAGCAAGGGACCCAGGAGACGTACTATGGCGCCGACGCAAGCAGAGACACAGATGGAGCGGCAAAGTGCAATGCAAGTTGTGGCATTGATCAGCAGGAAGAGCCCAGACCAGGACGACCGGGAAGTCGGCGGGCCAGAAACAGACTCGAACTCGGAACAAGACTCGAACATTTCAGAGGCTCCGAGTGAGGAGCTCCGAGTAGTGACGCCTGGAATGGCAGACGAGATCATCTGAAGGTGCAGGTAGGGGGGTATTAGAGAGCTAGAAAGATAAAAGAGACAATGGGACACAAGGGAGATCTTACTCAAGAGGAGAGTAGATTGACTGCTATTGAATGTAGTAACTAGGCCGAGCGGCGTGCTGGCGGGCGGATGCACCTGACGCGTCTCCTGGCTTACCTCCCCCTCTTGTGAACGTTTTTACAAGAAATCAGACTCTTAGTTTGGATGGGAGGGTACCACCTACTTGTCCTGGGGAAAGGGCGTTGGGGGACATGTTATAATGTTGTTTTGTTTGCAAGTTGGGGTACAGCGTGTGGCATTACAGGTTCACACCAGCAGAAATGGAATGCAATGTCAGAGTTGCGAGATCAGCATGGTGGGATGTGGGGAGGGAGAGGAAGAGAGGAGAAATACACATGACTAATGCTGTAAAATACAAGTGTGTCACCTGGAACATAAGGGTTATGCATTGTAGGACTTGGCCTTTTTGGCTAAAGTTCCCTAAACTTTTTGCTTTCCCCCTAGACCGTTTTCCTGACATAGAGTTGCCAATTTAGATGCTTTGGGTACTTTGCCACTGCTGATCAGTGTCAAAGTACAAGGGTTCCCTATGAAAAGTACAATGGTAATTGGTTGGCCATGATTGGTATGTTTGTCTTAGAAGTAAAAGTCCCTAATTTTGTGCACTGTGTGTGCAAGGGCTAGTAATGCAAAGGCGCGCAGAGAAGGGAACTCAGGCCTTCAGTGTAGGGCCTGCGCGCAGTTTGCTAAGTTAGCATGTTGTCCTGACAAGTGCAACCACTTGTCAGGCCTTACTTTCCCTTTTGCGTACACTGTGGGCACCCCTGTGGTAGATCCCGGGTATCCCCTGGGCAGGGGGCAGTGTAGGTAAAAGGCAGGACATATACTGAGGTGTGTGATATGTCCTGACAGTGAAAAAACACTCCATTTCGTTTTCACTGGTGAAAGGCCATTCTGCCCATAGGACAGAATGGGGGAGGCTGGGTATGGTGTTTTGTTAGCCTAGTTTCCTATAAGTTTATAATGGAGAGGTGAAGTTTAGTATGTACGAACTCACAGTGTCATAACACATCTTTCTATGAAAGTGGTTTTGTCACTGTGTGTTCAGAAACCACTCTTTTAGAAAGTGGCTGAGTTTTGTGGTTTAAGCATTTCTGTGTGTCTTTGCTGAATGTGGATTGACTGTCTGGATCTGAGATGGGAGGGGGTGAGATGGCACCTGGCTGACCTGCATCTGGAGAGCATGCGAGGAGAAACCCCGGGAGGTGAAGAGGCCTGGATTGCAGCTATAAAACAATTGACCCATCTCCTGCTGAGTGATTAAGGGTCCAGACCTCCAGTATCAAAGGGAGAAAGGTGACACTGGGAGGGAGACACCCAGAACTGATTTAGGCAGGGGTAAGGGACCCCGGAGCACAACGAACTTCAAAGACATGAAGGGGTATAACTAAGAGAACTGAAACCCCTAGAATTTGGTGTAATTTTGAATGGTGAAATAGACAGGTCAAGTCTGCAAAGGCTTTGACCTCTTTCATGGTCAAGAAGAACCTCTGCCAAGGAAGAAGTTGCTGAAGAGACTGCTGGATAGGACTGACCCTTGCTTCGTGATCTGGGGCTGGCCTGCAGTTTGTAGCTTTTACTAAGGAAGAGACTGAAGGGACATTGCAGTGGGTGGTGTCCCCCCCTTCTTGAACAGGACTGTGCTTTGTGCTGTGTCCTGAACCCCAAGGGCCCGAGGTGAGCTGGCCCCCTGTTTGGAAACACAGGAACATAAAAGTTTCCGGAGAAGTCCCAAGCAACGCGGTGTGCGCATGCTTTTGCAGCTTGAGACCCTCAGAAGTTGTGCCTTGTGATCGTGGGCACGCAGGAGTAAACTGAGTCTCGGACGCGCAGGGTGCGTGTCGAGGTGCAAGCCGAGGCGTTGGTGAGGAGCGCCTGGTCGTTGTGTGCACCGGGAGATGAGGTGAGACTTGGACACGCAGGGTGCGTGTCGTGGTGCAAGCCGAGGCGTTGGTGAGGAGCGCCTGGTCGTTGTGTGCACGGGGAAAAGAAGTGAGTCTCGGATGCGCAGGGTGCGTGTCGTGGTGCAAGCCAAGGCATTGGTGAAGAGCGCCTTGTCGTTGTGTGCACCGAGAGAAGAGGTAAGACTCTGACGCGCAGGGTGCATGTCGTGGTGCAAGCCGAGGTGTTGGTGAAGAGCGCCTGGTCGTTGTGTGCACCGGGAGAAGAGGTGAGACTCGGACGCGCAGGGTGTGTGTCGAGGTGCAAGCCGAGGAGTGGTGACGATCGCCTGGTCATCGTGTGCACCAGAGAAGAGGCGAGTCTCGGACGCGCAGAGTGCGTGTCGCGGTGCAACCAGAGGCGCTGGTGAGGAGTGCCTGGGTAGCGTGTGCACCGAAATCGAAATAAGTCTCCACAAGTGCTGAGGGCGGGTCTCGGTGTCCACTGAGACCGCCGGAAGGAGGGCCAGGTCATTGGGCCCTCGGAGTGCAACAGTAGCGGCCCGGACCAGCAGTCCCGGAGGAGCGGAGTCGCCGGCCCGAGCTCGCCGTGTCCATTGACGGAGTTCTGGATCAAGGCCCAAGTCGCTGAAGGAGGGGAGGAGAGTGGGGTCGTGCCCCCCCAGGTAACGTGGATCACCACCTGGGGTGGGGTGCAGGCTCGGAGGGACACTCTCTTGGCCTCTCGCTCCTGGCAGCTGCGTGAGCCTGTTGCTTCGGCTCGGATCGAGGCCTGTGCTGGCCCAAGGAGGGGCAGTACTGGGGCCGGAGTGAGAAGCAGTACTTTTGTGTCATCATTGATCAATGTCGGGGGCAACTGTTAACGGAGCACCTAGACTGTCGTATTACACTTTGCATTATTGCTGCTAACGAACTATCGAACTGTCGTATGACGCCTGACTCTATTTGTGCCTGACGAACTACATGCTGGGTGCGCTACGCACTGCGTTATTTTCCCTTGCAGAGTACATTATTGTAAGCGTGCCGCATTGCATTATTTCTTCATCGCACAGTACCTGATTATAACGTGGCGCATTGCATTATTTCTTCAGTGCACGGTACATGATTGTAGTGTGACACATTGCTTTGTTTCTTCCTTGCACAGGGCATGCTGGTGGTGATACGCATTGCATTATTCCTTCTATTGCAAAGTACATGACTGTGGCACTGCGTATGGCATTGTTTCTCTATTGCACAGTTCAGGGGTATATCGTTACGCATTGCAGTATTTCGTTTCTTTTGCAACGTGGGTGATTCTAGCAATACGACCTACCTAACCTTTTGGAAACGGTTAGAAGTCAGCTTAACTGTTGGTTAGAAGCGGTGGTTGGGATTAGAACCTACCAATCCACCGGAAGAAATACTACCCATTATTATATGTTGGTCTTGTATCGTGTGGTCATATCGTATATCTTCTTGTATAAAGATTATACTCGTTTTATAAAAACTCGCGTGGAGTCTATTTGTGGTGACATCATTGGGTTGCTGTGAGTGTGGTTGCACATACTGTACAGTCGTGCCTTGGAGATAAGCCTGGCTGCTTGTGCCAAGCTACTAAGGGGGTGAGCAGGGCTATCTCAGACGGTGTCCTTACTTTGCCTAACGTTGAAACGAGGGGTCCGGATCTCGCACTCGGCAACAGCGGTGTGGGACAGGGACTCCCGCCTCCAGCATTTGGTGGCGGCGGTGAGGGATAAGGACCCCCACTTCCAACATGCATACTATGGTTAAACGATAGAAAGTGCTTTCCTATCTGAACAGGCGTGGAGTGCAGTTCGCGCTTCTTCAAGAAACTCATCTCACAGCTAAAGAAGGTCAGGCCCTATAGAAGCGATGGAGGGGGCGAGTGTTTTACACTGCTTATTCGGCCTATGCCAGGGGGGTACTGATCTGGGTGAGGGCCGGAGTGCCTTTTCAGGTGCTAGATAAGCTAATAGACCCTGAGGGTAGATATGTCACAGTGCGAGGGAGACTAGAAGGCAGAGAAGTGAGCATTATAAGTGTTTACGCCCCAAACACAGATCAAGCACAGTTTCTAACCAGGTTGTCCCAACAACTTGCCCCATATTTGACCTCGACAGTGCTCATGGGCGGGGATTTTAATGCGGTATCAGACACCTCCCTGGATAGGTCGCAACCCCCCCTACAGGACTCCCCGATCACCCGAACTGCGTGACTGTTCAGGGACTGGCAGAGACATTGGGGGTGCTGGACTCTTGGAGGACTTTGCATCCTGTTGACAGGGACTACTCATATTTCTCAGTGACACACGACGTACACATGCGACTGGATACATTTCTATGCACTCCAGACATACATGGACAGGTAGGCACCGCCGAATGCTTGGCTAAGACGATCTCGGATCATAATCCTGTCCTACTAGGCCTTCGCTGGGCAGGCCCTAACCCGGCCATCCCCACCTGGAAACTGCGCCCTGAGGCTCTAAAAAAACAGGTTTTTAAAGAAGGAATTCAAGAAAAGATCACACAATACTTTCAAGAGAATGTCAGAACGGCAACCTCTCCCTTGCCAGAATGGGATGCTTTCAATATAGTGCTACGAGGCCATTGTATAGCAGAAACAGCAGGGATTAGACGCACACTAATAGCTAGTCGTTGTAGTTGGTGGGTGTTACCAGGGTTCACACACAATTAGTCAGGACCCAATTTGGGCTGTGGCACACTAATAGCTGAAGTTCTGGTGGCTGAAAGGGTTCTCAGGGAGCTGGAACAGCAGCGGCTGGGACACCCAGGACTGCAAGGAGAACTCCTAGAAGCCCGAGAGTCAGTAGCGTGTAACACAGAGAGATTGCAGTGTTTCGACTATCGACAATACCTAGACCGTACACATGGGGAATAGGACAAATCAGGCTCTTTGCTGGCGTGGCTAGCCAAACCGAATAACAGGGGGTCCCCTACAGTGGAACTGGATGATGGAGAAGGGAACAGGCAATATACCCAGGAGGAGATTAACGGAATCTTCGCCCGATACTATACTAAATTATACCTTAAAACCTCCCGGTGCAGGGACGAGACAATAAGTGAGTATTTAGCGGAATTGAGGCTGCCGCAGTTAGATCCGGGGGAAGCAGAAGACCTAGTGGGGGACATCTCCTTGAGGGAGGTAAAGGTGGCCATTAAACATATGGCGCGTACCAAAACGCCAGGAACGGACGGGTTGCCCGCCGAATTTTATGGAACGTATGTGGAAGAGTTAGCCCCAAAGTTGGTTCTGATGTATGAAGCAGCAAGAGAACTGCAAACACTACCGACCACCACTAGAGAAGCCCTAATAGTCCCAATCCTTAAACCTAGAAAAACCAGCTCACGATAAAACAGGTTATAGGCCGCTGTCCATGCTGAACATGGGCTATAAAATATTGAGCAAAATTTTGGAGAACAGGTTATTGCAGCATATGCCCCAACTGGTACATGTGGACCAAGCGGGTTTCATCCCGAATAGGAATACTGCCATCAATGTTAGATGCCTTATGGCTATACTGGGAGTGGAAGACTACCCTAAAGATGCCGCCGCAGTTTTTGCCTATCACCTGGAGTGGTAGGTACTACCACTCCAGGTGATAGTCTGGAGTGGTAGTACCTATACCAGGTCCTTGAAAAGATGGGCCTAGGCGAGGGCTTTGTGAGGTGGGTGAAGTTACTATATGCAGACCCAAGAGCCAGAGTGCATATGGGAAAAGTTATCTCCCAGAGCCAGCGAGTGGAAAGGGGAACACAACAGGAGTGCCCACTGTCCCCTCTGTTGTTCACACTAGTGATGGAACCACTGGCATGCCCTGCTTGGATGGGGCATGACTACGTAGGGTTGACAATAAGGGAGATCCACCACCGCATTGCGCTATATATGGACGACCTGCTCCTTTTTCTCCAATATACAGAGACGGACCGAGATGGAGCCAAACATGTCGGAGGATTTTGGTCACCTATCGGGTTTGAGGGTGAATTGGCAAAAGTCTAGATTGTTCCCTACGCCACTGGATAGACGGCCACTGGAGGGTTTGGGGGAGCTTCAGTGGGAACCCACCTGCCTAGACTACCTGGGGGTGACAATATATCATAGAATCGCAGACTTAGTGGAAAGCAACGTAGGCAAGGGAATAAGGGCCCTCCGCACTTCCATGGGTTTCTGGGGCTCACTAACGCTATCTGTGGCAGGCAGAGTGGCCCTGCTGAAAATGGTGGCACTCCCACGGCTGTTATATATATTTGGGACACTCCCGATATGGATCCCGAACACGATATTTTGGGACCTGACCTCACACATAATAACATTTTTCTGGGGAGTGAGCCGCAGGTGAGTGGCACTGGCCACAATGCAGCATTCCATGGCGACCGGGGGCCTGGCGATTCCAGACTTCAAGGCATATTACCTCGCAGTGCAGCTCCAGTGGTTTGTGCGGTGGCTGGCGGACAGTAGGAGCCCAGAACGGGCACAATCCCCATTTATGCCAGAGATCTCAGTGCTGATGAGAATTCTACTAAGACTAAAGCAGAGACCACACAGGAGAACAGAGGAGGAAAGAGTAATCGCGAGGTGCTGGTGAAGATGGCTCCAGCGAGCTAGATGCAAGGTCCCCTACTCCCCAAAGTTGCCATTGGAAATGCTCCGATACTTACCAGATGGAGGAAACTGGACAGGGTTACATGATTGGAAGGCAGCGAGGGCGACAATGGTTGGAAACCTCTTTAGAGACTCTCAGTTGCTTCCGTTTGAAGAATTCCGAGAGGGGTTTGATCTTCCTCAAGGACACTTTCTGCTGCATAGAGCACTCACTGAGGAGCTCAAGAAGAACTGGGGCACAGGAATGACAGAACCCAGTGCACTGGACTGTTGTAGATATGTGGCCCAGTCAGCAGGCAGAATTAAGACAGTCTCCTGCGTTTATAGAGCAATCAGAAGGGATGTCCAGAAGCCCCCTGGAGCGTTTGAGAACACAATGGGAAGGGGATCTGGGGGTGTCAATCCCAGAAACAGATTGGGAAACCATTGTTGAACATACCCTTAAGCTATCGAGAAACGGCAGGTTCAAACTCATAAACTATTATGTTCTGCATAGAGCATACTTACCAGCACACATAAGGTGATACTTCCAAACAGATGAAGCGACCTGCCCGAGATGTGGGGAAAAAGAGGCGCATGTATTTGTATTACATATATTCTGGGCTTGACCGAGACTGAGCGGTTTTTGGGAAGAGGTGCTAAACATAGTTGAAAGCGTTGTTGACAGGGAGGTACCACATAGCCCTGGACACTGCATACTCCACTTGTTCGGCCAAGACGAAGGTTACTGGTAGGTTTCAGGACCTGGCGTATGTCTTAGCAAAGCGGGAAATTGCAAGAAATTGGAAAGCTCCATGGGGGCCAAAAGTAGAGACCTGGAACAAAGAACTAGAGAAGTGGACAGACACAGAAAACAGAATCTTGCAGAGAGAAGCACGGCGAGGTATAGGGAACTTAGAAACAGCGAGAGCATGGGGAGAGTTATTAGATGACATGCGGACACCAGACCTAGATGAGACAGAAGAAGCCCAATCAAACCCACCAACACTGGAAAGGGACAATGAGAAGAAGTCCTCAGGAAACTAAGATCAAGAAAAGGTTGTTGGCCATTCCCTGCCCCACAGGAATCCCGGATAAGAATAAAACATGATATGAAAAAGGTGAACACATAACAACAAAACAATCAACTACAAGTAAGCGGCTTGCTGGGGGGGAGGGAGGGAGGAAGGGAGTTGGGCTCTGGCCTTTTGAATTGTTTGTACGAGCTTTTACGGCAATAAGAATAAGAATAGTAAGAGAACACCAATGTAATTTCTACATGTATGCACAAATCCTGCTATTGTACTACTGGAAATGCGCATAACTCAAATGCCAATAAACTCTGTTTTAAAAAAAAAATCAGTGGCAGGATTTTTGTATGTATCTTCCTTAGAGGCGTGATTTTTATTGATGGCGAACTTCAGATAAATTTGGCCGACCTTGTCACAAAAACAGTGAGCAGGCGAGTCGCAAAAAAGCTGACTACTGCTTGCCACTTTGTTGCCGGGAAGTTTGGTGAGTTTAGTGATCACCTGGAATAATTCCCTATAGGAATTTTTAGCTGATTCAATCTTCTGCGTATAGTAGGCCATTTTTTCCTGTGGTAAAAGGAACAGTTTAAAAGTTTATTAAAGTTACAAAAATGAGTAAAAATATTTTTAGGATAAATGTTAATGTAAATGAGTTTAAGTATTTGAAATGCAGAATAAAATACATTTATTATATTTATTTATGACATTTGTAAAGCGCAACTTTTACCAGACAGGTATTCTGGCGCTGAGAGCTTATATCTGGACTGAGCAGCTGCTAGTGTAAGAACATGGTGATGTAAAAAAAGGTTACATGGGTAAGAGCCAGGTCTTCAAGCTTTCTTAAAGTGTGGTGATTTAGTTGAAGATCTAAGAGTAGCGGGCAGCTTGTTCCATAGCTGGGCTGCCTTGATCAAAAAGGCTTGCCCACCCTGTCCAGTCTTTTGGAATTTTGTTACGCAGATAAGGTGAAACTGAAAGGAGATATCTCCTAGGGGCAGTGCTTTACTTGAGCCAGTGGTTTTCGTTGATCTGCACCCGGCGCTGTTTGTGAAATTTAGAGATGAGCAGAACAGCAATTGTTTATTAATTCAGTATGCATTAAAAACAACTATTACCTGCGGAGGCAAAATGGCGGCTGTGTGACTGCTGCGGGAGCCGCTCACCTCGCCACTTAAAACTGATTATGGACCCAAAAATAGTACTGAAGGGAGATAAAGTTCTCAGATGAAGCTGGATAAGGGGATCGGAGCACTGCTGGCTCGTACGGCAAAATAATTTCTCCACGGCATCTTCGATACAAGGGAAAGAATGTACCTGCGGGTCCGGGATATTCTTCGGCTGTTGGCTTCATCTCTGAAGGAAGGGACTGCCTCGTGGTGCGCCAAGATGCCCCCCAAGAAAAAGCAACCGCTGAGGGTGGAATGACTGGAGAAACGAAGAGGTTGCTACCTGCCCGGAAGACGCATACTGAAGGGAAGAGTGCTGACGCTACTCACTCTGCCGGCCGCGAGGAGGAGGAGATCAGCGGCAGGACGCACATCGGTGAGCAGCGTCTCGTCGACGTGGCAACCAGACCCAAACAACAAACAGTGCCCGGGATGTTCTCTGGCCTAGGACCAGGAGGTAGCAAGAAATCGGCGAGCAAGGACAGAGGCAGTGTTAAAGCCTCCAAAACTGTAAAGGATCCGGTGAGTGCTGGGGGGCAAGTCTTGAGAAGCGCTGCAACCAAAGATACTCTGCCCTCTGAAACTTTAAAGGGGGAAAACAATAACATTAATATGGATAGCATGATCCTTGGGCCAGGCAGCGGAGCTGAAAGGATGGACGAAGCAAGCCGGCTGGAGCGAGTAAACCCCGCATTACAGGGAGAGCTAGATGCTAAGAGCTCCCGAGATTCAAATATATCTGATAATTTCCACGCACTTGGCAAGGTAGCAGGGACCCTGGAGGGGGATACATTTTATTCTCTAACAGACGAGTCGGAGATCTGTAATACCAGTGCAAATGAAGGCACAGATGTGAAAATCACGAAGAGGACACTGACAGTCCTCCTTCAAGACCTGACATACAGAGGCGGGCATCCACTCGGAAGAAGAGGAAAAGCACCAGGGGGAAAGGCAGGGGCTCAGACTCCAATCACAGCCAATTGAGCCAGCTGAAATGGGATTACTCCACCACTCACTTTGGGATGGAGGCGGATGAGACAGAGGAGACTGGAGCACAGCTCGAAGCTGCCAAGTTGTTTTCAGAATCGAAAACTAACACTGAAACCCTTCCATCTATGGGCCTAATTTACTTGACGCTTAAGCAGATGCAAACAGAGGCTCGCCAAGAACATAAGAGGGCTCACATGGCAACAAAGAAACTTCAAGGGGCCATTCAAAAAGTAAATAAAGCTTGCTCTGAAATTGCCGAACGTACAACAGCACTAGAGGAACGAATTGAGGCAGGGGCCGAGGATACAGGACAGCAAGCTATTTCAAATGAAGCCAGAATGATGGACGTGCTATGGAAGCTGGAGGATTTTGAAAATCCTCAGCGACTGAACAATTTGAGACTTCTAGGCATTGAAGAGAACGCAAAGGGCGATGATATTCGCGGATTTGTCTTGCGGCTATTCAAGGGGGCATTCCCAGGATTGGCGCACTGGGACTGGGAGGCAGAGGATCAGAGGGTACACCGATTTCCTCTGATGCTGAAAAAGAGAGGGGGACAAAGTGAAAAACCTAGGGCTATTCTTATTTTTTTTGGCAACTTCCTTTTGGGTCAGGCAGTCTTTGAGAAAGCTAGACCCGATGCGAGGCGGTCAGCAGAGGGGCATTCCTTCTTTGTTAGGCCGGACTTTTGTCACACTACGGTGGAGAGGAGATGGAGGCTCCGTGAGTTAATCACCCCCTTCCAGAAACTGGGCTGCGAGGTGTTTTTAATGAGCCCCGCACGCCTCAAGGTCATTTTTAAGGGAACCTCCAGGGTGTTTACCTCAGAGATACAAGCCCAAGAGTATCTGCAGGAAATCTCGCGAAAATAGTGTAATAACACATTGGTAGCACTTAGCTTTCAATTTGGCAGGGTTTTTTGGGGGCAGTATAAAGACGTCTCCTCTGGTTCCAGACTAGCAAGGATCCTCTTTCTATTTTTTGGGTTTCTCCCTGTTATTGGTGTTTTTTTCCCCCAAGTTTAGAGGGAGCGCGGCTAGGGACACAGCAGGATACATGAGGCATCACAAGTGTCTATGGAGCTTTTTTGCCTAATTGAGGGGTTGGGGGGGGAATGGGCGGGATGATCCAAAGGAGTTTTTATGGGCAAATTTGGCAATGAGTGGAGTGATTTGGACATGTCGGAAACCGAACTTTTGGATGAATGGGTAAGCTCAGAATAGCATCTATTAAGATCTGTGGCTTAAATAATCCCAGGAAAAAACGCAGGGTTAGTGTGATGTCCAATTTCTGAAGGCCAATATCGTGTGCCTTCAGGAGACACATATCGAAGCATGCAGACGGGAGGTTTCAGAGCTGGCAGGTTATTAATTGATCTCCAGCACTTCACAAGGGACACTGACAAGAGGGGTGGCAGTCATGGCCCGAAAAGGGATAGCTAGATTTCCACGGGATAGCTAGGACAAATTGGGAAGATGGGTGATCACCCAGTGATGCTTGGAAAATAGCATGTTTACCCTGTGCTCGGTGTATGGCTCTGTTCTCGACGACCTGGCGCTGTTCGAATGGCTGAATGTTGAATTGGTGGGTTGGCCGCTTCCTTTAATAATATGTGGAGACTTCAACATTAATATTATTTGTCAAAAAGATAAACACGGCGGACAGGGGTACCAAGGCCGTAAACCCAAAGTTTTTAGCTCTTTGTCACAGATATGTGCACTACACAGGTTGTCAGACGTTTTGGCAATGCAAGAACCCAATGACCCTAGCTATACGTATTTCTCTGTGCCACATCAAGTACACGCTAGGCTGGATTATTTTTTTGTGTCGCAGGAGCCAGTGCAGTCTTGCAAAATATGCAAATACCCATGAGTCATGTCCGACCATAACCCTCTGGTATTAGAGGTAAATATCCAAACTAAGCCCTCATCGGTGGCACGATGGACTTTCTATGGAGCTATGCTTAGCAATGAGGGTTTTGTTCAACATATGGAGGTTTGGATCCCCAGGTTCATTGAAGAGAACTTAGGGAGTGCCAATATTGACATAGTGTGGGATGCTCTCAAGGCTGGAATAAGGGGGGAGATGTCTAAGTATGGCTGGGCAATCCAGAGGAAGGAGAAGAAACTTCTGCAAGAGCTATATGCGGAATTGGCAGCCACTGAAACACACCTTATAGAAACGATAGCTGAAAGGGGAGATATGGAGACAGCACAATCTAGAGTATTGGTCGGGAAATCGGCAATCATAGAAATTTCAGCTAAAAAATCTGCGGGGAGATATATGGCTTGGCGTAGCAAAGTATATGAGAGCAACGAAAGGGTGGGTCATGTATTGTCGGTATGCACCATGGAAAAGACAGTGCAAGGGGGAATCGTGGAAATTAGGGACCCGATTAATGGCCTAGTCTCGGAACCGGCGGCAGTTCATTCCGCGCTTCAGAGGTTTTATCAGAGGCTATATATAGAGGATACTCATGCTGAGGATACAGCAATAGAAGAATACATAACTGGCTTGTCTGGGGATCGGCTTTCTCCCAAGGAGAAAGAAAGCCTAGTGGCATCTATAAAGGAGGAGGAGGTAAGAATGGCTATTGGCTCAATACCAGCAGGGAAAGCGGTTGGCACGGACTCAATCTCAGGCGAATTTTACAAAAAATTCACACCATGTCTACTTAAATTTATGTGGGAGATACTTCTAAGGGCTCAATTGGGGGGGTGGCTCCTGAATCTTGGAAGTCGGCTAACATAGTTGTGTTTCCGAAAAAGGGGAAACCCATTATTGATCTGGGATCATATCGGCCGATCACGCTGATTAACAGTGATATTAAAATATACGCTAAAATCCTAGCTAGGAGACTGGCCATAGTTATCAAGAAATTGGTTTCTCCTGTCCAACATGGATTTGTCCCAGGGAGTGGCACAATTGACCATATATGGAGGACTATCGCCCTATTTGATTCCTCAAAGGTTACCGGAGACCCTATGGCTTTAATCTTGTTAGATCAAGAAAAAGCCTTCAATAGGGTCTCCTGGTCTTTTCTGTGGGCAATTTTGGAGAGGAAAGGTTTGGGCAAGGGGTTTATCAGTGCTATACAGACCATGTACTGGAGCCCACTGCCAGAGGAGCTGTGATGGGTAACATGTCTGATATAATTAAGATTTCGCGTGGCACACGACAAGGGTGTCCCTGCTCCCCCTTGTTGTTCGCCCTTTATATCGATCCATTAATTAGGAAGATAGAGGGAAATGAGGGTATTCGGGCTATGCATAACAAGGGAGGTTATACCAAGATTTTAGCTTATGCAGAAGACCTGGCCATAATTACTCCTAGCCAGGGGAATGCCCTCATAGAAATTGAAAGAGAGGCAAGCTACTTTGGCGGTATCTCGGGGTACCAGCTCAATCATAGCAAAACACAAATCGTGACGAATAACAAGGAACAATTAGATGATGATCGAGTAACCCCGAATGCTAGATATTTGGGTGTGGAGGTCACGGCAAATGTAGAGAAAATCGTTGAATTAAATTTAGGACCACTACTCCGGAAATTTAAAACAGATTTTGCCAGAATGAATAATCTGAAATTCACACTGATGGGTAGAAGTAATGTTATCAAAATGGTGTTTTTACCAAAAATGTTATACCTTTTTAGAGCCATCCCCATGGAGATTGATAAGTATTGGTTCCAAGCTCTAAATCAGCTGATTTCAAGATTTTTATGGGCTGACCAACGCCCCCGAAGAGCTCTCAAATTCATGACTCTTCCAAGAGACCGGGGAGGTTGTGTGGTTCCAAACTTTCAACTGTATTACTGGGCAGCAATGATTCAACAGATGGCAGAACTTTTGGGAAGGGACAAAGCAGAACCAGAGGAGGAGCCGACCGTCTCCATATATGAATTAATATTTGGAACGGAGGCTAGAGGCTGTCTCATGCGCCATATGGATTTTGCTTACTTCAAGAGGGTCAGATTCAAGCTCTTGATTGGTGCTTTCAAGGTCTGGACAGCACTTCGGAAGAAACTTGGTCTTAGTGGGGTTCATAGATACACCCCTATGCTTAATAATAACTCACTCCCAGCTATATTTCATAACGGATATATGAAGTATTGGGATGAGAGGGGAGTGAAGAGAATCGGGGACTTAGTTGAGGAAGGGGAGATATATCTTTTTGATACAATCAAAAAGAAATACGGGCTGGGGAACGGCCATTTGTTTAAGTATTTACAAGTAAGGGACTTCTTGGCTAAAAAATAAGGAGGAATAGTCGGCTTCTCTAGGGTCCCTCTGTTGGATATATTGCTGAGATCCCTGCCTACATTGGCTACAATATATAAGTTGTTAAATAAAGAAATGGGAGATGATTTGGCAAAACATATGAACCGCTGTCAGAACCTCCTACAAGCTGGGACTGGGAAATGCGAGGACTCGCTCCTCCTAGGTCAGACAGCATTTATCTCGGCTAACCTTCAGGTACAATGCTTTAAAACCTGACTTAACTTATATTTCACGCCAGCATGAATATCTAGGTGGGGTGGATCCTCAGGCCTCCATTGCCCACAATGTGGGTGCTCCGCTGCTGACAGTGTCCATATGTTCGCAACCTGCCCCAAACTTGATTTCTTCAGAACGAAGATGCTAAGCGGCTGGGAGAAATGCTGGGATTTGTCATTGATCTGACCCCCCAGGTGGTAATCCTAGGTGTGAGTAATCAGGATATGCCTTGGTTGACCCAGATTTTTGTGTTCACAGCTACGACCGTACTAAGACTCTGTCTGGCCACTGTCTGGTTAGACCTTGAACCTCCTTCTGTACACCACTGGCTGGGCAGACTCCTCGCAGTATACCAGTGGGAGATGGCGGTGTATGAACAAAGGGGACATAAAGCCCGAAAAAGAGGTTTTGAAATCTGGGCTCCTTTAAGGCTGTGGATTAATGGGGTTGAAGGAGTCACGGAACACAGCCTGGGATAGTAGGGCAAGCCCTCATTCAATGTATATACAGGAATATGACCCTGTCGTTTTCTTGGCTTTTCTTCTCTTTGCTTTTATCTTCTGTCTCTTTTTTTGCATTGTGCTTCTTTTTTCCAGTTCTTTTGCCTAAATCTATATGTTTCATAAAAATCTGATTTCATCTTCAATCTGTTTTGGATCAGGGTGGGGAGGGGGGAGGGTTCCGACAGGAAGGGTGTTAAGTTAATTGCTGTATTTACTTTTGTGGAATACATGTTAAAAATACTTGAATAAAGACCTTTTAAAAAAAAATAACTATTACCTGCATCCCAAGCTATTTGTATAGCTTTGGGGGTCAGAAATAGGCTGAATTGTCAAAACTGTAGCAGTGTGCAGGTTAGTACTGGTGTAGGTACTGTCATTGGCAGTGCTGGCAGTTGCAATGGGTGGTGCAAGCTGCAGAGGCCTCCTGACTAGAACCCTGGCACGCATTTCTTCTACAAATTAAGCACCGCCTAGGGGTGCATCTCCTTAGTCTGTGCTGCAGGGGCACAGGACCCCTGCCCTGGAGGGCTTTGAAGACAATACACATAGATTTGAAGGCTATCCTCTGTTTCAGAGGAAGCCAGTGATGTTCCTTCATCACATTGGATGCAGCTGATCTTCAAGGTCTGTTAAGTGCCAGTTTGGCCACTGACGTGTGGACTCTGTATACTCTGTTAATCAGATAGTCCGGTGCTCATAATAGTAGAGTGTTGCAGTAGTCTAGCCTGTGCACAATTTGTTATTTTGCTTGGGCTGGTAGTAGTGATATAAGTTTCCTTAGACCGCGTAGAAGCGCAAAATAAATGCTACAGCATTATTAGCTTAAGTGTAAATTAAATATGTATTTAGAATATTTATTTAATATTATTAAAATTATATTAATGTTAATATTAATAAATATTAATATTAGTACATATTTATTTAGGATATTTATTTAGAAGTAAACCATTTTTCTTAATATTTCAATGAAAAACACCACTGAAAGCATAACATGTATAATTATTTAGTATGCAAAAAGAATTATTAAAATATATGAACAGAATCAATGTAAGTTATTTATGTTCATAAATAGTAACACTTTTTTAATTAAAAAAAGATTCTTAACATATTTTATAGTAAAAAATATTTTTTTATATAATAAATAATAAGAGCTTTGTTTTTGAGTGGTTCAATTTATAACCCTTCAACAAGGAGAATGCTTGGATTTCATCTAGGGCTCCTTGCATATTGGCTTTTTCAGCTTTCAAATACAAGATAATGTAGTCAGCAAAAAGTGTTATTTCTCCCATCCTCTCTAGGGGTGGAGCTACTAAAGGCTTATTACTAAGCCTTGCTGCCAATGTTCAATTAAAAAAAGTAAAAAGAATTGGAGATATAGGGCAACCCTGACCAGTGCCTCTTTTTGTTACAACTGAACCAATCTCTTTCAAGTTTATCAATATTTTAACTTCAGCACCTTGATATATGTTCTGAAGCATTCCAGGAAAGCCAAATTTTGCCTGAATAAATAGTAAAGCCTCCCAATTCACTCAATCAAAAGCTTTCTTTCCATCAATCATCAATGCAGCCACTTTTAATTCATTATTAGAAAAGAAATTGATAGCTTTAATCAAGAAATTTGTGTCAGCAGCCATCAATCTAGATGGTCAAAAGTAGGAGTGTGCGGTAAACTCCGCTCCGGTGGCAGAGTTTGTGGAGTTTTGCCATCCTGTGCTCCGCTTGGAGCAAAGACTCCGACAGCCACCATGTGACGGAGGTTACCGGCACCCACTCCTAACTATTGGAAAACTGTAAACGCAATATAACTGAGAAATGTAGTTTTTTCTAATATTTGGCCTTCGGCCTAGCCAACCACTGGCACGACAACTACAAAATGCATTGTTTCAATCCCAAACTAGGTGTGCAAGTTGTTGTGGTCTACCTCCCAAGATCTGTTTTCAGAAGCGGACTTGACCCACAGCCAGGGGAGGAACAGAGGAGCCTGAAGTGGAAGAGAATGGCCTGTGGTGGCTGTATCGTACCCATAAAGTGAAGGAAGCAGAAAGCTCTACAGGAAACAGGGGCATCAACCACAGCAGACATGGTGCAGTGAAACAGGCACAGCGGTGGTCTATATGTGAGATGGTATATACATCCCTGGATCCAGGAAGCAGGTACAGTGACACTGCCCATAGGTGAAGGAAGCACAGATATTAAAAGAGAGATCAGGTCCATGTGCCGGACGGATACCGGTATAGAAGGAGCTTTCATATCTGAGAGTTTATGATGGGTGTCTCTGTGTATATGCAGTGCATATATTTGCATATCCTGTTTTCTAACAAACACATTGTTGTTACATCTGAAATAAACTGGTAGTATAACTACTACCGTGGCCCAGCCCTTAGTCTGCCTTGTCCTCTTTTTCGTGTTCACATTTTTTTCCATGGTGGGGTTTGCTGCCCCCAGAATTCCCTGAACCTGTGTTGGTTTGGTTTGAAGTGCAGGTGTGCTGCAGATCTCTGCTTCATTGCCACAGCAACCTGTCTGTGGCTGCAGGGGACACCATAGGCTGCAGGCACAGTAACTGGTCCCGGGGGCAGACCGTTTTCCCGAGCACTTCCTGCCGTCTGGCCCCCTCCATTGCCACGAAAGATGTCATTCCCCCGATGCATGAGGCTGTGCACTGCTGACACTCCGCCAGTTGTTGTTGTCGAAGTTAGAGAGGCAGGGGCCCTCTTGTGGCAGAGAAGACCTCTCTCCATGTGAGCGGCCCGTGGTGGCATGGCCACAAATTGGAGAGGATTCGAGTCCCCACGGCTAGTGAAAAATGGCTCAGTGCTGCCCGCAGCTCCCTCCCCAGGGCCTGGCTCCAGGTCCAGATGGGGCTCTGCAGGGGAGACCCCCAGCCTGCTGCTGCAGAACTTTGACGGCTTGATCAGACAGACTACTGGTGCGTGGGCCACCGGGACAATGATACAGCGCACCGCCTACTCGGATCCACCAGGGGCTTCGGGCCGCCTCCCTCGCACAACCTGAGCCAGAGCCGTGGGATGTGGGAGCACCCTGCCCTTGCCAAGGACCCACAGCTGGGGAGGACTGCCAGTGCCACGAGTTGAACTACCAGATCCAGGCCGGCCTGGTGCAGAACATGGTCAGCAAGGTAAGTGGTACCCCAGAGTTATGTGACCTGTCATGACCCCTCTTGTCCAGAAACAGCCTTCAACATACTCCACTTATGACTAAACTCTTCTTATGCCTATAGCTACATATGTTGAATGGTGAGCATGTTGAGTGTCTTCTTAACAATTAGAACAAATGTCGAAGCTGATGATTGTGCTGTGAAGAGTCTCACAAACCTGTGCTTTGAACTGCCACATGTAGTTATTTTTCGTTAAAATGGCGCTATATGAGGATGCTTGTGTGTTTTAGACTGGTTTACACCCTTCCAATATGGCGCTACCATGTAGAGTCCCTGGATCCTTCAGGTAATGCTGTCCTTTTTCAGATTCCAGCATTTCCGATTCCAGCCACCATCTTGGTTAAGACCGACATAAAAGCAGCCACGCCGAGTGTGGATTATTCAGCGTCTTACCTGAGCCTTGCTCATGCCCCTGAGGGAGCGTTGCTGTTCCTGTACTCTTCGGATTTGGCCTTCTACACTCTGTAGGCCTTTCAATTTTCAAACTTCTGCGCAGGTAAGGAGTTTTCAATTTCTTGTAAAAGGGAAGTTGCCCGTACGCGATTGTGCGCTGGAACTCGGTCCAATTTCACTGCTCCGTGGGAGTGACTCGAGGGCAATTGGTATTGAGTGAAACTAACGACTGTGTCAAGGCTACTACAGCATTGCTGCATAACAGAGTTTAATGTTATTTGATTTCCAAAACAAATCATGTTGTTATAGGAGCAGTGACTTGCCAATTGAAACGCTTAAAGCAGAGACTTGCCAAGTGAAACTCTTAAATGTTTCCGCTCTGAGAAAATATCGCATTGGCATACTACTTTTTGAGATACCAAGAACCAGAGAGTGCTGTAGACATTGTATGATGAGAACCATAGGAGGAAATTTGTAGATATTAAAGGCTAATCTTTGATGACTTAAAGCTAACTACTCGATGAACATTATTACATTTTCTTGGAATGCCAGAGGAAGGGTTTGTGCATGGTGCATTTTTCCTCACTTTCAGTCACAGTGCACTTATATTTCTTTAATACCACAGTAGCATGCAAATGTATTACTGTGTTGGCTATATCATTACTTACACGGTCTGGTGACCTTCACACTTTGGCATCTAACTTATCTCTTTGTCTCATTCTTTTTCTGTTCACTTATCTGAATATTCTTTTCAAAGGTGACGGTATTTAAATACGAAGCTTTTTAATTCCTTTTTAATCCCTCTTCATTTAATTGTGCTTGTTTAAATATTGCTAACATCAAGACTAGACAGGAGAGATGGTATACATTCTGTGTTTGCTTATTATTTACAGATAGTACCTGTATCTGAGGTGGCTTTTTCCTGAAGAAGGCATCTTTATGCTGAAACGCACGTAGAAACCACCTGGGAGCTGAAGTCGCTTCACGACACAGATACATTCTTGTGTACTAATAGCCTACATATAAGGCTTATCTATAGAAAATGTATAAGGCAATCATTTGTGTCATGAAGATAAAAAATACATCAGAACATATATAGATTATCCTGTTTGATGAATTCTCAAGTGTTGATTATATTTGTATATGTAACATTTTTCCTGATTGTCTAGTTTGAATGCTGAGATAGATGTGATGTGTATGTGGTTTGCTTCATTTTTTATGTTTGAATAAGGAATACTTTATTATCAATAAATAACTATTTTTATACCTTTCTACATACATTGATTTATGTCTCTCTTGATTTTTAACTTGTCTTTGTTATTATAATTGCTGAAGTTGCCCTAGAAATTTACAGTATGTATTATTTCCCTGCCTAGAGAAACTTCCTATTAGTAGCAGGGGGCCCTTTATCTTTACACTTGATGACCTAAAGCAGCCAGACAAAAATTGGTGGAAGACTAAGAGCCATATCAAGCTAAAGTGAACAAGAATTAATGTAACACGGATATAGAACTCCTAAGTCAAGTAACTTGTGAATCCAGAGTTTTTGCCATTGGTGATTCTCAGTCAAGACCATATCTGCATTTCGCTTTTTACAGAAAATAATCATAGATATATAACATGATATGAGCATATGTTTGTGGAGACGTATTGCAGTAAAACTAACAGATTCAAATGCTCTGGTCTAGGTCTCCCTCTCCGAAGTACCCTCTCTAATTCCCTTCCCCTCATCTGGCTACTCTGATTCTCTGTGCAACTAAGCCTGAGCCGGAACTACCAGAAGGTGGGCCTCTTGAGGGCACTGCTCCTGAGGAGTTGGCGAATCTTGACATGACCTCATTCATCTACTGGAAATGTCAGATATCAACATGCTAAACCTGTCCTGGCGAATGGAAGGATTTCATTTTGAGTCTGGAAGAATATCTTGTCTTTCTATATAGTGCAGCATGCCGCCATTTTGAGATCTATTCAACATGAGCTGCAAATACTAGGGGTGGAAGGAATGAGTTCCACCCAAGCCTCGTCAAAAGCTGTTCTGATCCTTATGGATAATTGCTCGCATTACCTGCATCATTCGTGCTGCCTATACTTCAGTAAATGGTTTATAAATAGCATTTAAAAGACTTACTGGTCGAGAAAAGTTGACATTAAAAACTGGCTTTTATTTCTTAAGAAAACTTACTTCAATTGATTCTTTAAAAGAATGGGGAATATCGATTCCTATCCTGAATTGTTTAAACAAATCTGTTAAAAATGGTAAGAGTTCAGCCACAAATTCTTTCTACACTTCGGTCGGGATACCATCAATCTCACATGGACAACATCAACCTTCTTGATCCCCACCAATCGGGTTTCAGAAAAGGCTACAGCACTGAGACAGCGATCCTCAACATCACAGATGATATTCATAAGTCACTTGATACCGATCACTGCTGCATACTCATTCTCCTTGACCTATCGGCAGCCTTTGACACGGTAGATCACCAACTTCTCATCAAGGCCCTACAAGAAAGGGTAGGTGCCGATGAGATGGTCCTCCGCTGGTTCACCTCCTTCCTCCATAACCGGTCGCAAAGGATAAAAATCAAAAACTTTACCTCCGACCTTCACCCCGTCATCAGGGGTGTGCCCCAAGGTTCAGTGCTCTCACCACAACTGTTCAACATATACATGGAACCCCTCACCACCATACTTAAAAATGCTAATATCCCCTTCCACCTATATGCTGATGACACCCAGATCTATCTGGAAACCTCCTCCCAGACGACATCCTCAGACTAAACAACACCCTAAAAGAAATTCAACACTGGCTGTCCCAAAATCACCTTAAACTCAACCAGTATAAAACGGAGATCCTCCTCATCTCCAACAAAGAAGAGAACCCACAAATTGCAGAATGGCTTAAAGCTATGGATGCTCTAAACGGTAATCTCACCCTGGCTAACTCCGTAAAATCACTAGGAATCACCCTGGACCCTAAACTGGACATGGCCAAACACATCAAAAACTCTGCAAAGACTGCCTTCCTCAACCTGAAACTTCTCTACAAAATTAAACCATTCATCCCTACCAAAGACCTCAAACAAGCCACCCAATCACTGGTGCTATCCAGACTCGACTATGGTAACGCAACCTTAACCGGCACCACAAAAACCCACCTAGCTCCCCTCAAAACAACCCTCAACGCAGCAGTCAGAATGGTCACCGGAATCAGGAAATACGACCACATTTCACCAGCACTAAGAGAACTAAAATGGCTCCCAGTTGATCAGCGGGCTTACTTCAGAACGGCTTGCATCACGCACAAAGCCCTACACACAGGAAAACCGGACTATCTGGCCGCCAAACTCAAGAGGGCAGGTCAGACAAGGAACCTCAGGAGCTCCAACTCCCTCCTTCTCATCCCCATGAAAACACGCAAACAAAAAACCGCTGCTAGGTCATTCGCTGGAAACGCGCCCAAATTCTGGAACTCCATCCCAGCAGATATCAGAACTATCCTGTCCTTCACAAAATTCAAAACACACCTAAAAGCCCTCCTCCTCAACCGCTCCATCCCGAATGGATAACCGCCGCCCTCACGCCAACCCTGACTCCGTTGCTCTTTGACTTTGCATCAAACTGATCCACCTCAGCCCGCTTCTAGTCAAGTGTGCATAAAATGAGGTTGCCTCAGGACTCTCGGACTACCTCAATAAAGCATTCAACAAGGCTACCTCAGGACTCAACTACTACCTCAAGAATCCTCAGCACTCTTGGACTTCCGAACTTTATGTTTAAGACTGCTCTACTATGTAACTCTTATGAAACTCTGCTGTAAAGCGCTCCGATACCCCCGGGTCAGGTCAGCGCTATATAAAACTCCTAAAATAAAATAATAAATAAAACATGCTTTTGCACTAGGCTTATCTTCTCTACATAGGCAATAGTTATTTTTTCCAATAGGCTATTTTTGGGAATTTCCATCAAGTTAGTTAATTCAAGTAAACTAAAATATTGCTCGATTTTCACAGGAAAAACATGATCTCTTTTCTCATAGAAATATAAAAAGGTCTCTGCAATTTCATCACTGTTGTATGTTCAAGCTTTAGTGACTGGATTAACAATCTTGCGGATTACATTATTGTTCTTCTTAATTTTTGAAGATCAAGCGAGGAGTTTACTAATCTGTTTTCTTTCTTCATATGTTTCTTGCCGATACGTTTTTTTGTTACAAATTTCTTCAGCCAAGCAGAAATCCCTAAGATTTTGTGTTACTACATCTGACTCATCCTTTTTTCCCCATACTTTGATCATCTAAACTAAAATTAAGGGCTCCAAAGGCCACTCTAGCCATATCCATAGTTGTCTGCAACTCCACTATTCTCGAGGAACATGCCCTATTTAATTTTTAGGCACTCACCTGCCACCTAAAAGTAGCTTTGAAGGTCTCCTAAACTACAAAATCAGGGACCAAGTTTCCAATTAATTAGGAAAAATTACTTGATAAAAGCTCTAGTTTCCTCTAACCAGGTTTGGCCAGCTAATAATACATTTTCAAATTGTTCTCCACACCTTGCCCTAGGCTGGACATCTAATTCAATTTCCACTAAGACAGTGGAGTGGTCTGAAAAGGCATTAGACATGTAGCCGTTGAGGCTCTACTGATCGATTGTGAAACCAAAAAATAATCTAAGCTTGATGTGGTATTAAATCGACGCAAAAAGCAAGAACATTGTCAAAAACTGGATGCTCTAAATACCAGGGGTCCACCAATGCATAATCCTACTTTAAACTTGTTAATAGACATGGGGATTTAGGCTTAAGCTGTTTTTTTGCACTATTCAAAGTGTCCA
The DNA here is from genome assembly GCA_963921515.1 of Calotriton arnoldi. NCBI lineage: Eukaryota > Metazoa > Chordata > Amphibia > Caudata > Salamandridae > Calotriton > Calotriton arnoldi. The sequence goes on from CAWUFW010001189.1 coordinate 1,593,889, forward strand.
AATTTAAATTCTGTATAAAATTAAAATCGCTCCCAAAAATTAAAGATACTACTGAGTCGATAGACAGTTTATAGAGTTGTTTGAGAGCCTCTATCTCATCCTCTATTGGACAATAATAGTTAATGAAATTAAAAAAGGGCCCTTCTCCTCAGACCTTAAGCCATACTCATCTACCTTGGTGATCTCTCTTAATATATACGATGTGCCAGTTGATATTAGATGATAAATAAATTGCCACCCCATACCACAGCCCTTGAAAATGAATAAAAAGCATGAGAAATTCTTCTAGGTATCATTATTTTGAGATTGTTAGACTTAAAATTAGTTTCCTGGAAAAGGAACCCCTCAGCTCTGAGTGAACACAGCTAGATCATCATTAAGCCATATTTGCACCCATTCAAAAGGCCATTGCATGTAACAACCTTAATTATGTGGGCCATTACAAAAGATTGCTTATAGCAAATTTCATAAGTTAAAAACAGCTTCTGACCCCCAAGCCTTCTTCAAGACTAGAAATAGGCAAAACCACTACTCTTACTCCCTTGCTTTGTCTACTATCTCAACTGCTCTCAACTGCCACACTGCTCATTTTCTGCTTCTGTTCTACCCCCCATGACTACTGCTCCATGACTACTGCCCATCTTCCTGTTCAAGCCTTTAAAGGGGGACATACGCACCTTATCCCCTAAACCAGCACTCAAGCTACCTGGTGTCATGTTGCTGTACCTTGTGTCACTCTTCTCCCTCACAATTAGGATACCACACCGCCCCTCAGTCTCCACTCAAAAACCCAATGTGCAAATAATAATCACAAATACAAGAAGCCGAAAAGCCAAAGTCCAAGTTAAACCAAACCTGAGAACAGAACCAAATAAACCGTAAAAAGCAGAATCTTCACCAAGTATGTCAGAGGGGACAACATACACCTGTATCTCACCCCCCACCTGACTTTGGACTTTTGATAGCAAGTCCTGGGCCTCTTTTACAGATGACAAAAGATGAAACAGCCCCTTAACATGTATTTTAATCTTGGATTGTTGGGCAAAGAAAGCCTGCATACCACTGATTTAAACTTTTCCATGATGACTTGAAATTCCTTTCGATGTCTTGCTGCTGAGATTGACATATCCAACTAAATACGGAAGTGCTGGTTCTCTGACTTTCTTTTAATTGCTGCAGAGAGGATCTGGTCCTTAATTCACTAGTCAGCAAAATGTACGAGGATGGTACGTGGGTACTTTGAGTTGGGAACACGCTGTGCAGGAATCCTATGTGCCGTCATGATTGATTAATCACTCGAATATTCTGGCAAAATATGTGACTTGACCAAAGCCTCAACCAAATGGACTGGATATTTGAAGATCCCTTGATTCTCACTGTCTTCCAGGATACCAGCGAATCATAAATTAGATCGCCTAGCCTGGTTTTCAGATCCTTGATTTTACTCAATAGATTGCATACCCAATAAATTCTTATTCAGAGACACACACTTGTCCTCCAAATCAGATATTCGCTGCTCAGCCTCTTAGAGTCTGATCAGTATCTGTGTGCCATAATTCTAGCTAGCTTCTGATGTATAGCAGCAATTTCCTGTGACTGGGACTGTTTTAAATCTCTAATCTTGGACAGCATAGTCTCAACAAATGAATCAATGACTCAGATCAAACACTTGACTTAGCTTGCCCTGGCCCTCGATCAGACCCTCCTTGCTGCGGGGTGTCTCCATGTCCTAATATTGTCATGGGTCCGCAAGACCATTTACAAGTGGTGCCCGAGCCATTTATGGACAAAGTCAGGCCCTGTATTAATCCATTTCCTGGATTTAAAGAAGAGACCATATTTGCTGATGTAACGATTAAAGTTGAGTTGGTTGCTTCCAGGTCACCTGTGACTGCCTGGCTAGCCACTTGTACCTCAGGTTTCTCAAATCTAGTTTTGACCTTCTTTGCAAACAATGGATAATCCTTTGGGCCAGTACCACTATTCTGATCCAATGATAGCTGGCTTGAGTAGGTAGATAGGCCAGTTGATTGGTCACCCCCTACTTCTGGGTCAATATTTTATTGTTCAGGAACTACCAACCCAGGGTCAGACACTTCAGCAGCCAAGTTCTTAAATGAGAAATTGGGCTCTGTACGTTCCTCCTTAGTGGGATCTAAACTTATCCGGGCATTTCTTGTGGCACTCTACTCATTAGAGTTAATTTTTTAGATCTACCTTTTGCCAGCCTCCCCTAAATGGCATGCTTTTTCCTTTAGTGGGTAGGGACCACTGTGCTGCTGATGCCAGAGGACACCCTTGAATGCTGCTGTCTCATTATATAAAATAGGGCTCAGTCCAGTGAATGCAAAAATATGGAGGGGGTAATATGGAGTTCTTATTGGTATAAGAACTCCACAAATAACATGCCAGCCCCAAGGAGAGTGTCCATCCACATCGACTTCTTGTGACCACTCACCTCTGTGCTCACAAGTCCTTTCCTCAAGCAAACTCCAGCGTTCCAGGCAATATGAAACAATATCAATCACAAAGGCACAGCAGCCCCATAGGCCTTTTTGAACCAGAAGTTGACTAACTCTCCAAGCCACAGAGTTGGAAGGGGTAAGAGCCTCATCGAAACCTCCTCAGACATCAATGAAAGCGGAGCCAGATGTAGGAGAGCGGGTTATGATTGAAACACTGAGAAAGCAGCACTGAGATGCCGGGCTCTATCGAGCTTTTGTCCAGTGTGTCGCACCACTGTTCATTGATTTGTGTACTTAAGCACACTTTCCAAGTCCTCTCTAGCAAAGGGACAGCTGCCAACTCTGTCTCAAAATGCCCCTATGAACACAGCTGAAACTGTCAGTCAGGGCCCATCTTGCATCTTCACCACAGCGGTGAGAGATAGTCGGAAGAGCAAGCTAGCAATAGTGCATGTTGGCTCCATCTGCCACCAGTCCCCAACATTAAATTAATTAATTCATACTTTTTAAAAAGTTACAATAAATTCATTTAATTTAACATTAGGGTTTTGCCTTACCAGTGGTTGGCCATGTGTAGTGCTGGACTTACTCCAACTCTGAGTTGCACTGAGTTACTCTTTTAGTCTTTTTTGGCTGTAGTAACTATGGAATTGCAGTTTCTCAATAGCAATGGACTTACTCTTTTGTAGGTGGGTGCATGTCCCTCCATAAACCCCTCCTTTTTTCTCCCTAAACCCCTACTTACTCATTCCCTAACCCTTCCCATTTCATGATAAGTATTCCTCATTTTCCAGCCTCTCTCCCCTTTCTCTCCCACATTTACTAATAGAATGTATACTAACTCTGTGTATAAATGATGGAGCATCAAAGACGTACACTTCTGCATGTATGTTAGTGAACAGCGTTTTGTAGTGCATTAGTAGTACTATTGCAGTGCTACAAAACATGCTACAAAATAAAGTTATGAACAGGCCCTTATTTTACCTTACTGTCTCTTTCTGTTTGTTCTTCTTCATATTATCGATGCTTTCCTCCTCCTGCCCTCACTGCCCAACCCATCCATATCGCCTACACCATTTCTATTTTGATCAATTATGCTGATCTCTGTAAATGTTCCCCTAACCGATTATAATATATATATTTCCCTCACCTCATCCTTAATCACAATTAACTTACATGCATTTTGGTAAATTGCTGCCACACCTGTATGTCTAAATTGTTTCGATGGTGATTCTAACTGAGTTGTCTTATGTGTTCTACTGTTGACAAGTATTTCTTCATTTGTTTTTTTATATTCTAGAACTATTTATAAACAATCACATGATTGTGTTGCATATCCTATACATTTATAATGCTGTGTGTCATTCAAGAGAGATAAATCTTTCACAGACAAGAGTCATAAAGCTCTTTCAAATTTCTACTTGTGAGATATGAAGTCATATAACAGGTAAAGGAATTTCCAGAAGATTAAAGGTGGATATCAAAAGCAACAAACTAGAAATGTATCCTCTTTTGATTGGTACTTGACATTGAAATAGGTTACTCAAAATTTTAAATACTTACAGGATTCCACAAATAATTGAAATTATTTGATAGTTGTAGTACTGGTTTTATGCTGGATTATTTGATGGTGGTGCTTAAAAAACGCATGAATGACCCAAAGTTAAAGTTTAGAGATTTCAGTTTGATAGTTAGATGGCAACTAGAATTGTCAGTTTCTGTAGGAAATGCAACATATGGAGGAAAATCAATTGGTTGGATTCCCCTCCCCTCAAAATGAGGAAAGATTGGTGGCAAATATTCTGCTAGTGGATTTTACTCTGTATTTTGCATTTTCTCAGGAAATTGAATCATTTTCCGATAACGCTGCACATTTAATAAGACCTTTATCTTGTTTCAGATTTTTGCTTTAAGTGTTGTTAATATTTCATGATTTAAAAAGGCAGAACAAAGCCCTCTCCATAGGAGAGAGATCAATAAATGTGCCAAAAAAGCCTTGGGGAATGATAGAAGATTATTAGGGTAACAATGGACTTGTTAAACAAAACATGTGATTGGCACATAGAACTAGAAAATAACAAGTTCATAACTACTGAGGTAGTGAGTTTCCAAGATAAATAAAAGAGTAATTCATTTAATGGCATTTGGTACACATTTTTGAATTTTATGACCAAAGAAGATGCTACTTGCTGTGATACTTTTGAATTATAAAGGAATAGCTGAATGCGGTATGGCTTGCAAAGATCTACCAATTAGTTGATACTTTTCAAAAAGAAAATATTGAAGAATAAATACTCTTCTGTACTCATTTAAATATTGTTTTCTTTCATTCCCAGATCTCTTCTCCAGAATCCACCCTCTTCTTCTGTGTTTTTGCTAATTAAATTATATCATAAATATTTAACTCAGTTTTTGTTCACTAATCAGTGTTTGGTCAATGTGCTATAGAAATAAAAAAAGTGAAACAGGATGTTTGTGGATGAACAATATGGAAAGACTGAAGAGAGCTTAGTAAGCTATTTGGCATCCTGATCGAGTTTTGTGGGCCCATAATGAACTTGTTTAAAGTACATCAGAGTTGTATAAGTCAACACATAGCTAGACAAAAGTATGAGTGATGACATACAGATAGTAACTATTTGGACCCCGCAAAAGAGCTTCTACTTTGATCTAATAGGCGCATACTTTGTCTATGGGATGGCAGTCATTACCTAAATGTGTCCAATCCTTTTTGGTTTTGCCATGTAATTTTGCTTTTAGGGGCATAACTCAGATTTTAATTAATAACCCAATACTTATCATACAGAGGTCCTCAGTATCCTACTCTATCTTGTCTCTGCTGTAAAGCTATTAGGGATTTGATTTACAAAAGGAAGTTTCATTTGAAATCCCAGCATAGACCAAAATCATTAGATATATCAAGGTGAAATCCTACTTCACAATGCACAAATAAGCATAGTAATTGGAAATTTGCATTCCAAATCTTGTTAGTCACAATGGAAAGGAGCATGAAAGGATCTTTTTCCACCATATGGTGACGTATAATATTTTTCAAATCATGCGGTTCGAAAGCATTCAATGGTGGCTGACTGCATAAAGCAGGCAGTCACCATTCACAAACTGGAAGATGCTTATGACTGTGGACAGAGGTTTTCTCAGGGTTGGCCTTGTTCCCTCTATGTCCTTTTCAGTAAAGTGACATTATTTGTGATTCTGTGCCCCTTCTCTCTTTAAGGGATTTTAATTTACAGTAGTAGTTCCATGTGTACTTGATCCCAGTAATGAAGGCCTGCTGCCTTTTGTAGCCCTCTGACAGGACATTTGCTGCTGTGAACACTAATAATATTCATGAAGGAGATCGTGTGTACCTGAGTGCAGTCCATTAGTGCATACTGCACTGCGCAAATGGATAGAATGATTGCAGACTAACACACTATGTCAGCTTTGCACTGCAACCAGTCATTTTAGTAAATCTGTCTCTTTGTATTTAGCAATTGCTTTTAAATGATACACTTGTCCACTAAAGATCATTCAATAGACTGTTGAGATTACAGACATAAATATTCAAAGCTTAATCAAATGGGATGTCAAAAAGACTGTCAGCACTGCAGATAGCTCAATCAATACAAGCAACACTGTTTATTTACTGTTTGGTTTTCTCAAAACTAGGAACACAGTTATAAATGAAAAAGTTTAAGGTATCGTGAAACTTCTCGATGGCTCCATTATTTTTCATTTTGTTTCCATCGTCTCAGCAACTGATATATCTAAATAGAAAACAAAGTACTCCACCAGGATGGCAAAAACCATGGGCTCCACCATGGCACTCTAGTGGATCATCTGCCATGGTTCAGGTAAGACCCTAAGAGTGTGCCTAAGGAGAGCATGGTCGATATGCCTGAGCCGTGTACCTTGTGGAAGGACTGCAAACTGGGTATTAGGGAAGTAATTGGAGTTGTGCTTGTTATATGTATTGGTTGTTATGCATCAGCTCAGCACATGGGTGATGTGAAGTTCAAAGTCACAAGGCCCTAACTAGGTCCATGTTGATGTGCAGCCAAGTCTAAAATAGGTGGACCAAATCAATATTGTAAATCAGGCAGCTGAAAACTGAAAACTTGTACTTTGATTGACTCCTAGTTGGTTGATATATACCCAGGAGATTCATAGCTAATAATTGTCACAAGCCTAATTACAATATCAAACTACATATCACTTAGCCTTCTTGACATAATGGCTGTCTGTGAAAAATACAGAGTTCTATTAAAGAACTAGAGTGTTCACCTTGTTCACAGAAATTATATACACAGGCAGCCATGATGCTTAAAAATTGTTTTAGAATCATTTAAATTTCTGCGGAAAAAGCTAAATATGTTAATGAAAATGATTTCCATCTCTGCAGCTACAACGCCCTGAAATGAATGAGTTTCCCCCCAAAAAAGTGCTTTCACTGTGTTTGTATTGAAAATATATAAAGTATTCCTAGGCTATGAAAATTGTGTCGTCTATGCCAGTTTTCTATGCGTTTTTGAAATGGTTGCTTTGCCTGAATGGCAGTATTACTTATTCTAGGAAAATGCCTCTTTTTGCATGATCACATCTGTTTTTTGGAAACTCTGTGCACTGGGATTCTGCTAACCAGGCCCCAGTGTTTCTCCTCTGAACCTCTAAAACATGTTGAAATTGGCTGGACTCATAATTGTCATATTTAACTTATCTATAAGTCCCAAGTATATAATTCCAAGTATACCCAGGGCCTGTAAGTTAAATGTCACTAGTGGACTGCAGCACCCATTGTGCCACTACAGTGGCAGTGCCAACATGACTATGGCTAAACAGTTTAGTATGCCTGCGTAGTTCTAAAACTTCTAATAACCCCTTTTAATAGGCCCAAACACTCCTTTTAAATATTAATGTAACCCCTAAGTAGCCCTTAATGCCCGTAAGGCAAGGTGTATGGTATTTTCAAAGTAGGACATGTAAACGTTTAATGTTAGACATGTTCTTACAGTGACAAGGTCATATCCAATTTTCACTCCAGCAGGGATATCTGTTCATGGGGAAAGCATTGGGATACAACATTACATTTATTAATGTGCTATCCGCCTAGGAAACAGTTACAAAGTTCATACTTCCACTTTTTAAAATGTATCTTACAAGCCTAATTCACTGGCAAATTCAAACTTGTAATAAATAATTTAATATTTTAGAATGTTACATTTCCTGCCTAAAGCCTCTAGAAGTCTATTTGCATGAGCTTCCAACTGTCACCCAGGAGCAGAATAGCCCTCTTGATAAGGTGTGAACTTGTTCCTGGAGCTAAGACAAAAGCCTTGGGTGTGTATGTGTCGGGGGGTGTTCTGTTCCTTTGGAAGGATGACTATCTTGACTGTGCCCAGGAATCTAATTAACTTCAAAGAGGTCTACCCTGTCACATGCAGATGTAGCCAACACATAGGCCTGCCTCCTCATCTGCCCTTCTAAGCAGCCAGGAACCAATTCCAGTGGGAGAAGAACAGCCTCAGAACCAGCTGTAAGTGACCACAGAGGAGAAGTTGCTCGTTCCCTTTGCCACACCTCTAGGGTGTGCACAAGACCTCTGCACAAGAGAATAAAGCTTCTGCCATCTTGGTTGTAGGTAGAGAGGGGCACTGTGGGACTGTTTGTAGCAGGGCAGTCTGGAAAAAGCTGCAAAAGTGTATAGGGTTACCCCTATAGTTAGGGAGGGGCCCAGAGTCACTCCCACAAAGAGGCTAGTGACAGGCATGAATCTGGCACCCGGAGATCCCACTTCAGAACTACTGGACCTGTGGAAGACAAAGAAGAGCTGCACCTACTGTTGAGACCTGTGAGTACACTTGCAAGGCTGGACTTGCTCCCACTTTTTACCCAGGGCAAAAAATTGATTGACTCCAAGGGCCAGTTGGCTGACCTCCTGTTAAGATACAGGGACATAACAAGCTTCTAGAAGCCCATTTACTGAAGAGCCCAGCTGATCAGTTCCAACTGAACCTGCCCTGAACCCAGCTGGTGGCTTCTGCTTGAGTGGGTCTTGACCCCCAAGTCTATTTCTGAGGTCCTGGGAACCGTTTCAAAGTGTACTCATCGAAAAATATTTTGGGTCCAAAGACCTCTGGTGGACCAGGGCAAACCTGCCAAGTTAATCTTCCAAAAGTGCATTGCTGCTGGACCAAAGATTCAGGTTGGTCCAGTTTAGATTTTTTCAGCAGCAGCAAATCTGTTTCAGTGGGATGTCATAGAGAGGGCTTCGGCCATCCGGAACACTTCTAGGACACAGCCTGCTGTCTTGCCCTGCTGAGGATTTTCAGCTTCCATTTCACGAAGAATGTAAAACATCTGACCAGATGAACCTGCTTTCTCTATCCAACCTGCGTTAAATCATGCCTAGGTCTCTGTCAAGCTCAATCAGAGGATCGCGGTTGGAAATTAATGCTTTTGGGTGTTATTTTCATTTGAAACTTTAAAAATTCATATCTCTGGCTCCCCTTTTTGGATATTTGTCATTTTGGTGTAGTTGTTTTCATGAAATTATTCTCGATTTTTCTAAATAGGAGTGGGATTAATATTGTGTTGTGTTTTTAAGTTTGTAGCTGTTTTGGGGCTCCTAAATGCTTTATATATTGTCTTAAGTTAGGCCTGTCTATGCTGTGCCATAACTATGAGGCATTGAGCTCAGGTTTGCTATAGTGAAATGTTTTCTGGACCTAACAAGAAAGTGACATTATTACTTGTGGTGGACTTCCAACCACCCCAACTAATCATCCATTTTTTTAAGCTTATTTTAAAATATGTTAAATGAATTCATTTTTTTGATTGCCACTTTATAAGTATTTATAAACAATCTATATTTTTAATTAAGTTTACCACTTTATATTTAATACTGAATAAAACTAATTTTGAAGCCAGTGCACATTAATACAGGGAAACATAACTACTGATGATAAGAAGTGGGAGAGGTTAAAGAAAAATGAAATGCCAAACAACAACTCATTTGAAGGGTTTCACTACCGCTAGGAGCAGAAATATAATTACTTCTAAATATATCTTCTTGTGCCTCCAGAAATCTACTTAACTACATTTAGTGGAAGGTTTAATAAACCTTCTATGTTTATAAAAATGTTGGTGTTTGGAAATTAAGGAGATCTTAAGCGAAAGCAAGGATGCAAAGTCTGAGGAAACTGATGAAGATATGGGATATATGACTTAGGTATGAAATTCTTTCATTAATGATTTTTTGTCTTTTAAAATATATGCCATAAAAAACTAAAACCCTTAATTCCCCTCAAAAACAGCTGGTTTCATATTTGCATTAACAGCTCAATGCTCACTTTCTTATGATTGCTCCTCAAGAAAGTCTTTAAATTCAAAAGTTCTTTTTCCTGCAACATAGGGGCCGATTCCGATCTGGGTGGGAAAACTCTCCGACCGAGCCGGATCCGGAGAGTTTTCCAACCGAGCCGGACTCCTGCAGTCTGACCGAGCGAGTACCATGCGGCCGCATGCTGCCAGACTCGACTCGGTCGGACTCCCATTGAAGTCAATGGGAGCCGGTCGTACGATGCATACATGGGCTCCCATTGACTGAATGGGTACGTCGCAAACAGGTGCGCCCCCTACAGTGTGTACGCGTCGGTGCGTCTCGCACCGTACATGCATGTTTAGGGGGGACCCAAGGTCCCCCCTGTGTTCGACTCGTACGGCTACGGGTGCAGGGGGGTCCGGCACGGACCCCCCTAGTCCGGCTCCGGGAGCTTTTTCGAGCCGGACGCTCCAACTCGATCCGGCTGTCCGACACGTCCATCGTACTCGCTCGGTCGGATAACGTCTCCATTGCGTGGTGCGATTCGTGTCCGTACGAGTCAGTTGGAGCGGTTCGGACCCGGGAACGAGTCGGTCGGCGATTTCGCGTTCGCTCGCATCGTACTTGCTCGCTCGGACGAATGTACGGATCGGTCGGAAACAAGGCCTCCGACTCGGATCCGGTAAACCCGAATCCGATTCGGAGCCCTACCGACCGAGATCGGAATCGGCCCCATAGTGTCCAGGAATGTCTCTCGTTTCACACAAATATCAAAAAGTAAGCATTCTAGTTGTTCTCAGTGTGAAGCTACAGTAGAACATTGGAGAATAGAACGAGAGGCTGCTACTGCTGTGGAAAGTACAAGCTCAGCAGCCCAGATATGTTTCTCACAAGGATGAGCAGGATGTTTGAGAATGAGACACTATGGGCCAGATGTACGACCAACAATTTTGCGAGTCGCAAATTGCGTCGCAATAGCGACTCGCAATTTGCGAGTCGCAAAATGGGATGTACAACAGTGTCAGAGACACTGTTTGCGATTCCCAATGGGGTCGTAAACTGCGAGGCTCATGAATATTAATGAGCCACTCGCAATTTGCGGCCCCATTCTGAAGGGCATGCCCTCCCAGGTATGGTGGCCTGCTGGGCTCAGCAGACCATCATGTCTGTGACTGATTTTAAATAAAGCAGTTTTTTTTTTAATGCAGCCCGTTTTCCTTAAAGGAAAACGGGATGCATTTAAAAAAAAAGAAAAATGAAACGTTTTCATTTAATTTTTAAGGGCAGGTAGTGGTCCCTGGGACCACTGCCTGCCCTTAAAAAATATTTTCAGAACCTGTCACAAAGGGGAAGGGGTCCCCTGGGGACCCCTTCCCATTTGCGACTCCATTACCACCCTCTTGAATAGGTTGGTAATTTGCAAGTGTTTTGTGACCGCAATAGCGGTCGCAAAACATTGGTACATAGCTTTGCGGTTGCTATTAGGAAGGGAACGCCCCTTCCTAATAGCGAGTCGCAAAACCTATTTAGCGAGTCGCAAATAAATTGCGACTCGCTAAATAGGCTTTGTACATGGCCCATGAGGTTTTTGCCTGGGCAAACGGGTTGCAAACCCGTTTGCGCATGCAAAAACGGGTCGTACATCTGGCGCCAAGTTCTTAATTAAGCTTTCAGAGCACTACCAATAATTCCCATGACAACATTAACCACCCTTCTTTTTAATTTACAGCAATCTTCTTCATAGGCCATCATTTAATTTCTACAGCACCTATTCCAGTAGCACAGTATTCAGGGGTGCCTCCCTTTTGATATATACAATGTTCCCATTCTAGTTGTTCATTAGAATTCTGTGGTGAAGAAACAATAAAAAGCTAGGGAATGAACTGGCAGACTACTGTCGGACGATAATTTTCCCTCCACATTTTAGATTATTTTTCTCACTTGGATCCAGAATATATTTGTGAATGAATATAAAAAATGTCCTCTCAGTTTAGCCCCTAGATCACTAATCATAATTTCCATCAGAAAAACCCTTTTCTCTCAAAGATGTTTCATGAAACCCCAGCTCACAATCAGCTTTTGTCACAGAGTAAAATAGTTTAGAACCCACTACAATTCATAACACCAGAATGACATAATCTTCCACCAAAGTAGTACTGTAAGAATACACCATTTATCAAGCAATTTTATGAATTTTGCTCCAAATGGTAAGACTGAATTAAAATAGCAATATCATCCAAAGGGGATGCCATTCGCAGATATTTATTGACTGGATAGAGGAGGGCCTTCAGCTTTGCCTCAATGCCCTCTAACTCCACTCCGATCAATTCCTACCTAGGAGAGTCCTTCCCCTTAGATACTATTTCTTAAATATCATGTAATATATCAATTAAACAGTGGTTCCTTCATCTACAACTAGTCGTACATTCCTAAAGCATTTGGTGTTAAGTTAATTTGACCCCCTGTAACCAGAGCAGTGTCATATAGCATTAAGGAGATATTATAGGCAATTCTATTACCTGTCACAGGAAAACAGAACGCAGATACTTGACGTCAAAAGAGGTTCAATGCTGTAGATGGCACAGAGTATTTGTTGCAATTAATAAATTATGTTATCAAGAAAAAAAGTTTGTAATATAAAGGCACTACTAATTTAGTAGTGGAAGCAGCAAAGTGCTAATGTAAATCAAGCATACAAAGGTATAGTGCAGCACAGGTGAGATACGTATAAACTACAATGGCTATCAAGGTAATATCAGGGACTCAAGAGGAATTTTCAACCCATTTTCTTCCAGTACTGTGATCAGATAAAAATTGAGATAGTCCAAAGTTATGATGATTTTGATATTTCAGCCCAAAGGTGTGATTTAAATTCGGTTTATGCATGGGTCAAAATATATAATGACCACATGGTTATTAGGGCCTTAGAGTTTGGCAGAGAGGGTACCTTGTGACATTTAGAGACGGATGGACATCCAGGTACAATGGCCTGACAGAATAAGGGCCGTCTGAGGTTTTGCTATTTGTCTACCTACCCTATTTGAGTGGTTGAAAAAATGGCAAGTGTTCACTATCCGTCACCTCCAGGTTAAACCTGGAGATAAGGAGCATTGAAAACTGCAAAATGAGCTCTGGCCATGGTAGAAAACTCCCATGGCGAGGGGGCAATTACTTTTTTATTTTCAAAAACAAAACCTTGCTTTGAGATTTTTAAAAAAAAATTAAAAAAAAGTTGAAACTTTGACATACTGCTCCGTCATGCTGATGGAGCCATCCATCAAATTTTCAATGCATTTACAGGATCTAAATTTGATGGATGGAGTGTCCTTGCCATGGCAGGAGTATATAGCCCCCCCATGGCAATGGTACATACTCCATTCTCTAAAGTATAAATCAGACCCTGACTCCTTAATGTCCCAATCCAGCACAAGGCTACGCTTCTAAAGCCCCCGTAAGACCTGAGGGGAGGCGCTTAGGGATTCGCAGGGGGGGTAGGCAGAGGCCAACAGGAGAGTACAGTCCAGGTCCGGTTGCCATTGTTTAGCTGGACCGTTGAAGGAAAAGGCTTTGTGTAGCTTGTTGTGTCCCTTTAGCTTTAACAGGTCAGCTGTATGAAAGTTGAAGTCCACTTCTTTGTCCTGAGTACAAGCCGTGAAGCTGGTACAGACGTCTAGGCTCTTCTCACTCTCAAACAGCAGGTTAAGTCCTCTTCTGATCTTACACAGGTCCAGTAATGTTCTGAAGTCGTTGCCTGGAGATGGCACATTTAAGCCTGTCATGTGCGATTGGGTTGGACTAACCCCTAGGCATGCCCTAATCATGGTATAGACGTTTTTTAGGCTAATCCTATCCACTTTGTGCATTTTCCAGATAGTGATTCTTCAGTCACACTAAACGTGGGTTCTGAGGGCTGGGTGTGTATGTGGAGAGTGTATAGAAAACAAGTGTGAATTTTTTTAGCAAGCACATGCTTTTACAATGCATGCTTTTAATACGAACATGTAAGTAGTTTACAGTATATATATATATATATATATATATATATATATATATATATATATATATATATAGAGAGAGGTTGCCACAAACAGAAGAGCCCACACAGGTAGGTAAAGCTTGATAATTTAATGAAGGTTGCAGCGTAGTAAAACGGCAGCTTTAGCATCATTTCTCCTTTAGCCGACGCGTTTCGGGCTCCCGCCCTTTGTCACAGGCATAGTTTAGGCGTACATGGCAATTTGTGCACCTGGATTTATTGCTGATACCCGCCCTGTGGGACACTACAGGTACCAGAAGGCCGTGGGAGGCCACGCCCACAGGGCGGGTATCAGCAATAAATCCAGGTGCACAAATTGCCATGTACGCCTAAACTATGCCTGTGACAAGGGCGGAGCCCGAAACGCGTCAGCTAAAGGAGAAATGATGCTAAAGCTGCCGTTTACTACGCTGCAACCTTCATTAAATTATCAAGCTACCTACCTGTGTGGGCTCTTCTGTTTGTGGCAACCTCTCTTGGATATATATATATATATATATATATATATATATATATATATATATATATATATATATATATTATCTACTGGCGGTCGCCAGTAGATAGTTATAGTTAGGACCTATTATCCATAGGAAATCCGCGACATTCTATTTGAAATAACGTTGGCGCCGGTTGACGAATCTTCGCGAAAGTTTCCAACTTGTTGGGGCGCTCCGCTCCTACCCTGAAAGTCTCGGGTTGATTCGTCAGCGGGGGCCGAGAAAAAGGGGGTCCCAAAACGCGTTTCCCCCATTCATTTTTCCATAGGAACCTTTAGTCGCAGCTACAGCCCGAACTGCTGAACGGAATTACACCAAATTTGGCAAAGAGGTAGCCCTTGGTTCAGACTGGTGCCTTTTGCTTAAATGGTGTAAATCCGTTCAGTAGTTCCTGAGAAAATCAAAAGTAAAGTCACATATATATCTATGGCCAAGAAGGGTCCGCGTACCCTCAGCGCACCCTGCGCGCACCGTCCCGATCACGAGCTGCATGCTAATTGGCTGTCAGCTGGCTGTCAACACTCCAAACCAGGAAGTGTTGGCAGCCATTTTGTCCCTCGGTAGAACCGAGGCACAAAAACAAGTGCGCAAAACGCACAAAGGGGGCAGGGTAGAAACACCCTGACCCCCTAGGTCTGCTCAGGGGGTCTCACAAGGACCCCCTGGGCAGAAAAAAGCATTTTTTTAAAAAAAAAAATCGGCGGGATGCGCTTAGGGTGCGCGAATCCCGCCGAAAAATAAAAAAATCGAAGCGCGGTCTCCCGCGCTTCGATGTTAATTTGCCCCCGGGTGGGCCAAGTCCCGGGGGCATGGTTGGGGGGGTTTAAATTTAATGTGGGGGCCTCTAAGGCCCCAAGCCCGAGGACCGCCACCCCCGAGGCTTTGAAAAAATAATGGTGCGGGAGGGCTCTTGGCCCTCCCGCAGCCCCGGGACCGCCACCCCCGGGGCTTCTTTTTATTTTTTATTTTTACCTGTGTGGGGGGCTCCAGCCCCCATACGCCCCGAGGACCGCCACCTCCCCGGGGCACTAAAGATTTGAATATGGGGGTCCGTTACGGACCCCAAAGCCCGGGGACCACCACCTCCCCGGGGCTGTTAAATGGTTGGGAGGGGGCTGCGCGGCCCCCTCCTGGAGCCCTTGATGGCCCTGGGGACCGCCACCCCCAGGGCCGGCTCCTGCAGTGTCCCGGGGTGCCTACCCCGGGACACTGTAGTTTGCTATGACAGGACGGGAGCCTCGCGGCTCCCGTCCTGTCATAGCAAACTTGGTTTGCATTTTGAAAGAGAGGCAGGAAACCTGCTCTCTCTTTCAAAATGCAAACCAATTGTTTTCCACATGGGGAGCAGCATGTTAGCTGCTCCCCATGTGGAAAGCAATGCCGGCTCGCGCAGGAGGCGGGGAGCCGGCTGGGACTGTGGGGGATTGGGGACCCCCACAGTCCCCAACCAGAGGCCAGGCCCCGGGGATGGGGTCCCCGGGGCCATAAGCGGCCAGGGAGGGGGCCACGCAGCCCCCTCCCCAAATAAAAAAATAAAAAAACAAGGGCAAGGCCGGCCCCGGGGGATGGGGTCCCCGGGGCCTTAAATGGCCTGAGGAGGGGGCCCCGCAGCCCCCTCCAAATTTAAAAATACAAATCGAGGGCATGCCCCGGGGATGGGGTCCCCGGGGCCAATACAGGCCCAGGGAAGGGGGGCCACGCGGCCCCCTTCCCGTTTTTTTTTTTTAATTTAAAAAAATAAATAAAATGCTCAGGCCCCGGGGGATGGGGTCTCCGGGGCCAAAAGTGGCCAAGGGAAGGGGGGCCACGCAGCCCCCCTCCCATTAAATTTTTTTTATTTTATTTTTTAAAACGACCGGCATCGTGCCGGAGGCCCCGCCCCCTCCCAGCAGTACTCTGCAAACGTGCCCCCTGGCGCGTTTTAAGAAGGGGAAGTAATTCCCCTTGAATACTGGGGGTCCCTGGGGGCCAACTAGCCCACCAGGAACCTCCAGTATGCGCCAGGGGCTGCGTTGCAGAGAGGTGTACAGAGGCACGCCCCTTTTACACCTCTCTGCAACGCAGCTCTGTGGCGCTTTTAGAAGTACATGGTGGGCTAGTTGGACTCCAGGGACCCTCAGCATTCAAGGGGACTTAATCCCCCAACTTAAAACGCGCCACGGGGCGCGTTTGCACAGTGGTGAAGGGAGGGCGGGGCTTCAGGTGACATGTGTGCAAACAGGCCCCGTGGCGCGTTTTAAGATGGGGAATTAAATCCCCTTCAATCCTGAGGGTCCCTGGGGGCCAACTAGCCCAACAGGTATGTCCAGAAAGCGCCACAGAGCTGCATTGCAGAGAGGTGCAAAAAGGGGCGTGGCCTCTGAACACCTCTCTGCAACGCAGCTCCCTGGCGCATACTGGAGGTACAGGTTGGGCTAGTTGGACCCCAGGGATCCTCATGATTCAAGGGGACTTAATCCCCCAACTTAAAACGCGCCACGGGGCGCGTTTGCACAGATGTCACCTCAGGCCCCGCCCCCTCCCTTCACCATTGTACAAATATTCCTCTAAAATCAGCCGAACTACGAATTCCTATTTACTCACCTGTTATCAGGAGAGACCTCAGTGCTGCATCTTTCAGCCCAGTACTGATCCTGAAAAGTAATTTTAACCGTACTTACCAGTAACTTGAATTTCCTTCCATAGGATATCATTGCCTGCTTTTTGATGAAAAAGTTTCTAAGTGTCGATTTTTGAAACATACAAATATTCCTCTAAAATCAGCCAAACTACGAATTCCGATTTACTCACCTGTTATCAGAAGAGACCTCAGTGCTGCATCTTTCAGCCCAGTACTGATCCTGAAAAGTAATTTTAACCGTACTTACCAGTAACTTGAATTTCCTTCCATAGGATATCATTGACTGGTTTCACTTGGAAATTCTTCTAAGTGTGGAGTTTTGGAACTTTATAATATTCCTCTAAAATCAGCCGAAATACGAATTCCGATTTACTCACCTGTTATCAGGAGAGACCTCAGTGCTGCATCTTTCAGCCCAGTACTGATCCTGAAAAGTAATTTTAACCGTACTTACCAGTAACTTGAATTTCCTTCCATAGGATATCATTGCCTGCTTTTTGATGAAAAGATTTCTAAGTGTCGATTTTTGAAACATACAAATATTCCTCTAAAATCAGCCAAACTACGAATTCCGATTTACTCACCTGTTATCAGGAGAGACCTCAGTGCTGCATCTTTCAGCCTGCTTTTTGCTGAAAAAGTTTCTAAGTGTTGATTTTTGAAACATACAAATATTCCTCTAAAATCAGCCAAAATACGAATTCCGATTTACTCACCTGTTATCAGGAGAGACCTCAGTGCTGCATCTTTCAGCCCAGTACTGATCCTGAAAAGTAATTTTAACCGTACTTACCAGTAACTTATATTTCCTTCCATAGGAATCCATTGTCTGGTTTTCAGCAGAAAAGTTTCAAAGTGTTGATTTTCACAAACTACAAATATTCCTTAAAAATCGCCTGAATGACTTAAACGCATTCTTTCAACTGTTTACAGGAGATGCACCAGTGCTGGATCCAGGATCCACCACTGAGTAAGAAAAAGTAACAATAACACTACTTACCTGCTAAGTGAATTTCCTCCCATAGGATAACATTGGTGATTCTATGTGAAAAAGTTTCTGTCAACTTTTAAAATACAATAATATTCCTTAAAAATCACTACTGTAACCAAAACGCTTTTACTCAACTGTTTACAGGAGATGTCCCAGGACTGAATCTAGGATCCAGTCCTGTGGTTAGAAAAAGTAATCCATAAAGTAACTAATTGCATTTAACTTGAAATTCACATTGAGCTCAATGTTGCATTGTGTTTGAAATTGTGTTGCCCATTGCAATAACTGTAACTACTGTACTTAAAAGTCTATTGCCTATTTGCAAAGTATTTAAACTAAAGTAATTCATTCTGAGAAAGTATATTTTGTAATGTAATGTATAATGTAATTACAATGTATTTAAAAAAATAAAATATCGAAAAATAAATAGTTTAAAAAAATGTAGTAAATTAGTATCAAAAAAATAAATATAACAATTAATACATTTAAAAATTGTCATTTACAAAACCTTTGAAATTCACAGAAAAAAACATAGGTTTCAGACATGTTATAGTTAGGAATTAGCATTTAAAAAACCTTTGAAATTCACTGAAAAAACCATAGGTTTCAGGCACGTTATAGTTAGAAATTAGCATTTAAAAAACCTTACAAATTCACTGAAAAAAACATAGGTTTTAGGGACAGTTATAGTTAGTTGGACATTGCACTCGTACAAAACCCGTGAAATTCCCCCGTTATAGTTAGTTCAGGTAACTATAACTCACGCCCCCGCAATGCACTGCTGATGACGTCACATATTACATCACTCATGACATGGTCAGTGACATCACTGATGACATCACTGATGACATCTCAAATGACATCAGTGATGACATCATCCATGTGATAATTTGATGCATCTTCTCACACCCTAATATAACTTTTGATACACCCACTGTAAATTACAGACTGCCATTGTCAAAACCATAGACACTCCAACACCAATTACTATATACACACTCACTGATTCTTAGGTCTACACACACACATCTACTCACTCACCCGTACAGTCACTCATACTTATAGTCACTCAGTACAGGACTATTATATGCACTCATACACCTATATAAACACTCACACACCGCCACTCATCCATAGAGGTACTCACACACCTAGTCAGTCATGCAAAAAATTAAGCACACACCCATTTACTCACCTATACAGTTATACACACACCAGCTCACTTACTCATACAAATACTAGCACATTCTTACGCTCTTATACAATCTCTGATACAAGCACACACTCATCCATACAGTCACTATCACAATCACACACTCTCGCTTATAGGTATTTATATACTCCAACACACATATATACTGCCTTTCACATACGTAGTTACTCACACATGTACCACTGGGACATACATTCACTCACTAACACACTCTTACACACACTCACCCACCCAAGCAGTCCATCACAGATGCACTCTTGAAATCATGCACCCAGTGAATCACCCACTCACACATCTATGTACAGAGTCACACACACCCCACCCACACAAACACTCAGGCAGCCATACAGATACTCAGAGAACCAATCAATAACCCATATAGACACTCATGTAGCTATTCGCAAATCCATGCATCCACTTACACACCAACAAACAGACGGATACAGACATTCACACAGTTTAGTCACTAACCCATGCATTCAGTAAGATACGTTTCATCACTCACTTGTAGAGTCAGTCACTCACGTACTAAATCATCCATTCAGACACTTATACACCCACTCATTCTTCAATACGCCTTTCCCTATATATATTAAACATATTTAAACTTTACAGAAACACACAGTCACTGGATGATGTCATCAGTGATGTCATCAGTGATGTCATTTGAGATGTCATCAGTGATGTCACTGACCATGTCATGAGTGATGTAATATGTGACGTCATCAGCAGTGCATTGCGGGGCGCGAGTTATAGTTACCTGAACTAACTATAACGGGGGAATTTCACGGGTTTTGTACGAGTGCAATGTCCAACTAACTATAACTGTCCCTAAAACCTATGGTTTTTCAGTGAATTTGTAAGGTTTTTAAATGCTAATTTCTAACTATAACGTGCCTGAAACCTATGGTTTTTTCAGTGAATATATATATATATAGGGTTTATACTTACCTGTAAAATTCTAATAATTGCTTGTAAAACTTTACCACACATATGGCTTTACCATTCATGCATTTACAACGAAATTCGTTGTAAAGGCATGCTTGGTAAAGGCATATGTGTTGTAATGGCATACGTGCTAATGGGTATGCGTTGTAATGGCATTCGCATTGTAAGTGCTGCGTCGTAATGACATGCATTACAATGGAGTGCGTGGTTCCGTCATACATTCATAATTAAACCGAAACCTAGAACAAGCCCTGGCATTTTTTTAGACCACCTTACCTTACCCAGTTATTTGCCCTAGCATACAAATAAAATATTAGTTGTATATGTAATGAATTAAGGAGAAGGGTGTAGTGTGGGACTTAGTCTAGACCCAGGGCGGGGCTCAGAAGGGAGTAGGATAAGAGCAGGGCCAGTGGATTTATTATGACATGCCATTAGCTGTCCGTAAAAAACTTTCTGCCCTGCCAGGTTGGCTCCTTTAATGCTGCATGATTCACAGAGTCAAAAAAATTGTGCAGCATTAAAGTATTCCACGATATTTTTCTGGCTATATGTATATATATATATATCAAAGCTTCCAAGTGCCCACAGGCAAGGTCGAGTGCGTCCTTGCCTGTGGGCACTTGGAAGCTTTGATGTTACACGCGGCAGCCCAGCCGTGAAGGATCGCACCACCCCGTGATGACTGGGGGTCCTGGGGCCCGAAATTCTTCTGAGCCCCGTAAGGGAACTAGCGGCTGATGGGATTGTGGACTGACACGTATTTCCGAGGCCCATCGGAGGGCTTTGAAAGTGAACAGTGTGAATTATGCACGAACTTCTTGTCGAGCCTCTGAAGAGAGCAGAAGCTCAGAAACGCGTCAGGCTTATAACTACCGACATGAGAGCTGTAATCCTATCGGAATGCAAAACTCAGCCTTACCCTAATAAACGCTTTTCAGCGAGCTGTTGGTCGAGTGCATCCTTGCCTGTGGGCACTTGGAAGCTTTGATGTTACACGCAGCAGTCCAGCCGGGAAGGATCGCACCACCCCGTGATGACTGGGGGTCCTGGGGCCCGAAATTCTTCTGAGCCTCGTAAGGGAACCAGCGGCTGATGGGATTGTGGACTGACACATATTTCCGAGGCCCATCAGAGGGCTTTGAAAGTGAACAGTGTGAACTATGCACAAACTTCTTGTCGAGCCTCTGAAGAGAGCAGAAGCTCAGAAACGCGTCAGGCTTATAACTACCGACATGAGAGCTGTAATCCTATCGGAATGCGAAACTCAGCCTTACCCTAATAAACACTTTTCAGCGAGCTGTTGGTCGAGTGCGTCCTTGCCTGTGGGCACTTGGAAGCTTTGATGTTACACGTGGCAGCCCAGCCGCGAAGGATCGCACCACCCCGTGATGACTGGGCACTTGGAAGCTTTGATATATATATGCATGTCATTCATTTTGTCACTAACACATTAAGTGTATGACATGATGAAAGTGTCACCATGTGAATTAATTTAAACATTTTATACTACTTAGCAAAACTCCTATTTTTGATTATGTTGGTGGTCACAGATTAATTCATACCACACACTGTATCATGTGAATTATTTGTG
Source organism: Calotriton arnoldi (assembly GCA_963921515.1). Taxonomy (NCBI): domain Eukaryota; kingdom Metazoa; phylum Chordata; class Amphibia; order Caudata; family Salamandridae; genus Calotriton; species Calotriton arnoldi. Next base: position 1,615,577 of record CAWUFW010001189.1, read on the forward strand.
GTGAGAAAGGCCCTGTGGCAAAGAATCACATTAAAAAATATCAAGGGCCCACCGGAACCAACAATGTTATGTAAACAAGTGTTTGAGGTGAGCACTACAATTCGTGCTCATTTCTTTTTTCCTTGTGTCATCCAGATGCTCCTGCCCGAAGTCATGCCCAGGAGTCCCGGCAGGAAGAGAACCACTCAGCTATGCCTCCAGATGATGGGGGCCATTGCAGTGGAGCATCGCTGGCTGGTGTCCCTGGAGGAGGAGGAGCAGGAAGCTGCCACCCCTGCCACTGTGGCTTCCTCAGTACACCAGCTGGGGCATTCCATCTATGCCATTGCCCCCACCACGGACAGCCAAGGCCGTAAGTACCCACCAAAACACAGTAGCCGTACTGCAGTAAGTACTGTGAGTCCTGGAGGAAGTAGAGGAGGTCCGGTGGAGACTTGATAACACAAAACACACAAAACCCTCGGGTCTGTCAAGAGAAAGAAAAGAGGCAAAAGAGGCTGACTAAGAAGAAGGCGTCCCTTTAAAGGACGGTTTCCCTAATCCATCAGAGGTGACATGCTTCATCATTAGGAATCCTCCTCGCACCATGAGGCCTAGTCATGGTGCAGGCTACAACCCCCTCGCTGCGAGGGAGGAGCTCATGGATGTTTTGTTTATCAGAGGGAGTATCACTAAGACCCAATATGAGCTAGAAAGGTGTTGTGAGGTGTGCAGTGCTAATAGTGAAGTGAATTAAAACTAACTACAATGTTTACCACATCCTTTTATTCTGCCTAACTTGTGCTAGGATTAAAAACAGCAAAAAAACAAGATGTACGACAGGAACCATTAGACCGAATCGTACTCAGATTAGATCGACATGTTTCAGCCTGTGACCGAGAAAGTGTTGTGGCTTTCTTCAGGATTTTGAGTAAGCTGCTGCTGTAGGAGTGATGTCTAAAAAATGTGAGAAAAAGTATTGACAACAATGGCAAGTATGTCGGTAAATTGAGTATGATACTAAACCAGTGATCCAGAGGTAACAAGATGATTGGATGCACCGGTGGCACCTGTAGGGGAACAAAAAACCACATACCGAACAATTTATGAGAAAGTGTACAGTTTAAAGTAAGTCCGCCAATTTGTCTTAAGCAGGAAACACATAGTCCGTCATGAAAAATTTATTTATAAAGATGTGTTATAAAGGCATGTAAATCCCAAATAGCACCCACACAATTGGCCAAATGTGGCCGGTGTAGCATAGTTCCTAATGATACCCCAGACACCGTGAAACTAAGTTGTGGGACTATGTTTAGAATGGAGGACACTCACCTGCAAATGTCAGGAACAGTGCCCCAGCTGTCCTTATTATGAATGCTTAGGGTGCAAGCGCGTCTCCAACCTGTGTAGTGAAGGTTGGGCGTTAATCATATCTGCAATCAATAGGATTTCCTATACAAAGCTACAAGCATGATAAGAGCGGAGACCATATCAACTCCCTAATGTGTAAAAGCATCTCAGATAGAAAGAACCCTAACCACTGTATAGTTGTAGCCACAGATGGAGGGGTGTGCCTATAATGAGGAGATATGCCGGAATTTGTCTCTTGAAAAATAAAAGTTTTTACAAATAAAAGTTAAGTTAAAAATGTCACTACCATAGCAGAAGAATTAGGATCCGACCGAACAGGGTGGCAAGGCCCAAGAATGTGGTTATAGGGAGTCCTTAACTAGTGCTGTAGAAGTAACACTGAAATCTAGTCAGGTCCAAGATTGTATAGCGACGTTCATGTTATGACCACTGTGTGGAATAATTGCCTAGGAAGGACAATGCCGAAGTAAATAACAACAGGAAAAACAGCGCATGGAGGACGATGTGGGTTTTTTAGGTTTTAGAGAGAGTGAAGTGGGCATCTTGCGGGAGGTGAAGTTGGGAGTTTAGAATTTGTTGTTATAAATAAGTTTGCTTTGCCATCAATATGTATATTGTTTTTTTTAATACTATTCGTTGCTAGTTAGTGTAGCTTCAGCGTTAATTGAGCAGGAAGCTCCACCAACATAGTAACAAAGGAGGCTGAGCCCTGTATCTGGCACATCACAAAGCAATTGTCCAACTTTGTTCATCCACTTCGTTCTCTCTTTAGTCTTTACCTACCAGAGCTCTCTTGCCATATTAGATAGGTTACCTTATCCACTCCAGTCCACCCCTGATAACAGTGTTGGAAAACTGACCATGACCGTACTCACACCTCCCATATTTAATGTCTTGAATGGACCGAGCTGGCTTCAACAGGCTGAGCAGTACCATCCTCCCATCAGTAATAGTTGAATACTTACGTCCCTTGCCCCATCCCCTGTATCTGTTGATTAGAAGTACTATCTGCCAACAGAGAGCCAGCGTATAAATCCCTCCTTCTCATTCTTAGTTCTTCCTTACTTACCAGAGACAAAAAAGTGGTGCCTGTTACCTCTTCCAATCGGGTTGTACTTTGGTGCAGGGTTTTCCTAAACGCCTTCTTAATGCTGGTGGTGGCCCATTTCTAACAGGAAAGACATCACAGGAAAAATAAGTTTTTTAATTCTGAATGATGCTGGTGAACCAGTCAATGGATTATCATTCTGAATCACAGACAATTAGATTAAAAGAAAATATAGAGTGAGTGGAAACCCAAGGCTTAGACCACCATGATAAAACAAGTAGCAACAAAGTTTTGGTCAACCAATGTTGTAGTTTTATCACTGCACTATGATGTCCCTTTCTTGCCTGGGTGTTGGTTGGGCAAGTTTGCAATTTTGGGTAACCTTCGCCTTTAAGTTGATGTAATGTTAACCACTTGAAACCCACCAAATGTAAGTTCTGCACACAGTTAAAATTAACAGATCAAACAACAGGTTAGCAATTTTTTTGAATCGATGGATGAGGAAAATTAGGGAACTGTGAGAAACTGTTGCAGGGATTCTGCGGAGTCACGTAACTATGCTTAGGATCATGGAACCTTAGTGAGCAGGCTGCATACCCAAGGAACAGTCCTGGTTATGGGACATCAACAGAACTATCCACAGTTCATAATCCGGAGCAGCATGTGACGGTGTAGCCAGGCAGATATCCAGAGCCCACTGGAAGGGGCACTAGATGCAGTAAAACACAAGTTACCCACAGGTGAAATAGGCATAGCGGAAGGTCAGACAGAAATCGACACCCAGGGCTTCTAGTGGCAGTAATCCAAAAAGCTGACTCATCCGCTCACGGTACAGCTGCAGCTGTTCCTGTCTGGGCAGAACCACAGATGGAGCAGCCATAGCGGAACAGTAGGAAGAGGACAATGATGCCATGAATCAAGAGGAGCAGCAATGGTAACCCACCGTACACGCTGGAAAAAATAGAATGTATAAAGGCAGGAATTACTCCTAAAATCATCTGGAAAGAGGACAAGAGACCAGAGTCCACAAGTTTAAAAAGTGTGCTAGGCCTGCCGTATCAGATGCACTAAATATTTGATGTATCAGTTCACTGAAAGGAAGGGAGAGATTTGTGTTTAACAATGATTGTATTTCACTGGATGTTCTTGCCACCTGCAATTCAAAGGTCTTACGGGCTAACAAAATCAGCTGATGTCAGTGAAGTGGCCCATTGATCCCAACAAGGATGTAGAGCTTTAGAGTTAGGAACACTAGCTTTCGTGACCGCCTCCAAAGCAGGCATGGGAGAAATGACAAAAATGTGTTTACCTTGTGCAAGAGGTCGTTCTTTTAGAATCGCCATCTACACAGCAGTAAGAATTTTCTCAGTAGAAGAGAAACACAACTCTGCAGGAGTATATAGATGTGATTTATAGGAAATGGGAACTGGGAACTCTGTCACCCTGTGTCACCCTCATTGAAAGTCACATAAGTGAAACCGATTGATCTGGGCAAGATCCGGATGACCAAATTGGTAGTATTTACTCTAGTTTGTAAATATTGTGTTGCAACCAAATCCGATTGTAATGCGAGCAACAGTGCGGTGTGTTACGGAAGCCAACAGGAAGCAGAAAATGAAGGGTGTATCAATGCGTAGAGTGGCTTGATACACTAAGCATAGTCAAGAATGTAAGTTCTGCCAAAATTTAAAAAATTCAGCAGAGACTGTAATTTTTTAAGTGTAGAGGGAGGTTGCAATTGAGCACACTTCTCCAGAAAGTGGGGTGCTAAACCCCTACCCTCATTTGTCAATTCATAACCAAGAAAAAAAATGGTCAAGAAGGCTATATGCGATTTTGCAAAGTTGAATTTATACCATAAGGTTGTGAAACGAGTGATGATGTGATCTACTCGCTCAAGATGAGGACTTAATTCATCATCAGTCAGGTAAATATTATCAACATATGAAAAAGCATCAGGATCGATTTCATTTAAAAGGGTCACGATGCATACTGCAAAAACTCTGGGGCTATTCTTATACTCCATAGGCAATCTCTCATAGTGCTTCTGAGAGCCGAGAGCACTGAATGCGGACAAGTCATGGCTCTCCGTTGCCAAATTGTGACTGAAAAATCAATTTGAAATATCAAAGTAGTTTTAAACTTTTTACGCACAATATTAGTAACTAGTGCCGTAGCATGTGTGTTTTGTACGGCAAAGGTCGGGTATGACTGTCCAAATGTCTGTAAACCAAAACAATGTGATACAAACCATCAGGTTTTAAAATATGAAAAAGAGGATTATTCATCGCAGAGATACAGCGCTCAATTATACCCTGGTATTCCAGTTGAGGCAGAATTTCTTAAACGGATACTTTTGCCTCTCGTTTAATTAGATATTGAGGTTGAGGCTGAGGAGTTGAGCGAACAGGGATAACATGGAAAGGTGAATCCTTATCCCAACTCGCCTGGTTGCGATACAAGGCAGGAGCTAAGGCAAGAGCCCACTCCGAAGCATAAGCATGCTTAGTCTCTTCCGGGACATATTGCGAAAAAGAAGGAATAATCATTTCCTCGCCTCGAGGACCTCCCCTAGTAAAATGTCATAAGAAGACGTCAAGTTGACCCAAAAAACAGCGTTTATAGTGCATTTAGTATCACCTTCGATCTGAAGGTTCACATGATAAAGTTTATTAGGGGGAGCAACGGGGATGTCCGCGGTTTCTACAGTTACAAATGTGTTAGTTGCTTTCGCCTCCAGAAACTGGCGGAGTGTCTGCTGCACTACAGTAACTTCCACTGCGCTGTCAAGGAGAGTCACCATCCAACTCCTGTCCAGCAGAAGGGTTCTCACCATCTGGGGTATACTTCGCAGTCAAAGCAGCAACTTTCTTCTTCTGAAAAGGGGCGCGATACAGAGGTGGTTCCTCCCGTTTCACTTCACGTCAAACTGGCACTGCGGGTCCCACTTAGGTTGCGTGGACTCGCCTTATCTGCGATCTTGTCGTCCTCCTCCGCCAAATTTTTGATCCAATGATTCCTGAAAGGAACAAGGAGAACAAGGATCAGGAACCTGAAACCTCTCAGGAGTTTTAATCTTAGAGCGATCACGTAGATCATATCTACATTCAGAAGCATCAGGTGGTGGCGAACCAGCACAAAACCTACGTTTCTGCTGCTGTTTACTTTTGTCCCATGTCTTTTTAGGAAAGACCTGATGTCCCTTCATCTCAGGAGGGGGCTTAACCTGGGATTGGGTAGAAGGTCTGACTCCCAAATTATTGCAACCCAAGGATGTATAGACATCGGCAATAATAATTGGTAACTCACGTTCCCGATCAACGTCAGCCACCGCCGAAAGGCGTTGGCAAACCTGTAAGCAAACTGCTTCCCCCTTAATATTAAAAATAATCATTTTGGAGACAACAGGAAAAATACCCACCAATTTCATCCCCAAATCCAGGGCAGGACCTGCCCCATGTTCATTCTGTATTTGTTTCAGAATGCTCGGAAGAACAATCATGGAGGGGGTGCCAAAACAAAGTGTATACACTGAGGCGAACACCTTCCCCCAGGTGTTGCAATCTGCCTGTGGAGGAATCAGACCACTTGGTAAGTTAATAGTAAGGATCCTGTGTTTCTCCACAGGACCAGTGTGAGGGAAGACAGCATCAAGCTGTTCAACCTTCTCAGTAATCCAAAATGGAATGTCCTCATGAGCCTGAGGACGTTTGCCCTTGACCGAATTAATTAGAACTGGGCAAATTACAGGGGCCCCACCATGCGCCTGCACCAGAGGCGCAGCCCCAGGCGGAGCCACCAAAAAGGCATGTGAAATAAACTGAATTAGGCGTTTATGTAGAAGAAACACCTGTCCATTCAAACTTCAGCCAAATTAGCATTAAGATAATTGGGATGTGGAGTAAAACCGGCCAATACAGGCAACGTGGCCCCGTCAATACTTAAGGGGCCCATACAAATGAAAGAAAGAGTTTGGGGAAGGGCGCCATTAAACCAAATCTGGTGCTCCCAGGCTTTAAGAGCAACTTCAACCACCGCATTAGGACGATGTGCCGCAGGAACCACAGCAACCGTATAAGAATGAAAGGAATTTTCATTTGCATCCATCGCGGGAAACGTAACCCATGAATAAAAAACCTTGAAGCGGTATGCTGGCTCCATTTCAACCGCAAAAAACAAGAGGAGACCCCGCATTGGGGAGCCCATGTTGTAACAAATGTTGTGTAACCGTTGTAAATATATCGTATCCCTGTGCTTCGAAACTAATACAGCGCGGAGCAGCAAATTGACTTGCGGCACCGCGCTGCATTAGTTTTTTTGTAAATAGGGCCCCTTATGTTCAATGTAATCTGTCAAAGGTCAACATGTTTGATACTTTTCCATGTCTCTGAATTATTTTTCCCTAAAGTCTACTTTCATAGGAAATTTAGTGTCAGAGTTGAAGAGTGACTGTTTTGTTCCTTCTACCTGTCCTATGAAATCATAACCATGGATCATTTTTATTGCCCACCACATTAACATTGGAAAATTACACCAAATACTTTAAAAGGTGCATATGTTGAAACAGTCATTATCTGCAAATTGCACAAGGGTTCAAGATACTACTGTCCCCCTACACAGGGTAGGCTTGATCTGAAGTGGATGGCACAATAGGTGCCGCAGTCCACAAGTGACATTTAACTTGAATGCAATAGATGTATTTCTGCACCCTATTTTATGATCTTATTGGAAAATTAAATGTGGCAATCAGGTTTTAAGCCAATTTTGACAAGTACATTGCCAGTAGATTTTGTTGTTGGCCTCTACCTATCACCCTGAGAGTGTATAGGTGCTCTTCCCAGAGGTCTTGATCAAAAACCTATAAACTTATAACTCCACTGTGGCCTACAATAAGAGGTTCTGGCTGAAACCAAATTATTGTCCTACCTATGAATGACCTCAAATCTGCATTACATTTTTGAAACTCACAATTTTAAAGTGAGTGTTTTTTGCAAATTATAGTGCAGATTGGTCAAGGGGAAGATGTAATTAACTATGGATAAGTGACTTTCGTTATGGAATTTTGTGTCAACCGTAACCTCAGAAATGTGCATGCTGCCTCTAGTTATGTTATTCATGAACAAATATTGATGCATAACCTTCTTAACTTTCCTGAAGCAAGTTACTTTAGCCCATTAATGTGAGAGATATAATTTAATTGAGTCCTCCACATTGCAGCAAATTGATTAAGTTCTATCATAATTTAATAACAGCCCACTTAATTGCAATGGCCTTCAAACAGGTGGTATTTTTAGATTCTTTGTCAATATTGTATTCGACTGCTTAGTCAAGTATGGAAGAATAACATGCACTATCACAAATCCAATTATGGTGTTTAAAAAGGACTATCAATGATTTCAATTGATTTTATTCCACCTGATGAAAAAGACTGAGTGAAAAATCGGTGCTAAATTTTAGGTTAGAAATGGCCTGTATTGGGGGGGGCGTGGCTTGGCGTCAGCCAAGATGGCCGTGTAAGACCAGCGCTCCGCCGAGGCCGGGATAATAGCCCGGAATGTCCTGCATTTCTCCGGTGATTGTTGCGCAAGTGTGGTTTGTACACCTGCTTGAAGAGTAGCGCTACTGAACTCGCCTACCCCCGTAGCGCTGGGCCCTGAGGCTGCGGAGCAACGTGAAGTTGGAGCTGGGGGAGCGGGCGTATCCAGGGACCTCCGGAGCGTGTGGGTGGTCTCCGGCAGCACGCAGCTACAATTTTCGAGAGGTGGTGCTGCAACCGTATAATTCCTGTGGGCGCCGGAGCTGGGCCCTGTTTTATGACAGCCGCGCTGCCGTACCTGCCCGGTACAGTGTTGGGAACTGGGTGGTGTCGGGTGGCTGCGGACTGGCTGTGACATCGACGGAGGAGGCAGCTTGAGAGAATCCGTATAGCAGGGGTGGATCAAACCCCCAGCGAGAGCGGCGAGCCTCTGGCGAAGTTGGAAGGTGAGTGATGGGTGGCCCCTGTTGCTGTGGAGGTGTTGGGGGGGGTCCCCCTTGCCAACGTGTGTTTGTCCTGTGAGGCCCGGGTGTTGCGGCGGAGCCCTGGTAGCGAGCGGCCGCACCCGCCCAAGGCCTTGATTCCTGCCGGGGGCTCTGGACAGTCGCATATTGCGGCGGGGACTGAACTGGCGCAAGGCGATTGACTCCCCCCTGACTGCTGCAGAAGACTGGGGAAGCATGGGAACCTCCCCCCTGACTTTATGGGCCCAGGCAGCATGTGACCAGAGGCGGAGGGTGTCCTGGGAAGTGAGTGGCACCCTCCGAGTGCTCAGGTATAATTGGCGAGGTTGCAGGGGCCTCTGACAGTGGGAGGGCGACCCACTGCAGAGTACTGTGCCTGTGAGGTTGGGAAGAACAAGTCAGATGCCTCCCCACTTAAGTCCAGCTGCGGGAACTCATTGCTTTGGTGTGCCCTATTACTGCTCTGTGATCCTTCCCTCTGGCTGGGGCCCGATCAGATCGGTGGGGCGCTGCCCCACATGAGGGAGCGTGCAGTAGTGCGGAGTTTGGGACCCCTAAATCCTGTGTGCACCGGCTGGAACGTTCTCCGACACTGTGGTTGCACGAGTCCCATTTGAGTGCCTATCCACGTTGCGCACCTGGATTCGTGCCCCGGTGCTCATTTCTCAATTGGTGGAGTTGGTGGTCATGTTGAGCGTGTGGAGACTGCGACGACCCTGCCTCCAGTGGGGCTCCTTGGAACGGCCTGCGCACGCGGCACCCGCCATCTTGAAGTGGTGTTGGGGGTCGGGCGGTGTTGGAGGCCTAGCGAGCTCTCCTTCTTTCGGGTCGGGGGCTGCTCCATAATGAAACCGAAAGGGGCTCCACCGGTGCAAGCGAATAAGCTGGACAAATATGCTGTCCCGAGGCAACCACCCTTGGAGGAGGGTGCGACAGGTGGTCAAGCCGTCACTTCGGAGCCATCCCTTAGCTCAATTATGTCCACCATTCAGGTGCTGGGAACGACGCTGGAAACCAAAATCGACAAAGTCTCCATCGAAATGACTCTTCTCAGGGCCGACATGAACAAAACCTCGGAGCGAGTCACAGCAACGGAAACGTGTATTATGGAGCTCCGGTCCACCGCGCATGGCCTTGAGGAGAAGGTCCAACAGTTGGTTCAGCAGCACCGCCAGGTGGCCCTGAAGTTGGAGGATCAGGAAGGGCGGGCCCATCGGAACATTATCCGCTTGGTGGGGGTCCCGGAGGGGGCAGAGGGCCCTAGCGTGAATCTCTTCCTCGAGGACTTAATACTGAATCGCTTAAAGCCCAAGAGACTGTCCACCCTCTTCATGGTGGAAAGGTCTCATAGGGCCCCGGTCCCTCCGCCAAAACCTGGGGCCCCCCCAGAACAATCATCGCCAGGATCCTTAATTATAGGGATTGGGATGCCATCCTACAGGCGGCCCAACGGCATGGGGACCTTCTATATGAGAATACCATGGTGCGGTTTTTCCCGGACTTCACCCTAAAGGTGCAACAGGAGCGGCGCACCTTCGATGGGGTGAAGAGAGTCCTTAGAGAAAGGGGCATCAAATACATGATGTTCTTTCCGGCTAAGGTTAAGATCATCATGAACGGGAAGTCCTTGTTCTTTACGACTCCATCCGCTGTGCAGGATTGGCTGGTCGAGGCGCGACCACAGAAAGACAGTTCACACATGGTGGGCAGCTGGAGAGACACCCTTGAGCACTCCGCAGGTTCTTCTAATGGTCAAGAGGGACCGGACATTCATGACCGACGTTCCCGGCGCTCCAGATCATTGAGCCCGGCGCTCTCAGAGATTCACAGAAAATGACTCTGCCGCAGTAGTGGCCGGGCTCTGGGACTCCTTGCTAATACACGTAATGTATAGTGTTGGGGTGGGTTGGAGGGCGTCAGCAGCTTTTTAGGGGATTGATTCTGTCCACTGCCTGCTACACTGCAACGATTCTCTCCTGGTGTTGGGCTGGCATGGGGCCTCATGGTGTCATGTGTAAGCGACGCTCGGCAGCCCCTATCTCAGTTGACTGTTTTTGGTGCGACAGGCGCTCTGCTAGTTGGGATGTGGGTAGTTCTAAGCCTAAGCAGCAGGGTAGTAGGGAGGGGGGTTGTGGCTTGGGGGGGGTTAGTATGTTTGTTGTGTTTCATTTGTGAGTTGGGAGGGTGGACATCCTATTCGTGGCATTTCTCTGTCATGGTTGCAGGGTGGGGGGGAATGTTATGGGGGTTTTTGTGCTGCTTTTTGATTTCTTGGGTTGTGGTTGCTTCAGAACAATTGCTGCGCTGTAGAAGGGATGAGATCCTTGATTTTATGTTCGCTCTGACTATCCGTAGGAGAGAAGACCCACCTCAAAGGCACCCATTATTTGGCGCTGAATCGCTATGGGTACACACTTAGGGCACATGCCGGATTTACGACTGGCTCCAGGGGCACTGCTATACTCACAAAAAATTCACTCCCCCTCATTATCAAACGGACGTGGCATGACCATCTGGGTCGCTATGTAGCCCTCTCGGGACGTGGGAGGGACAGGCACTAAATGTTTGTTCGGTCTATATTCCTCCGAGGTTACAAACATGACACTACATTTCCTGAGCTTAGTAATCTGCTCCTTGACTTACCACAGGGGGCCTTGATCCTTGGGGGGGACATGAATGATACTATGTCTGCGGATGTAGACAGGGAGACACATTCATCCAGGGCTAGGGACTCCCGGTCCCTGTCCACGTTTGCACATGCACTAGGCCTGACGGACCTCTGGAGGAGTCATAACCTTGACCTGAGACAATACACACATATATCTTCGGCTCACAGGAGCAGCTCGCGCATAGACTACATTTTCACACACTCAACATCGGTAGGGCTCTTCCGGGGAGGATGCCACAGGGCGCGTGGTATCTCTGACCACTCGCCGGTGGAGGTTCAGTTGTGCGGGCCGTGGTGAGAGCGCTCACTCCCGCAGAGGCTGGACCCCACCCTGTTTAGGGATCCGGACTTTAAGGAACAGTTTGAGGAGCGCACAGACCAATATTTTGCTGAGAATGTTGGCTCAGTACGGTCAGACTGCATACTTTGGGAGGTATACAAGGTTGTGGCTAGGGACTTTGTACAGGCGGCCAGTGGCGTCAGACGCAAAGAAAAGCGAGCACAATGTGATGCCCTTGAGTAGGAGAGCCTAACTCTTGAACGAACGCTAGACTCGAATCCTGCGAACACTGCCAAACGCACACACAAACTCAAACATAAAGAGCTAAGGGATCTGGAGGAAAACGCTGCTCGCGCGCACGCGCTGGCAACGCAGAGGAAAGTTTATGATCTTGGGGACAAGGCCAACAAGCTTATCGCGTGGCTTGAACGATGGGATAGGAGCCGTAACTGGGTCTCCGAAATTAGAACTGGGGAGGGCGTGCGCGGCGGTACCAGAGCCGACTTCGGGGAGGTGTTTGCAGATTATTACGAAACTGTCTATCACTCGCAGACCACGCGGGAGGAGGGAGAATCCTCTGAATTTTTGAAAGATTTGCACATGCGGGTAATTGGGGACGACGATAGAGTAATGATAGACTCCGACTTGACGATAGAGGAAGTTGAAAATGCCATGCGTGATTTGCAATCCGGTAAGGCACCAGGCCCCAATGGGTTCCCGACGGAAATGTTTAAATGTGTAGCGAGCAAACTTGCCCCGCACATGCTTGCTATGTTTCAGGGAGCAAGAGATGAAGGTGTGCTCCCGGAAGATTTACGCATGGCAACCATAGTGGTCATTCTTAAAAAAGGGAAGGCCCACGATCACTGCAGTTCCTACAGGCCCATCTCCCTTTTGAACTTTGAGGCTAAAGTTTTAGCTAAAGTCATAGCTACCCGTCTAAGCTCGGTCATTCAATCCCTAATACATCCGGATCAATCCGGATTCATGCCACACAGGAGCACTAGGCTCAATCTGCGCCGCCTATATGGAATGATGCAGATGACTAAGAAACGCACAGACACACCGGCTGCACTTCTGTCGCTCGACGCGAAGATGGCGTTCAACAGTATTGAATGGGCATACCTATTCGCGGTCCTGGAGAAGATTGGTCTCGGCCCTAATATTCAACAATGGATACGACTCTTGTATACCGACCCGATGGCATGAGTTAGTGTTAATGGCAATATTTCTAGATCCTTCACGCTTCCCCGGGGCACCCGGCAGGGATGTCCTCTATCGCCGATGCTGTTTGCCCTGGTGCTGAAACCATTGGCTGTTTGGATACGGGGGGATCCAGTAGTGAGAGGTATAGATTCAGGGGGCGGTTGGGAAGAACGTATTTCTTTATACGCAGATGACATTTTGCTGTATGCCCACAATCCAAGACAAACATTTCACCGTCTCATCCATATGATACAGTTCTTTGGTACCTACTCAGGATATTGCGTTAACTGGGATAAATCCCTGGTGTTCTCATTGGCGGGAGTGCTGCCACCCTTAACGTCGGCATGTTTGGAGTTGGTCCCTAGGGAAACGTTTAAGTATTTGGGTCTCTGGATCACCAAGAGTGAGGATGACTTTATGCGCCTAAGGCAAGCCCGTCTGCGCCCGTCCGTGACCAGACCGCGGCCAGCGCGAGCCACGCTGCCCGTGGAGACTCAGTACGCCGTATCTGGACTAGGGAACAACTACTAAAGTTCGCCTCCACGGAGTGTATCATGCCCACCTGTCTAAACACGGGTCAAGTGGAAGATGGGTGGGACACTCAGGATGGATGCTGTAATACATGCTCCTATTCATTGGATAGTAGGATATATGGGAAAGAAAACAATACCTTGGCTCCACATGTATCCGTACAGAAGGCCTGCACTTCTACTTTTACAACCAGACCTGAAATTAGGGCTTGTCTAGTCAATTGTAGATCCCTCCCTAAGCATGCTGATGATATTTGGCTCCATTTAGAGTCCCGTTCTTGGGATATTATGTTTTTAACTGAAACCTGGCTAAGGGATTATTCTTATCCTGATCTATCTTTTGCGGTCCCAGAAGGCTACAGGATTACAGTAGCCAATCGGCCTGGCAATAGGCGAGGAGGCGGACTCGCGGTGATCCATAGAAGGGACTGGGAGATTATGGTGAAGAAAATAGAGAATACTGGGATGATTGAGGCACTATCGTTTTGCGTCAATATCTCCCCCACTTTTCCATTCGCTGGATTGCTGGTTTATAGACCTCCAGACTCACCGATTGCTCAGTGGTCTGAACTATATAATACTATTGCTGATCTTTCTCTAAAATATGCAAATTGCACCATCCTCGGAGATTTCAATGTCCATATGGACAACGACATATGCCCACTAGCCGCTCAATTATTACATACCCTTAAAGGGTTGAATTTGACTCAAAAAGTCTCTGCCCCTACACACGTGGCTGGCCACATGCTGGACCTTATTTTTACCAATATCCCTTCCTTAAGAGTAGACACTCCTCTCCCATTGACCTGGTCTGACCATTTTTTAGTTCCTTTTTATTTGACTATTCCTTCTAATAACAAGCAGGTTAGCTCCACACCCGAAACAAGAAGAAATTGGAGGAAGGTTACACTGGAGGTCATTGACCATGTGCTAGATGATACAGTCCCAGTACTGACGGGAGAGCCCAGTCTAGATGCCTCTCTCTTCAATAACTGGATTACATCGGCCCTGGACAAAGTGGCTCCACTCAAAAGTATGAAATTGTCCAGGAAAAATCCCTCTGCCCCCTGGTTCACTACCGAACTCCGGCTGGAGAAAAGTTTATGTAAGCAATTGGAGCGTTGATGGAGAAAAAACTATAACCCCGACGCTAAATGCAGATATAAAATGGCATTAAAAAAATGTCATACTTTAAAACGTAACACAATCAGAGATTATGTAGCCAACCAGATTAAAACCTCAGATAATTCTACCAAAGAAGTGTTCAAGATTGTTCAGGGCTTTTTGAAACCATTAGCCTTGAAGAGTACCATCACCCCCTCAGCCTCCCTATGTGAAGATCTATCCAGCTTCTTCTATGATAAGATTCAGAAAATCTACTCCTCTTTCCCCTTAGCTGGGATCTCTCCACTGTTAGCTACATTAGCCCACAATCCCAATCCTTCTAACACCTGGTCGGAATTTCAGCCATTATGCACAGCCACCTCATTGGTGGAACTAATTAAAATCAAATCCGGTGCCCCGACCGACCCCTGTCCAGCCAATTTTTTTAAATTACTTGCTCCGCGGCTTAATCCCGTCCTAAATGCCTTATGGAATGCCTCCCTGAGCCGGGGCATTTTTCCTGTGTCATGGAAAACGGCTTATGTCCAACCTATCTTAAAGAAAGAAGACGCGGACCCTTTAGATCTAAAAAACTTTAGACCGATTTCTCTCCTCCCGGCACCGGCCAAAGTGCTGGAAAAGGTAGTCCAAACGCAACTATCAGAGTTCCTGGAGATTAACCATCTTCTCCATGACTCCCAGTCGGGTTTCAGGAAGGGATATAGCACAGAGACGGCCCTTCTGGAAGTGGCAGAAACCATACGGGAAACGGTAGACCAAGGCAGATGCGCAATGTTAGTGCTGCTGGACTTGTCCGCAGCCTTTGACACTGTGTCACACCAGATCTTATTAGAGAGACTTGAGTCCCTAGGTGTGAAGGGCACTGTTCTAAACTGGTTCCGCACCTTCTTAGAAGGCCGGTCTCAAAATGTGTTCCTGCGCCCTTTTATTTCGGCCTCTAGATCTTTCAGCTGTGGGGTCCCACAGGGTTCGGCGTTGAGCCCTACCCTTTTCAATGTGTACCTGGCCCCTCTCGCCACACTTATTGAACAGTGTGGAGTGAAGGTGGTCTCGTTCGCTGATGACACTCAGCTTGTGTTCTCTTTTAATGAACACACGGAGGTAGCTTTCATGAATTTCAAACTATGTCTAAGAATAATCTTGGCGTGGATGACAAACAATTGCATGAAGCTGAATACTGATAAAACAGAGGTATTATTTTTTAACCAATCATCTCCTCCCTCGTCTGAACTTTGGTGGCCGGCCGAGCTTAACCCCCCTCCTAGCCCGGTGCACTCGGCTAGGAACCTGGGCTTTAGATTTGATTCTACTTTATCGGGTAGTGCCCAAATCTGCAAAGTCTCTTCTGTATGTTTCTGGAAATTAAAAAGCTTACGAAGAGTCCTGCATTTACTGCCAATGAACTGCAGGAAAAATGTGGTCCATGCGCTTGTGACCTCCCAATTGGACAACGCAAATAGTCTCTACCTGGGGCTCCCAGATTACTTGCTGAGAAAACTGCAGATTATACAAAATGCTGCAGCCAGGTTGATCAGAAACGTGCCTCTTCGTCACCACATCTCTCCCCACCTGCGAAGCCTTCACTGGCTCCCTGTCAAGAGACGGATCGAGTTCAAGGCACTGATACTGGCTTTCAGATCCATGAGAGATGTTGGCCCTCAATATCTGAAGCACAGACTTCAGAAATATTACCAATCAAGATCTCTGAGGTCAAATCATCAGGACCTAATGGTGACCCCACGCTTCAAAAGAGCCAGGATGGGGGGACGCGCCTTTGCTGTGAAAACAGCCTCTCTGTGGAACTCTATGCCAGCCCACCTTCGAAAGGCGAAATCAGAGCCTCTGTTTAGAAAGGCCTTAAAGACTTGGCTTTTCAGCCTAACTTAGAACTGCATGTTTCTTCAGCTCTTGCACGCAATCTGTACTCCTCGCTAGCGCCGGGACACTTCCGTTGGAGGTAGCCGAGCGCTCTACAAAATGCATTAATAATAAATAATAATAATGTACAGGCACAATTGGTACGCTTGAGGAAGGACGTTGCGCATTGGAGACAGCTCCCAGTCTCCTTGATGGGTAGGGTGGTCCTCTTTAAAATGATGGCCCTCCCTCGACTATTATACGTAGTCCAGAATACTCCGTACCAGATCCCGGAGTCATTTTTTCGATCCATTGAGTCCGAGCAGCATCTATTGCTATGGGGGGGAGGTAGCCCCAGGATTGCACTGAAGAACCTCCTGAAAGGTGTGTATGACGGTGTTCCTGACATTAGGAAATACTACTGGGCATCTCAGCTCGTCAACATTAATGGGTGGGCTTTCTCCCCATTTGAGGAACCGGCGTATAGGGTGGATCGTTTGGCCTTCGGCAACAACAGTTACCTCACCGAACTATACCGGAAGGGGAGAGGTAATCCGCTCCTCCCGGTACATACCCGAACGGTTACTGACGTCTGGCATAGAGCAACCAAAATGACCGGGTGGGCAAACAAACTTACAGCACAAACTCCTCTATGGGAGGGTGGCCAACTGGGAGAGTTAACGCGCCTTGCTGGCTTCCGGAAATGGAGCCTTATAGGGATTGACCACTTGGGGGATGTCTGGAAGAATGGGAAAATGTTAGAGTTCGACACACTGCAGAGACAGTTCCAAACGGGAAGGGGGGAGTATCTACGATACCGACAGATGCGCCATGCGCTCCATTGTCATTTGCAGGAGGGGTCCCTATTACCAGAATATTCGCCACTCGAGGACCGCCTGCTCCTGGATCCCATGATCGATAAGGCCATCTCCTGACTTATCGGAAATTGATTAACAACACCCCAGACTGTTTGGGCCCACTGAGGGAGGCTTGGGAGTCGGATGTGGGCCTCTTAGAGGATGATGACTGGGCTGAAGCACTACAGACACCCCGGGAAATAGCCATAAGAGCACGGTTCCGACTGATTCAGCTCCGTATCCTTCATAGATCCTATGCTTCCTGAATAGCTTATGTTCGAATGGGCACCTGTGAGTCCGATGAATGCGGGCGGGGGTGTGGCAAGGCAGGGTCCTTCTTCCACATACTTTGGTCCTGCCCCAGGATTCAATCGTACTGGGCAGGTATAACAAGTGTGATGGCACAGGTGGTGGGTGAGAGTGTCCCTCTTGACCCAAGGTGGCTCATCCTGGGAGTGACTGGAGAAACGACGTGACCGCAATGGGCCAAGACTTGGCTGGCCCTTGCAGGTGGGGTGGTCAAGAGAAACATTGCACGAGCGTGGGGAGCAGGGGCAGCCCCCACACTTACAGCCTGGAAGAAAGACCTGGACTGGTGCTATGGGGCGGAGCGGGTTATATACCAGAGCCGGGGCTGCCCACGTAAAGGGGAAAAGATATGGAATGCCTGGGCCGAGCATAGAGACCTTTGATACAGGCCCTGTGAAATGTTCTGTGTTGATGTGGGAGTCATGATGCTATGGTTTACGGCGAGAGAATGTGGGTATCTCATAACAGGTACATTTTAAGAATTAAAAAAAAAGAAATGGCCTGTATTGATTATGAAGCATACCTTAAAGCATCTCTAAATGAATGAATTAAGACATTATTTCCACCTCTACCTTATTTACCTTTGTTCACAGCCTATTAAACACATAAAACACAGAATTCCAAGGAACAGGTCTAAACCTTTTGTATATTAAATTAAACTGTACGATCAGGAAATTACTATAGTTAGAAATACAATGGCACACTTTAATGCTATTACAATTTGTAAATCAGAACTGCTATTGTTAGATTTGACGCTTTGGCACTTGCACCATCCATGGCAAACGTGGGGGCAATGCACAATGTCGTTTTCATATCCAATTACTGCTGAAAATGCCTTCCTTTTACCTTGCTGGAAATTCACAAAAAGGAATCCTGCCAGGCATAAGTAGTTTTTTTTTTTACTATTTATTTTCTAAGTATTTCTTCACAACGGCAGTGGAAAAATGCACAGAGGTAACTCCCACATAAGGTATGCGGAGTGGACTTAACAAGGTAAGGTTATCTTTGTTAGTGTGTGAATGCCCAAAACTCGCATATTAGTGGGTACTGGCAAACCTTTTCCCACCCTGGAAATGCTTGGAGATTTTACTCAACCACATCTTTGTACCTTGAAGATATATATATAAATATTGTGAAGATACGCAGATATCTAGTTAAGAATATTAAATGTACTGGCTATAAATACCACAGTATTGCTTAATATTCTTTAGTCAGTATTTTTGCAGGTCCATATTTTTGCAGGTCTATATTAAAAACTCGAAAATGTAGTGGAACATCCACACAAATAACACATGATATTCCTCATTCCTGTCTCTGCAAATAGTGAATTTGCAGTGGTGGTTTCTGGCTCTATCCAGCTGCAATCATGTGTGCAAACATTTGCAGCTGACAGCCGGATGGTAATTCTGTTTTGGGTGGAAACTGGAGTTTGTGCGCAAAATGCAATTGGCAGACCCATCCTTATCTGCCAAACATTGCAGGAGGAGATTAAACCAGCAAACTGGAAATGTTTTCAAGGCTTGCCTGAAAGTCTGCATCTGTGACATCTGTTGTAGAGGTATGGGTAACAGATGCCATAGTTTTCCACCCTACTACCAAAAGGAGTAGCCGCCAATTTGTGATTACTGTATTGACGGAATTTTAAATGGATGCTTCTGTTCATAACAATCTTAAAGGTTTGTATGGCGGACAAGAAACGATAAGCAAGTAAGTACGAGGAGATAATAAGTTTATTGGTAAACCATAATCTTTTTATGTCTGACCTCCCAACCCATATAAAACATGTTAATGCCCATTCCCCGACTATTTTAGGTAAGGAGATTAAATATCTACAAATCGCCGATGATACCATTTTATTGAGCCAATCTGTTATAGGTCTAAGAAGATTGGTTGACTCTTTCAACCAATATGTTTCCCAAAATGGACTTATAATAAATACTAAAAAGACAAAAATAATGACTATGGGGAAACTAAAGTAGGATTGAAAGAATGGAACATTAATGGTTTGGTTATTGAATGTGTCAAATCATATAAATATTTAGGAATCACATTCGATGATAATATGTCGTTTAGGCAGCATTTTAGCAACCTCGAGGCTAAGGGAACATCATTATCATTTGCTTTTAGAAAATTGAGGGATAAGTTATCATGTCCAAACCACGAGCACCTGTTGAAGGTCATGAAAGCAAAACTGATACCTTCCTTGGATTATGGTTCAATTATCTTCCATGGTAAAGATGCAAAAATCCTCGACGATATTGAAATAAAAACTTATAAATCAGTTTTTAGGATTCCTAGATATATTGGTCGTGCCAATATAAGATTAGAATTTGGTCTGAAAAGACAAACATTGGCACGACAATCCACATTTTTAAAATCTCTATTGTCTTTGTCTCGTGCTGAAGAGGGTTCCCTTGCAAATCAGTGTTGGCATGAGATGATGAGAAGTGAGTATGCGAGTAGTTGGAAAACATTCTTAAGTGAGTGTTTACGTAATTTTGAATGTCCAAACCTAGAAGAAGAAATTAGGAGCAAAGTTGTTTATAAAAAAACAATAAATCAATCAGCCATTTTATTATCAACTATAATAGATAAGGACGAACTTAGGAAAAAAAAACATTCATGGTCAATTGCAAACTCTTTTAGCAAATTGGTACCCCAACCGTATTTGTGGTTTCATTTAAAATTTTTAATTAAGAATAAATTTATGCTATTACGGTTTGGGAGATACCCGACAAAAGATGGAATTCCAAAATGGGAGAATAAGTGGCCATCCAGTATTTGTAGGTTATGTGGTTCTTGTGAGGAAACCTTAGTGCACATAGTAACTTTATGCCCCCAATTGCTAGATGAGCGGAAATCTATTTTAAAACCTATTTTTAATGAATTAGGGGTAAGAAGTTGTGGAAATGCTATTATCACATGTCTCAATGGAGCCTCAGGCCGTCTAGTTTCCTGATTTGTTAAGTTTATCCTTATAGCTAAAAAGAAACTTTTGTCTTATGACGACTCTGCTTATTAATATAGTAATACTTACACTCGAGGTGGCCATTATTATGACACAAAAATCAAGTAATTGTTTTTTATTATCATTTTTAAAGAGAACTATCACTGATTTAGTTAATTAGACATTTATATAGAGAATAAATGTTTAATGACAGTGGGGATATTATAATATGGAGGTTGGTTCAAATACATTTTATTTTGGCTGTATTCGTTTGCTGCCATTTACAATGTTACAAAGTATTTTTAAGGTCATGCACTGTATATTTTAAACCATAGCTGTTAAGGTTCGCTAGCACAAATGCACTTTATTTTGGACGTTAGCGCAATGACAGTGGGGATATTATAATATGGAGGTTGGCTCAAACGCATTTTATTTTGTCTGTATTTGTGTGCCGCAATTTACAGTGTTATAAAGTATTTTTAGGGTTATGCACAGTACATTTTAAATCATAGCTGCTAAGGTTTGCTAGCACAAATGCACTTTATTTCGGACGTTAGCGCAATTGTACTTGTGTTGCTTTTTTATATTGATATAAAGTATTTCTGGGGTAGTGTTGGTATATTTTAAATCATAGTTGCTAGAGTCTGCTGGCACAAATGCACTTTGTTCCCAATGTTAGCCCAAATGTATTTTACTATAGTTGCTTCTCTTTTGCTGCTATTTACATTGTTCAAAGTATTTTTTGAGTAATGCACAGCTGCTAGCACAAAGCACTTTATTTTTTGATTGCCCTTCAAAGCTGTTAATTGAATGATGTTGAGGTTTATTTGTAGAACTTGCTTGGACATAATTTTACACTGTAGCCGTTAAACAAATATGAATGGATTATGATTTTTTTTTTGTATGTGGATTTTGCTGATTGTAATGATTTTAACTAATCAACAAATAAACTATTAAACGTAAACGGTAAACCATAGGACCTGATTTAGAGTTGGGCAGGTGGTTACTCCGTCACAAACAGGACAGATATCTCTAAGTCTTCTTACAAGTTTATTATGACACTTCTTATAAGGCAGACAGGATATCCACGATGTTTGTGACCAAGTAACCTGTCCACAAAACTCTAAATCAGGCACCTTGTGATTGTAAATCTCCAATCCAGTCTAAGCCAGAGGGCCTGTCTGCATGCAGTTTAGACATCAATCAATCAATATTTATATACATATACATAATCAAACCTTCTAAGATTCTAGAAAGGGTGTACCAATATTTTTTGTACCCTCTGGCGCTTCTACTGATTGGAGAATATGACGCCCTAATAGAGGCTGTTGCTATAGCACTTAGGAGGATACTCATACAAGCACACAGAGGGTGTAGTAAAAGCCACTAAAAATGGATGGAGTTTTTCTACAGTTGTATAGAGAGATCTTCATCATCTAATAATAATGTGTCTAGTTCCATCTTATTAGGAATCGTTTTCAGAAAACTAAATGTCATCTTTCATTGAAAACCCTGCATACAATCCTGACAGTTTTAGCAGGGCTTTGTGGTCAGGATGGATAATGATGTGAGTGCCCAAAGCATATGAGTAGGCAGTGAAACCAAAACACTAAATCAGATGGAACAGGGGTTAAAAGTACTTTAGGTTTAAATATGTTTAGTGAAAGAAAAAGAGTTGTGACCAAACAGATAACATGACTGGCGCCAACCTTTTCTTTATGAAACTGCCCTATGCAGTCCCATACAAGGAATAATTCCGTCCCATGAAGAAGGCCAAACACGGACCATAAAAATTATGCCACCAGCAATATTTTAATTAAGCAGTCTCAAATAAGTCCAATCCCAGTATTAACGACTCAGTGGCTCCCGTGTAAAAATATATGGTGAAAGGGACAGCAGAGTGACAAAGATATTAGTGACACATCGCAGAAGAAGTCTATGGGCCTGAACTAGATCTTGGCAGACGGGTTTACTCTGTTACAACAATGACGGATATCCCATCCGCCGAATATAAATCCTATTATTTCATTTGGGAATTATATGTTAGTGAACTGAATATCTGTCACCGTTGTGACGGAGTAACCCGTCTGTCAAGATCTAGATCAGGAGACCAACAAATCAGCCAAACCATAGGCACCATGTAAGCTACCTCATGCCCAACCTCTGCCCTATTTCAACTCTCATCACAAGCTGGACCAGCAAATAATGCTTTTGCAAATTCTACTTGGCTGAACACATATTACTTCTGCTCATAGTTCACTCACAGTATCACTGCATATCCCACAGTTCCAATAATGCCTTTAGCTGCCAAGGCCTTTTTGATGTCCACCACAGCCCTCTTCTTGACCCATGTGTTGGGTTTAAGGTCTAAAAGAATAGGAACATGTTCTCCCCCATATTTCACAAATTTTCTTTGCACTTCTACTCATAGAGCGCACTCCCTCCACTTCAGTGCACTAAATATCACCACTGTTCCTCCAGGCCCTTCCTGGCATTTCGCAGGTTTTGGAGGAGTTGAAAGGCTTCCAGTATGACAGCTGCCATAACTTCTGAGTGAAGCTTCAGCAGGTCTCTCATGACCTCTGATCAACTCTGCTAATAGCTCTAAAGGAACATCTGCTGGAACGACGGGCATCCTTAGAAAGGTGCTTCTCCTTCTGTTATCCAATGCTTCCATTTAGTTTTCCTGAGTAACCATGGCAGTTATGACACTTTGCTTACATTTTTAGGGTCCCTCATAACTTCTGCAGCCTCCAGCATTTGCCCCTAAAGCTTTTGCACAGTAGTGTCATGTGCTAATATTATGTGTTCCAAACTTAAGACCCTGCGAGAATGTCTCTTCAACTTGGCTTCTATGTCCTGCACATCTGATTTAATAATGCCTGTTTTTTGCTTCATGTCAGCATGGAGTACTTTGATGGACCGGAGGAGTGTCTTCTCACCATTTGACAGCTTGGCATCCTATGGTGTGAAAAATTTATCTTTTCTCCTCTTTCTCACGATGGTGATCTGCTGCAGTGTCCAAAGTGCAATTTCAGCAGGTATCTCCATGTTTTTACGTTCCACCAGACTAAGAGGTTAAGACCTTAGAGAACCTCCAGTGGTTGCCTCGGGAGGATCTCACTCAGGGCTCAATATCTTGTCACAATCTCCCATTGGTACCCCCACCTCCCTTTCGACAAGGGGGTGCAGCCCTTTCTGCTAAGAGAAATAGTTGTGCTCCTCCAGCTCGCTCCCCAATGTAAGTGGGGCATCTGTCCATTTCCTGTACACCACCACACTGCAGGTGTTTCACCCATTGCAGACTCCCCCGGCACACAATGGTTATTGGTGCAGTCTGGGCTGTCCCCCCTAATCTCACTGTTGGAAGACGGCTGCACTGAACTTGCCCCCACCATCAATACAGACCTGTACGGAAGCACATGCACAGTGAGGCCATAGGAGGCACGAGGACCAATAATTTACTATTAGCCAAATTAGCTGCCTGTCGACAACATTCTGAATGCTACTCCAAAACTTCCTCCACTTCGGTGGTCTCCTGATCCCCGGAGGTAGGCAAACAAATGAGTCAACCAAGCTCATAAAGTAAAGCAGATTGCAGCAAATCTTGGGTTCGACCCTAAAGTACGTTAAAAAGCAGAGATGACAGTGCCAAACCCTGTCAGACTCCAATGTAAAATCTCAACCACCCGAAAAGAAGTTAGCTGGCTTACAGATTGGATTTGATATTATAAACTATTTAAATATGAGCCAGGAAATACATGCTTTCCTCAACCAACAGATAAGGCAGTCAAAGTTTAATTAATGTTGACAAGATTTTCCCAGTTTGGAATCATTGGATATTAATATGTAAATTACTTTGCAGTGTAGATGAACGTATATTTGAAATACCCATCCATTGAATGTTTAATTTTCAGGAATATTCAACTCTACATAAAAGTACAGAAAGATTATAATAGAGAGAGATAACTAAGGCATATTTGTTTGCTGCTACAGTTAAATTCAGGACTGTTAAGATCAGCTACTAAAGATATCTATTTTTGCCTTTAGACAACCCACCATACCTTGCAGACCTCAATACCCATATACCTATATCCTTTGGCCCTTTCCTCATTTTACACGAAAACAGTGAGGACACAAGAGTGCACAGGTATATTAAAATCTGACCTCCTCGCCGTACTGGTGGTCATCTGCGATTCATCATCCAATTCATCAATGGGTGGCTCCTTTATCTGTTGGGTCGTTTCAATTTCTTTATAGATTCTATGTGACTTGTGGTGTTAAAAGGCTAAATGGTCACTGGTGTGTTATTTTTTTCTAGTTAGTTTGGATGTGTGAATGCTTTGAGGATTGATGAAAGAATCTTTGTTATGTAGGTAATGCATTTTAGCCTTAAAAATAGTTGCTTGGGGATTTAACATATTTTATTACAGCCTTCTGTAAAATACCACTCATTACAGAAGAAGAACATACAGCTAACCATATGTTAACAGCTTCACTGTGAGGGTTAGTGCTTTAACTTTAAAAGTAAAATTACTGTTGACACTAAGGGCCTGATTATGTGTTCGGCAGTCCTACCTGTGGTGGCGGTCAGACCACCGCCGCACTTCGGGACCACCCGCAGTATTGTGACAGCAGCGGTCTGACCACCACAGGACAGCTGCAACTGCCAGGGTTCCAGGATCCCTCGGCATTCGTGCAGTGGTCAGAGGCAGAAATATACTGGCGGTGTTGCAGTGGCACCGCCGAGCATATTTCGTGTTGCCTCACCACCACCCTTTTCATGACGGTGAGCCCACCATGAAAAGGGTGGCGGTGAGGCAACTATTCAAGTCCTTGCAGAGGAAGATCAGTTACTTTTGAAGGCCATAAGAGTACCATCAAACATAATCAGTCTGCCTCTGCATTGAAGTTAGAAGTAAGAGACAATTTGAAGCAAATTAAATCTTTAGCTGGCACCTTCATGTGCCCTCTAGATCAGTGTTAAGGGAAGTGTTAGACCCGGGATCCCTGGTTGGCTGAGGTAGGTACCTTAGGGCAAATAGGGACCCCCGCTCTCACGTCAGGGAAAGGAAGGACACCTTCTCAGATAGCCCCCGCTCACCCCCTTGGTAGCTTGGCACGAGCAGCCAGGCTTATCTTCAAGGCAAATGTGTAAAGTATTTGCAACCACGCTCACAGCAACCCAATGATGACACCACAAATGGACTCCACACGAGTTTCATAAAAGCGAGTATAAATTTATGTAAAAAGATATACGATAAGACCACACGATATAAATCCAACATATGCGCATTTGTAATATTCTTCCTGGCCGGTTGTTAGGCCAGCCAGCCCTTGTAAGTTCTGGCGATATTAATGAGCACTTCTAAACGTTCCACTGCAGCCCTAATGCAATGCTATCCAGTTCGTAATGCTAGAATCAGGCACCTTTCAATGTAGAAATAATGCAGTTCGTAATGCTCAAATCAGGCACTTTGCAATGTAGAAATAATGCAGTTCGTAATTCTAGCATCAGGCACTTTGCAATGTAAAGATAATGTAATGCGTAACGCAAAAACCAGGTATTTCGTTATGCAGAAATAATGCAATGCGTAATACGACAATCAGGTAGTTCGTTATGCAGAAACAATGCAATGCGTAATACACTAATCAGATAGTTTGTTATGCAGAAATAATGCAATGCGTAATACACTAATCAGGTAGTTCGTTATGCAGAAACAATGCAATGCATAATACGACAATCAGGTAGTTCGTTATGCAGAAACAATGCAATGCGTAATATACTAATCAGGTAGTTCGTTATGCAGAAACCATGCAATGCGTAATACACTCCAGCACTGATCACGGTGCCTCAGGCGGTCTCTCCGCCACTCGTACTGACTCGCAGTCAGCCTCAGTCAACAGTTGCCCCCACACGGGTATGATGTAAACAAAAAGTGCAGCTCCGCACTCCGGCCCCGGTACTGCCACTCCATTGGCAAGTACGGGCCGCGATACGAGCCGAAGCAGAGGCTCGCACTGCATGAATGGGAGAGGCCGAGAGCGTCTCCCTCCGAGCCCGCACCCTGCCCCAGGCATCGACACACGTTACCTGGAGGGTGCGACCTCACTCTCCTCTCCTCTTCCCGCGACTTGGGCCTCCGATGCAATCTTTGTGAATTCCGGACAGTGGGTCTCGGGCCCTCCCTCGACGAGGTCGGTTCGAGGTCCCGCTCTGGCAACGGCGGGCTCGGGCCGGCGGCTCGGCTCCTCCGGGGCTGCTGGTCCGGGCCGCTGATGCTACGAAGATCTCAGGCTGCAACAGGGCACACGCACACAGCGTCGCTGACACTCACTTGAGCTTCGGGTGCACGATCACAGGGCACTCCTCACGAAGGTCTCAGGCTGCACGAAGCACACGCACACAGCATCGCTGAGACTCACTTGAACGGTGCACACAATAACAAGGCAATCCTCACGAAGGTCTCAGGCTCCACAAAGCACATGCACACAGCGTCGCTGAGACTCACTTGGACTCCAGGTGTGCACGATAACAGGGCAATCCTCACGAAGGTCTCAGGCTGCACAAAGCACACGCACACAGCGTCGCTGAGACTCGCTTGG
Source organism: Calotriton arnoldi (assembly GCA_963921515.1). NCBI lineage: Eukaryota > Metazoa > Chordata > Amphibia > Caudata > Salamandridae > Calotriton > Calotriton arnoldi. Next base: position 1,642,360 of record CAWUFW010001189.1, read on the forward strand.
ACTCCAGATGCCCACGATCACAGGGCAATTCTTACGAGGGTCTCAGGCTGCAAAAAGCACACGCACACAGCGTCGCTGAGACTCTCCTGGAAACTTTTGTGTTCCTGAGTTTCCGCATCAGGGAGCCAGCTCACCTCGGGCCCTTGGGGATAAGTTACTTCCGGACACAGCACACAGCAAAGTCCCTTTAGCCTCTCCTTGGTTAAAGCAGCAAACTGCAGGCCCGCCACAGAACACACAGCAAGGGTCAGTCCTTTCCTTCAGTCTCTTCAGCTGTTTCTTCCTTGGCAAAGGTTCCTCTCGACCACGAAGTAGCTTCAGTCTGGTTCAATCTTGATCTATCCATTTCTCCAAAGTTCAGGAGTTTCAGCTCTCATAGTTATACCCCTAAATGTCTTTGAAGTCTTTGTGTTCAGGGGGGCACTGACCACTGTTTAAACCAATTCTGGGTGCCTCCCTGCCAGTGACACCTTATTCCTTTGAAAGTGGGGGTCTTGATCCTCAATCACTCAGCAGGGGACGGAGCCATTGGTTTATGGCTGCAGCCCAGGCCTCTTCACCTCTAGGGGCAACTCCTCCCCCTACACTCCAGATGCAGGTCAGCCTGTTGCTGTCTCACCTCCTCCCCTGGGTCAAGACATTCCCCAGATCCTATCACTTTCAAATCCAGACAGTCAATCCACAACCAGGCAGAGACACACAGAAATGTTAGAGCACAAAAACCCAGCCACTTCTAAAGAGTGGCTTCTAAACACACAATGCAAAAACCACCTTCATAAAAAGATGTGTTATTACATTGTGAGTTCAGGCACACTAAACTTCACCTCTCCATCTTAAGCCTTTGGGAAGATAGGCTGGAAAACATATTACACAGCCTCCCCATTGTATCCTATGGGCAAGTTGGCCTTTCCTCAGTGAAAAACGAAATGGAGATTATTTCACTGTCAGGACATGGTACACAACTCAGTACATGTCCTACCTTTCACATGCACTGCACCCTGCCCAGGGGGTACCTTGGACCTACCATAGGGGTGTCTGATGTGCATAGAAAGGGAAGGGTAAGGTCTGGCAAGTGGGTGCACTTGTCAGAACAACATGGCAGTTTAACAAACTGCGCGCAGGCACTGCAGTGGCAGGCCTGAGTTCCCTCTTTAAGGCTACTTGTGTGGGTGGCACAATTCGTGCTGCAGGCCCACTAGTAGCATTTGCATTACCAGCCCTGGCACACATAGTGCACTTTACTAGGGACTTTACTGGTAAGGCAAACATACCAATCATGGACAACCAATTACCATTACACTTTATACAGGGAGCACTTGCACTTTGACACTGATTAGCAGTGGCAAAGTGTCCAAAGCATCTAAGTTGGCAAAACAGAATCCATCACAGCACCAAAAATAGAGGAGGTAGAGGGAAAAAGTCAGGTGTAACCATGCCAAGAAATGCCAGATCTAACACGTGTCCCCTATAGCCAAAAAGTGAGGGGAACTACCCACCCTCATGAGAGTTCTCATCACTAAGGCGGAAAAATCTGGACAGACCATCAGCATTGGCTTGTTCTGTTCCCGGGCTGTGTTCCACTGTGAAGTCCATTCCCTGTAGGGAGATGGACCACCTCAACAGTTTTGGGTTCTCACCCCTCATCTGCATCAACCATCTGAGGGGCCTGTGGTCTGTCTGAACCAGGAAGTGAGTCCCAAACAAGTAAGGCCTCAGCTTCTTCAGTGCCCAGACCACAGCAAAAGCTTCCCTTTCAATTGTACTCCACCTCTGTTCCCTGGGAAGTAGCCTCCGGCTAATGAAAGCTACTGGTTGGTCCAAGCCCTCATCGTTCAATTGTGAGAGTACTGCTCCCACACCATGCTCTGAAGCATCTGTCTGCACTACAAACTCTTTGGAGGAATAAGGTGCCTTGAGCACGGGCGCCGTGCACATGGCAGTTTTCAGGGCATCAAAAGCGGTCTGGCAGGCATCAGTCCAGATCACTTTCTTGGGCTGTTTCTTTGACGTCAGTTCTGTCAAGGGGGCAACAATGGTGCCATACCCCTTCACAAACCGTCGGTAATACCCAGTGAGTCCTAGAAAGACCCTCACTCTTGTCTGGGTCTTGGGGGGTTCCCAAGCCAGAATGATATCAATTTTTGCCTCTAGGGGTGCCACCTGGCCGCTCCCTACCTGGTGTCCTAAGTACACCACAGAACCCTGCCCTATCTGACACTTACTTGCCTTGATAGTCAGGCCGGTCCTCTGCAAGGCCTTCACCACTTCACAGAGGTGTCGCAAATTTTCCTCCCAACTGGAGCTAAACACAGCAATGTCGTCCAGGTAGGCGGCGCTGAATTCCTCTAGCCCACTCAACACCTGGTTAACCAGTCTCTGGAAGTGGCAGGGGCGTTCTTCAACGCAAAGGGCATAACCCTGAACTGGTAGTGCCCCTCTGGCGTTGAGAGCGCGGACCTCTCCTTGGCCCCCTCGGTCAAGGCAATCTGCCAATACCCAGATGTCAAATCAAATGTACTGAGGTACCGGGCAGCTCCCAGCCGATCCACGAGCTCATCAGCTCTGGGGATGGGGTGAGCATCGGTCTTGGTGACCGCATTGAGCCCACGGTAATCCACACAGAACCGGAGTTCTGGGGTGGCACCGGGTGCAGCAGCTTTTGGCCCCAGGACTACTGGGCTAGCCCAGGGGCTGCTGGATGGCTCAATCACCCCTAGCACCAGCATCTTGGAAACCTCCTCCTTGATGCTGGCCCTGACCTTATCAGCTACTCTGTAAAATTTTTGTTTTACAGGCAGACTGTCTCCAGTGTCCACATCATGGACGCACCAATGGGTGACTCCTGGGGTCAGGGAGAACAGGGAGATGAACTGACCCAATACCTGGCGACAGTCCCTCTGCTGTTCCGGGGTCAGGGTAGGTGAGAGGTTCACCCCATCCACTGACCCATCCTTCTCCTTGGCTGACAGGAGGTCAGGAAGAGGTTCACTCTCCTCTTCTGCCCCATCGTCTGTAGCCAAGAGCATGGTCACATCAGACCTCTCAAAGTGGGGTTTGAGGCGGTTTACATGGAGAACCCTCAAAGGGTTCCTAGGAGACCGTAAGTCAACCAGGTAGGTCACTTCGCTCCTGCGCTCCACCACCTCATAAGGCCCAGTCCACTTGTCCTGGAGCACGCAAGGCTCCACTGGCGCCATCACCCACACTTTTTGCCCAGGTTGAAACTCGACCAGAGTGGCATTCTGGTCGTACCACCGCTTCATTTCTTCCTGGCTGGCTTCCCGATTCGCCTAAGCAAGTTGCCTGAAACGCCTAGTTTGGTTCCTGAAGGCCAGCATGTAGCTATATACATCCTGGGGGAGCCTTCTCCCAGCCCTCCTTCACCAAACTCAAGGGTCCTCTTACCGGGTGTCCATACAGGAGCTCAAAGGGACTGAACCCTAAGGACTTCTGTGGCACCTCTTGATAAGCAAACAGCAGGCATGGTAAGAGGACGTCCCACTTACGCCTCATGGGATCCTCAAGACCCATAATCATGCCCTTCAGGGTCCGGTTAAATCTCTCAACCAGACCGTTACCCTGCGGGTGGTAAGACGTGGTGAACTTATAGGTTACACCGCACTCCTTCCACAGAGATTTCATATACCTTGATATGAAATTAGTACCCCTGTCGGACACCACCTCTCTGGGGAACCCCACGTGGGAGAAAATCCCCATCAGTGCACGGCCCACCACGGAGGCTGTCACCGTCCGGAGAGGGATAGCTTCCGGGTACCGGGTGGCATGGTCCACCAAGACCAGGATGAACCTGTTGCCCATGGTGGTCTTGGGATCCAGAGGCCCCACAATGTCAATGCCCACCCTTTCATAGGGGGTGCTGACTACAGGGAAAGGTTGGAGGGGAGCCTTGCGCTTCCTTCCATTCTTACCACTTGCCTGGCAAGTCTGACAGGTCCGGCAATGAGTATCAGAACTCTTGCACATTTGAGGCCAGTAGAAGTGGGTAACAAGCCTCTCAAAGGTCTTGTCCTGCCCCAAATGTCCTGCTAAAGGTACATCATGAGCCAACCCCAGTAGGAAGGCTCTAAAGCGCTGGGGTACCACCAGCGCATGGGCCGACCCAGGCTCAGCAACCTTAGGCTCACTATATAGGAGATCATTCTCCCAGTAAATCAAGTGGGATCCCGAGTGATCACCTGCTGCCTGGTTTGCTTCCTGTTGCTGCAAACCTACAAGAGAAGGGCACTTCTTCTGCTCCTCACAGAATTCCTCCCTGTAGGGCCCTCCCTCCTGCTGCCATTCGGTCAGCTCAGGTAGGTCCCCCAGTTCAGCTACTTGCTCCCCCGTAGGCTCCAGGGCATCCCCTTCAAAGGGTGCCTCCTCCTGGACCGTGGGAACTGTGGGGGCCGGTTTCCCGCGCCCCCTGCCTCTTCTCTTCACGGCAGGCACCTGGGCCACTGTTTCAGGCTCCAGGTCCTCTTGAACACCTTTACTGGCTGCCATAGACCGAGTGGTCACACAAGCCCGCTCAGGCAGACCCAACATCTCCAAATGCGCCTGGCGCTCCACCTCCTTCCAGGGGGAACTCTCCAGGTCATTCCCCAGCAGACAGTCTACAGGCATGGACGGACTTACAACCACCTTCAAGGAACCTGAGACCGCCCCCCCATTCAAAGGGAACTAGCGCCACCTTGCAGAGGCGCACAGAGTTGTCTGCTGCAACTACAGGGTGAAGCTCATCGGGAATTACCTGCTCTTCAAACACCCACTGACACCTGACAGATGTCAAACGGGCTCCTGTGTCTCTCAGAGCCTCCACCCTTCTTCCATTGATGGTCACCCACTGCCTGTACTTCTTAGTATTCTCAGGCAGAGAAATTTCCTGGACCATCTCTCGATCTCCTAATGAGACCAGGGTCATAACTGCTTGCTCCTCCCCAGTCCAAGGACTCAATTCCTCACCCAACGCTACACTCACTAAACCCGGTGTTGGAGCACCAGTGGGTGGAGATGACTTCTTGGGGCATTTAGGGAAATATGACCCACTTCTTTACAGAAGTAACAAGTAGGAGGACCTCGGTTGTCCCGCTTGCCCTTATGGGGCCAGGACCTCTTAGCCTTGGGGGACTGGGACCCTTTCACCTGGGAACTACTTTGGGGCCCTTTAGAGAACCCCTTGTGGTTACCCTTGTTCTCCCCTACCTTCGGTGGGGACCCTGTACACTTTTGGTAGTGGTACCTCCAATCCCCTTGTGGACCCGGGTACTGGTCCAGCAGTCCGCCTCTTCAGCAAGCTTACTGGGATCAGTCAAATTACTGTCCAAAAGATGCTGGCGCAGCTCTGGAACACACAGACTACTCAAGTGCTCCCAACTAATTAAATCGCATAAGCTCTTAAAATCAGTTGCCTTGCTGCCCTTCATCCAACCATCCAGTGCATGCGTGAACCCATTCACACACTCCACCCAAGTACTGGATTCCAGTTTCTTGAAGTTCCTGAATGAATTTCTGCCTGTACTGTTCAGGAGTGAGCCCATACCTGAGGCATAAAGCCTCCTTCATATTGGCGTAGGTTAGGGTTCCTGCCCTCTCTAAAGGGGGTAAAACATCCCTCCCAGAAGCCTCAAAGTGTTTCCATAGGCCCGCCCCCCAATGCTTCTCAGGCACCTCATTCATCCTCAGTGCGATCTCATATGCCGTGAACCACGCATAAATATCATCACCCCTTTGATAATCTCGCACTAAATCCTTGGGAATGTACACCTTTCCCACTGGCACTGGTTGTGTGCTGCCATCATTTGAACTGGACTCTGCCTGTTTAACCTTCATTTCCAGTTCCCTCATGCTTAACTCATGAGCTAAGAGAATCTTTTTCTCTTCCAAGGTGAGAGCGTTCCTGCTCTCTTCTGCTCGCTTTTCACTTTAAATGAGCAGCTTCTTCTCTTCTGCTTGAGTTTTAAGTTTTAAAACCTCCAACTCATGCTCTCTGACCCTTTGGTTTTCCTCTAGCTCCTCTGGTGAAAAACTCCTCCCTGAATGGCTACTACCAGCCCCTAAGGCTGGTCCCTCCACTGGCAAATCCTGTGGACCAAATCCATTCCCTGGTTCATCCTCATCCACCTCAACATCACCAGTCTCCTGAGCCCCTTTGGCTTCCCACCAGGCCCTCATGGCCATTTGCAGCTCCTCCTTCTTGGCGCTACTTTTCATGGGACATCCCAAAGCTCTGCAGAATTGCCTCAATTGATCAACTTTGTAGGTAAGCAATGTCTCAATGTCGAACTCTAATTCTGCAGCCTCACTGGCTACTTGACTCCTCTGAGACATTATGTGTGGCTTAAAGGTCGCTCAAAAATAGAACCAACAAATCAAAAACACAATATGTGGTTGCGTTGTGGTCAGCGCTAAACTTGTGGTGTACACCAATTACTGTGAGTGAATTTGCAAATACACGTTCAAATCCCAACTGCTGACCACCAAATGTTAGACCCGGATCCCTGGTTGGCTGAATTAGGTACCTTAGGCCAAATAGGGACCCCTGCTCTCACGTCAGGGAAAGGAAGGACACCTTCTCAGATAGCCCCCGCTCACCCCCTTGGTAGCTTGGCACGAGCAGCCAGGCTTATCTTCAAGGCAAATGTGTAAAGTATTTGCAACCACGCTCACAGCAACCCAATGATGACACCACAAATGGACTCCACACAAGTTTCATAAAAACGAGTATACATTTATGTAAAAAGATATACGATAAGACCACAAGATATAAATCCAACATATGCGTATTTGTAATATTCTTCCTGGCCGGTTGTTAGGCCAGCCAGCCCTTGTAAGTTCTGGCGATATTAATGAGCACTTCTAAACGTTCCACTGCAGCCCTAATGCAATGCTATGCAGTTCCTAATGCTAGAATCAGGCACCTTGCAATGTACAAATAATGCAGTTCGTAATGCTCGAATCAGGCACTTTGCAATGTAAAAATAATGCAATGCGTAACGCAACAATCAGGTATTTCGTTTTGCAGAAATAATGCAATGCGTAATACAACAAACAGGTAGATCGTTATGCAGAAACAATGCAATGCGTAATACACTAATCAGGTAGTTCGTTAAGCAGAAACAATGCAATGTGTAATACACCCCAGCACCGATCACGGTGGCTCAGGCGGTCTCTCCGTCACTCGTACTGACTTGCAGTCAGCCTCTGTCAACAGTTGCCCCCACACGGGTATGATATAAACAAAAAGTGCAGCTCCGCACTCCGGCCCCGGTACTGCCACTCCGTTGGCAAGTACGGGCCACGATACGAGCCGAAGCAGAGGCTCGCACTGCAGGAATGGGAGAGGCTGAGAGCGTCTCCCTCCGAGCCCGCACCCCGTCCCAGGCGTCGACACACGTTACCTGGGGGGTGCGACCTCACTCTCCTCTCCTCTTCCCGTGACTTGGGCCTCCGATGCAATCTTTGTGAATTCCGGGCAGTGGGACTCGGGACCTTCCTCGGCAAGGTTGGTTCGAGGTCCCGCTCTGGCAACGGCGGGCTCGGGCCGGCGGCTCGGCTCCTCCGGGGCTGCCGGTCCGGGCCGCTGATGCTACGAAGATCTCAGGCTGCAACAGGGCACACGCACACAGCGTCGCTGAGACTCACTTGAGCTTCGGGTGCACGATCACAGGGCACTCCTAACGAAGGTCTCAGGCTGCACGAAGCACACGCACACAGCGTCGCTGAGACTCACTTGAACTCCGGTGCACACGATAACAAGGCAATCCTCACGAAGGTCTCAGGCTGCCCAAAGCACATGCACACAGCGTCGATGAGACTCACTTGGATTCCGGGTGTGCACGATAACAGGGCAATCCTCACGAAGGTCTCAGGCTGCACAAAGCACACGCACACAGCGTCGCTGAGACTCGCTTGTACTCCAGATGCCCACGATCACAGGGCAATTCTTACGAGGGTCTCAGGCTGCAAAAAGCACATGCACACAGCGTCGCTGAGACTCTCCTGGGAACGTTTGTGTTCCTGAGTTTCCGCAACAGGGAGCCAGCTCACCTCGGGCCCTTGGGGATAAGTTACTTCCGGACACAGCAAAGTCCTTTCAAGCAGGGGGACACAGCACACAGCAAAGTCCCTTTAGCCTCTCCTTGGTTAAAGCAGCAAACTGCAGGCCAGCCCCAGAACACACAGCAAGGGTCAGTCCTTTCCTTCAGTATCTTCAGCTGTTTCTTCCTTGGCAAAGGTTCCTCTTGACCACGAAGTAGCTTCAGTCTTGTTCAATCTTGATCAATCCATTTCTCCAAAGTTCAGGGGCTTCAGCTCTCATAGTTATACGCCTAAATGTCTTTGAAGTCTTTGTGTTCAGGGGGGCACTGACCACTGTTCAAACCAGTTCTGGGTGCCTCCCTGCCAGTGACACCTTATTCCTTTGAAAGTGGGGGTCTGGATCCTCAATCACTCAGCAGGGGACGGAGCCATTGATTTATGGCTGCAGCCCAGGCCTCTTCACCTCTAGGGGCTACTCCTCCCCCCTACACTCCAGATGCAGGTCAGCCTGTTGCTGTCTGACCTCCTCCCCTGGGTTAAGGCATTCCCCAGATCCTATCACTTTCAAATCCAGACAGTCAATCCACAACCAGGCAGAGACACACAGAAATGTTAGAGCACAAAAACCCAGCCACTTCTAAAAGAGTGGCTTCTAAACACACAGTGCAAAAACCACCTTCATAAAAAGATGTGTTATTACATTGTGAGTTCAGGCACACTAAACTTCACCTCTCCATCTTAAGCCTTTGGGAAGATAGGCTGGAAAACATATTACACAGCCTCCCCATTGTATCCTATGGGCAAGATGGCCTTTCCACAGTAAAAAACGAAATGGAGATTATTTCACTGTCAGGACATAGTACACACCTTAGCACATGTCCTACCTTTCACATGCACTGCACCCTGCCCTGGGGGTACCTTGGACCTACCATAGGGGTGTCTGATGTGCATAGAAAGGGAAGGGTAAGGTCTGGCAAGTGGGTGCACTTGTCAGAACAACATGGCAGTTTAACAAACTGCGCGCAGGCACTGCAGTGGCAGGCCTGAGTTCCCTCTTTAAGGCTACTTGTGTGGGTGGCACAATTCATGCTGCAGGCCCACTAGTATCATTTGCCTTACCAGCCCTGGCACACATAGTGCACTTTACTAGGGACTTTACTGGTAAGGCAAACATACAATAATGGACAACCAATTACCATTACACTTTATATAGGGAGCACTTGCACTTTGACACTGATTAGCAGTGGCAAAGTGTCCAAAGCATCTAAATTGGCAAAACAAAATCCATCACAGCACCAAAAATAGAGGAGGTAGAGGCAAAAAGTCAGGGGTAACCACGCCAAGAAATGCCAGGTCTAACAGGAAGTATGAAGCAACATTGCCATGTATGCTGCCAGAAGCCTACCCACCATTTCAAATTGAAAATGCATGATTAGCAGAAAAAGACAAGTCAGTAAAGACTTTCAGTGACATAATAATACCACCTATACTATCTAACACATTTAACCGTTAACTATTCCTTTTATAGGATAACCATAGCCCTCAAAAATACTAATATTTGCTACTCTTTCCAACCTCATAACCTTAAAAAACAGTGAAACTTGGATGATGAATGGGAGGTTTAAAGCAACGTATCACCCATTCACCCAAACGTACAATATACATGCAGAGATTAACAAAAACACTACACCTAAATTATATGCATTACTGCAAGACAATGTTCTACGCACTACAAATTTTTTATCAATTACAAAACAAAAATACATGAATAAAAGTCTTGTGAAAATATTCTTTGACTTTAAAATTGCAGGCATTTTAACAATAAATAAATGAAATCCCGGAATGCAAATTCATTGTTTTTCCATTGCCCGAAAGCTCCTTGGGAAAAATGGCAGTTGACATTATGGGGGCCAATTGGGAATACTCAAAAATATATTGTTGTGTTGATGGATGTATTTTCTCAGCGGCCTTACATCAAAATTGTTAACAAAATAACTACAGATACAATACTAGGGTTATAGACAAGGTTTTCCAGAATTCCTTGCAGCAGAACTTATTGACAATGGTATCCAGCCTCATGGAGCCCTCACGGGTGACAGCCTGCTGCCTTGCCCCGCTGGGATATTTCGAATTCCAGAAAAACTTCTAAGTGTGAAGGCAGAAATCTTCCCTGGGCTCAATTGCAACCAGCACCACATCAATGACAACGACGTCCTCGGCCTGAAAATCCAGCTTTTTCCACTCTGAGCTTTTTCCACCATCATCAATAACTCCATGTGACTATGTCCAGTGGCTCCTCATCATCAACAATCTCCTCTAGGCTACAGCCTGTTGCCTAGCCCAGCTAAAGACTCTACCTTCTCCAGGATATTTTCAGAATTTCTTTTAAATTCCAAGGTAACCTTTGACAGGGGTGAACCTGGTACCTGTATCTGACTCACACTCCATCGGCAGATACCGGCAGTGGGTAATTTGTTCTTTGTGCTGCTATTTTTTAATGAAATCATAACTCTGGTCCTCCTGATTTTTTGTTTTCTTTTTATTACTGTTTGTGTGCTGCATAAATACTTACACATTGCCTCTAAGTTAAACCTGACTGCTATTGTGCAAAGCTACCAGAAGGTTAAGGACAGGTTAATTTAGTGAATTTGTATGGCTCACCCTGACAAGGATTGTGTTTATTATTTGAGTTTGGCTTTCTCCCTTCTCACCTAATAACCTAATTTCTTACAACCGTCATCAGCACAAGTGTGCTAATTCAATACATTAACACCTCATTGGAATAAGACATTATCAAGAAGAGACACAATTCCGCCAACCCCATGAAAAAAGTACACAGACACAATCCAATATCGTTCAACAAGGCAAAAATACCATATATCAATACAACATACCGGCAACATCTAATACATAATGTTGAACAGGTAATACGTAATGTTGAAAGATATGCAAAAATTTATATTTTTTATTGGATTGCTCAATAGAGAAAATGATATACATATGTAATGAGTGACTTTCTCAAAACAGATTATGAACACAGAAACAATGACTATTTCCAATTCATGCAAGCCACAAAAGAGTTGAGATGCTGGAATAGATTCATGCAATGCAATTTCATGCAATGATTACCTTAATTAATCATTAACTACAGTACAAATTTCATACAATTTTTTTCATCATTTAATGCTGTAATCATCCTCTCCTATATTAAAATATTGCTGCATGGTGTCGCATGACAAAATGCAAAATGAGACAAAACAATTAACAAAACTACATCAAATCAACAAAAATCAAAATCACAATATTTCTAGACATATATATGACACATTATTTTTGCATTTTCTAACTTTTCTACTCCTAATCTTTCAATGGGTATAAAGTGTTGGCTGTGCTATGCATTTTGCACACAATCACGCCTAGAGATAGTCTCTTATATATACACTCATTCGAGGAATGTGGTTATCCTCTTTTGTTCTTTCAGTAATATGTAAATTTGCACAAATACACCGATGTTAAACTTGTGGAGACTTCTCGGAAATATTGTCGACGCGTTTCAGCCTGTGGAATTCGGCCTCTTCTGGACAGATGAAAGACGGAGTATCTGTATAAAGATGTATCCAACTTATAAATCCATAAACACAACATATTGGGCTGTATGCATCATTATGCCGGCCTCATGAGACCTGCTGCAGCAAACAGGGCGACCCGCCCGTGTAAGCATAAAATACAGACTAGAGTCAATTTGTCCAGTAAAAAAATCATGATACGTAAAAAATAATAAGAGTTCGCGGTGGCCGACCAATAGTACCAGGGAAGTGAAGATAGTGGGGTTCACCATATATTAAATGGAAATAGTGACAAAAAACAGAAGTTCCCAGTGCCCGCTGTATAAGTGACTACTGGGACTTACTTGAGGTCATAATGGGGATACCATGGCACCAGGGCAGCGAATGTACGCCAAACGCAGTGTGAGTGGTCCAGAAAATAGATCCTCTGAGAAAATGTTACATGCAACTCCTAAACATAAACCTGGAAATCATGAGTGCATTAAAAATGGGGTACCCTTCACATGTATGTACATATTAAAACCCTATCTATAGGGGTTCCCGGTCCAAAGTTGTAAACCAAGGCTTTCTACACAAAAGAGCCTTCCTGCTCATGAAAAGGCAAAGAGGAACCGAATGATACTCCCCTGCTATGCTCTTTAAAATATATACAAGGCATGTTCAAGCATTTATGAGTAAGATTAGCATTCCAAACAGAAAGCACATGCTCCCTAATAGAGCCCTCCTCCTACTCTCTAAGCGGACCTATACAGAGTCAGCATCTGAAACTTACCGGATCAAAATCTGTAAACAAGGTGGGCTAAGCCGGTGAAGAATCACCGTGGGGGAGCGGGACCCAGACCTCCACTCTCCCCTGTGCTGAATGAGACTACCCACTGGCAAAGAACGGAAACGGAGGAAGGAGACGCCATCACCAATTGTCTAGGTGGAAAGGCATACATGCTTTAAAGAGCATCCGGCGTGAATAACCCGAGCACCACTGTGAGCCCATGCTGGGCGGAAGTAACTGAAACAAACGATGGTGGCCCCGGAAAACCGGTCGCCATCTTACAGTGGTGCAATTCTGAACCGTTTGCACCTACTGTTATAGGCCAAAGCACTTTTAAGGACTTCTGGAGGCCTTGTGTTAAAAGCCAAGGTACTCCTGATCACTAGTGAGGGCCCGAACCTTCAAAGATAGTATAAAGGAATGAGTAAACCCTCAGTGGGCTAGAAGTAAAAAAAAGGGGACGCAATAAGAGAGGGCTATTACTAAAGAAACATTTTAGGGAAAAAGCGTGTGAGGTCTCTCTGACCATCGGGAAAACTAGTTAAAAAAAAACAAATGATTCTGTATATATATACATGTGTGCAAATCATTTGGTGAAATGCAGCAGTGGAGCACAAATTCATCCAGAAAATAGAAATCACATAGACACAAATATAGAACAAACTTCCTCTATCTCTCTCTCGCTCTCTCTCTCTCTATATATATATTATCTACTGGCGGTCGCCAGTAGATAGTTATAGTTAGGACCTATTTTCCATAGGAAATCCGCAACATTCTATTCCCAATAACTTTGGCGCCGGTTGACGAATCTTCACGAAATTTTCAAAACTCCTGGGGCGCTCCGGTCCGCTCCTGTCCTGAAAGTCTCGGGGTGATTCGTCAAGTGGGGGCCGAGAAAAAAGGGGGCTCCCAAAACGTGTTTTCCCCATGCAATTTTCCATAGGAACCTTTAGTCGCAGCTACAGCCCGAACTGCTGAACGGAATTACACCAAATTTGGCAAAACGGTAGCCCTTGGTTCAGAGTCGTGCCTTTTGGTTAAATGGTGTAAATCCGTTCAGTAGTTCCTGAGAAAATAAAAAGTAAAATCACATATATATCTATGGCCGTGGAGGGTCCGCGCACCCTGAACGCACCCTCCCGATCACGAGCTGTATGCTAATTGGCTGTCAACACTCCAAACCAGGAAGTGTTTGCAGCCATCTTGTGACTCGGTAGAAACAAATAGGCGGGATGCGCTTAGGATGCGCGGATCCCGCCGTGAAAAAAAAAAAACGAAGCGCGGGCTCCCGCGCTTCGTTGTTATTTGGCCCCCGGGTGGGCCAAGTCCCGGGGGCATGCGGGGGTTAATTACCCAGGGCCGGCTCCTGCAGTGTCCCGGGGTGCTCACCCCGGGACACTGTAGTTTGCTATGGCAGGGCGGGAGCCTCGCAGCTCCCGCCCTGCCATAGCAAACTGCTTTGGTTTTTGGAAGAGAGAGCAGGAAACCTGCTCTCTCTTCCAAAAACCAAAGACGATTGCTTTTCCACACGGGGAGCTGCATCCGTGTGGAAAAGCAATGCCGGCTCCTGAGGGACGCGGGGAGCCGGTGGGACCGTGGGGGGATTGGGGACCCCCCCACAGTCCCCAACGGAGTAGGGCCAGCCCCGGGGGATGGGGTCCCCAGGGCTACAAGTGGCCCGGGAGGGGGGCCATGTGGCCCCCTTCCCCAAAAATTAAAAGGCCGGCCCCGGGGGATGGGGTCCCCGGGGCCATAAGTGGCCTGAGGAGGGGGGCAACGCAGCCCCCCTCCAAAACATATTTTTTTTTAAAAAGGCCATGCCCCAGGGGATGGGGTCCCCGGGGCCGATTAAGGCTTCCGGAGGGGGGCCACGCGGCCCCCTTCCACATTTAAAAAAAATATATATATATATTAGGGGGCAGGCCCTGGGGGATGGGGTCCCCAGGGCCAATAATTTAGAAAAAGAAGGGGGGCCACACAACCCCCCTTCGTAAAAAAAAAAAAAAAAAAAAAAACACCGGCATCGGGCCGGAGGCCACGCCCCCTCCTTGGCAGCACTCTGCAAACGCACCCCCTGGCGCGTTTGCAGATGGGGAACGAATTCCCCTTGAATACTGGGGGTCCCTGGGGGCCAACTAGCCCACCAGGAACCTCCAATATGCGCCAGGGGGCTGCGTTGCAGAGAGGTGTTCTGAGGCCACGCCCCTTTTTACACCTCTCTGCAACGCAGCTCTGTGGCACTTAATGGAGGTAGCTGGTGGGCTAGTTGCACCCCAGGGACCCTCAGGATTCAAGGGGACTTAATTCCCCAACTTAAAACGCGCCACGGGGCGCATTTGCACAGTGGTGAAGGGAGGGGGCGGGGCCTGAGGTGACATGTGTGCAAACACGCCCTGTGGCGCGTTTTAAGTTGGGGGATTAACTCCCCTTGAATCCTGAGGGTCCCTGGGGTGCAACTAGCCCACCAGCTACCTCCATTAAGCACCACAGAGCTGCGTTGCAGAGAGGTGTAAAAAGGGGCGTTGCATCTGACCACCTCTCTGCAACGCAGGCCTGTGGCGCTTACTGGAAGTACCTGGTGGGCTAGTTGGGCCCCAGGGAACCTCAGGATTCAAAGTAAACTAATACCCCAACTTAAATCGCGCCACAGGGCGCGTTTGCACAGTGGTGAAGGGAGGGGGCGGGGCCTCAGGTGACATGTGTGCAAACCCACCCTGTGGCGCGTTTTAAGTTGGGGAATTAATTCCCCTTGAATCCTGAGGGACCCTGGGGGCCAACTAGCCCACCAGGTACCTCCAGTGCGTGCCACAGGGTTGCGTTTCAGAGAGGTGGTCCAGGCCACACCCCTTTTTACACCTCTGTGCAACGCAGCTCTGTGGCGCTTACTGGAGGTACCTGGTGGGCTAGTTGGACCCCAGGGACCCTTAGGATTCAAGGGGACTTTATCCCCCAACTTAAAACGGCCAGAGGGCATGTTTGCACACATGTAACCTCAGGCCCCCCCCTCCCTACACCAGTGTGCAAACGTGCCCCATGGCGCGTTTTAAGAGGTAGTTTTAATCCCCCTGCCCTATTATGTACTAGGGAGTTACAGAGGAGGTCATGCTAATCACCGGGGTACCTCAACGCATAGTGTTCCCTAGTGTATGTAGGTGTTTTAACTGTATTCTAAGTGTCTTTTACCATAGCACTGGCTCTAGGCCTGGTTAGTCAGAGTCAGTTACCACCAGTACACGTCTGGAAAAGGTGTGGGCACAGGATTATTTTGCAACAAGGCCTCTTTCTGCTCCTATGTTGGTTCTTTCTGCACATGTCTTGCTTCTTCCTGGATTTTTCTTTGTCTTTGTGCACTTCTGTTTCTTTCGACATTTCTTTTGCTTCTTTCTGTGCGTTTTTTCTTCTTTCTTCACATGTCCTACTTCTGTAGGCATAGTTACAAACTAGCATTTGAAAAACCTTTGAAATTCACTAAAAAAACCATAGGTTTCAGGCACGTTACAGTTAGCAATTAGCATTTACAAAACCTTTGAAATTCACTGAAAAAACCATAGGTTTCAGGCACGTTACAGTTAGAAATTAGCATTTAAAAAACCTTAGAAATTCACTGAAAAAACCATAGGTTTTAGGGAAAGTTATAGTTAGTTGGACATTGCACTCGTACAAAACCCGTGAAATTCCCCTGTTATAGTTAGTTCAGCTAACTATAACTTGCGCCCCGCAATGCACTGCTGATGACGTCACATATTACATCACTCATGACATGGTCAGTGACATCACTGACGACATCACTGATGACATCTCAAATGACATATGATAAGTTATGGCAGGCTTTTTCGGGGCTGTAGGGCCAATTATCGGGTCCTGTTTAATTAGGTACCAATTTTTCTTTATGATTTTTCTTACAGCCACCTCTTGCTGATTGTATTTTAAAATGAACCCAAAACTGCTGGTTTCTTTGGTTTTTTCTATCTTTGATTTAGTTTTAAGAAGCATTGCCCTCGATTCTTGATTACTTTTTTTAAGAGCTGCCTCTAGACATTTTTGGCTGTAGCCCCTCTCTCTGAATCTTTTGATGCACTCATTTTGAGCTAATTGGAGGTCCCTATCATTGCTGCAGATACGTTTAAGCCTCAGTAGTTCACCGTAGGGTATACTTTTTACCAGGTGTCCAGGATGGGCACTACTGGCATGTAATACGGCGTTGCCAGCTGTTGGCTTCCTGTGGAGTCTCGTTTCAATTTTATTATGTTTGACTTAAATCTCCATGTCTAAAAAGGTCACCATATTATTACTGATGCAGGCAGTAAAATTCAAATTTAGATGATTCTTATTGATTATTGCTATAAAACTTTCAGCTTGTTCCTGGGTGCCTTGCCACACCAGGAAGAGATCATCTATAAATCTCCACCACTCCCTTACATGTTGAACCATGGAATCTCTGTGTTCAACCATGAGGACCAGCTCCTCCCACCAGCCCATGTGAAGACATGCATAGCTGGGGGAGAAGCTGGCCCCCATGGCGACACCTCTGGCTTGTTGGTAATAGGCATTCTGAAACATGAAAATGTTATTAGTCAAACAACACTCCACCATATTTAATAGCATATTAGTATGATCCGCATATTCAGGCCCTCTGCATGTTAAATAATATTGAATTGCTCTTAGGCCATCTTTGTGCCTGATCGAAGTATAGAGAGAGGTCACATCAAGAGTGATAAGCAAGTAATCATTATTCCACTTAAAATTCTGCATTTTTTGTAAAAAGTCCCCAGTGTCTCTAATGTATGATGCCAAATTTTGTACATATTCCTGGAGAAAATAGTCAATGTAAATTGATGTTGTTTCAAAGATGCTGTTTCTCGCCAAAATGATTGGCCTGCCAGGTGGATTTTTGGCATCCTTGTGAATTTTGGGGATGAAGTATAAAATAGGTGTTGTAGGATTGTCATTTCTTAAATATTTGTATTCCTCCATTGAAATTAACCCCGTATTTCTCCAGGCAGCTAGTTTGATGTTGTAACTTCCATACATTGTAGTTAATGCTTGTTTATTGCTGCGACAATAACAAGTATTGTCGTTAAGTTGGTTCATTGCTTCTTTAACAATGAATATATATATATATCCAAACAAAACCCTGCTCCCAATCTCGTGCACAAATTATTACCACAGTGGGTTGGCATTTATGTGACCACCGAATCCCTTTGAACTCCGAGGTACTACCTCTTTGGGAGGCCTCTCGAGGAGTTTCAGGGAGCCCAGATTCCCAATCCCAGTGTTTAACCGCTGTGATGCTCTGCGCTCACTGGAGGATATAGATTGACTGTACACGGGAATTCGAGCACCTGCAACTTCCGTAGTGGAAGGGCCTAGTATGGGGCGATTTCTTAGCCCTCTCAGTGAGGACTCAATCGACCTGTCCCCTAGTCGCCCCAAGTCTTGTGATAGTCTACTGGGTGAAATAGAGTTAGAAGGGAAGATTAGACCATCTTATGATTTTGTGGATTTCCCAAATACTTCTCTACCCTCTAATAACATTCCAGAGGACGTAATCAAGACAGATACAGTTAAAAATCCAGTGAGTAGTATATCTGACCTTTGCAAAGTTCTTTCCTGGAACATTGCCGGTATATCCTCTAAGCTAAATAATCCTCTATGGGGAGAATTGATTAGCCAGTTTGAGATCCTGTGCTCTCAGGAGACCTGGATTAAGGAGGCGGTTCACCTGAACGGTTATAGGACTTACCATACGCCAGCAGTTAGCAGTCTGAGTGGTAGGGCTAAGGGCGGTCTTTGCATATATATATCGAGTATTATTAACTCTAAAAAGATAACATTGTATGCACACGATAAGTATTACCAACTAGTTAAACTGGACCTAGACTCTAGGCATTCGATTGTAGTTATTAACTTATATAATAATATTCCCTCTGATAATGTGAGAGCTGTGATTTATAACATGTTAAAAACATTAAAAAATGTAGGTAGTAGTAAAGATTCAATGCTGATTTTGGCCGGTGATTTTAACTGTACCTTATGTGCGAATGCCGGGGATAAACTATGCGAAGCGTTAAATGATGAAGGGGCATGTGTATCCCATTTCCGACATTCAGCTTTGGGGGAACAATTTAATGAGCTTATTTTCACCCTTGACTTGGGATTCGCTAATGAAATGTGCCCAAACCCCGCCCCCATGCCCCGCACATTCAATGGTAGGGGTCTTTGCTCCACTATTGATTATGTTCTAGTCTCTAACAGCCACGCACACATTCTCCATTCTTTCTATGTGTCTGAAAATGCCCTTAGCGATCATTTCCCTCTTTGCCTAGCATTCTCTTTACCGTCCAATATAATTTCAAGATCGGAAAAGATCAATCACTTGCCAGGTAATTTAGCTATAAAAAGCACCAATGGGTATTCCTTGCGTTGGACCATGGTAGATCAAGATGCTCTGGTTAAATCAGTGCTGGGCAAAACTAAACTAGCGGTAGAGACATGCCTGAGTGATATAGCCACCCCAGAAGTTATTCTAGCTTCATTTCAGGCCATCTCGAACGCCGTTAGAGAGTTTTTAACCAAACGCAGTAACACCAATGGGCCCCAATAAAGGAGGGTTTGACTCAAGGTGCACCCAAGCCTATTCCCATTTAAAAAAGGTACTACATAAAACCCCAAGAAATAACACTGAAGTAAAGGCGGGCAGAGATGCATACAAACTAGCAATCAGGGATAGGAAAGCCACTATTAAGAATGAGTTGTGGGATGCATTACTTACCGCGACAGTACTTAATGACAGCGCAGCCTTTTGGAAAGTCGTCAGGGCCCCTTTCCTGACTAGAGAGGATAGCCCATCACTTGAAATAGCAATAACTGAGGAGCAATGGATCAATCATTTCATCAAGGTTTATCAGGGCACGGGAAACCATATTCTGACGGATTGTCCCACCCAGGATGCTTGCAATTTGAATCTCCTCTCCCAAGCAAAAGCACTAATGTTTACTTTGGATGAAGTAGAGCGGGCTCTGTCTGTTAGCAAGGGTGGCAAGGCACCTGGTCCCGATGGGATGCCAATAGACTTGTTTAAATTTAACACTACTCTATGGGGACCTCTCTTGACGCAAGTTCTAAATGCTAGCTGTGAAGCTGACTTCCCACCCACTTGGGTAGAATCAACTATTGTCCCCATTTTTAAAAAGGGGATATACAGGACCCGACATGCTATAGGCCCATCTCTTTACTAGATGCCATAACAAAAGTAGCAGGCAGAATAATTCTGGAACGCCTTCAGGCGTGGGCGGAGGAGAACTCTGTCCTGTCGGACCTGCAATATGGCTTTCGAGCCGGCGTAGGCACTGTCGAGCAAGGTTTGAACCTGTCTCTTTTAGTTGGTAAATACACCAGGGCTAAGGTGGGGAATCTATTTTTAGCTTTTGTTGACCTCACAGCCGCATTTGATTGCGTGATTCACAACAAACTTTGGTCAATTTTAGAAATGATGGGGGTTGATCCACAGATTATTTATTTTCTTAAACGTTTTTATAGTGATGCTAATGCACGAGTGCGCTGTGGTATGCAAGGTGAACGTTCGGCTCCCTTCCCAATCAAAAGCGGAGTCAGGCAAGGTTGTGTCCTTGCTCCGTTTCTTTTTAACTTGTATATAAATGGTCTGGGAGAGGCCCGTTTAAAAGATAATCATGACTTCCCCCAAGTGGCGGGATGACCCATCCCAGCCCTTTTATATGCAGATGATGCAGTACTGATGTCCCGTACCAACATAGGGCTGCAGAGGGTATTGGATAGCTTTTCCAAATTTATGAACGAGCTAGGCCTAAGAATTAATTCCTCTAAGACCTTCATTATGCGCTGTGGTTCTAGCATCAAAAAACCTAAAAATATGTTTGTGTCAGGACAAAAGATCGGAGTCACTAAGAAATTTTCATACTTGGGCATTCTTTTTGCACACAATGACTCCTGGTCACAGGCCTTGTCGGCCACAAAACTGCCACTATTGCGCACTACATCTGCCCTTAGAGCTTTTGCGATTAAACTAGGCAAAAGACCACCGGAGGCGCTCATCAAAATATATAGAGCTAAATGTGTCTCAGCGGCAATCTATGGAACCAGTTGATTTGCTTCCCATTCAAAGAGTAGAAAACTCCTTTTTAAAATACATCTTATCTGTCCCGAACGGCACTTCCGCGAGTATTTGTCACGCGGAGCTGGGTCTCTCCTTTGTTTCAGATCTAATAAAACTTGAGCCTGTGCTGTTATGGCACAGACTCTGGACAAAGGAAGAGACAAAACTAAACAGAGATATCGTTATGGACGTTTTGAAACTGGATAGGGCCCTGAAGATCCCATGGATAAGCTATGTCCGAAGGTTTTTTCAAGAAGTTGACCATCCAGAGTATTTCACCAACCCCAGTACCATCAGGGAAATAACTAGGAAGGAATTAAAAGCAAGGGGCTTGTCTCTACTAGACTCCGCCAGGTTATCAACTGAAATTGCAAAACCTACCGTCCTGCATAACCAGTTGATTTTAATTACTTTTAATATTCAACCCTACCTCACCTTGGCCCTGAGTGATTTTGACAGGTTCCTTTTAATTCGCTTCCGCCTGGGAATATTTTATAGATTAGTTACTCTGCCCAAAGTAAATGACTGGTCCCAAGTTTTACAGTTGTGCCCTTGTGATAAAATCTCCAAGCATACCTCGATTCATGTCATTCTCTTTTGTAAATTTTATTCCAGTGCCAGGAGAACGAGTATAGTCCCTGTGTTAAAACGGTTTGGGCTTCGCCAATGTCGACCTGCTCTTCTGGCACTACAACAACTAGACAATGTACATACTGTTTTTAGGATGGTAACTTTCTTGAAAAATGTTCTGTGCCTAAGAAAACAATTGTCTCTATTTTAAATGTTTCTTTTAAATCTCAGGAAAGCCTGTGAAGTTTAATAATGTTTTTACCTTTTTGTTTTAACGTATTTTATATGAATTTTAACGTGTATGAAATGCTGCTATTGTGCTTTTATGGTTGTTTGCTTACAATCGAATAAAGCTTTCTTGATTGATTGATTGACTGCAGTTCTCGCTGTTGACTCTTTGCCTAGCCTGTGAACAAGGGCGTGGAAGCCCGAAACGCGTCTGGCTGTGATTTTAGGCATCTTGTCGCTGCTTTGCTCGCCGCACCTTCATTAAAGGAATTTGAATCCACCTGAGAGGCTTTTCCGTATGGGGGCAACCCTTTTTCTGGATATACATATATATATACACAATATGTACAAATCAAAAACAACCAAAAAGTGATTGAGACTGTCATAGAGTGAGAAGGGAATCTCATGCTGACAAATTAATTACAATCTTGAGTCAGCGACTACAATAAAGAAATACTGTGAACATGTCTGTATACCTGCAACACAGTGAATGTATATATTCTTTATTCTATCAAGGACCACATTTCATCCAAATCATTAAGTCCCTTCCTCGCTGTGCCGAACCGCTCGATCATTTGTGCTTCGAGTCTTTTGAGAGTCAACACTGTAGGACCTTTTGTGGTCTGTGCCACATACAGAACTGACCACCATATCTCTTGGATTTAGGCCCAGATCTCTGTATTGGGGTGAATGTATGACATTGTTCTGCATTCTGTCCATCAATTGTTCTTTTTTCATTTGTCACCCCGAGTGGGACGGGTAGGCCCAGACGTGGGTCCCGTGCTCTCCATGCCACTGGAGTCAAGCTATCCTGGCTGATGAGGGCTGAAAGCCCGAAACCGGTCCTAGGATGCTTGTTTCCAGTCCAGGGAGGACCTGGCCTGGCAGTTCGGACTGGACTGTTCCCATTGGGTGCAGGGTCAAGACTGATTTGCATATGGCTGGGTCCAAACTGGAATGGCATGGTGAGCAAAAAAACGATGGATTTAGGCCCAGATCTCTGTACTGGGGTGAATGTATGACATTGTTCTGCATTCTGTCCAACAATTGTTCTTTTTGCATTTGTCACCCCGAGTGGGACGGGTATGCCCAGACGTGGGTCCCGTACTCTCCATGCCACTGGAGTCAAGCTATCCTGGCTGATGAGGGCTGAAAGCCCGAAACCGGTCCTAGGAAGCTTGTTTCCAGTCCAGGGAGGACCTGGCCTGGCAGTTCGGACTGGACTGTTCCCATTGGGTGCAGGGTCAAGACTGATTTGCATATGGCTGGGTCCAAACTGGAATGGCATGGTGAGCAAAAAAAAACCAAAAAAACGATGGATTTAGGCCCAGATCTCTGTACTGGGGTGAATGTATGACATTGTTCTGCATTCTGTCCATCAATTGTTCTTTTTGCATTTGTCACCATATCTCTTCTACCTGGTGATACTTTTCCTTGTAATGGTCAATGTTAGAAATGGGGGTCTCTAGTTGGCAGAGGTAGGTACCTTTGACCAAGTAGGGGCCCTTGCTTCTAGTCAGGGTAAGGGGGCTACACTCCTAAAATAACCCCTGCTCACCCCCTTGGTAGCTTGGCACGAGCAGGCAGGCTTATCTCAGAGGCAGTGTGCAAAGCATTTATGAACACATACAGTAATACAGTGAAAAAACACTACAAATGGACACCACACCAGTTTAGAAAAAAAAGTAATCTTTATCTAGCCTTAACACAAGACCAAACGACAAAAATCCACAATACATTATTCAAAAATATGACTTTCAGATGGTAGAAATAGCTTAGTTCAATGTAGATGGTAAATGTGACACTTTACTCTCAAACTACCTTGGATGCGTAACGCAACATAAACAAAAGGGTCGCAGGGAAGGTGATGCGTCGGTTCCTTGCTTCGGGGGAGGTGATGCGTCGGTTCCTTACTGCAGCGCAGGGGAGGTGATGCGTCGGTTCCTTACCAGGGAGGAGGTGATGCGTCGGTTTCCTACTGTGATCAAGATGGCGCCTCGATGCGATGTGACGATCCGGTGCGACGCGACAAAATGGCGTCTTTGATGCGATAACTTGGATGCGATGCGTGCACGCCCGGCGGCCGTGCGGCGAACTCGATGGTTTCTTGAGCCACGACAGGCCCTGCGACACGCTTCTCCGGTGATGCGATGGCGACCTCTGCGGCGGCGACACGCTTCTTCGGCGATGCGATGGCAACAGCTGCGGCAGCGACACGCTTCTTCCTCGTTGTGTCGCGCTTCCAGCTCACAGCGACATGCAGTCTCTAGAGGGCCCAAACCAACAGCAGGCACCTCTCTGCAGGTAGAATTCCCAGCAAGGAAATTCAGGGGGAGCTGGGGGTGAAGTCTTTGTGTCCCTGAGACTTCAGAACAGGAGGCAAGCTCAGCTTCAAGCCCTTGGAGATCTTCCTCAAGATGATTAAAGTACACACAAAGTTCCTTTTCTCCTTTCCTTGGCAATAAGTAACCACTGCAGGCCAACCCCAAACAGCAAACAGCACAGGGGCAGTCTCCTCCTTCAGCTTCCTTGGTTTCTCTCCTTGGCAAAGGTTCGTCTTGATTCCCAGAAGTGATCTAAAGTTCTGGGGTCTGGGCCCCAATATTTATACTACTAAATCCTTTGTTCTCTGAAGGCAGAGAGTGTCTGTACCTAGTCAAAACCAGTTCTGTCCTCCCTGGTGCAGCTTCCTGGCAGGAGGTGGAGACAGCATTGTTGAAAGCAAACCTGGCCCAGGTAGCTGAAAGGAAAACTCCTCCCCCTACTCTCTATTCTATGAAGGCTCAGGCAAGTGAAAGGAAATCTCCTCTCCCTACTCTCTATTCAATGTGGGCTCTATTCAGCCCAGCCCTGACTCATCAGACTGCTGGAGCCAAGGCCCTCTCCAGCCTCCTGCCTCTCACAAACCAGACATGGAATACACAAACCTAGCAGAGGCATACTGGATGGTTAGGCAAGAGAATACCTACTTTCTAAAAGTGGTATTTTCAAACACAGAATGTAAAAATCACCCACACTAAAAGATGTATTTTAACATTCTGAGTTCAGGCACACTAAACTTTATTTTCCCATCTTGTTCCCTGGGTCAGTTAGGATTATAAGATGTTATAATCAAACTGCCCATTCTGGCCTATGGGAACAGATAGCCTTGCAATAGTGAAAAACGAAATTGGCTGTAATTCAATACCAGGACATGCCACACACACCAGGGCATGTCCTACCTTTCACATACAAGCACCCTGCCCATAGGGGTACCTTGGGCCTACCTTAGGGGTGACTAACACGTAGAAAAGGGAAGGTTTAGGGACTGGCAAGTGGGTGCACTTGCCAAGTCGACATGGTAGTCCCAGACTGCACACAGGCTCTGCAATGGCAGGCCTGAGCCACATTTTACAAGCTGCTTCTGTGGGTGGCACAACCAGTGCTGCAAGCCCACCAGCAGCATTTGATTTACAGGCCCTGGGCACACATGGTGCACTGTACTAGGGTCTGCAAGTAAATCAAATGGCCAATCATGGAGTCACTAATCCATTACAACAATTTACAATAGGGAGCACTTGCACTTTGGCACTGAATAGCAGTGGCACAGTGCCCAAAGCATCTAGACCAGCAAAAACACAGAAAAAACATAGGAGGCAACAGCAAAAAATGGAAGGGCGACCCACGCCAATGGTGCCAGGTCTAACAGTCAACTAGAGGGGTACCTGCTGTACCACATCTTATTCTAGGCATGTGTTGAATTATCCTGGTTTTAACTGACTGTGTAGTCTGTCCAATATATTCCAGGTTGCATGGGCATTGTATGGAATAGACAACATGCTTTGTATTACAGTTAGAAAACTGCAATTGCTTATGTGTTTTATCATTCAAGACAATAGTCTTAGGGGCCGATTCCGATCTCGGCCGGTAGGGCTCCGAATCGGATTCGGCTTAACCGGATCCGATTCGGAGCCCTATTTCCCGACCGATTCGTACGCGCGTCCGGGCGAGCGAGTACGATGCAAATTCGCCGACCGACTCGCCGGGCGTCCCGACCGCTCCGACCGACTCGTTCCCGGGTCAAACCGCACCGACCGACTCGCTCGGACTCGACTCGCACCGCGCAATGGAGACGTTCCCCGGCCGGGTGAGTACGATGCGCGCCGCGAGCAGTCCGACCGAGCAGCGCACTCCGGCTCCAAAGAGCAGTCGGAGACATACTTTGGGGGTCCGTGTCAGACCCCCCTGTATGCGTAGCCGCGCGAGTCGCACACAGGGGGGACCCATGGGTCCCCCCTACCTGTGCGTGTACGGCGCGAGTCGCTTCGACGCGTACCCGCTGTAGGGGGCCCTTGACCGCCTCGCACCCATTGAGTCAATGGGAGCCCGCGTACACGTTGTACGACCGGCTCCCATTGACTTCAATGGGAGTCCGACCGACTCGAGTCCGATGGCATACGTGCGCATCGTACTCGTTCGGTCGGGCTGCCAGAGTCCGATTCGGTCGGAAATCTCTCCGAGTCCGGCTCAGTCGGAGAGATTTCCGGCCCGATTCGGAATCGGCCCCTTAGTGTCTGAATTGTACCTACACACCGTGCAATTTCGGCACATGTAATGGCCTGTGATCGGTGGCAGTTCTAACATTCCTCGTAGTGGGTATTAGCTTTTTTAAAAGGAGAACATGGGCTTAGGAATTGCCGAGGGGGACAAGATTTTCCAGTTCTACTGAGTGACGTTTTTTATTTTGTTGGATTTAGGGTTGAACGTGATGACACATGTAAGGGGATTAGTGTCCTGTCGTTTTTTAGGGGTAAGGAGGGTTTCCCTCGGTGTGAACCATGCTGTTTTAGAGGCCGCTTTGACCAATTAAATTCATGGACATAGATATTTCACAGTAACAAAAACTGGCATTCGACAAGTACGTTGACCTCAAACCTTAGTAAAGTCCAAAAATAAAAGGAAAACTATTTTAGGATAAACCTGACATGACACGTAGATTACTTACACAAAGCTAACCATTACTGATCATTGCTTGCTGTTTGGAGTTATATTTGAATATATAACTTTTTTATATATCTTCATTAGTTTTATACTTTATATAACAAACTCAATAGTCTGTCATGGTCGCAGAGTTAGATTAGGTACAGTAACAACTTGATACACCGGTATTTCATGCAAGAGCTTGTCATTATGCAATTATCCACTGTCTGCAGGTAAATATATAAGCCAATTTTATGCTCCAAAAATATCTCGTTCCAACTATAATGATCATATTACACTTATTTTGTGAAAGTACCCTTTTTTACTAGGTGCACCATAGAATAATGAAAGCAATTCGTCCTTATGGTGTTTAAACTTATGAATCGATTGTAGCATATTGGAATCATTTTTGCTTTCCACCAACCATGCAGCGACTCAAAAACGGCTTGAGAAGCCCTCTAAAGTGTTGATATTAAAATATATCTCAGAATAATGTTTCCACTGGTATGATGTTAGTGATTATTAACATTATGTAGGTACTTCTACAATTATGGTCCCCAGCCCTAGTGTATGGTTAGCATTGGTACAACATTGGCATGTTCTGCCTTCCTTTGTAAAATTGGTGTAATCTGTCGCCTCCCATTCATCATTCACTTATTTACATAGCCAGCTAATGACTCATCTCGATTTATGACCACCTCTCTCTCTCTCTCTCTCTCACACACACACACACACACACACACACACACACACACACACACACACACACACACACACACACACACACACACACACACACACACACACACACACACACACACACACACACACACACACACACACACACACACACACACACACACACACACACACACACACACACACACACACACACACAACACTACACACACACACAAAACACTACACACACACACTTGGTAATCATAGAAAATTGGCACTCATTCATAAATTAGCTATACCCTTTGGTTTTACAAGTTATCGTTCAATCTTGAGTTTTAACTATAAAAGTTTTGATTTATCCTGTTATACTGTGGGTAGACGTTGCAACAATTTATCGGAGCTCCTGCAGGAAAATTTAGCAAGACCGGAATTGTGTATTATAAAATATGTTACCCATGTTCCCACGGTGGTTCGAGGTCCGATGACACATGATTTGTCACACACTTTATCCTGTGGCAGTTCATTTTTTTCTCTGAACTGAGAAGTGCTCTTTGAGAAAATATCTAGTGGAAGTGAAACGTGAGTTCGTTGTGACAGTATGTCAACATCAAATAGCAATTTTGTTTAATCTTTCTGTCTGCTGTCTTACTCTTTGGGACACTGGCTGTACATCGTTCACGTGCAAAGAATTCTAGGATTCTAGGCGTCCTTTTAATCCTGGGCGTGGAGACAGCGAGATAGACTGTTTTCTATTTACAAAGAATGCTAATGTGCTTTAAAATTGGATGTTATCAAAATCCTTCCCATGAATGTATCGCTGTGTTCTCTATTTCAGTGATGTGAATGCACTTTAATTTTTATTTACAAAGTATTTTAACAACAGAGATGGGAATAGGCCTCTTCTGAGGGGAAAATTACAAGATCCATAAGCAAAATGCTGAAGTTTATTAATACTGGAGCGCGGCCACGACAACCATTTACCGGATATTTAGCAAGCAACCAACGAACGCAGATATACAGTTTGCTGTCCAGGCTGGATGTTTTGTGTTTCTTAAGGCTTGACTAAGCCTCATAAAATGACCTGAGTTTATCTGATCCGGCTCAGGAAATAAACAAAGACACAGCTTTCAGTTCAAAGGAACACAATGCTGCAATCACATTTGAAAGCAATGAAAATAAAAAGGAACATAGCCTTGGAAAGGAAATGGTTCTAGTCCAAGTACAATGGGCCCGATTTGCAAAGATTTTGCTAGGAGTATGTGTGAGGTGCACCTGCCTTACTCCTGAATTTCAGTATAAATCAAAGAGGGTCTGGTAATATGGGGGCAAGAAAGTGTTAATTTGCTAATAAATTTGACAAATCCACATTAAATTCGAGGAACATGTACATGAATATATATATATATTTTGGTATGTCAAGTTAAGCCCTTCGATGATCCAAGGTTTCATGCAGATCTGACAAGGGTGAGGGGAGGGCAGATTTAAAAGGAGACAATAAAGTGTTTACTCTCTAATACCTTCCGCACCCTTTGCCAAACCTACATCAAACACTGTAGACATTTACAAGCGTAGTTTTCTGATACTTTGTCGAGTTTTGAGCAGATACATTACCGGGCAAAAGTAAAGAAGGAGTAAAAACATTTGGAGACAACAACATTATCATTAATTAATAATTTGTTTTGCCACTGTTTCATTCATCTGCATCAAAATTAACAGGCAGCTAGGAGGTAAGGACTCTGAAGTGTGCTAACTTTAACTTAAGGATTCATCCTTTCTTTGACAGGTTAAACATTTACGTATCCTCCCACCACATCAAAACGTGCATACTTCTTAGCAACAGGAGCCATGTTCACCATTCTGAGAAGAGCAGACGTTTATAACATTTGGTAGTGAGAGTTTCAGCTTCATTGTTCATCTGAGCCTTGCCAGGTAATGCTGAAGAGGTGATATCAGAGCCCTCAAGTGCTCCCGGAACTCAGGAAGAGGAAGAAGAAGTTATTTGCACAGGGGAGACAGTGAACCAAGAAAAAAGCAAAGATTTCATAGTTTGTGATTTTTATCTCATATACCCAGGCTAAGAAAAACTCAAAGGTGGGAGGTTAACAAATACTCTCTGAGGACTGAAGTTGAGCACAGGACAGAGAAGTGTGTGCTCCTTTGGAACTTCAACAGTGAGAAGGCACCTGAAGGCAAAGTATGAGAGCATATAAAAAATTCAAGTGCAACCAACATCAAGAAAAGATGCAAACCACAGGAAGGCAGGACGCACTTTGCAGCGTGAGTTGTCTGCCTACTGAGATTTTATCACAGGGCATGGTCACAGGTCTTGCCACCAACCCCCTACTGCGCATGGCCAAATGTTGTGTACAGCAGGGGTTGGCCACCCATGGCAGGGTGGCTCAGGGCCTGAACACAGACCAGGCCCTGTGGCCACCCCACTGTACACAGTAAAAGACTATTCACTGTGTGGGTTGGCCACCCAGGGCAGGAACATATATAGACTCACCTGGGGTTGGGGTGCACACTAGTGAAGCCATTCTTTGGCCTTCTTCAATGTGGAAACCTGGGTGAATTATACGCTTCTGCCCCACTTGTATGCAAGTGTCTACATACTATAGTGAGAAGATAACGTCTATCCCAGCCTCCCACATGCACCGACTGTACTTTCTGGTCCACTGAATATTTTATGAGCAGGCCATTGCTACTTTTCAAATATTCAGTATGCTTTAATGTCATTCTGTGGCCTTCCAATGTTACCTTCAGGCTCTAGAGTCCTAATGTTATTGACAGAGGCCTGGTGTTATCAGAAGGAGAATGTTTTGGAGAATGAGAGCTCCCTATAAAATCAAGAGGGCATAGCAGCAATGGCTAGCATGAAGGCTGCTAAAATGCTGCTTTCTAGCCTTTGGGCAGTGCCTGGGAGTTGAGAATGGTGTAAGAGATGGAGAATTCCCTGTAAAAAGATTTCATTCACTGGTGTTGCAGTGCAAGCATGGTAAAATCTTATTATATGCTTGTTCTCCTTGCTACTCTAACCATACTGGGCCCTTTACGATTAGACAATCTGCAGCATTTCCATTTACCACAGAGGCAATGATCCTCTGATGAATCTTTCTCCGCCAATAGGAGGGGTGGAAATTAGGGTGGCCAAAACACCATGTTAGCTGTCCAATGACGACCATTAATTGACAGCTAACTCCTCACAAATTTGAGGTCAGATTTAGGCAAATCAAGACATCACCTTATCTACCACATCCGATCTCGTCCCAGATTATGGGTGTGTTGTCTTTAATCTTTTCCTTCTACTCTCTTCTAAAGTTTTTATTTCATTATGATATTTACATTGCTCATCTTCCATTTCAAGATCAGTTATTGTTCTTTTCACTCCACAATCTTTATTCTTTCCGTATCTGCAAAATTTGATTGATAATATCATCAGCATTATGCACAAAGAGAGTGCCATTATAGGTCTCAAGATGACAATCACTAATCCATTCCCTAAGTTTCCCAACCAGTTGCTTACATTTGACAATCCCTTACCCATGGTTTCCCAGGCACCATCTGCTTTTAAGTCTTTGAAGTCCTCGTTTAAGTCAGTAATGCTTGTAATGTAACCATCTTAGGGGCCGATTACAATGTCGTTTAGAAGGGGTTTGAATGGGATTCGGTATTGCAGAATCTGAATTTGAACCCTTGATTCCGAACGAATCATACACATTTCCCAATGACCTATTTGGATGCCTGAAAACCGTTCGGGCAGTCTGAATCTGTCCCGAAAGGCATTCGGACAGCCTGAGTCTTTCGGAGCCGATTCGTACAGCTCTATGGACACGGTTTCTGGATGAGCGATTACGATGACTGATTCGGACAGCTGTTCCGATTCAGTCTGCCCGACACAAAACGGCTGTCGGAATCTGTCTTTGGGGGCCTGTTGTGGCCCCACTTCACTCGAGGCATCTGTGGGGGTACCCAAGGGACCCCTCTTCCCAACCATGCACAATGTGGCAGGCACCATGGGGTGCCTGCCACAGGGTGCAAGGTTTTCCCCAACCACCCCTTTTTTCAATGGGAATCCGACCGAACGATGTTTGGAAGCATTGTAATCGGTCGGTTGAACTGCAGATCCTGATTCGTTTGAAAATTATTCCGAAACCGATTAGTTCGGAAGAGTTTCCTAACAAGATCGTAATCGTCACCTGACTCTTTACTCCTTTGTTGTATGTAAGTGCAACAGTGTTAGACCTTTAACAATCGGCAGACTCCAAACTTCTTCGCAAGAAGGATATCAAGGGCAAGTCGATTTTGAATCACCATCGATCTTATCGCTATAATTTCTTCATCTACAACAGAAAACCCCCAGTTGTACTGGTGGAAAGTTTACCAACAATAGTAGACAGCTTTCTCATTTTCTGTGAGTTTAATGATACTCCTACTGAAGGTATTATAACCCCAAATATATCACCTACTATTTCACTTGCATTCGCACTTCTTTTCATTCTCACATTTGTATCTACTAATTCTTCTTTAATTCGCTTAACATGATCAACTTTTAAAAAAACAATTCCCAAATTACAACTTCCATACCATCCTTTCAGCAATTTGTAATAAGCACTCTTCCCACGAATATAACACACTCCAGGGAAAATAGAATATACACCCTCTAAATAGCTTCCCCAGTTTTTATACATTTCAAATGTATACTCACATTGGCTAAATCCTACAAAAATAGTATTGGTATTTGATTTCTTCCGTATATACAAAGTTAACCTTTGTGTTGCCAGTCTAAAACTAAGGAAACCATTCACTCTATGATTTTATTTTATTTTTGCAGTAAGCTCAAAGGAAGTAATTTAGGCATGCATTAATATTATTTGTTACATCATCTCGTCTACTTTTCACTAAATTTATAAAATTCTTTGCAGCTCTCACTAATGTACATGTTAGGTTATTTCTAAGTGCATAAGCCATGTCGAAACTTTGAGTTGGTCTAAATATGTAACCCATAGTTTCAGCTTCAGAATGTGGATTTAAATGTTTGAGCACAGGAAGTTCAGAAAAGATCTAATCTTGATTAGAGTAACAATATCACAATTGATCAGTACCATAAAAAAAGCTTGCTAACACTGCAAGAAATTAATATGTTAAAGGTAAGCTATGGTAAGTTACGCCCCCAGCAACTGAAGAAAATATTTGCATACAAATGTAGCAATCACCAACATCCATGGTATTTACATATTTGCTAAGCAGAATAGTATAAACATTTGAGCTAAAAAGTATTCCAAAAGCATTTCAGTGTAAAGAGTTGTCACTCAGATCAATAGAATCAGAACCATTTATTTTAGCAGTTTTAGAAGAAATAGTAAGTTTAGAATCTTTCCCAGAAAATTTATGTTGCAAATTTAAGCAAATCAGCAATATAATTAATATTAAGATAATAAATAGAAAGATTCACAGTATATACACATTTACATTTGGAAGAGATTTCAATGTCAGATTGCATGGCTTCTCAAAATTCAGACCGTCTAACTAAATAAAAATAAAAAGTAGCAGCAGTGGTTTGAGCAACTCAACAAAGTCTTGGCACTAAAATTATGGCAAAGCTCAAAATCTTCTCAGATACGGAAAAACTCTCATATCAGCTTCGTTGATGAGTATATTCAGGAAAAACTGTGTCAGTCCATCAATTGGTACATCCAGATTAAAAGTTAGTTTCAAGAATGTTGAGGTGGACTCATATTATTGTATGTTTCCTACACTGACATTGATGTTTTTCCTATGTTAGCCTTACTATGCACGTTGTAGGCAGCTTCTGCTTTGCGCACGTTACCAAAGCACACACTTGTATTTGTGTCACATTGTATTTTCACATATAGTTAGAACACATTTTTGTCCTGGGATTTAGTCTGCACAGCCTAGGCAAGGTCAAACAACACTGCTTTTTGTTATTCTCTGTGGTCAGACACTAGCACCTAGCCATAATAGAGGCACCCAGCTGCTGTTTTTGAACACACAAAGAGGGAAGACTGGCAGACAGTGCAAAGTTCCTGAGACAAGAGAGCTGCATCAGCTGGGATGCAGAACAACTATCTATGAATGCTAAGATATGGGGTCCTCTGCCAAGCCCATAGATCAACACTCTATAATATATAATCATTTAGCTTTCATAGTGAGGGTGGGTTTAGGCAAATCTGTCAGATAATATGACAGAACCGTTTATTGTATATTGTCTAAAAGCTATGCTAATGACGTTACTGACCTGTATTTGTTTGCTAGTTGTGGCACAACTATTGCACATTAGAGTGCAGTAGCTTAAATACACAGTATAAACTTTCCTTGTGTCTCTGTTCTATTTATTGTGGACATGTATGAGTGAGAGAGCGAAAGGGGGTGACCTGCTACCGCGATCCTGAGAGGGTCAGGAGTGCTGTGTTCTGGGATGCCACATCACTTGTCTCTCTGGAAAGGTTAGAACGGCAAGTGAGGCACTATGAGCTAGTCGGATTCAGGCCCATAGATGCTGATGGGTTATGGTGACTCAGTCTCTACATGCTGATGTTCTATGGTCCTAAGCATGGTTCTCTTCCTGAACAGAATCCCTGCAGGATGACGCCACCAATACTGGTACTAATTTGCTGAGTAGAGCTTGTGCGTGTCCACAATACCTTAGCAACTTCTACCGGAAGAGTCCATTGTGTTTGGGATTATCCTCCATAGCGTTTAGGAAGCACCTAGCTCTGTTGGTTCTGCAAGCTTAAATATTAAAAGGCTTGAACCCGTTTTGTGTTCCAATTTGAATCCATTTCTGTTTTTCTAATGGTTGCGCAGCCAGTAGTCATTCCGGTCAACTGCAGACCAGCATTTTATGTCTACTTAGCGCAACATGGACTTCCTAATGCGGATAATCCTCTCATCTTTGTCGTAGGAGCGGATGCAGCATAGCGCTTTGACTGTTTTATTCTTGGGTCACATTCCCAGCTATGGATGCAAACACTAATACATTCCATACATACACTACAGCTGCAGCTCCTAAGGTATATAGACATTATGTGCTTCCTCTCACCTACTGGGAACACCAAAATTGGTTCCTTGGCGCCCTCCTCTATGTAGCCGGAGCTGTCCGCTTGGGCCCCCCTTAGTAATGAGGGGGCGCCTTGGCAAGCATTAGCTGGATATACACCCTATCCTGATTTGGTTAATCAAAATCTTTTACAATCACAAGCTTTATACACTGGTCTAGTTGCCTCATTCAGACATTTGACTCAGTTTGTTTCACGTACCTTGTTGGCAGGCCCAGCTGCCTGCAGCACCTACCATAAATCCTGTAATTGTTAATTCAGTTATGGGCAAAAGACCCACTAATCATGAGGAAATTCCATTTTGGATCACCCAAAAAATCAATCAACTTGAAGCTGTGTTTCCCCTTACAGGACCATAAGACAAGCACAGAATTTTATTATGTGCATACCCAATGGGATGGTTCCCAGTATTGGAGACTGTAACGATTTCTGTCTCTATCCATACTGCCTTTCACAGCACTCCCTCATTGTCCGTCTTACCAGACATACTCAAACAGATACAGAATGAACACAGGGCAGATGCTGCCGTGGATTTGGGGATTAAGCTAATGGGGAATGTTCCCGTAGTGTCCATGATGATTCTGTCTAATGTTAAAGGGGAAGCAGCAAATCTGGCTGTATGTCAGCGGCTCACAGTGGTTGCCGACCATGAACGTGAGTTGCCTATAATTATTGCTGATGTGCACACATCCTTAAGCTGCAATACATTGGGAACCAGACCTACCAAAGCACCCCTTGGCAAGCCTGGTACAAACTAGGAAGCCAAGCAGGCCCGTGAGTTTGTTAAAAAACACATGGAATGAATTTAAACAATCCGATTTTCATGATCACACTAAAATTAAGACTCCAGACAGGTATTAGGTACCTGAAACATGTTCTCCTTGTTCCTTTCAGGAATCGTCTGAACAGCAGTACGAGAGAGGAAGGTGATCTGAACGCAGAGCAGAAGAGTACATGAAACCAAAAAGGGAGACACCATGCTCGTTTGATGTGAAGATAAAGAAGGAGGACAGACCTCCTCAATATAAAACCCTGCTTCAGAAAAAAAAAGTAGCAGCTTTAACAGCTAAATATGCCACAGACGCTGAGAACTTTCTTCCTGAACAGTAATTGGGTGGTGACTCTCCTCGACAGCATGGTAGAAGTCACCATTGTGTGCCAGAATCTCCAAGAGTTTCTGGTAGCGAGAGCAACTGATACTTTTTTTGCAGTTGAAACCGTGGAAACGCGTGGCACCCCAGATATATTTTTTTCATTTGGATATTCAAATACAAGGTGACGTACAATGCACCATTAAAACAATAATCTGGGAAAATCTGACTTTGTCTTATGATTTCCTGTTGGCGGAGGTCAATTGGCCTTCACCATTTGTACTAGCATCCCCCCAAGAAGAGGATGTTTTTCTTCCTTCTTTTTCTGTGCTTGTCCCTGAAGAAGTCAAACAAGCTTAGGTAGCTGAGTGGGCTCTTGCACTAGCCCCTATGCTCTATCCCAATCATGTCGGCTGGGATAAGGATTCTCCTTATCATGTTATACCTTTACGGTCTAGCCCGCAAGTGCATCCACAATATCTTATTAAATGAGATGCTAAGGCACCCGTTGAAGAAATACTCTCCCAATTGGAGCACCAGGGAGTAATTGAACCCTGTGTCTCTCAGATGAATAATCCACTTTTTCCTGTTTTAAAACCGGATCATTCCTATGCCATTGTCTTAGACTATAGACATTTAAACAGTCATATTTGCACATTTGCAGTGCAAAACACACATAGTATGGCACTAATTAATAAAGTAGTCCGTAAAAAATGCAAAACTACATCGGACATCCACAATCTAGTTCCTGAAAGCAGAGATTGGACCACTTTTAGCAGCCTCGATTTTCAAATGTGACATGGACGTTTACCAATGGGCTATAGAATAGCTCATGTATATTTGCTGCAAGCATTGTGTCAATTTTTCATGATATTGACCTAGACGCACTGTCCGACATAGATACTATCTACTTAACGGACAATGACCTACCTCCTCACTTAGCCAGAGTAGATCGTATAATAATGGGATTTGCTAAACTTGGCTAAGCCTATAAGTTCAACTTCAAAAAATCTAATATTGTTTTTCTGAGTATCCTTTTCCTAGGCTATGAACATACGCATGAGGGAAAGAGCATTGCCCCTCATTTTGGGAGAAGTGTGCACAATTGCAACCTCCAAACATGCTAATTGCAGTCCCTGCTAGGATTTATAAATTTTGGTAGGACGCACATACCTGAATATGTACAGAGGATTAAACCACTTTATGAATTAATACTCCCTGATTTTTCAGCAACATGCTGGACATCAGTATACACAGATACACTCGGGTCACTACAATCTGACTTTCTTGAAACACGAAACTTGCATACAAGTGTCAATACCACAAACCTGGTCATTCGTACTTTGCCAGGTGCATTTGGATTTACTTACATCACTTTTAATGAAGGTGAACCAGTGCTGATTGCATATAAATTGCATTTATATTCCAATGTGGAAATGCATTTTGCTTCCCCTGAAAACTAATTAATACCGTGCAGACAGCCATCCTTAAAGAATGGCCACTTGCACAAGGGAATACCAATTATTGTGATTACTCCCGTGCTGGCCTTAGAGGGAGTCACAAAAGCTAGTTTTGCAAATGCTAAATCCTTCCATCCCAGATGGATGCAATGGGCCACATCCTTAACAGCTGTTGATATAGACTCCGGGGGAGATTTATCAAATCTCAATGCAATGCAGCGCAGCCTCCTGCGAGGCTGCGCTGCGTTGCATGACAGGGAAGGAGCAGGAGAGCGCCATATTTTCAAAGATATGGCTCTCTCCTCCCCTTTCCCTTGCGCAGGCGCTGATTACAGCTGCCTGCCATGCGCCACGCACCACCTTAGCGCCATAGCGCTAGGGTGTGTGTGTGTGAGTCTAGCATAGGTTTTATACAGGAACTGTACCCTTCCTGTACAAAATACTATGCCTAGACACGAGGGAAAGCTTTTCCCACTTTGTATGCATGCTGCACAGTGCAGCACGCATGCAAAGTCGGAAAAGGAAGGAGAAATGAAAGCATTTCTCCTTCCTTGCGCCTAGTTTAAAAGGCGCAGTTTTCGCACGCTGTACTGTATTTAGTAAATTGGATTTAGTGTGAGAAACCTTGGGTGGTTGCATGGCAACGCCCATGCACCACCCTTGGTACACCCCCATGACGCAAAGTAATGTGAAGTAGCGCTATGCGCTGCTTCGCATTACTTTTACGTTATTTCCAGCTCTAAACAAGTTTAGCGCAGGAAAGTAAATTAGGAAAAAAAAAATTTGCGCGGTTTCGCGTCACTTTTGTGATGAAAACACGGCACAAAATCTTAGTAAATCACCCCCTTTGTCTTTGACCCTTCTTTACAGATCCAAGAATTTTTACAGTATGAGCATGTTTATCCTATGCCCTCTTTGATTTTGTCTTTTGATCAGTATAAATACATTGTTTACACTGACAGTTCAGCTCAACCTGCTATAGGTTCTAAACAGCAATACTCAGCTGCACGCAGTATTGTTATTGGTGCTATGTTAGATGGCGATTTCCAACCTCAAACAACGCATACACAGTCTTTAGGTGACTGCACAGCACAATTGGCTGAACTGAAGGCTTTGCTTCTTGCACTTGAACATACAGATCCTGAATTTCCCACACTTATAGTATGTGATTCGTATTACTGTGTACAGTCCTTTAATGGTAATTTACATTATTGGCAACAAAATGGATTAAAGGTTCTAAAGGTAACACAATCAAGCATAAGACCCTTTGGGTTAAAGTGTCAGACCTCAAAGACAGGTTGCCACAGACTCATGTAATACATATGTTGAGTCATCAGTATGTGCGAGCACACACTGTAGGGATTTCCTTGGGTGATGAAGCAGCCAAATCTGCAGTCGCCACAGCTACAGTTGCAGCAATTATTCGCTCTAAAACTAAGATAGATGATAACATCCTGGCTGCCGTTAATGCAAATAAAAATGGATCCCCTTTACCTAAGGGCTTGAACAAAGCTTCCCTTTTGTAACAATTCCAAAAGGTTGGTGATTGTTTGATTCCCAATCAAGTCCGCAGATGTGGTTTAGTGATAGCGGCACATACTGGAGTGCTGGCCACAATCTCGCTGCATCAACAACATTATTGGTGGCGCGGCTTATATCAGCAGGCCATGAAATATGTCCAGTGTTGTGACAGTTATCAACAAATTAAAGCTTCCACCGTGGTTAGTTCACTGCAGACACATCTGTAGATCTCCAATAAGACTTTCGGCTGCATTTATTTGGATCACTGTAGTCCCCTTATTATGGACACTGCATTCAAATTAATTTTGGTTGCAGTAGATTCATGCTCTAGATTCCTCTGGGTTTGGCCACAGCACTCAGCTGACGTTTGAACTGGTAGTAAACACCTACAATCTATCTGGACACATGCATGCAGTGGATGCCACTCGGACCAAGTCCCGCCCTTAGTGGCAAAAGTGTACCAGGATTCTATGGCATCCGTTGGTGTACAGGTGCATTATTCTCCTCCATATAGGGCTGAGGAAAAAATGAACCTTGACTTAAAGCAGTCCTTAACATCTAGGGGGATATTCACAAGAACGTGTGCTAAATATCTCCAAAAAATGTTAACGCAACTTTACACATCGCAGCCGATCACGGGAAAATAACCCTGTGTTAACCTGGAATTCACAACATGGCGGTACCATGAGATAGTTCCCCGAAAACGCGGCCAATGTCCGCGTTACAACAACCGCGACCGTGATAAATACACAAACCTCAACGTGAAAAAAACATGTGATGGGCCAAAGCGCGATGAGGAAATCTGCGATAAGCAGCGCCAGGCCTGCAATACACACATGGCAGGCGGGAAAAACCACTATAAAAGTAGAAAAAACACACAAACACAAAATGACCAACACCCAAGCACCATGGAGGCAGCCGGAGCAGGCGCAGAGGACGAGCGCAACCCCACAAGCACCCCGGACAACCAGCCTGGGACCTCGGGGACAGGGAAGGGTAAGGACAAGAAGAAGAGGAAGACGAACTTTAGTCCGCAGGAAAACAGGATCCTGGTCACGGAAGTGATGGAACACCATCAACAAATGTTCGTCACCTCCAACGTGTCATTGGGCACCAAAAATGGAATATGGCGGGACATCGTGGACAAGGTGAATGCCGTCTGAGAGCACAAGAGGTCAATGGACGAGGTCAAGAGGCGATGGATTGACATCAAGCTCAAAACCAAGGAGAAACTCGCAGCCAACCAGAAGGCAGCAATGCAGACTGGAGGCGGGAGCCCAGCGCCACAGCAGGAGCTGGATGACATGGAGGAGCTGGTGTCGACAGTCATCAGTGTGGAGACCGTGGCAGGAGGCGGGGGACCGGACACTGCTCGACAGGACACAACACAACTGCAACAGGGTGAGTGACCACCAGGTACTGGGGGACGGGGGAGATGGCCACAATGGCACACATGCACAATCAAGCAGAGCACAGTGCACACCCACAATGACTCTGGATCATGGCCCTGATCCACAGACTGTCACAATGTACAATGCCATAACTGTCTGAATGTGAACTTGTACCATGCGGCTACATACATGCGGACACATTGTAATACACCATCTCCCCTTCACATTGCAGGGGCACCGTCAACACCTCCTGCAGAGCAGTCCCAGCCACTCTTCACTGATGACGAGGAGGACACCACCAGCATCGACACCCAAGCCCTCCAAGACATCATTGAACTCATCCGCCAATCACCTCCAGGACCAGGGCAGCCCAGCTGCATCGAGGAGACCCCACCCACTCCACAAACCACCCAGCAGGAGGCACCCACAGCCCCGGCAGTCTACCAAGACCCCCAGGAACAACACATGGCCTTCCAACGCCGTGTGCTGGAGGGCCAGAGGGAGACGGCTGAGCAGGTGCGGGTGGGGTTCGACCTCATGGCTACCGAACTGGACGCCATCCATGGGTGTCTAGGTCCCATCAGGGACCAGCTCCAGTCCCTAACGGACACCCACGGCCCGCTCCATGGTCTCCAACGAGCCCTGACTGACATCGCTGGAGTCCTGACTCGGAGACAAGAACACCTGTCCGCTCAGAGTGGCTCCAGCGATCCCAGCCGTGAGCTGGCACACATGCGGAGGCTCATGGAGGACATGGTGCGGATGGAGGCGGAAAGGATGGCAGCCACTGCTGCACATCAGCGAAATGTAGCTGGGATCTACCATGCCCTGCATGTCTTCATCATGGCATTGCTGCCACAAGGCGTGGCACAGATGAATGCTGCTGCCCCCACACCATCCACATCTCCGCCCCCTGGTGTGTCAGTGCCTCTCAGTGCGGCAGGCGTATCCACTCCGGCACCTGATGTGTCACTGCCACACAGTGCGGCCGACAATCCTCCTCCGGCCCCTGATGTGTCAGTGGCACACAGTGCCGCAGCCGGTACTGCAACACCCGAGGACTGCAGAGCACACATCCGAGGACGAGGACGTGGATGGGCTTGAGTTCAGGAGGAAGCACTAGCAGTCATGTCCGCCACCTTGCCTGTTTCTGCTTGGTGCCGCACATGGCCCCATGACCTGCCACTGCCCCCTGATACACTCCGCTGCACTCACCTTGGGCCACGATATGGACTGCCATATCCTGTTTGATGACCAATGACACGGCGACCAGACTGTGGACTGTACCCTTCCTCTTCCGCAGTACTTGTCATCCCCTGATGGACTCTGGCTGGCCCTCCACGGGCCCATATTGTGTGGTGTGCATGGCATGGCCCTGTACCGCTCCAGCTGCAAAACTCCACTGGATGTGCAATAAACATCCAGAAACGCACTGCTGTGTCATGTCTTCCATCATTCATGTATGAATGTGTGGATGAATGTAGGGACAGTGATTTCCCTCACGTCAATGATGCTCATCTAGTGGGATGCCAGTCACAGTGTGCTACATTGCCTATTGTGTTCCGCTTGCCGTGGACACTACAACAGGGACACACGCATTAGTGACTCCCTTGTCCGGACATGGACTGAACCACGCCCAGAGCCCCCGAGTCATTGTTGCAAGCCCTGCGCTGGTCCGGCGTATGCCAGGCCAGACCACTCTGCTTACGCTCCAAAGGGGGGCCCACATAGCTACATGTCGCAGGCGTACACGCTGGTGGTATGCAGGTCACTGGTCTAGTTGTCAGCATGTCACGGCCACTCCCTGAGGGCAGGTCTGCACACACACCACACCCATCCGGCACAGGCGTCACAGGCCATGTGACCCCGCAAATATAAGGGGCCGACGACGTCACATTCCCCACTGCCGGTGGTGACTGGATGACGGCCGCTGCACGGTTCTCAATCATAAAGGGCCCATGAGTTGTGGCGCACAGGGTTTGTCGCACCCGAGGCCTTGCACCCGTCACGGGCCTACCACCACGTGGCGCTGACTGGGGTTGCACAGGATTAGTGGCACCCGAGGCCTTGCACCCGTCACAGGCCTACCACCACGTGGCGCTGACTGGGGTTGCACAGGGTTAGTGGCACCGGAATAGCTGAGCGGGTGTGCAGCCTGCGATGATGATGTGTGCACTGATGTGGTCTCTGCCATTGATGCCTCAGGACTCAGCGTCATGTGTGGGACCTGCTGGGCCGTGGGGCGGGTCCGCATGATGTGGACCATTTCATGGTGGCGGGACCGGGGCCTGGAACTTGCACGGGCACGTGGTGTGCCCACTGGTGGACACACCGTTTGCGGCAGGTGAGCAGTGGGCCCGGGGTGCGCAAGTGCGGACAGCCAGCACTGGCTGGCGGGAGGGGGTAGGGTGCGGCTTCATGCGTGCGCAGGGACGGACATGCGTTGTTGCTGTGTGCTGTGTGATGGACTCTGCCATGATTGACTCTGGCCTTGATTACAGCTTGCAGACCTGGTGGCTTGCAGTGTATCCCGGCACGTGGTTGGAGACACACCAGTGGCAGCAGGTGAACAGTGGGGCCTGGGTGCGCAGGGGCGGCGGTGTCTCTCTCTCTCTCTCCTTTCCTTCCCTCTCTCTCTCACTCTCTCTCTCCCTTCCTTCCCTTTCTCTCACTCTCTCTCTCCTTTCCTTCCCTCTCTCTCTCACTCTCTCTCCCTTCCTTCCTTCCCTCTCTCTCTCTCACTCTCTCTCCTTTCCTTCCCTCTCTCTCACTCTCACTCTCTCTCTCTCCCTTCCTTTCCTTCTCTCTCTTTCTCTCTCTGCCTTTCTTTCATTCTCTATTTCTCTGTATCTCGCTCCTTTGATGTGCGCATGGCACACGTACTGATTTTGTGCTTTATTTTCCAGGCTGTGACGTCGTGATTGTCCCGGATGGACCCGACCGGAGTCTTCCGCATTGGTGTTTTGTGTTGTGTTTCAATAAAGTTTTTGGTTGTTACTTCAGTGCTGTGTGACTGTTTCTCGTTCTTCTGGCCACACATTTGTGTTATTTTTTGACAATGTGCGTCATCATGCGCCTTTTGGGGCTCTTGTGTCGTGCACGGTATGTGTATGTCCGGGGAGGGGTACGGGGGGTGTTGTGGCCCTCATGGGTATCCGGGCTGCATGATGATTGTCTCCATGGCATATGTGGGTCTTCGGGTGTGGCTCTTGGCTGGGCTCCCTTTCATGCTGCAGGTATTCGTCCTGCTTAACACCAGCAAAAGGCAGGTGTTAAATCACTGGTGCTACCGCGGCTTATCGCCTGTTTTCGGTTCGCATCGCTGATCTGGCAGTTTGTTGTGAAAGTGGTGTTGTGGTTTTTTCGTGTGTTTTTGCACGGGAAAGCCTACTCTGCATCTCATTAGGGTTAGTTGGTGGTGTCACCCGTGGAGGTAAATTTTGGGGCAGTTATCGCGGGAATACTGGGGATGTCTGCAGTTTGCACCCGCTTGTGAATGGGGTGTTGAATCTATCTCCACTTTGGATGCGTTAAGGTGGGGATAATTCGGCGGTAGGTCCTTGTGAATATACCCCCTAGAGTATTAGGCACTGGGCTTAGTTGGATCCATCACCTATATGGGGTTCAACGAGCTCTAAATAACCCTCCTAAAAGATCTCTGGGTGCGCGGACAACATACAAAGTTCTTTTTGGCATCAAGATGTATGTTCCAGACCTTGACAGTTCAGCGATTGTGGTGGCTGCTGGGACCTTTGATGTAGATAATCGTTGTGCTGTCCTACAGGGTCTACAAAAGTTCTGTGACACCCAATCAACCAAACAATTGATAATATATCCCTCTTCGTGTATGGATGTGAAACCTGAACTTTCCAGCTGGATTCCAAAAATTGGTGATCTTGTTCAAGAAAAGGTGGCAATTAAAAAGGAATTTGGGCCATCATACTGAGCACCGGTGCCCATCCAAGAACTGTGATCCTGCCACCGCTTCCAGGTTCTAAAGACATGCACTTTGTCTCCATTGAACATGTCAAACTACATCATGTGGCCAATTCTAAATAGTAAGCCACGGGGTGTGTGTGCTATTACACAGGACGTTCTTCTGCAGCTAGTGAGTGCCAACGAAGACGTTCCTCCCTGGCTAGGGTTTGGGGGAGAATGAACCCACAGCCAGCAACACGACCGATGTGAGTACTGTTTTTACTACTGGGTCTTCTGCAGCTGATGTAGTTTATACTGATCCACTGTCTGTGGATCCACCACTTTTAGATTTTCAATTCCTGCTACAGAACCAGAAACTCCTGTTTTTCACCTGAGTGCTTCTGGGTATTATATGGATCAAGATCATTTTTCCTCAGGCAGTTCTTCTATTTTGATCACTCCTCCAGCATGGATCTGTGTTTCATTTCATGGTTGAAACACACTTATCTAGTTCCGCCTTGGATATATGTTTGTATTACACTTTTCTTGGTTTTTCTTTCATGCAGGTTGGATTTGTGACAGTTTTTTCCTATTGATTAATGGCCACTACCTCCCAGAATGTTCTGGCACGGAACTGGTCGAAGGAGTTTTAGCCCCCCATTCTTCTTCCCATAAACTGAAAAGAGACTCATCCCTCGTGAACATTTCAGCCATTCTAGTAACTGATGGAATTGTTTGGGATAAGGTTCCATTCCACATATTCGGCCCTATGGAGATCCTGCAGATACCATATGTGTTTAAAGTATCTATG
This sequence comes from Calotriton arnoldi, assembly GCA_963921515.1. NCBI lineage: Eukaryota > Metazoa > Chordata > Amphibia > Caudata > Salamandridae > Calotriton > Calotriton arnoldi. The sequence continues at coordinate 1,686,572 of CAWUFW010001189.1, forward strand.
GGGGATGTAATAGTACCTGGGTTACATTCAGATGATTGGGATGTTGAAACTGTAAATTCTATGCTCTCGGAGGTGGACTATTACACTGTTTTTGAATCGGAGAACCTGTACCTTAATTCTGCTAATTACTCTGAGTGTACACTTTTTAAATATGCACTTGTTTTTGTGTCACATTGTATTTTCACATATAGTTAGCACAAGTTTTTGTCCTTTTCCTGGGATTTAGTCTGCACAGCCTAGGCAAGATCAAACAACACTACTTTTTGTTATTCTCTGTGGTTGGACACTAGCACTTAGTCATAATAGAGACACCCAGGTACAGTTTATGAAAACATGTTTTGTCATATAACCCGGGACATGTCGTTCTAGACACACAGAGAATGGAGACTGTCAGACAGCGCCAAGGTCATGAGACAAAAGAGCTGCATCAGCTGATATGTAGAACATCAATCTATGAATGCCAAAGTATGGGGTCTGCTGCCAAGCCCAGAGATCTATAATCCATAATCATTTAACTTTCGCAATGAGGGTGGGTTTAGGCAAATCTGTCAGATAATATGACAGGACTCTTTATTATATATGGTCTAATAGCTATGCTAATGACATTGCTGACCTGTATTTGTTTGCTAGACGTAGCGCAACTATTGCACGTTAGAGCACAATAGATTAAATAAACATTATAACTTTCCTCGTGTCTTTTTTTTGATTTATTGTGGACAAGTACGTGTGGGAGAGTGAAAGGGAGTGACATGCTACTACGATACTGAGAGGATCAGAAGTGTTGTGTTCTGGGGTACCAAATCACTTGCCTTTCTGGAAAGGTTAGGAGGGCAAGTGAGGCACTCTGAGCTAGTTGGATTCGGGCTCATAGATGCTGATGGGGTATGGCGACTAAGTCCCTCCATGCTGATTTTCTATGGCCCCAAGCATAGTTTTGTTCCTGAGCAGAATCCCTGAACCACTATTGTTAAGTCAATGCTTGAACTCTTTCTCCCACTCATTGGCAGCCAAATAAGTCCATTCAGTAGATGCGTACATTTGACTTGATAACTTTGCTCTTTTTGATCTCCTCACAGCAGTTTGCTCATCATCTGTATCACTTTGATCTGATTGTTCACAACTTTCAGGAACAGTCGGTGGTACTTGTCCTGCAGTCAGACAGCTTCTCAAGATCTCACCGCTGATGGGGAAATAGTCTCTGGGAACAACTCACTTTCTTACTGCACTAGACTCTTCATTCTGATATGTACCTCTCTTAGTCAACTCTCTTGGCTGTGACCCTTCACTACCTACAGTTGACTCTCTTGGACCCCCCTCAGGCAAAATGCGTGCCGTCCTAGCAACTTGCTGGTCCCCAACAGCTTGACTAACCTGATCCCTCTGTCTCACTGTTACAACCAGCACATTAGGAACAGGTACTGTTACATCATCAAGGGGACTTTGGACTCTGCAACTGTTTCTTGCGTGCACCCAGTTCGGGAGACTTCTGTACTTCACAGCGGTATTGGTGACTAGGATAACCTTGAACGGCCCCCTCCAGTGAGGTTCCAAACATGTTTTGCGCACATGTTTCTTCACTATTACCAAGACATCCAGACTGAGGTCATGGCACTGCTCTTGTTGGCCCGCAAGGGCAGCTTCTCCAACCTGGTGAGAAACAGAACGCACAAGGTCAGCAAGGCTCTTGCAAAAATCCAACATCATATAATCCGTTATGTTGACTAGAGCATTTGCGGGAACAACTGGCAGCCTCATCACATGTCCCATGATTACCTCATGTGCGGCAATCCTGTCCTCCTATCTGGAGCACTTCTCAAACTCTTCAACACAAGAGGCAATGCATCTGGCCACTTCAGAGACATAGAAGCGCATACTTTCGCCAACCTGGATTTCAATGTGCTGTTGATCTGCTTCACCAATCCAAAATCCTCTGGTCAGTAACTGCAATGGAGCTCTGCTAAACAACCTGTAGTGCTGAACACAACATTTTTAGGACCTCATTATTAAAATGAGTTCTGCGGTCTGAGTCAAGAGAAGCCGGAAATCCAAACCTCGGAATCAATTCCCTCAACAGTAATTTTGCCACAGTCAATCTATCATTCCTACGAGTAGGATAAGTTTCAACCCAATTTGAAAAAATGCAGACAATGACCAAAGCATATCTTAGTCTGTTGCAAAGGGGCATCTAAATAAAGTCCATTTGCATCCCTTTAAGAGGACCTGTACACTCATGAAAGGCACGTCCCGACTGGGAACAGCAACCAGCCCTGGCAGATTGCTGCTCGACCGGCCCCGGGAGCGGGTGGGAGGATACAGAGGGTGCTAGTGAGAAGCACCTCTCCCGCTTTTGTTACAGGGGGCGATATTGCAGCACTGCTGCAAAACCAGCACCCAGTAACAAAACCGCCCCCCACGGGTACAAAACCGGCCCCCACCCCACTGGCCCACCGGGGAAATGCCCCGTGCCCGCTACGACCAGTCCGGCCTTGATGAAAGGAATGTGACTCATGACAACCTGGGTTTTCCTTCCTGGGTTTTGTTGATGACACACCACACAACGATGACATAACGTCTCTGCAGTTACTCTGAATCTGGGATTGAACCACACTTGTTGGAAAGGCACATCATTGTATCTCTCCCAACATGTGAAGGACAATGGTAGTGTCTTGCCATTGGTGACAATAAGCTGTCAGGCAACACTGGTCTGCCATCAACCTAAACCCCACACATCGTCTTCCCTTTTGGTGCAACCTGGTCGCACCCAACCCTGTTCTGATTACAATAACAAATTGCAATCTGCGACGTTGTATGTGTCTTTCAGTATTTCTTCATGAAATGTATGTGCATTCAAGGCACAATACCTTGCCATCTCATCAGCATAATGGTTCAATCAATCAATCAATCAATCACGGCATTTATAGAGCGCGCTACTCACCCGGGAGGGTCTCAAGGCGCTGGGGGAGGGGGTAAGTTACTGCTCGAACAGCCAGGTCTTGAGCTGCTTCCTGAAGGAGAGATGGTCCTGGGTTCGCCGAAGGTGAGTTGGGAGGGAGTTCCAGGTCTTGGCTGCCAGGTAGGAGAAGGATCTTCCTCCGGCGGTGGTTCTGCGGATGCGTGGTACGGTGGCGAGGGCGTGGCTGGTTGATCGTAGCTGGCGGGTGGGCGTGTAGAAGGTCATGCGGTTGTTGAGGTACTTTGGGCCCAGGTCGTGGAGGGCCTTGTGTGCGTGGGTGAGGAGTCTGAACGTGATTCTCTTGCTGACGGGGAGCCAGTGCAGGTCTTTCAGGTGTCCGGTGATGTGGCTGTGTCGGGGGATGTCCAGGATGAGTCGTGCGGAGGCGTTCTGGATGCGCTGGAGTCTTTTTTGAAGTTTGGCTGTGGTTCCGGCGTAGAGGGTGTTCCCATAGTCCAGTCGGCTGGTGACGAGTGCCTGGGTGACGGTCTTCCTGGTTTCAGTGGGGATCCATTTGAAGATCTTGCGGAGCATGCGCAGGGTGTTGAAGCACGAGGATGAGACGGCGTTGACTTGTCTGGTCATCGACAGGGAGGAGTCCAGGATGAAGCCCAGGTTGCGTGCGTGGTCCGTTGGCTTGGGCGCGGTGCCCAGGGCCGGGGGCCACCAGGAGTCGTCCCAGGCGGAGGGTGATGAGCCCAGGATGAGGACTTCCGTCTTGTCTGAGTTTAGTTTAAGGCGGCTGTTCCTCATCCAGTCGGCGACGTCTCTCATCCCGTCGTGTAGGTTTGCTCTGGCGGTGGTGGGGTCGTTGGTGAGGGAGAGGATCAGCTGGGTGTCGTCGGCGTAGGAGATGATGTTGAGGTTGTGTTGGCGTGCGATGGCTGCGAGGGGGCTCATGTAGACGTTGAAGAGCGTTGGACTGAGTGAAGATCCTTGTGGAACGCCGCAGATGACTTCAGTGGCCTCGGATCTGAACGGGGGGAGGCGGACTCTCTGGGTTCTTCCGGCGAGGAACGAGATGATCCATTCCAGTGCTTTCTCTCGGATTCCGATGTTGCTGAGGCGCTTCACTAGGGTGCGGTGGCAGACGGTGTCGAACGCCGCGGAGAGGTCCAAGAGGATGAGGGCTGCTGTTTCCCCGTTGTCGGTTAGGGTTCTGATGTCGTCGGTGGCTGCGATGAGGGCGGTCTCGGTGCTGTGGTTGGCCCGAAACCCGGACTGCGAGGGGTCGAGGGATCCATTCGTCTCGAGGAAGGCGGCAAGCTGTCCGTTGACGGTCTTCTCGATGACTTTGGCCGGAAACGGAAGGAGCGAGATGGGACGGTAGTTCTTGAGGTCGGTGGGGTCCGCTGTTGGTTTCTTCAGGAGGGCGGTAAGCTCGGCGTGCTTCCAGCTCTCCGGGAAGGTGGCAGTGTGGAAGGAGGAGTTGATGATGTCCCGGAGATGGGGTGCGATGGTGGCGTCGGCTTTGTTGAAGACGTGGTGTGGGCAGGGGTCGGTTGGTGATCCGGAGTGGATGGAGTTCATCGTGCGGGTGGTGTCTTCGGTGCTGATCGGGGTCCAGTTGCAGAGGGTGGTGGTGGCGGGCGTTGGTTCGGCGGTAGGGTGCGTGGTTTGTGCGTCGAAGCTGTTATGTATGTCGGTGATCTTGCGGTGGAAGAACGTGGCGAGTGAGTTGCAGAGGTCTTGCATAATGGTTGGCAACTGTTACATAGTCGATGAACAATACATTTCACAACAGCCTTTTTGGCAGATAATTTTAGGGTCTGCAAAAGGCTCCACACGCACTCTCCATTCCTAATGGGATAACCAAAGGATGTCATGAGCCCACGCTGTGGCCACAGTTGCCTAAAGTCATGCACGTCTCCAAAGCAATACTGACTATTGGTTTACATTGTAACTTGAAGCTGTTCTGAAATGGTATGAGCTCTGCAACTTGTGCAGAAAATACTCCTTGTAATCATGAAGCTTCCCCAACACCTCCAACTATACACACAGCATAAGCAACTTTCAGATTTCCTTCATTGTCTCTCAAACACGAACCATCAACAAACAACACATGATCAGATTCAGGCAATGGTTCATCGGAGATATCAGAATGTGGCTTCATACACAACTCACTCACATCCAAGCAATCATGCTCGATCTGATCAATTTCCTGGCAACTGCATCAAAGTAGCCTCTTAAGAGTCACATTCTCTGCATGCAGCAAAATGTGCTCATACTTAGTCAAACGACTATTGGACAGTTACTGTGTTTGAGTATGAGTCAACAGTATCTCCACTGAATGGGGCACACATTCTGTCAGTGGATGACACATAACAATGCTTTCACACTGCTCAAGACTCACACAGGTAGATGCAACCAATTTCAAACAACCAGGCAATGCAACTGCAGCAGGATCAAGAGTCACAGAAAAATAGGCGATCAGTCTGCGATTGCTTCCATGCATTTGTGTCAACATTGAAAGAGCGCAGCCTTCTCTTTCACTGCAAACTAACACAAAGCACTTGTAGTCAGGCGTTACCAAAGCTGGTGTCCTGTTAAGGCATTTTCGTAGCACAGTGAAAGCAGTCATGCAACCCATCCCAGGGTACCGGATCAGACACGTCTTTGTGTGTCAACCTGTGAAGAGGTCTTGCTGTTATGGAAAAATTTGGAATCCACTGTCTGCAATAGCCCACCATTCCTAAGAACATGCGGACTTCCTTTTGGATAGCTGGAGGATTCGTGTGAAGAATTGCTGACATTCTTTCCTCAAACACTTTCCTCGCTCCTTTCTCAATGTGATATTCTAAGTACAGGGCTTCAGTTTTGCAAAACTGTATCTTAGTCGGGGATACTTTATGTCCATTTTCTGGGAGATGGTTCGACAAAGCAATAGTGTCAATTTTGCAAGCCTCCTTCGTAGTTGACGCCACTAATAGGTTGTCCATGTACTGCACTAACATAGAAGGATCTGGCATTATCAGAGACTCGAGATTCTTTTGGAGTATCTGATTAAAAATTGAGGGTCTCTCCTTAGACCCTTGTGGGACTCTGCACCATGCGAAAACATGACTGCCTAAATGGACAACTAATAAAAACTGACTATCTTCATGAAATGGGATAGAAAAGAAAGTCTGACACAGGTCGAAAATTGAAAACCATTCAGCTTTGCATGGAATTTGAAATAAAATCACAGCTGGTTTCAGTACCACACGGCAACATGGACCAACAATAGAGCTGACCCTTTGCAAATCCTGCACAATACAATACTTACCATTCAGCTTCTGCAAGCCTATAATGGGAGAGTTACATGGATTTCCCATTATCTCCTTCAGGATCCCTTGCTCAATCATTAATATGATCACAGGAGTAATTCCAGTCATAGTATCTGTAGGCAAATTGTACTGTGGGATTCTTGGGAACTCTGCATTTGGTATAACTGTAATTTGGACTAAGTCGACACCTTTAACTAGTCCGATATCTTTACCTGTAAATTCCAAGACGTCAGTTAGTACTGTGCCTCTCAATTCAACGGGCAAATCCTCACTTGTCAGGAGAGGATACAACGCCACATCTGATTCCTGTTGGGCAACTTTAAAAACAACATCCGCATCATTTGTATGAAATTCAATTCCTCTGGTGTTGTAGGGATTCTGCACATACACAGAGCTATGCACAGGATAATAGGACCTCGGAATACAGTGGTGAGCCAACCATAAACCTTAGTACCCACAATCCCAATCCGACTAGCTGTAACGTCTCATGAGCAGCGATGCTACCAATGATTAGACAACCCAGAACACAGTATCTCTCTCTCTCAGGACTCGCAGGAACAAGAACACCCTTTCATAACTCACTCATACCTGTCCACAACGTGCGTAATAAGAGACACTGTATAGTTCAAAATATTTATTTCAACTACCGTGCTCTAAGATACAGTACACGTGCCAGTACTATGAGCATAATGCATAAGGATAATATCATCAGCATAGTTACAATTCCATAGAATACAAACGGGGAAAGCATTTCATAAAGCAGTGGATATAGGGCTAAATGACCATACCACCCTCCCCGTGCTAGTAGCTAGTTTATTATAAAAACAGAAGACCTCTGGACATTGTCAGGCAAACCCCCATACCTCAATATCTAGATGCAAGATTTACATCATCAGACACACACAGCTCTTCTCTCTGGAAAGGTTTTTCTCCAAGTGCCTCTAACCGTGAAATCACAATATTAAAAGCACACGAATTTCTCCAGCGCAGCTGTACTTAGTGTTATGTCTAAGTGCGAGGGACTGGCCAGATCAGCAAGAACAAGGGACGTTGTTTTTCGACCTTGTACATGTTGTGCAGACGTAACCCAAAGGGAACAGGAGAAAAGGTGAAAGACAGAAATGCAGACAGTTCAAAAATAGCCGGGCAGAAACAGAGGCTGGAAAAACAAAGGCACAAAGTAACGTGCGCAAAAAAGCATCATGGCAGCCAGGCCCAGGCCAACGTAGCAAGGCAGACCAGGAGGCCACAAACCACATGACACCCTCCCCTGGGCAGTCCATTGGCGAAGACATAGGATGAAGGCAGAGTTCAAATAGATGGAGCAGAACAGAAACGTCTGTTGTGGAATAGTCCCCATGAAGGACAATGAATGGGAGAGGGAACAAATTGTCGAATTAAAAAAAATCCAGTGAGGCAGGTCGCGGGAAGCGAAGGCCCTTTCAATCCAACAGAGTATAAGTGCAGAAAAATGCCACACCTTCCAAGAGGACATCATTGGAATCGTCGGAAAAAAGCGACGCCAACCCGACCAATAAATCAAAACTGCAGTCATGTTCCTCGCAAGAGGGAGCAGCGAATAGCATTGCGGGACAACTTGCGTGGTACTCAATATAACTTTGTTGTAGGAGATTGTGAGCAGCCGCCCAGATATCCCATTGTGCCAAAATCCCCAGTGCAGCCGCATGCGCCATGTAGCCTGCACCGGAACAGTCCCGTTCATGGGCCTCTAAGGGACCCACCAGCAGGACAAAATCCGGTCGAGACAGAGACGTATTGGAGAGGCAATAATCCAAGGACCACGAGAAAGGGCATCTGATGCAAGACATCACAGGTTGCACGCAAGTGAAATACGCAAAGCGAAAAGAAAGTCTATAGGACACACTGAGCGTCGCCAATGGCAGGATGCCGAAGCCAGCGAGGATGCGCTCACGGAGCATCTGGAGTCGACCTGGGTCTAGAAGGGCCCAAGGAGGTGCAGCCATTGCGTAGTAAACAGACCAAAAGCAGTATACCAGCCGCTAAGGCGAGGATCAACGGAAAGACGCTGGAAAAAATGGAATGAATAAAAGCCGGAATTACACCAAAGATAGTCTGAAAGGAGGTTACAAGGCCAGAGCCCACAACTTTAAAAAAGTGCACCAGACCTTCGGTGCGTGATGCATTAAAAACATGGTGAATCAGTTCACCGAAATGTTGTGGGAGGTTAGTGTTCAAAAGGGCCTGTATTTCACTGTGGGTACTCGCCACCTGGAGAATGAATGTCTCCCGGGCGGATGTGAGCATAACCTCCTGGTTCAATAACAGCGCCTTTATTCTGCTCAATTTATTGAAATCCGCCTTCAAAGTAGGAATGGAAGGCCAAATGGATCTATCTATGATGTCGTGCGGGGGAGGAAAAAGCACATTTTTGAAACAGACAACCCTGTGTGAAACTGTAACAATATAGGGTATGCCGGCCAGCATGCCACAGCAGTCTTGATTATTCAGAAGCAGATAGCTACCATTTGCAAGCACAGTGAAAGTAGGAGAAATAGCAGGAGCAGGAATGCCCTTTAAAACACAAGCAAGATTCGGAGCCGAAACATTACAAGCTCCGTGCAATTTAATGTTCTTGCAAATAAGGGAATGACCCACAGTAGAATCGCATGACTCCCCTGTGAGAAAAACCTCCTTCCCGTCCCTCAGGCATTTATACATGAAAGGCAGGGACCAAAGTTCATGCAGGAAGGCACTGCCCAAGGGCTGGAAATGGCCCACCGGATAATGTTTCATGCATGAACTAAATTCAAATAAAGAAAAAGGCAAGGCGATAACCCCATGCACTAGCCACACGGCAGATTCCAATTCCGCCACAGAGAATGGTAAGGGCTCTATTTTCTCGATATGTAACAGAGTGTATGCTGCATCTTTCATGGACATGAACTGCTGTTTGTCAGTTAAATTAAAAGGCAGGAATAAGGCAGAGGTGTTCAAAAAGTGCCAAGGAACTTTACCCATCTTAAGCGTTTGCAAAGTCCATGCAAACTGCATAACTGAACGCAATTGATTCTGACCATGATACAACACAGAAACATCATCTTGTACAATATCAACAACAGAGGACACAATATTCTCTAACCTGTAAATGCGGGAAGACAGGGTATTATTACTATTGTCAACAACAGCAAGCACCTTTCCCAAATTTGCCTGATCTATTTCCCTTAGACGGGAAGCAGCTTCAATTTGCGAAAGCTTCCATAGTTCATTATAGGTCTCATAAATGAATCTCTTAGGTCGAGGGCCACGAGGCCCCAGAACAAAATCAGACAGATCAATGTTGCCTGATAGCAGGGACAAATGCTGCTTTACAGAATCTAAAGAAGAGTGCTGCAACCACTGTTTACATAATTTCCCAACAGAATATGTTGTAACAGTACGAGAGTCAGAAAACCTCCGGTCTGGCCTATCCTGTTTGTATCCAGGAGCTGAGTCATGAAAACGCAGCTGGCATGCGTCTGCTGCCGACGGCCAAGCCAACCAGGGTGACTGAACAAACGTGGAGACATTAAACGAATTGTTCTGAAACAAAGCTTGCACCGATGCAAGGGACATATTGAAATGCAAGCTTGAGTTGGGAGCGGACGACAATACAGGAATGGAAGGTGCATTCAATTGTTTGGAGGTAGCCAAACCCCAACACGTTGTTTGATAGATGGTATTATTAAAAAATAAACTTTGGGCCGGGATAAGGCAAGCACGGTGCAAGGCTTCTGTGCCTTGCACCTGCCATGGTTTGGAGCTCCAAATAGATTTCAAGTCAATGGTGTCCTTCCAGTATTCATAACCACCCACAGCTAAGGCGCTCAAAAAGGAACCCGAGTATAGCAATTTGGTGTGGGTCAGCATGATTTTCTGCGTGGATGAAATGTTTAATTTAAAATAATAGGACCCAGGGTTCGATCTATCAAAGTCTGTAAAGTAAGTAAATTTATTTATGAGTCTGGGAGCTACCTGGCAAAGGGGTTGGACAATGCTCCTATTGGGTGTAGTTAAAAGGACCACGCAGTGCACTTGGTTTATGGACAAAGTGGTTGCCCCAATGCTGGTAACAATACAAATCGGAATAACTTGCAGAATTCATGTATAAATCTTCAGCATTAAAAGCAGCATAGTATTTCAAATCAGTAAATAATGATTCAACTGCATGCACATCCCAATCGTCAGAATGAATATTACTTTTAACAACATCACCCATTGAAACACGGAGGACATTTGGTACATTAATAATCTCGGTTGGTCCATGAATTTGGAAATTTACTGCATCCCATACGATGCCATCAACGACTGAAAGAGCTGAAATGTTCACAAATGTGTGGTCACGCTTCATGATGTGAGATGAAGAATGTGGAGCCAAAGTTCCAGCGACACAGTTCACTGCAGAGCGTTCTGGTAAATAGTGACCATTGATGAGTAGAAAAAACACTGTGACAAAGCCAATGGACATGAACAGAAAAATCAGGAATAGTACCAACCAGATGTATGTCCAAGGGGGAATCAAAAAATTGTCTCTGAGCCAGGATACAAAAAAACTGAATTTGGACGGGACAAGTGATGAGGTGGAATCCGAGTCAAAGGAATAACGTGTTGGGCTCAGTGGCGTTGTTGGTAAGTGAGCCACCGACTCGTTGGCGGGGTAGGTATACTCAGTCTCCTCGTTGCAGGGGGAGTCCGGGTCGTCGAGTAAGCAATCAGGCAAATCTACCATCTCGATAGCAACATCAGTGACCGTTCGGGCTGGAGGGCCACAAACATTTGTCCGGGAAATGACAGGACAAGAGACCGCTGGTGTAACACTATTCAGGATCGGCCAGATGTTGTAGCTTGATATTTTCCACTGAGATGTATCTGTTCTCCTTGTGACCAGGAAGCGGTGGTAAGATGATTGTACGAGTTCCCTTCAAGCCAAGAACTGGAACTGGTGCACGATAAGAGGGGCCGAATTCTTTTTTGTTCTCCACCTTCTCTCGAACCAGATCTCCAATCTTCGGAAGCCAGCCGGCAACCGGAATCTGCAGCGCAGCGTCTGTGGCTGAAGGTAAATGTTCGATTGCAAGTTTGTCTTGGGCTTCTTGTAAGTCCTGTAACATAGTAGAATGGTTATCTACATCAAAGATGGCGGATTGCGCCGCCATGTCTAGACCATCAAGGTCGGGCACAAACATTCGTATGCCAAAGAGCATTTCGTATGGGGTCTGCCCACCCAGAGGTCTTCTAGGGAGATTATTAAGTGCACGTTGTATGGTATACAAGTGGGCCAGCCAGTTCCTGCCAGTACCTAAGACTCTAGCTGTCAAGGATTGCTTTAAGTCACGGTTCATTCGTTCAACAATCGAATTGCCCTCAGGCCGATATGGAGACGAAAATTTCACCCGCACCCCCAGTGAACCCATTGCGTCCTTGTAAGCCTTAGAGGCGAACGCCGGACCTTGGTCAGAATGGAAGGTGCCACAGGCGAAAATTCCCACAAAGACACGCAAATCCCTTATGACATTTCGAGCGTCAGCACTCTGTTGTGGCCAAACCCAGATGAAACGTGTGCACGAATCAACTGCAACTAAGATGTATTTATATGCAGTGTCAGAAGAAAATGGACCGCAGTGATCCAGGTAAACACACCCAAAAGGTCTGTTTGAAATGCAGAGCGGGGTCTGTGGTGGTCGTGTAACCGTGGAAGGCTTAATCTGCTGACAAACGTCACAAGAAAGCACATAAGTACGGGTTTGTTTGTATAAACCACGCCACCAGTAACGCTGCTGCAAGATGGAAACCGTCGCAGACACGCCAGCATGAGCCGAAGCCATGCCTTCGTGTGTGGCTGTTATCAAGGAAAGTCTGCGGTCCGCGTTGGGAATCAGCCGATCACCAACATCTGGAATTTTTACGTAAGGAGCCTGTTCGGGACCTAATTGATAAGAGTATTTGGAAGGGAAACCCCTAGGGTAATTAGCACCTTCCTTTGTTGCAGCAATAGCTGCTAAAATATCATTATCTATTTTAGTCGTGGATCTTGTAACTGCTGCGACTGAGCACGTGGCTACTGCTGATTTGGCAGCTTCGTCCGCCAAACCGTTACCGACAGCGTGTGCGCCCACACGCTGGTGGCCAAGAGTATGTATCACCTGTGTGAGTGGCAGACGTTGTTTCAAATCTGCCACTCGAACCCAAAGCATCTTATGCTTAATTGTGCTACCTTTTGCATCTCTATAGTCGTTTTGCGACCAAAAGAATAGATTGTCATTGTAAGACTGAACACAGTAGTAAGAATCGCACACAATTAGAGTGGTCACATCCGGATTAGTGAACTCAAGTGCGAGCACCAATGCGCGCAGCTCGGCCAATTGTGCAGTCCTGTCTCCTAGTGCCTGAGTGTGCACTACAGTTGATTTGAACTTACCGTTCACCATGGTACCTGCAACAATAGCACATGCTGCTGAATAAGCATACTTGGAACCCGTGGCCGGTTGTGCCGAACCATCGGTATAGATAATACATTCATATTCCTCAAGCGGTAGCAAGGACAGAGGAGGAGGATGAACAAATTCATACTGTAAAAACTCCTGAGTCTGAAGAGAAGAATCAAAGATAAAAGTGACATCCGGAGACGTCAAAGATGTTGCCCATTGTATCCAATGGGGTGCAAAGCTTTAGAGTTCGGAACACTTGCTTTCGTCACTGCCTCTAGGGCAGGATATGGTGTTACCACCAGAATGCGTTTTCCCTGTGCCAGTGCGCGTTCCTTTAGAATCGCCATTTGCACTGCAGTCAAAACTTTCTCCACAGATGAAAAGCGCATTTCTGCGGAAGTGTAAAGATGTGACTTGTATGCGATCGGTACTGTGTCACCTTCGTTAAAGGTTAAGTACGTGAAACCCACTGCCCCTGGAATGATTCTAATCACCAAGTTTGTGTGATTGTCACGCGTCAACAAGAATTTAGATTCAGATTAGGTCTGTCTGCAAAGACTGCAGTATGGAGGAATGCTCCGGAAGCCAGCATGACTTCGAAAAGTTAGGTTGTATCAAGGCATACCGTGGCTTGATACGCTGGGCATATTCGGGAATGTAAGTACGCCCGAAGTTTAGAAAACCCAGTAAAGACTGAAGTTTCTTCAGAGTGGTTGGAGGGCACAAAAGTGCACATTTCTCCAGGAAATGGGGGGCTAAGCCCTTACCTTCATTGTTGAGCTCATAGCCCAAAAACAAAACGGTAAATTCAGCAATGTGAGATTTGGCAAAGTTAAACTTATAACCTAAAACCGCAAATTCTAGAATAATGCGGTCCACTCGGGAAAGATGCGGGTATAATTCGTCGTCTGTCAGATAGATATCATCGACGTACGAACATGCATCTGGGTCTATGCCGTCTAAGAAAGAGACAACACGGGCAGCGAATACGCCTGGTCTATTCTTGTAGCCCATAGGTAAACGCCGGAATTTGAAATGTTTACCACCGGAGGTAAAAGCGCTCCATTGGCTACTCTCCGGGGCTAAGTTGTGCGTGTAGAATCCATTGGATAGGTCAAGTGTAGTTTTATATTTTTTACGTACAAGACTGTCTACAAGCGCAGAACTGTGGGTGTTTTGCACCACAAAGGTCCGACAATGAGAGTTCAAATGTCGGTAATCCAAAACTAAGCGGTACGATCCATCGGGTTTAGAAACCACGAAAAGGGGATTATTCATCGGTGACACGCATGTTTCAATCACTCCTTGATATTCTAACTGTGTCAGAATTTCGGAAACGGGACCTTTAGCTTCCCATTTGTTGGGATATTGGGGTTGTGGCTGTGGCTGTGGCTGTGGCTGTGGCAGCGACCGCAAAGGAATATCATGGGGGGGAGAGTCTTCATCCCAGACCACGTGGTTGCGGTATAACGCTGGAGCCAGGGACACAGCCCACTCAGCTGCGAGAGCCTCCGCTTTGTCCTTGGGGACATGACGAGAAAAGCTCGGAAGGATTACCTCCTCCCCTTTACGCGCAGCAAGTACGAATGGTGGTGGCCAATCCGCCTCCGCTAACAAAATATCGTAAGAAGAGGTCAGATTCTCCCAAAAAATCCCTTTAATAACACGCTGTATGTCACCTTCAATTTGAATGACAATATTATATAGTCTGTCAGGGGGTGCCACTCTGGTGTCTGCTGTCTCGACAGTAATGAATGTTTCAGTTGCTGTCGCCTCCACCTGAGGACGTAGCGCCTCCCGCACTATGGTAACTTCCGCGGCGCTGTCTAGGAGCATCACTGCCCACGTCCAATTCAGGAGTCTCATTCTCACCGTCTGTGGTATACCTCGCTGTTACAGCTGCAACTTTCTTCTTCTGAAACTGTGGGCGAGAACGTTGAAATTCTTCTGATTTCCCTCGGACTTGTTGTCGAGGTTGGTCTTGTCCCTGTGGAGCCTCTCGACCCCTGCCTCTATCCTGGCGATCTCCTCCACCAGCCTGTGAGGTTGTTGGTGCCTGTGAAGAACGAGGAGAACGCGAATCAGGGACTTGAAATCTCTCTGGAGGTTTAATTCTCGCCCTATCGCGCAAATCATAAGTGCGTTCAGAAGAGACGGAAACCGGGGAAGCACCTCGCGACCCTGGCTTTTTCTGTTGCTTACCCTGTTTTTTCAACCTCCAGCTCTTTTTAGTGAAGAACGGTTTCTCATCTTTCTCAGATTGAGTTTTTGGTTGTTGTTGCGATTGTGTTTGCGGTTTAGCAAAAGGCTTAACTCCCAGGCTATTGCGGCCAATTGTTTTGTAAGCCTGTGCAATAATTTTCGGTAATTCGCGCGGCTTGTCCGGTTCTGGGATCAAAGCCAAAGCATTAGCTACTTGAAAGTTAACTGCATCGCCCTTGACATTTGCAAGGATCAAATCAGCTACTACGTCGAACACTCCCACCAGTCTCATCCCTAATTCCACAGCCGCTTCAGGGCCATGCTCATCCTGCACTCGTTTAATTACAGAGGGGAGAACCGTCATGGAAGGAGTGCCGAAACACTTTGCATATACTGCTGCGAATACCTTACCCCAGTTGTTGCATTCTGCCAACTCAGGGATCAAGTCTTTTGGCAAACTAATCGTCAGAATCCTGTGTTTTTCCACGGGAGAGGTATTTGGAAAAACTGCCTCCAGCTGGTCAAATTTTTCTGCAAGCCAATAAGGAAAATCATCCTTATTTTGTGGGCGCTTGCCCATCACCGAATTAACCATGACGGGACTTATGGTTACACCGCCTGCTCCAGCTGGATGGGCTGCAACTCCAGGCGGGGCTCCTGGAGGTTGCCTGTAACAAACTGTACTAAAGCTCTATGCACACGTATCAAAGACGAATGCAAATTACGCAGTTCAGCGACTGCAAGCGTCATATAATGCGGATGTGGGGTATACCCGGCCAAAACAGGCCAAGTGGCCCCTTCAATCGATAAGGGGCCTAAACGAACCGCAGTAACCGGTTGGGGGAGGGCACCATCAAACCAAACACGGTGTTGCCATGCCGTGAGCGCTACTTCAAGATTCCTATACGGTCTATAGAGATTAGGAACAGCGGTGGCTGTATATTCATGGAACAAATTATCAGTCCCATCCACCGCCGGAAAGGTGACCCAAGAGTAAAACACCTCAAAGTGGTAAGCAGGATCCGCTTGTACCACAAAGATCAGATCGACACCCGCGTCAGGCACTCCATACACTGTTAAGTGAGCCCGGAGCGCTGCGCGATTATGTGCCGCAATTTGGACAGCCATTTAAGGCTAAAATGTTTCGACAACCTGATATGATGCAGCACAATATAGGGTTCTATGTAAAAACCTTTTAACAACTTCAAGCTTGAAAGAGCCTATAAAAACGTCAATATAGGAGGTATCACCGTCACACACGCTTCAGGAAGCATCTGCGAAGGGAGTTGTGGACAAGCACAAGTACTACTCAAGCGTCTCGCAGATAAGCAGCCCACTCGTTGGTTGCTCCATGTTGTAGGGATTCTGCACATACACAGAGCTATGCACAGGCTAATAGGACCTCGGAATATAGTGGTGAGCCAACCATAAACCTTAGTACCCACAATCCCAATCCGACTAGCTGTAGCGTCTCATGAGCAGCGATGCTACCAATGATTAGACAACCCAGAACACAGTATCTCTCTCTCTCAGGACTCGCAGGAACAAGAACACCCTTTCATAACTCACTCATACCTGTCCACAACGTGCGTAATAAGAGACACTGTATAGTTCAAAATATTTATTTCAACTACCGTGCTCTAAGATACAGTACACGTGCCAGTACTATCAGCATAATGCATAAGGATAATATCATCAGCATAGTTACAATTCCATAGAATACAAACGGGGAAAGCATTTCATAAAGCAGTGGATATAGGGCTAAATGACCATACCACCCTCCCCGTGCTAGTAGCTAGTTTATTATAAAAACAGAAGAACTCTGGACATTGTCAGGCGAACCCCCATACCTCAATATCTAGATGCAAGATTTACATCATCAGACACACACAGCTCTTCTCTCTGGAAAGGTTTTTCTCCAAGTGCCTCTAACCGTGAAATCACAATATTAAAAGCACACGAATTTCTCCAGCGCAGCTGTACTTAGTGTTATGTCTAAGTGCGAGGGACTGGCCAGATCAGCAAGAACAAGGGACGTTGTTTTTCGACCTTGTATATGTTGTGCAGACGTAACCCAAAGGGAACAGGAGAAAAGGTGAAAGACAGAAATGCAGACAGTTCGAAAATAGCCGGGCAGAAGCAGAGGCTGGAAAAACAAAGGCACAAAGTAACGTGCGCAAAAAAGCATCATGGCAGCCAGGCCTAGGCCAACGTAGCAAGGCAGACCAGGAGGCCACAAACCACATGACACTGGTAAATTGAACAATTTAATTTACATAGTAGATCACATCCAAGCAGATTTACTCGACTTGTGTCAAACACCACAAATCAATGTCAATCCTCGAAGGATCCTAATTTAACTGTAACTGGTTCTGAAATTGGGGTAGACAACTTTTTATTTGTAACTCCTATAACCTGGATACTTTCTCCGGAGAGGGGTAGGTTAGGAACCTCTGCAGTTCTTACAGTAGAGCGGCTAGTACCAGTGTCAACAAGGAATGAGACAGGATTCCCATCCATTGCTCCATCCACATAGAGACCATTCTGGGCTACCTCTAAGGCTGCACCAAGCATGCAGTCTGCCTCCTCCCTCAGGCACCGTCATGCTAAAGGGTCTTGGTCACTGTCATCCAATTAAATCAAATACTGCTGTGCTGCATTCTGATTCTGGAAAGAATTTCTATTTGTCTGCTAATTAAGATGCGCATTGTATCTTTGTATCTGAACAATCTGTTGTGGCATGGGAGCTTGGGGCATTTGCATTTGCTGTGATACATTAGAATTCTGCATTCTCTGTCCTTGCATCTGTTGAGCCTGTCCCATGTTACTCCCTTGATGATGTGAATATTCCACATTCTGCATCTGATTCCCTGCATTATTCATAACAGACTTACACTCACACCTCCAATGTCCAAATTTTCTGCAAGCATGACATGGATTTGTCTTCTTCAAAAGCAACACATCAATACCAGTTCTATGATCTACAGGAATTACTACAACCTCTACCTTGGAACGGAAAATTCTGCAGTTGAAAACCATTAACACCCTGCATAGTTTGTGCTTATAACCTCCCTGTACTTATACTGTGTTATGAAAACCCATCTGATTTTGACCTTTCTGCATTGCTCTTATCTGATTCATTAATCATTCATTTCTCATTAAGCTTCTTCTGCCTCATTTCAATCTCATTACCACAATATTTTGCATAACGCAAAATTTCATCCAGTGACTTGCTCTGACATCAAAGTAATTGCTGTCAGATCATGTTAGAAATCTCAGGCCTCAAACCAAACACAAACCTGTAAACAAAATGTCCCACATCTTTTTCTGCCACATTGTCCAATCCACTATACTGTTTGAAAGCCTGTACTAATCACTTGTAAAAGGCATATACTGATTCTTTCAGTTCTTGGGTTGGTCTGTCAATCTATTCCCAATCAATCTCTTTTGCGTAAACTTAAGTCTTCAGGTGATTTATTACCTGCTGATATTTCCTCATTACCACTGGAGATGGTGCTCCTGTCCTGGGATCCCTTTCTGGTTCTGACTCAGGCCATTCCACAGTAACCTTATATTCAACATACAATGCTCCTGGAACTACAACCTCAAACAGAGTATTCAAATCAATCTACAAATTTTGTTAAATCTTCACAAATCATTCAATTTGTCTGCACCATTTCACAGGATTAGGGAAATCATTTGTAAATGGCAAAATGTCTTGTCTTGTCCATGGTATATGAACATAACCTCCTCCAGGTACTTCTCCGATAGGGAGTATTTGTACTTCCCCTATACTACCAGGTGGTGACTGCACTCTAATTTGATTTGTTTGCTTCTTTTATGACTATCTACCTTCCCATTTTTCTCTTTCTTCCCATTTTCTGATTAATACTGTTAGCTCTTTTATGAGCAATTTATTTCCTGGTGCCCTATTGTTCACAATGTATTTGTCAGTAAAATCTAAACTGTATGATTTTTGTAACATCTTTGAATTTCAAATATCTATACCATATTTTGGAGCCAATTCTACCAATCTCCCATATGTCAATTTTGCTCGTCGTGTAACGTATTTACAGAGAAACAATAGTTCCTCCTCCTAGTAGACATCTAACCTTGAAGGGCTAAGTGTTCTCAGAATCATTTCTTCTAATTCAACTTTTAATCTGCTCACATTCATGGGTGCTCTATTTTCCTGAACTAAATTTTGGACCGAATTTTAACCTGTAACCAAATCTGAAGTAGGTGCTGAACTAGAAACTGAAGTTTGCTGTGGAACTGAATTCATAGCTGAAGCTGGAGCTGAAGCTGGAACTAATGCTGAATTCTGAATATTCAGGGTACTATATCCTTTAAGCCTTTCTTCGAATTCTTGACGAGTAAACCCTGATTGCTCTCTTGTACTATTCAAATTTAAGCTTCCATCATTCAAATTTACACTCGTTCTAGGTTGCACATTTAGTACGGATGTATCCGGAACTGAAATACCCATTGGCACAGTCATGTGAGAAGCATGATAATTCATTTCAGGAGGTCCGCTTGGTTTTGGGCAATAAAAAGGTGGAAACCTCTGCACCATTCTTTGTGTCAGATCAAATTATGTCTGATTTGGTACAACATTCATAGCTGCAGCATTATTAGTTTGAATCAGAACCATGGGTGTATGAAGAAGTGATCTTTCTGTCAGGTCTGATGAACTTTCACATACTGTATTTAGTCCAGTAGGTATAGTCAAATTGTGAACTGTATTTACCTGTAACCCAGACTTGTAAAGGGGCACAACATGTCCAATAGTATCAGGAACAGTGAAAGCGTCTAGAGAACTTGAATCATTCAGGTTCATAGGAACTGACATTTCTGTCCTCCCACTCATAGGAGAAATAAGAATCAATTTCTTTGGCACGTCAGGCATTATAGGAGCATTAGGTTTCTCAGCTGTACTAGTATGTGTCAAGCCTCTACTCTGTGTCTCATTGTAAGGTGATGACAATTTACCAATAAATCATTCAAAGGTTCATCATCTATGTTGCTCTCTTCTCCTTCTTTCCCTGAGTCATTTTTATCTGTCTCTAAATTATTCTTTTTCTCTCTTCTCTTGCCCTTAGCATCTTCCTCAACCTCTAATAGCAGATACAATTGTGTTCTGTGTATTACATCTGCTCTCCATATTTTCTGTTGAGCATCCCATATAACTTCTGTATAATGGTTCATAGTTCTCCTATTCCACCCTTGGTATTTCTCTTTGTCTTTCTGATAAGCAATATGCTCCCAGGTATGTAAAGCCTCATTAACAGTGACTCTATTAGGATCTTTAATTTTGTACAGTCTTTCCCTTACATTTTCTAGAATCATCAAATTAAATGTTCCATAACGGAAGAACTGTAATGACTCATCTTTCTCAGTAATGGATTTAATCCTTTGTCCATCATGACAATGTATCCTGGCGTACCCTCAAGTGGTGCTTCTACCTTTTCTTTGGCAGATATGGTCTCATCTTTCTTTTGATTCAATTCTGTATTCACAAATGATTTCCATAAATCCGGGACATATTATTCTCCCACAATTCACCTGTTCGGCAACCTCAACCAAATACTTATTTATTTTATTTATTTATTTTATTTTACAAGTTTTATATAGCGCTGACTAGACCCAGGGGTATCAGAGCGCTTTACAGGAACAATGTAGCGGAACTGACATAAAACATTTGTAGAGTGCAATAACAAACAGCACAATTGGAACAATAAAAAAAAAAAAAGGACAATCCAGGGGCTATTAACAGAGGGACAATGCATGAGCTTCATTCGATCAGTGAATACATAGGTTAAAGGTGGGAGAGTAGGGAAAAGAAAAAGGGAAGGGGCAGGAGTTTAGGAGGAGGGAGAGTGTGGATAGGGATGGAAGGGATAAGCTCCAGTAGGGAGGGTAGGGGGAACAGGTCAGTGGAGCGGAGAAGGATTAAGGGCCCCAATATTTGTTGAGGAGATGTAGCTTTGGGTCCTTTTTGAAGCTGGGGTAGGAGGGGTTGCAACGCAGTTGTTTCGGGAGGCTGTTCCAGATGTTGGGGGCATTACCGGAGAAGGAGCGAGATTGAGTGCGTTTCTTATGGAACAGGGGCGGGACTAGAACGAGGGCGTTGGTACTTCTCGTTGACGGGAGCAGCCAGCTTTGTGGAGTTTATCAGCGAGGTACGGCGGGGTGTTTTGATACAGTGCTTTATGTGTAATGCATGCAACCTTGTAAGAGGATCTGCCTTCGATGGTTAGCCAAATGAGGGCTTTGAGGGTAGGGGAGATGTGGTCGAAGCGTTTGCAGTCCGAGATGAGTCTGGCAGCTAGGTTAAGGACTGCTTTGAGTGGAGCTATGTGGGTTTTCGGAGTTCCAGCTAGGTAGCATTGCCATAGTCGATTTTCGACAAGACCAGAGCTTGGACCACTGATTTGAAGTCATCAGCAGGAATGAAGGGTTTGATTTTTTTGAGATGGTGGAGAGTGAAGAGAGCTCCTTTAGCCGAATTTTTTATGTGGGAAGAGAAGGTAAGGCTATTGTCAATAGTGATGCATAAGGATTTAACCGAGTTGGATAAGGTGAGCGTGCAGTTGAGAGCATTAAGGTCATGAATCCAGTCCTGTATGGGGAGTGGGTTGTTTTTAGGAGAGAAGAGGATGATTTCGTTTTTTTTAGGATTGAGTTTGAGATGATTATGGTGGAACCATGTTTGGATCTTAGTCAGTGTGTTGTTGAGGTGCAGAACATCAGAACGGGATTGAATCTTGTAGTATAGTTGCGTGTCATCGGCATAGAAGTGGTAATTGATTCCTGCTTTATTAAGAATGCGCGAGAGGGGTTCCATGAAGAGGTTGAAGAGAGAGGGGAAGAGAATAGAACCTTGGGGAACACCAAGGGAGACAGGTGTGGGGTTGGAGAGGCAGTCCAAAAATTTTATTTGCTGAGTTCTGAGTTTGAAAAAGGAGGTGAACCATATGAGGACAAGACCATTAAGGCCAAAGCGATCTTTAAGAGTGTTAAGTAAGGTCGAGTGGTTAACGGTATCAAATGCCGCAGAGAGGTCAAGGAGGACGAGAAGGCAAGATTCTCCCTTGTCGAGGGAGTGATGGATATCGTCAATTATGGAGAGTATGGCAGTTTCTGTACTGCAGCCTTTTCTAAAGCCAGATTGCTGTGAGTCAAGGAGATTGAAAGCGTTGATGTGATTATCCAATTGGAGAAGGGCGTATTTTTCAAGGGCTTTGGAGAGGAGAGGGAGGTTAGAGATAGGGCGGAGATTGTTGAGGTCGTTAGGATCATCCTTGGGATTTTTGAGAATGGGGGTGATTTGTCTGAGTTGGCGGGAAACTGGGACGCACCCAGTGGCCAAAGAGGAGTTGATGATAGTGGTCTAGTATGGGGCAATGATATGTTTAAGATCTTTGATTAGGTGGGAAGGGAGGGGGTCTTTGGTGTGTGAGGATGGTTTAAGTTTGGTGATGATGTTATAGACTTCGAGTCTGGAAACGGGGTGGCATTATTTTTTAGCTGGGGATTATTGGGGTTATGTTCAAAAGGGAGGGCGATGTGAGGGGTCCGTGGGTATAGTTGGGACGGCGGGAGCTTCAGGAGAAACGTTAATGGGGTATAGAGGATTGGGAAAGAGAGGAGTTAAGAGGAAGGATTGATCAATTTTGGCGATTTTATCGGAGAAGAAGTTCGCGATTTCTTTGCATTTTTCAGTTGAGGCCTTCAACTTTGGGGGGGCAGGGGCTGTTTGGTTCTTGACGATGCTGAAAAGTTCTCTGGCTCTGTTTTTTGTCCGCTCCAGTTGGGTACGGAAGAAGGAGGCCTTTTCGTTAAGGATGTGTTTTTTGTAGTTGGACCTGGCGGCTCTGAGGAGGGCTAGATTGGAGGGGGAAGGGTGTTGTCTCCATGTTCTTTCAGACGATCTAAGAGCGCGTCTTTCGTTGTTGAGATCAGAGTTGAACCAGGATTTGGAAGGGATGTTTCTTTGAGTTTTTAGCTTGGAAGGGGCAATTTGGTCGAGAACCTCTTTGACCGATTTATTAAAATGTTCGGTGAGGTCATTAGCATTTTGGGCGGGAGGATTGAGCAGAAGTTGAGCTTGGAGTTTAGTCTCCAGTTCGCCAGGGGGGATAAGATGAAAGTTTCTGGTCAGTTTCTTTTGTTTGATGGTATTAGAGGGAGAGTGAGTGGACGTGGTAGAGATTGTGAAGAGAATGAGGTGGTGGTCAGACCAGTCAATGGGGATGATGTTGGATAAGGTGGCCAGATCGTTGTTAGCGATGATAGCGTCCAGAGTGGCCCCTTTGGTGTGGGGTGGGGAATGGCAAAGTTGTTTGAGATCACTAATCTCAAGAAGATTAGTGAGGAGGTTAACTGTGGTGTCCTTAGTATTATTCCAGTGGACGTTGAAGTCCCCAAGGAAGAGGGTTTTTGAGTTGGAAAGAGAGGATTGGGTGATAAGGTCGGATAGTCCATCAGCGAAGGGGAGAGGGTCACCGGGGGGATGGTAGATATTATGAAGACGAATGGGGGGGAATCATGGGATTTAAGTTCTGCTCCCAGGTATTCAAAGGTGGCATGGTCAGAGTTCTTAACAAGAGAGAGTTGGAGTCATTTTTAAAGGTTATGGCTAGACCACCTCCTGTTCTGACAGGTCTATCTTTCCTGAGGATGGAATAACCGGGGGGGGAGAGCAAGTCAAGCACAAAAGTCGAGTGGTTTTGAGCCAAGTTTCAGTAAGGAAGGCAATGTCAATGGCTTAGCTGAGGATAGTTTCAGCAATTTCTGTCGCATGTTGGACCGCTGAACAGCAGTTAACCAGCATGCAGTTTAGGGGTGTAGGGTAGTTTTTGGGGGGAGAGCCTGAGTGGATAGTAGTACGTTGCGGTGGAGGTCTAGGTGAAACGGGGGAGGATGGATTTCTGCTAGTCCCCAGGATCACTGGAATGGATGAGTGGGGTGTGTCTAGGGGATTAGGGTGGATATTGGGGGGAGAGTCAGATTGGATAGCGGTACGTTGCGGAGGCGGTCTAGGTGATACGGGGGGATGGACTTCTACTAGTTCCCAGGATCACTGGTATGGTTAAGTGGGGGACGGGAGGGTCGATACTAGTAGAGTTGGGCAGGAGAGGGTTACATAGGTCAAGGAGGTCAGTGGTGCAGGCATGGTTAGAAGAGCATGGGGGCTTATGGATACAGTTGCAGCAGTGGAGTGGAGTTCAAATGTTGTGGGCTAGAAGAGCTTAGTAGGCCAGGGCCAGGGGAATTAGTACGGTTAAGGAGGCTCCGGGAGGAGAGGGAATTGAGGTCTTTTCTGAGTCCAGTGAGCTCCGCCGACAGATTTGAGAGATAGCGTTCGATGTAAGATAGTAACTGTGTTAAGGGAGTGAGAGGGGTGGAGGGTGCGAGGTCGGGGGGGACAAGAGGGAGTTCAGTGTTGAACGTGGAGGACGGTCTGGAGAGATGGGGTGGTGCGAGGCCAGGAGAGGAGGGGCAGGGAGTGGAAGGGTTGGTGGACGAAGGGGAGGCTGAGGTGCAGCAGGGGGCATTACTAGCATCAAGAAACATGTTCAGAGATGGAAAGGAGGTGAGAGGAGGGAGAGGAGAGGTAGCGCATTGGCTCAGGGGGGGAAGGCAAATTAAAGAGGAGGATATTGGTGTCGGCAGAGGAGCCGTAGAGGGTGTATGTTGGGAGGAAGTGGAGAGGGGAGTGGAGGGATAAGATGTAGGAGGAGGTAAGTCATTCGTAAGAGAGTGGGTAAGGGTGACAGTGAGTGCTGTTGATAAGTCAGGAGGAAGGGTGGTCGCTAGAGAGGGAGGGTACAGGGGGACTGGGATTGGGGGACTTCATTATCAGTTGGCAAGACAGGGGGAGAGAGGGTATGCGGCAGGGAATGCAAAAGGGTGGCTTGAGGTTGGAAAGATGAGGTGTAAGGGGGAGGATTGGATAGTAGGTAGTACAAGGTGCAGAAATGTTGTTCAAAGATGGTGAGGTGGTTTTCGGAAGCTTGAATGAGGATGTTGCCGGATTTGAAGATGGAGATGTCGATTTCACCAGGGAAGTTTGGGGAGGGGGTGGTAGATAATTTAAAACCATATGGGATTTTACATGATTTAGTGATGGGGAGGTGGTGGAGGAAGATGCTTTTCCATTTGGAGGGGCGTTTGGAGAAGAAGATGTAGTTGGTTTTAATTAAGGAGGTGAGGCTGGCGTAGTTATCAACAAATAAAGTTTCATGGTGACGAATAAGTAATTTATGTTTAAAGTTTTTCTTCCCATTTTTGGAAAGGTTGGGGGGGCAAAGGATGGTCCATGAGGCGGGGCCATGCCTAGTGATGGGAGAGTCCTGTGGTATGAGGTGGAGATTAAGGTGTGAGGGAGGTGTGAGGTACTGGTTAAGGGGAGGCATGATGGATCAAGTGAAAAAGCCTGAGCAGAAAGCTAAAAATACCATGAGAGATATTTACACATAACGAAAGACCTAGACAAGCTTAGTAAGCACGACAGAAATAGGGGAAGAGCGGGAGGACAAGTCAGGGGAAGAGGAGTGGTATAATCCTAGGGGATCAAAACGTGAGTAACAGAGAGAATACATGGGGGGAAATAAATTACAAGGATAGGGCAGTATTGCAATTAGCAAGTTTCAACAAATAAAATCAACTTATGGCAAGTGTGTTCAAAAAGTGAGTAACAAAGCGAGTACATGTAGGGAGATAAATTACAGGGAAAGGACAGTATTGCAATTAGCCGGATTTCGCAAATAAAATCAACTTAAGGCAAGTAGAGAAATTAATAGGGGGAACTGAAGAGAGAAGCAGAGAGAGTACACAGTGGAAGATAGATTATGGGGAGGGGACAGAATTGCAATTAGCAAGTAACAACAAGTTAAATCAACGCGTGGTTAAAGGCAAAATAATAGGGGGAAGTGGAGGATCTGGAGAAAGACAGAGGATGATAGAGGGGGCAAATCATGTACAGAGTAAGAGAGCAGGTAAGTGATTAAAGTCAAAATACAATAATGTAAGATAGTAACTGTGTTAAGGGAGTGAGAGGGGTGGAGTGTGCGAGGTCGGGGGGGACAAGAGGGAGTTCAGTGTTGAACGTGGAGGACGGTCTGGAGAGATGGGATGGTGCGAGGCCAGGAGAGGAGGGGCAGGGAGTGGAAGGGTTGGTGGACGAAGGGGAGGCTGAGGTGCAGCAGGGGGCATTACTAGCATCAGGAAACATGTTTAGAGATGGAAAGGAGGTGAGAGGAGGGAGAGGAGAGGTAGCGCATTGGCTCAGGGGGGAAGGCAAATTAAAGAGGAGGATATTGGTGTCGGCAGAGGAGCCGTAGAGGGTGTATGTTGGGAGGAAGTGGAGAGGGGAGTGGAGGGATAAAATGTAGGAGGAGGTAAGTCATTCGTAAGAGAGTGGGTAATGGTGACAGTGAGTGCTATTGATAAGTCAGGAGGAAGGGTGGTCGCTAGAGAGGGAGGGTACGGGGGGACTGGGATTTGGGGACTTCATTATCAGTTGGCAAGATGGGGGGAGAGAGGGTATGCAGCAGGGAATGCAAAAGGGTGTCTTGAGGTTGGGAAGATGAGGTGTAAGGGGGAGGATTGGATAGTAGGTAGTACAAGGTGCAGAAATGTTGTTCAAAGATGGTGAGGTGGTTTTTGGAAGCTTGAATGAGGATGTTGCCGGATTTGAAGATTGAGATGTCGATTTCACCGGGGAAGTTTGGGAAGGGGGTGGTAGATAATTTAAAACCATATGGGATTTTACATGATTTAGTGATGGGGAGGTGGTGGAGGAAGATGCTTTTCCATTTGGAGGGGCGTTTGGAGAAGAAGATGTAGTTGGTTTTAATTAAGGAGGTGAGGCTGGCGTAGTTATCAACGAATAAAGTTTCATGGTGACGAATAAGTAATTTATGTTTAAAGTTTTTCTTCCCATTTTTGGAAAGGTTGGGGGGGTAAAGGATGGTCCATGAGGCGGGGCCATGCCTAGTGATGGGAGAGTCCTGTGGTATGAGGTGGAGATTGAGGTGTGAGGGAGGTGTGAGGTACTGGTTAAGGGGAGGCATGATGGATCAAGTGAACAAGCCTGAGCAGGAAGCTAAAAATACCATGAGAGATATTTACACATAACGAAAGACCTAGACAAGCTTAGTAAGCACGACAGAAATAGGGGAAGAGCGGGAGGACAAGTCAGGGGAAGAGGAGTGGTATAATCATAGGGGATCAAAACGTGAGTAACAGAGAGAATACATGGGGG
Organism: Calotriton arnoldi; assembly: GCA_963921515.1. Classification (NCBI taxonomy): domain Eukaryota; kingdom Metazoa; phylum Chordata; class Amphibia; order Caudata; family Salamandridae; genus Calotriton; species Calotriton arnoldi. Next base: position 1,713,710 of record CAWUFW010001189.1, read on the forward strand.
GAAATAAATTACAGGGATAGGGCAGTATTGCAATTAGCAAGTTTCAACAAATAAAATCAACTTATGGCAAGTGTGTTCAAAAAGTGAGTAACAGAGCGAGTACATGTAGGGAGATAAATTACAGGGAAAGGACAGTATTGCAATTAGCCGGATTTCGCAAATAAAATCAACTTAAGGCAAGTAGAGAAATTAATAGGGGGAACTGAAGAGAGAAGCAGAGAGAGTACACAGTGGAAGATAGATTATGGTGAGGGGACAGAATTGCAATTAGCAAGTAACAACAAGTTAAATCAACGTGTGATTAAAGGCAAAATAATAGGGGAAGTGGAGGATCTGGAGTAAGACAGAGGATGATAGAGGGGGCAAATCATGTACAGAGTAAGAGAGCAGGTAAGTGATTAAAGTCAAAATACAATAATGGGCATAATAAGGAAATCGGTAACAATAACAAATAAAAGGAGATTGGGGAATGAACAGCTCAAAATAACAATACAGTCAGGTTTTCTGAGTAAAAGACAGCTGTGGGGAAAACCTTTTGTGTCCAATAAGAAACAGTATGGAAGAGTACTGAGAGAGTCCTTGGAGAGCCAGGGAAGCAGATCCCCAGTGTTGCAGTGGCGGATAGACTGTCAGAAGGTAATGTGTATAACTCACGGGGAGAATCTCAGAGAGGAAGGCCGGATCAAATAATGTCCAATAGAAGTCTTGCAGCTGCTCCGGGTAGAGGTACGGGAGCAGTCGATAAATGAGGGGGGAGTAGAGGAGAGGCCCGTGGGATTTTGAGGGCGGGTCACACCACAATCCCCAAAATTAAGGGAGACTGAATGTTATCTAGTAGGGGGTGGGGGGGGGATACATCACATATACCGAGGGCTGGGAGTGCATCAGGCAGGGTGTGGGAGGTAACTCACCATGTTGTCGGTTGGAGGTGACCGCTGTCGGCCATTTTGTGGAGGGGGATCGCATCGCGCCATCTCACCATCATTGTGTGGTCAAAGAAAATAAAGATAAAGTAAATGGTCCGAGTAATGAGGAGAAGGGGAGGCCAGTTAGACGGCACCTCCACTGGGACAGTGGGGTCAGCAAGACTGGGAGTCAGTGGCGAGTACGACCACAGTGCCTTTGTTGGTGGTGGTGCGAGGAAGTGCCGATCCAACTGGGAGACGACAGGAACGGGAGCAGTGAGAACAAAGTGGCGGACAAACACCGCATCAGAACATAGATTGAGGAGGGGGATGGGGGGAGGTGTCTCGTGATTACAAGCCGGATCAGCTTTAACGGATACAGACCGAGGTAAGGCTGGGTGGATCCAGCATCTGGAGAAATCGTGTGATTGGACGGATCAAATGGGAAATCCGCAGGAGGTCAGACCTGTGGTAGCCATGGGTCGAGGTGATGATCTTTACATTGGGCTCTTTCCAGTTCCGAGCTCGCTCTCCAAAGGGGGGGGGATCGTAAACACGGAGATAGGCAGGAAGCAGGGTTTAGGAGTGATAGGCTCAGTTTCAAGTCAGAGAACGGTATGGTTGTGTGGGGAGGTGGAGGCGCCAGCACCGGACCGGGGTCCCAGAGGGCAAGTGCCGTGCGACTCAAAGGAGTGGTCGACCTCAGGAAGAACCGTCCGTGTGATTGCGCCCAAAGCTCACCATGGAGGACCATGAGCCAGCGGGCGGACCATCTACTGTGGATGAGGGTCAGGGCGGACGCCAATCTTCCACGGGTCAGCACGGGCGGCGGAGGGGTGATCGTCACCAGCGAGACTCGGCGCACAGCGGCGCGGCACCAACGATGTTCGGTCTGGGGAGTCCCGATGACCAAAGGGGGAGGGAGAGACCAACAAGCACAGTGACCGAAGACCAGGCTCCTAGAGTACCAGGCTCGAGGCGTGGCGGAACAACTCAGCATCGCTGCCCGGGCCAAACGTCCCTGCCTGTTGGCATCGAGTGACTCTTATGACATAGCAATTCAATCCCAGCACAGCTTTACACCAACGGACCGATCACAGCATGGCAAACTGTGACGTCAATCCTGCTCCTCGCAACAGCTCACCCTCCTTCACAATCTTCTCCGGTGCGTTTGTCTAAGCAAAACGACAATACAATGCAAGCAACAAATAAAACTGTCTGCTCCACTAAAGGATAAATGACACTCACAAGGTAACTAAACTTTTCTATACTCTTTCGCTTCAAATGAAACTTTGACCAGCTCGATTTCACCCTTAATTGATATAGTAATTCCCTGTGCTCCTAAGATCAACAATACCAACCATTTTTAGTGTGTTAGTTCGCTCACCTCGTCCTGCTCCGTCTCTTGCTTCGCTCCGCTCCGTCCGCTCTGTCTGTTCCGTCGCTGTCCCACTCGAGGTCACTTCTGGGTTTAACTGCGGGTCGGGACTCCGCCCTTCCGTTGACGCCAGGCATGCCTCTGTGGTACCCCCAGGGCACCCCTAGTCATCGTCCGAGGGCACCCTGCCACAGTGCCTTCCCACCAGGCATGGCCGATCGGGCCATGAGACAGCTGCGGAACGGGAGAGGGAGTCCACGTTGGCCTGCAGCGACCCGGGCCGATGGGACACCTGAAATGAGAAAGGTTGCAGTGCCAAAAACCAATGTTGGACGCGGGCATTAGAGTCCTTATTCCGAGCCAACCACACCAGAGGGGGATGGTCAGTGAAGAGATGAAAAGGGCGATCCAGCAAATAGTTCTGGAGTGATTGGACAGCCCATTTAATCGCCAAATACTCTTTCTCCACCGTGGAGTACCGGGTCTCCCGGGGCAGCAGCTTACAGCTCAGGAAAACCACAGGGTGTAGTTCCCTGGACCTTTTTGGCTGGGACAAAACCGCTCCCAGTCCTCTGTCCGAGGCATCGGTCTGTATGGTGAAGTCTTTGGTGAAGTCTGGACAGGTGAGGACCGGGTTATGACACAACAGTTCTCTCAATGTCTCAAAACTCTGTAGCTGAAAGGGCGACCATCCATTGATGGTGTTCGGACATCTTTTCGTTAGCATGTCTGTTAGTGGAGCTGCCACCTCCGAAAACCAGGGTATGAACCGCCGGTAGTAGCCCACCAGACCTAGGAAGGCCCTTATAACCTTCTTTGTGGAGGGCGGTTCCAGGGACCTGATGGCTTCGACTTTGTCCACTTGAGGACGTATCTGTCCCTCCTGTATGTGGTATCCTAGGTAACGTATGGCGTTCGTGGCCAGCATGCTTTTCTCTGGGTTCGTCATAAGTCCTGCTTGCCTAAGACTGTTCAACACCGCCTTTATGTGGGTGACATGTTGTTCCCATGTTTGGCTGAAGATGTCATCCAAATAGGCGGCTGTGTAGGGGTGGTGTGCCCTCAGCACCACATCCATCAGTCATTGGAAGGTGGCAGGGGCTCCATGCAGGCCAAAGGGTAGAACCTTGAAGTGATACAAACCTGAGGGGGTGGAAAAGCGGTCTTCTCCCGGGCTGATGATGTCAAGGATATCTGCCAGTAGCCCTTCGTCAGGTCTAGTGTGGTCTGATACCTGGCTGTGCCCCCTTGTCTATCATCTTATCTACACGTGGCATGGGGTATGAATCAAATCGGGAGACTGCATACAAGTGTCTGAAATCCACACAGAATCTCAGAGAACTGTTGGGTTTACGTACCAGTACAATTGGGGAGCACCATGGACTGTGGGACGGTTCTATGTCGTCACTTAGCATTTCCTCGACTTCCCCTTCCGCCACCCTTCATCTGGCCTCCGGTATTCTGTATGGCCTTAGTCTGACAGGCCTGGTCCCGTCAGTTCTGATATTGTGGCGTACAAGGGGGGTTTTACCTGGTCTGGCTGAGAAGACGTCTTGGAAGCTATCCACAACCAAGAGGAGGGTCTTTGTCTGTTCCAGCAGTAACTGGGAACCCATGGGGATCATGTGTGGATTGGTGCCCTTGTCCTTATGAGGAAAAAGAACAGCCAAAGGTTGGCTGTCTGTTATCAGCAGGTTGCTGGAGGGTCCATCTACCACATCTGAGTTGTCCACCCATTTCTTCAGCAGGTTAATATGGTATATCTGGCCCGCCCTCCCTGTGTGTGGGACAGCCACCCTATAGGTGACCGGTGTAACCTGGTCAAGTACTACGAAGGGGCCCTGCCACTTAGCCAACAGTTTATTGTCAGAGGAGGGAAGAAGGAGAAGAACCTTATCCCCGACCTGGAAGTTTCTCAACACTGTTCGGTGGTCATACCCTTTCTTTTGTCTCTCCTGGGCGGTTTCCAGATTCTGACGGACCTCCTCCCACAGGGTGGACAGTCTGTCCTTGAGATGGGCTGCATAGTCAAGGAGACCCTTCCCTTCATCTTCTTCTTCCTCCCACCACTCTGCTGCCATGTCTATTAGGGTTCGGGGCTTCCTCCCAAACACTAGCTCAAAAGGACTGTAACCGGTTGAGGACTGCGTATGAGTCCGGATCACAAACAGGGTTGGGGGTAGCTGTTTGTCCCAATCCCTCCCTGTCACTGAAACTATTTTTCTTAGGATGTTCTTAATGGTGTGGTTATATAGCTCCACCAGGCCGTCCATCTAGGGGTGGTAAACCAAGGTGCGTATTTGTCGTACCCCCAATATTTTGCATATTTGGGTCATAAGCCTAGACATAAAGCGGCAGATTTACAATCCCCTTGCGCCACTTTTGCGTCACTTTTAACATGCGAAAAGTGACGCAAAAGTGGCGCAAGGGGCTTGTAAATCTGCCCCAAAGGGTGTGCCTTGGTCTGTCAGCAGTTCTGGAGGGAACCCCACCCGAATGAAGGAACCTATCATGGCCTGTGCAGCGCTGCAGGTCATCATGCTGGTGAGTGGTATAGCCTTGGGGTACCTCGTCGCGTAGTCGACCAGCACCAGAATATACTGGTACCCCCTGGCAGAGGTAACCAGAGGACCCACAAGGTCCATACCCACTCTAGAAAAGAATATTTCGATTATTGGAAGGGGACACAAGGGCGTCCTAGGAACGTGGGAGGGGTTAAAGTGTTGGCACAGGGGACAGGCTGCACAAAAGCGCCTGATGTCAGAGAGGACGCTCGGCCAATAAAAGCAGCTTAAGAGGTATTCCTCAGTCTTTTCACGACCGTAATGGCCTCCACCCGCCTGGTTATGTGCTAGGTGGAGGACCTGGTCACGGAAGGGAACGGGAACCAGGAGTTGCTTTATTGTTTCGGTGGGTTTCTTGACCCTCCTATATAACAAACCCCTTGATACAAAAAAACAAGGGCCTACCTGGTCATCTTCCTCGGTCACCGTCTGGGCCCAGGTGTGTCCCAAGGTGGGATCCTCCTTCTGCGCTGCCCTGAAACTACACGGTGTTCCCTACTCTCCATCTGCAACCGAGGGAGTAGAAGGGCTGTAAGTCACCCCGTTCAATACCATCGTATGGTTGTGTTCTCTCTTTTCTTTGCGGGTCATTTTGGCCTTATACCTACCCTCTTTTACGTCCTCTGAGTAAAAGGGAGCCCCCTTCAGGCATGTGTGTTCTTCCTTAGCCTTGATAGCCCTGGAAAACAGTGAAGGGAATTCTATGAAATCGGTGCCAACTATCATCTCCTCCACCAGCTGCGGGATTCCACCAACTCGGATTGGTCTTTCCTCACCCTTTTCCCCTATGTCTACCAAGGCTACAGGATAGGTTTTCTGGTCCCCATGCACGCAGGTTATCGCTACCTTCTCTCCCTCTTGCCACTGATGTCCTTGTATCCGCTCTTGGGTGAGCACGGAATGACGGCATCCCGAGTCAATGAGGGCTCTTGTTACGACTCTGTTCAGAGGGACATATAGATGATAGGCCTCCTTCCCTTCGCCAGCCTAGAGTACACGGCCTCTCGTATACCCCACCTCCATTGGCTCAGTGGGGTTGTTTCTCTGGGGGCAGTTGTGTGCGATATGACCCCACTTGGCACACTGATAGCATTGGGGTCCCTGGCCACCCTCCCGCACACCGGGACGTGCAGGCAATTTTGGATCCAAGAGCGGCCGATGAGGAGGCCTAGAGGGGCCGGGAGCAGAAAACCTATATTTCAGGGCCACTGGGGTTGGCATCCGGGATGTAAAACCCCACACCTCTGGTGCTCTTTGGTGGGCACAAGCCAATTCTATGGCACTGGAGACTTTGATGTTCAGGTGTTGTTTTACCCATGCTCTGGTAGCACTCGGGAGCCCCTCCAGGAACTGTTCGAGCAGAACCCTATCCATCACCTCATCCATTGTCGAGGTATGGGGCTGCAGCCAGCGGGTACCCAGGTCCTGAATCTAATATAATAGAGCACGGGGTTGTCATGGGGTAGCCACTTCTCCTTCCTGAACTTGACTCGTTAGTGTTCCTGGTCATAGCCCAGCCTTTCCAAAATGGCTTTCTTTATCGCTTCAAATGGGGTGGTTCCTGCCAGGTTGGCTGCCTGGTAGGCGGTGTGTAGCTCACCTGACAATAGGGGTGCTATATATTGACCACAACGCTCGAATGGCCACTGGGCTGTGCTGGCTACCTGCTCAAAATTCGTAAAAAGAAAGTCCGGGTCTTCCCCCGGCTTGTATTTTTGTAGTACCAAGCTTTGTACATTGGGGTGTACCTTGCTGCTTGTGATTGTGTCTGTCAAGCGTTGGAAGGTGGAATCCTGGACCACCTGGTTTTGGGCAATGAGACTGGCTTGCGCTTGTAGGGCCTCCTGCAAATGTTCCCGGTCCTTTTGTGCCTCGTGGTTTGTCCCTCCACCACCAGCTGGAGGTGACGTTGTCCTTCGGCCAGCTGCTTTAACATGTCGTCTAGGCTGATTGTTTGTGTCATGGTGGTGTCCGGTTATGTGTACCGGTGGGTCTTGGCAGATCCCACTTCTGACACCACTTGTCACCGATCAATGCACCACAGAAGGCTGGGATGTATAAGCAGGTGATTTCTTTATTGCTCTTGGTCTGTTGCTACGACCTACAAAACAGTAGGGGGTTCCGAACTCCATCTCGGGTAGTATCCTTTTCTTTTCCGCTTCCTTCTGCTCGCTGGTCAGAGTCATTCAATACCTCTTCAGACCCTTTCCTGGTGTCGGCTTCCCCTTGGGAAGAAGGGAAAAAGGAGAGGCGATTTGTCCCCTTATTGCATCCTTGTGTTGGCCAGCCCTATAACATTCCCTCCCCGGAAGACAGGGTGCTAGCTGGACGTAGGCTCACAGTGTTCCTTCACGCTACATGAGAGTCATAGGGGTTGGGAGATGGTCGATAAAGGGGGTGACTAGGAGGGATAGCTGGGTGTGGATACTGTGGGGACCCTTATTCGTCAGGTGACCCCGTGCCATTAGATATACCAAGCCCTGGGTTTCTATTTTCACCCCTCCTGGACTAGTGTTACCTGGTCCTGGATAGCCCCCTGAGTATCCGTGCTGAAGCAAAAGAAAAGAGGGATTCCTTTCCCTCCCTTTGATATCCTGTGGCCCTTCTTTACAGGCCCGTGAAATATGCGTGGGTGAAAACCCACCCTCCGAACACACGCCGGGTCATGCGAACCACTTGCCTGTAGCCATGACCCTCTGACAGAGTCACGGCTGCCTCATCCTTAGTGCCTTCCTCTGGGGACACATCTGCCTTTGGTTGGCCGTTCACGTCCTCGCCCTCCGACAGTGCTATGTCCTCCGTCTCTCCGTCCTTGTTGTTCGTCCGGCCGCTGCCTTCCGACGTCGCTTCCGCTGGCTCTCGCTGTCGAACACCTCGTCCTGCTCCGTCTCTTGCTTCGCTCCGCTCCGTCCGCTCCGTCTGTTCTGTCGCTCTCCCACTCGAGGTCACTTCTGGGTTTAACTGCGGGTCGGGACTCCGCACTTCTGTTGACGCCAGGCATGCCTCTGTGGTACCCCCGGGGCACCCGTAGTCATCCTCCGAGGGCGCCCTGTCACAGTCACCTAGGAAACTCACAACAGTAGATCCTTTCCCATGCTAGTCATGAGAAACTAGAGATTTGAAAGTCCACATAGGCCTATCATCAGTGAAAAGAAAAATTCAAAGTATCAGTTTATAGTAACAGCTGAAATCCTGTTCCCACAGGAATTATTCACTGTGAAAATTGAAGAAACATTTAGGAATATCTAAAGTTACATATGTACTAAACAAGTAAAGCAACGTTTCACTATTTATAAAAGGACCATTGTATTGGGTCATGGGAAAGGTCAGCACTAGAGAAAAAGCATATTTGAAAGAGTCTTTAAATTGGCATTACACATTTAAAATGAAATAAATTCTAAATCAAATATCAACTATAATGTAATAAAATCAATTTAAATATGTAATATGTAGAACTTTCACAAGACGTTATTACATGGAAATAGCTAATGTTAGAAGTACCCTACTACCACAATTTTTATCAATATTCATATGAGTATATCATTTTCTAAATTCACACTACAAAATTTGTTTTTCACTTTTCATAAACTATAGAATCTCAACTATTATTATGCAAAATTTCAAGATTTTACCTAGTTTCTACAATTTTTGCACCAACTTTTCTAAATGGTGCATTCCAGCAGAAGGCATTAGAAGCACTAGGCCACTTTATTAAGAGCAACATTTTCATCAGTAAATGTTAATAAACAACATGTTCATAAGAAATTAATTAATGCAACTCATTTATATGTATTAGTATTATTTTGTGTGTATGTTTTCTTCATCTTACTTTTTAAAGCACGCTTTTATGGTGCTTCTACAACACTTGTCTTGGTTTCATGTGTCGCTGTGTCTACCATGTGCAAAGTGCACTTTCAGCTTTTCGTGTCTTTAATCAGTAAATATGCTGTGTATTATGATTTTCAAAATCGTGCATCATCACTGGCCATTGTGCAAAGTTAGACTGCTTATAAGAGATGAGGTTGAGGGTTTTTTACATGAGTATGTTCCTTATCCTTTGGAAAAGATGAGAAAATTGAAAGGTGAAAGCTCATTAGATGGCTTTCAATCCATAACCCCCATGGCAGCCCATAGAGAATGTCACTAGGACACCAAGTTAATCTGCAGACCAGTGAGAAAAGAGGACAGCCTTAATTTTTATATTTAATTCTAAGTAACCATTTTGTGGGCAGGGAGAGGAAGGAAGATATTGAGAGTGTTTATATCATCTAGGAGGCTTTATTGCTTTAAATGACTTGTAAGGTGGTTCACACAGATCTCCGTTGTATTCCCTAACCCCAGACAAGAGGGGCATGTATTCCTTTCTGCTAGGTCTGTGATCCTGTAAGTTGTGATTCTTAAACCTTCCAACATTACTTTAACTTTTTAAGGGATACAAAATTGTTAGAACTGTCAGCCTTAGAGTGGTCTTCCCCCAAGCATTTTGCCTCTCCTTCTCCAGTTTGCTGAACTTATTTTTGTCGGCCTTAGAACTCTACCACTGCTGACCAGTGCTAAAGTGCTTGTGCTCACTCCCCCAAAACATGGTTAAATTGGCTTATACCCAATTGGCATATTTAATTTACTTATACGTCCCTTGTAGAGTGGATTACCATATACCTCGGGCCTGCAAATTAAATGCTACCAGTGGGCCTGCAGCATTTATTGTGCCACCCACTTAAGTAGAACCTTAAAACATGTCCAAGGCCTGCCAGTACAGTCTGAATACAGTTTTAAACTGCCATGTCGACTTGACAATAAAACCTCCTTGTCAAGCGTTAATGTCCCCTTTTATTACAAATAATTCACCCCTAAGGTAGACCCTAGGTAGCCCATAGGGCAGAGTGCTGTGTAATTAAAAGGTTGGACATGTACTTTTAGGTTTTACATGTCCTGGTAGTGAAAAACTCCTAAAGTCATTTTTCACTAATGTGAAGCTTACCCCTCCCAAAGGATAACATTTGGGAGTCCTTACTTCATCTAATAAGCTTTAATTTCCAATTGGGAGCTGTTAGACTTGGCTTTTTCAGTGGGTTTACCCCCAGACTTTTTGCTTTTTGGCCTCCAGTTTTTGACCCTGTTTTTCCTGGTTTTAGGACTCTGGGCACTTTACCACTGCTAATCAGTGCTAAAGTGCATATGCTCTCCATGTAAATTGTGCTTATGGATTGGTATTTTGATTTACCTTTAAGTCCCTAGTACAGTGCACTGTGTGTGCCCAGGGCCTGTAAATCAAATACTGCTAGTGGGCCTGCAGCACTGGTTGTGCCACCTACACAAACAGCCTTTCAAAGGGTTCTTAGACCTGCCACTGCAGTGTATGTGCACAGTTTCTATTGCCATGCCGATTTGACAAGTGCGCCCACTTGCCAGCCCCAAACCTTCCCTTTTCTTACATGTAAGACACCCTCTGGTAGACCCAAGGTACACCTGTGGGCAGGGTGCAGTATTGTGAAAGTTAAGACATGTACTGGTGTGTCTAACATGTCCTGATAGTGAAATCCAGTGTAAGTCGTTTTTCACTCTTGAAAGGCTTTCTGCCCCGTAGTATAGAATGGGGAATACTTTGTAACATTTTACATTCCCATTGGGACAAGATAGAGAAACAGGGGCCGATTCACAGAACTAATCTGAGATAAAATCCTGAACTTACTACTTTTGGTATTCACAGAAGGCATTTAGAAGTAGTAAAGTTAGGACTCCTAACTTTACTACTACTAAACTGAGATAAAATCCTAAACTTACTACTTTTGGTATTCACAGAAGGCATTTAGTAGTAGTAAAGTTAGGAGTCCTGACTTTACTACTACTAAATGCCTTTTGTGAATACCGAAAGTTGTAAAGTTAGGATTTTGTTTCAGTTTAGCAGTAGTAAAGTTAGGAGTCCTAACTTTACTACTACTAAATGCCTTCTGTGAATACCAAAAGTAGTAAGTTTAGGATTTTATCTCAGATTAGTTCTGTGAATCGGCCCCACAGAGTTTAGTATGCCTGAACTCAGAATGTAAAAATACATCTTTTAGTAAAGATGATTTTTAGGTTCTGTGTTTGAAAATAGCACTTTTAGAAAGTAGGTATTTTCTTGCTTAGCCATCCTGTGTGTCTCTGCTGGTTTGTGGATTGACTGTCTGGCTTTGGAGTGACAGGGCCTGGGGATGTGCATTCACTGGGAGGGGGGGTCGAGGTGTGTCCTGCCTTTCCTGGATGAGTCAGGGCTGGGCTGAATAGACCTGGGCTCCATTCAGAGTAGTGGGAGGAGTTTCACTAGCACCTGAATAGGCCTGGTCTGCATTTAGAGTGGTGGGAGGAGATTTCCCTTGCACCAGAATAGGCCCTGTCTCCCTTGGAAAATGCTGTCTCCACCTCCTGCCAGGAAGCTGGGCCAGAGAGGACAGAACTGGTTTGGGTTGAACACAGGCACTCTTTGCCCAAAAGAACAAAGAGAAACTGAGTATAAATATTGGGAACTACATATTTGTGCTGAACTAAGGAACTTGCCAGGAAGAAGAGCTGGAAAAGCTGTGCTAAGGAACTGCCACTTTGCTGCATGCTCTGCTGTGTTGGCCTGCTGCTTGCTGCTTCTCTCTTGGGCAGGGAAAGGACTGGATTGTATTTTCCTCATCCTGCTGTTAGAGTTTTCTCTGAGGGCTTGAAGTAGAGCTTGCCTCTGGTTGGAAGTCTCAGAGAGACTAGAGACTTCAGAGAACTCGCTGAAATCAAGGAACCTGCCAAGAAGAAGAACTGGAAGAATTGCCAGGAGGAGTACTGCCCCTTTGCTGTGTTGTGGCTTTGCTGGGTTGGCCTGCAGTTGCTGCTTCTGCCTTGGGCAGTGAAAGGACTGGACTGAACTTTCTCAGTTTGTTGCTGAGTATCTCCAAGGGCTTGAAGTAGAGCTTGCCTCCTGTTCTGAAGTCTCAGGGATCACAAAGACTTCACGACCTCTGGCTACCGCCTCTGGAACCATGGTTTCAGTTGCCACAGAGGGGGGAAAGCAACTGACTCCATCGCTGGCTCTGTGTCCTGAAGGCACCGCAGAGGGCACCGCCGCATCTTGCAACGCAACCCTAGTCTTACTGGCGATGACGACTGATGCCACCGCATTTTTCCGCCCTTATCCTTTTTGTGCCTGTAGTTTGTCTTGGGTCCCATGACTGGGTTTAACTGACAGTAAAACTTTGTGAATTTCTCCCAGACAGTGACACAATAGAGGGATTATGTGTGCCTCAATGGGCCATCTGCTGGCAGGATGAGAGGGAGGTGGAGCTGAGAACAGCCCTACTTGCAATTGAATTGGGTGTGATCTGCCTTTACAGAAAGGGTCATTGTCACTGCAGTCAGCTTTGAGCCATGGCAGGGGAGTAAGGAAATGCTATGCACTTCAAAGCCATTGTCTAGAAGCTTCTTCCACCTTCCAGAAGGAATGCAGTAGGGTATGAAAATGCAACCTCAGACAGCAACTCTTCAGTACACTTCTGGACATGTTGATACTCTGCCAGGGAGAAGGACTGCTGTGCTGCTGAAAGACTGACACTCTGATATACTGCTGACCTCCTGCTGCCTTGCTGAAATGCTGACTTTCTGCCCTGCTTTCCTCTCGCCTGGGGAAAAAGGGCTGGACTTGCAACTTGAACCCAGGACCACCAGATTGACTCCAAAGGACTAGTTTGCTGGCCTCCTGATTTGAGCCTCAGGGACACAAAAGGTTCCCTTCACCTTGGACTCACAATAGAACCCAGCCTGATTGAGTCCTGACCCTCCAAGTGGTGCCCACCAGTCCTGGACCCTTGGATGTGGTGCTGAAGGTGACCAGATGGCCGAAATTCAAAAGTGGAGAAACCTTGGCTAAAAACTACTCTGAGAATCTGGAGAAGACCAGTCTGCTCGTCTATCCACCCGAGGTGCATCGCTGGGCAGATTGATTTTGTGGCTTCTCTCACTCTGTTCTTCTGCGCAGCAATAACTCCTGGTCAGCGGTTGTTTGCCAAAGAGGTATCCAGCCTCGTGGAACTGTCTTCGGCTACAGCCCTCTGCCTCATTCTGCTAGAGATTTTTGACTTACATTTTAGAGACCAAGGGCCCGATTTAAAAAACACCTCCACAGTCATAGTGGAGTCTCCGCAGTTGTGGTGGAATCTCCACAACAAGAATTCTCATTTTGAAGATTCCACTATGGAGACTCCACCATGACTGCGGAGGCTCTTTGTGAATCTGGCCATGTGTCCGAACGTAGAAATCTTCACTGTGGCTTTGACCCAAGGCTATCTGACAATGATGCTCTCTCCTCGGACACTTCCTGCAGCCTTGCCTCACTGAACTTTACTTTCTCTGAATATTTTTGCCAGAATTTCTTCTAAGTCTGAAGGTAAGTGCTGACCGGGCCCAATCCACTCCATGTATCCGAACCATGCTCCATCGTGGTCGGCCATATTTTTTTACTTTGACCCAGTCTCATGCAACTAGATGTCTGAGCTTGGCGCTTTGATCTTTTAGGTGCTAGTTTTTATTGAAACTTTGAAAATTCATAACTCCAGTTCTACTGATTGGATTTTGTCATTTTGTTGTCAAATCATTTATTAAAAATTTGCTCTATTGTTTTAAATTGGTGTGGCATTTTTCTTGTGTTGTGCTTTCACTTTATTACTGTTTGTGTGCTGCATAAATACTTAACACATTGCCTCTAAGTTAAGCTGACTGCTTTTTGAGCCAAGCTACCCAGGGCTAAACAAAGGTACATTTAGTAACTTTTTGTGGTTCATCCTGCAAAAGACTGTGGTTGTTGCTTGACCAGGACTCACACCCAGTCAACCAACAGCCCAATATCTCACAAAAAGGCATTTTAAATACTATTTGGAATGTACCATGGTCCTCCTGGGTGTGCTCACTCTGTCCCACATGGCGCCAGCAATTTTTGATTTCAGGATGAGATCAAAGAATTGAGACAAGCTGTACATTGTAATGCCTAATTCATAAAAAAATAGCTTGCCAATTAAGATGGTGTCTCCTTAGGGCCAATGGAATCACAGAGGACTGAGAACCTTCTAAATGGCTCTCAAACCACATAATGGGCAATGGGGTTTTATTTGACTTTGCCATTAAAATGTGTTTTTTCCATGCAAATCTTGGTACTTGAACTGGTGTGACGACCAAATTTACAAGATAGTGCATTGATATGAGTAAAACCATTGAATATATACAGCTTTCTATTTGTGCAAAAGTTCTGTTTTGATTTTGAACATGAAAAAGAAATTATGGGACCTATCTTTGTGAACGATGGTACAAGCAATATAAGGTAATCTATACAAAACTATACAGTGGCTTAACCTATTCAGTTTATTCTGAATAGTAATGGGGTAGGGGTATTGGCGATAATCCAAAAGCAACATTTTCCATTGTATGTCCCTTCGGAATTTGTATTCTCCACAACAGCTCAAATTGTTAAATGAAATTATACAAGCTTACTTTGATTGCAAAATGGTGCCATGCATTCTTGAAATGGTTGATTAAAATTTCACATACTAGAAAGTTCATAAACGGCTATTAAAATGTGGGGCATATTATCAAGGGCTTTATCGCTGCTTTAGCGGCACTTTTTGCCGCTAAAGCGGCGATAATTTTATCGCCCTATTAGCAAGCTGTCGCTAACAGGCGTTAGCGACAGCTTTCAGGCGTTAGAGGCCGCGTTTACCATCGCCTTGCATGTCAGCGATAATTATCGCTAATGACATGCAAGGAAGGCGTTCCCTACTAAAAGCGACTGGAAACAGTCGCTAACTCCACTACCCCCTATTAGCAAGGCAGGCGAAGCGATAAAATAATTCGCGCTAAGCGCGTTTATCGCTATATTTTATCTCCTGCTAGTGAGGATGACTTACCTGTTTAAAGTATAGGAGGTGGATTCTAATGCTGAATCCACCTTAGCGATAATGCGAGAATATCGCTGCTTTACCAGCGATATTCTCACATTTTGCCGCTATCGCTGGAAATATTATCGCTATGGAGATAAACCTTGTTAATAGGGTGTTATCTCAGCGATATTTTCCAGCGATAGGCGGCGTTAACCAAAGTCGCGCTAAGCGCGGTTAGCGATAAATATCGCTATTCCTTGCTAATATGCCCCTGTATTTTTAATCTAGTTGCCAGAGAGAGAGATGTTCTCTCGTCATCCATTTTATGTTTTACAGAAAAAAAGGATTCTGGAGCACCGCAGCAATCTGATTGGCTTCTGTGATCTGAAAATGTCTGTAGCAGTTCCAGTTGTCTCGTTGTGAGGAACCACAGATTTTCGCCTGGAACTCGTTCATGAGTCACTGCATTCAAATTAAGTTCAAAAACGTTTTTCTAATTTGATTAACAGTTCATAGATAATATAAACTGGTTTAAAAAACAGAATGAGGTTTAAACCTGGCTGTTTCGTTCATTGAAAGGGCATATTTTCACCCTGGTATGGTTTGCCCTTTTCCCACCTAAACAAAGAACAACAAAAACATCTGAACATTTGGGAACCTGTCTAGCTAGTTTATGAACCAACCATCTTAAGGCAGCCTTTAGGCTTTACCTAGATTCTATTTGGCATATAGTGTGCGGTCAATGCCTCACGCCCTTTACAGGCCCATCATTGTTTTCTACAACACTATTTGTGAACCAATTATTGTGTACTGTAGTTGGCACTAAATCAAAATGTTATTTTTTTCTAAAGAAATCAGGTTTATTACGGAATCAAGAGTCAATATGTGAGGTGTAAAGTTGCAGTTGGGAGACAACGCTTCATTCAAAAACTTGCTTCAAAGTCAACACTACACTAAGAAATAGATATTGTCATAATACGTTTTGAATTTCCTCCAGATGGAGCACATGTCTTCCAAACGAAGCAAATGAGCTGAGCTGAAAGGCTCTATTTGTAGAGTAATGTTCTTTGCACTTGTGTGTGCATCAGTGGCCATATCATGATGGGCCTTTATGGCGCAGCGCACAGCCGAGCGTCTGTTTTATGCCCTAAGGGAGTAAAGTGAATTAATTCAACCGGAAATTTATCGCAGTTAATGCTTTATTTTGGGTCCACAGACCTGAGAAATTGAAAGAGGCAAATCTTGTTCAAACTTACCGAGATCTACTACCTGAAAATAAAGCACGCACCGAGAGAAATATTAAGTTAGATTGATTCACTTTGCCCCCCACTGTCGCATAAAGACGCGCTCTGTGCAACTGTGCAGAAGCCCATCATTATGCGGCCCAAGTTGTTGCTGCAGCACACAGTAAAAAAAAAAAACCTATACGATCTTGATTAGGAAACACATCTTTAAGGACTTATATAACTATTTACCCCACCCCTTGGCACAGAATAATAAAAGTTTCGCCTAAAAAAATTGTATGATTCTTTCTGTAAAGTGTTGTGAAGATTCCACTGAATGAGGCTAAAATTATTTATAAT
Source organism: Calotriton arnoldi (assembly GCA_963921515.1). Classification (NCBI taxonomy): domain Eukaryota; kingdom Metazoa; phylum Chordata; class Amphibia; order Caudata; family Salamandridae; genus Calotriton; species Calotriton arnoldi. The sequence goes on from CAWUFW010001189.1 coordinate 1,730,024, forward strand.
CAAATACAGTACTGATCAACTGAGCCATGTAGCTGTGTGATTTCCTATGTGTGTATATATATCTGTCTCACACACACACACACACACACGCAGACACACACACAAAGCAGGTACTCTGCTATAAAGTACCCGCACTTCTATTTTTCCATTTCAAGCACTGACGATAATGCTAATAAAATAACGATAATTACACTAATATTTATAAGAAAAATCCAAGTTACCACTATTATTATTTTTAGTATCATTTCTAATAGTAATAATAAAAATGATAAACAGAAAAGTACAATATCGATATTAGTAATGACAATAGCATAATAATAGTAATAACAATCAATAGTACTATTCTAGGTAGTATTATTTGCATAATAACATTAATGACGATGATGACAATAATAATAACAATAATAATAACACTAATAATAATAGTCAAAATAATAATATTAATTAATAATAATAGTGATAATAATAATAATAATAATAATAAATAATAATAATACTAGTGATAATAGTAATAATAATAATCCCTTGTTTTAAACTGGCCTTGCTGGCATTGGCTTGAAGTTATTTTCCACTCACTGAACATACCCGACTTTATGATAGTATCATGCAAAAGGCATTCTTAAATACAGAGGCCCAACTTTGCCAAGCCCTTGCAATGCCATTGCATCACACAATGCAACGCAAAAGCTTATGTGATATTTACTAAGTCATGCAAAGCCACCTTGTGTGGCTTAGTAAATCCAGAGTAGCGCAAGGCAGCACAAGTTGCTGTTTTGCATTATTCTGCATTGGGAAGTGTTGCATGGGTGGAGTGTGTGCATTCCCACTCATAAACCCATGGATTTAGGCCCAATCCTAGATGTACTATAGCCTTATAGCCCGCTGCCGAGGGCTATACCAGTTGTTAAAGGCCCTGATCCCGAGTTATAGGCCCGAGCCGCAGGCGAGGGCCTATAACGAGGTATAGCCTGGTATAGCCTGAGGCAGAAGGGCTATAAGGCTATTATAACATTCCACCCACTAAGAGTAGAATGTTCTAAATTAAAAATGGAGAAACAAAAAGACAAACATTGGAATGTTGGAGTGCTGGGCTTATACCAGCCATTATAAGCCCAGAGTTACTCCATTGTCTTCAATGGAGCTCCCAACATTCCAATGTTCTAATAAAGGGTAATAAACCTGGGATTGTATCAAAGTGCTATGCCAAGCCTAGAGAGGTATAACAAGGAGAAATATGTTTATTTATTCTCATTATGACTCTTTCTACATGTGTTAATTTTCCCCACCGAGCCTGTAATAGTTTCTGAGAAAACTGTTGAGTTCACAGTTTTGTGGTGTGTACGGTCATAATTTTTCCTCCTGTACATCTACTTTATATAGAGAGCATCCATCCTTCATGGTTAGGTTAGTCTTTATAGGGGTCTTCCATCCAGGTGTTATCCCCATTGGTCCCACGGTTAGCATTTGGCTCGGTCCCTGCAAAGGAATGTGAGAGCAGTTAGGCAATAGGACAGATCTCCAACTACTCTCCGCTCTTGAGCTGTAAGTGTTGATTTACATAGTCTATCTAGGGTCGACCCCTTCTCTGACCACAAGGATGGCTTGCATGATTGGTGTCTGTGAGGAATGAACAATGCTTTTCTTTTCCTGTCCCATTGTATTGGCAGGTAACGGATCCCCCCGAATGCTAGCCTAACCCCTTAAAATTGTTGGCTCTGCCTACTCTCTAAGCAAAGTCCAGCACTTGTCAATTGGCATACCTGTCAGCAGCTGACCTGAACCATCCTCCTCCCTCACTGGCTTGAAGTCAGTATCAGGAACAAAACCTGCACTAATTTTGTAGCCCCTCTCTTTTCTGGTCCCCGCCATTCAGGAAGTCGGTAATGACCTGGGAAAGGAGATTTGACATTTCTGTCCTGTGTCTGACTATATCGATGCCATGTTTCATGGCAGAAGGTGTGACCTCCAGTCTAACAGGTTTGTGCTGACTAACATGCCATGGAGGTCACTCTAGGGGACAGCTCTACATCATACTGAAATGGTGTGTGCATCTCTTGTCCCTTCAAAGACCCTATACAAGCAGGTCTGATGTGGCATGGCAGCCCGCAGAGTCTCAAAGCCCAGCTTCACCATTGTATCGAGGGACTAGCCCATATCATATCAGGCCTGACAGTTTGAAATGGCAGTTGAGCACGGTCCACTGGCAGAATAAAACTACATAATCCAGCTGCAAAAAGGTATGCCATCATAATCTCTGTTGGGTTGCAAGAATCAATAGAAGAGAAACACTGCTTCAGAGAAAGCTTTAGGGTCTGGTCATTCCTTTGCATCAACAATATACATCGTTTATTTGGCCTGGATATGCATCTGGCCATTTCTCCAGGTGCTTTTTCCAAGTTGATACAATGCCCGAGCTACATTAAGAAAGCTCCTAGGACCCAAGACTAGTTTTATCTACAGTGAAGAAATCAGTTTTGAACTGTGTCAGAGATCAGTTGTGACGGAAACCTGACGAAGGCATGGCCGAAACGCGCGTAGCTCTACAATTTTCCGCCAGTTTCCTTACATCTTGACACATTGTTGTTATTTCAGTTTATGACATATTTGTTTTGTATTGTTTTTTATGAGAATTTAAACTTGGATCTGTATTTTCAACAGAACAAGATTGACAGGACACTATATATCTCAGAGTATATGCCTGACTTTATGTCCTGTTTATCGAAGATATATATCTCTATTTATTAATTGTTGAATATTGTCTCTTTTTTATAAGTGTAACAAAAATCAAATAAATATTTGTATATTAAGTGTCGGTTGTCATACTGAATTTTTTGCTGACTGGGATTAATTTGTCTGCATTGATTTCATTATACACCTTGCCCTGGTGTAGTTTTTACCCATTGCAGAATGCAGACTAACACATCATTGCTGCCATTGCACAGCAAAAATGACCTGCATTTTTTTTCTTTTCTCCAAAAAGTCTGTTGATATGGCAACAATAGTAATTTCAGTAAAAAAGACCTTGATAACAAATAAATAAATCCAAAATATCACTAAAAGCCTTCAACATCACTGACCAAGTTAGCCCTACACCTGATATCATAAATATTTGCTTTAAGATGCGATGAGAGGTTTGAACTCTTCACACAAGCATGTATCTGGTCTGACATGGAAATATATGATGATGTGCAAAATCCTCTTGCTCTGGATTGATTATTCCTGATCCCACCAATATAAGTAGAATTCTCTGTATTTTTCCACACTGCTAAGTACCATGAATTGGAGGACACATTCATGTATCCATATATGTTGTTCAGCTTAGACCATTATTTAGAGTTTGGTAGATTGTCTCTAACCTGCCATGCCCATGGTTTCCCGAAATCATTTATAGGTTATGTAACTGCTGGCATTCAAAAGGAGGATAAAAGCAGGCCCCTTTATTGGAAACACTTCACCCAGCGGTCCATTCGTCTAAGGATCACCAGGTCATATTGATGGTTTTGTGGAGGATTTCTGTACATTTATATTTATGTACATCAGCAACAATGTGCAGAATGTAGATTCACACTCAATTACACATGTATGTACTGAGATAGTAAAGTTGCTTTTAAAACAACTTTCCTATGCTGTGTAGAAGTGTGTTTTCCTGGAATTTGTTACATAGGCTGTGTTTTCTGAAATGTTTTACTCCTGCAAATGTCACAGTTTTTTCTGCAGAATCATATTTGTTTATTTCCATTCTCATTGTTCATGCTATTCTCGAAGAATCTTCCCTGGCTCAGCCACAAAACTTCAACTATTACTTTCTGCTAGCTCTCTGTATTCTATTCATGCATAATAGCTTGTTGTTGTTCATATATCTAGATTGCTCCACCATCTCTGGATGATATTGGTATTGAGTGAGCAGAATAATTGTTCATGTAGTTGGATAATGCTTTGGTGTTATGGCAATATGACTCAAAATAAGACTGTGCTCTGATTTTCTGTGAAGGTAACATTTTTGTTCAGTTCAAAATAGCTTATTTATTTTTTTAAGGTCAAGAAGAAAATACAAAAAATAGTACTGGAAAGTTACATGTACAAGAGTATCTGTAAGTTCGAAGCAGGCTTATATCTGTACCTGTAAAAAGAAATACTAAATGTTCATATAATAAATATATATACACACAATAGCTACTTTATATATATATATATATATATATATATATATATATATATATATATATATATATATATATATATATATATCAAAAACAAGTTACTCCTTCGGAGATTGTAGCCCTTGGAGGGATGGCGCGATGCCGGCGGAGTGGGCCGGTATGTCAATTACCAAACGAACGAAGTTCCAATCGCGCTCTCAGAGCAAATAAGTATCAAGTCCAGGTTACATCCAAGAGGGTTTATTTGATTCATAAACCCGCCGTAACGCGTTTCACCCTCAAGGGGCTTGTTCACACAACGGGCACAACACAGAGATTGCTTTACATACTTTTGTGAAACATGTGCATAGAAAGCGGACTGGCGGATGTAACCTGGACTTGATACTTATTTGCTCTGAGAGCGCGATTGGAACTTCGTTCGTTTGGTAATATATATATATATATATATATATATATATATATATATATATATATATATATATATACCTACTGGCGGTCGCCACTAGGTAGTTATAGTTAGAACCTAGTTTCCATAGGAAAAGCATTTTTTGATTTGCTAATAACTTTGGCGTCGTTTGACGAATCTTCCTGAAATTCTCCAAGGAAAAGGTCTATCCAGGTAAGCTCCTATCCTGAAAGTTTGGGGGTGATTCGTCAAGCGGGGGCTGAGAAAAAAGGGGGTCCCAAAACTTGTTTTCTCCATGTTAATTTCCATAGGACATTTTGCGACGAGCTACAGCCCGAACTGCTGAACGGAATTACCCCAAATTTGGCAAAATGGTAGAGTTTGGTTCAGAAAGCGACTTTCTTTTAAATGGTGTAAATCCGTTCAGTAGTTTTTGAGAAATTCAAAAAATAAGAGTTAAAAAATCAATTTCCCATAGGAAACTTTGTGCAAGGCTACAGCCAAAACTACTGAACGGAATTACTCCAAATTTGGCAGAAAGGTAGTGCTTGGTTCAGAAAGCGACCTTCTTAAAGATGGTGTAAATCCGTTCAGTAGTTGCTGAGAAATTAGAAAAATAAAAGTTTCGATATCTGGGCGGAGCCTAAGTCGCGTGCGCGAGCTTCACTGTGATTGGCTGCTAGTAGTCCAAACCAGGAAGTGTTGGTAGCCATCTTGTGGCTCGGTAGAAGCGAGTCACCCGAAAACAGAGAAACAAAGGTATAAAACAAGAGAAGGGGGCAGGGTAGAAAAACCCTGACCCCTAGGCCTGCTCAGGGGTCCCAGAAGGACCCCAGGGCCCAAAAAATCATTAAAAAAAAAAAAATCGGCAAAAATTTGCGCTGGGGTCGCGGGTTCTCACGTTTCATTTTAATGAGGCCCTTGTGTGGACTAGGTTCCGGGGGTATTTCTTAAAAAATAATAGCAGGGGCTCGCAGGTGTTGCGGGGGTGCGCTGGAGTCCGCGCAGCCCTGGGGCTTCACTCATGTTGGGAGGGGGGTTGCGCGGCCCCCCTTCTGGAGCCTTCTATGTGCTTGTAACTTTGGCGTCGTTTGACGAATCTTTATGAAATTATCCAAAAAGTTTCTCTTTTTTTGATTAGCTCTTATATTGAAAGTTTGGGGGTGAATGGTGTAGGAGGGGCTGAGAAAAAGAGGGTCCTAAAACGTGTTTTCTCCATGCAATTTCCATACAAAACTTTACAGAAGACTACAGGTGAAACTGCTGAATGGACTTACGCCAAATTTGGCAGGGAGAAAGGTGATGGTCCACAAAGCACGCTTTTGTTTAAATGGTGTAAATCCATTCAGTAGTTTTTGAGAAATATCAAATTTTACAGATATCGATATTTGAGAATTCTGACATGTGATTGGCTGAGGGGTTACAAGCACCAGCTTGCTGCTTATTGGCTGTGAATGGTTGAAACCAGGAAGCGTTGGCAGCCCTTTTGTGATTTACTCCATCAGCTCGCATCTCCCCGTGTAGAAGCCATCGGGTTTGTAGTTTTACCTCTGCGAGGCAACACTGGCATCTGTGTCTGTGTGAGATATGCCTTTCACGCTGCCTCTCTTCATATCACCAGGTCGCGGCTATGCCTTTAGAAGCCCGTCCGTCGGCTCGGAGCTCTGTGAGTCAGTCTGTCGGTACGATCCCCTACACCAGTGTTTCCCAGGTGGTCCTCAGGCAGTAATTTTAAAAGCTCAACAAAGTTCCTTGTAGAATTAGCAGTTTTCCAGCAACAATAAAAGTGTCAAGATAACGTCAGTGATTAATGTACCTGCTGGAGAGAGATGAGAGTTTTGTTAAGTGGCAGCTTTGACTTATCTAATGTAGCACAGAGGGTTAATATGCCTACTGCAAAGAACGTGTACCATGCATTTTAAAAAACAGTTTGTGTGCATAGGTTAGTGGGTTACTGCTTTTGTCACAGATTATTTTGTTACTGTGCAGTTCATAAGTGACAATCGTAATCTAGCACAGTGATCTATACACTGTCATCAAAGAGCTGCTTGCAAACTGCATGGTACAAGTTAGAAACATATGTTTTTTCCAAGTCTTTCATTATCCTGATGCTGCTAAAAGGTTTATTTGGGTGGAAATACATTTTTATTGTTAAAGTCAATGCTAACCACTGTGTTATGTTCTGAATCCTGAGTTTGTGCTTCTCCAGACCAAGCACTCTTTAAAAATGCCTACCAGTATGAATGACATGTGAATCCTACACCTTGTAGTCGCATTTGCCTTATGTAACATTTTCTATACACTGATTTACACGTATGAATCATTGTCTCCATGGGGCAGATTTACAAGGAAAGTGACTCAGTGTGTGCCGCAAGCCATTTGGCTGCGCCGCACTGAGTCCCTTTCAAAGCACAGGGATGCGACATATTTATAACAATATGTCCCATCTCTGTGCTTCCCCCTGCGCCTGCGCACAAACTGCTGCCATGCGCCTGCACAGGCACATTTGCACCATGGTGCAAGGATGCCTGCGTCGTGGGGAGATTGTTTATGTGCAGGAAGGGTTCCCTTCCTGCACATAAACAATCAGAAATGGCATTTTTCAACTTCTAAGTGTGCTGCATTAGCACACATAGAACTTTCAAAACGTCATTGTTTTACTGATTGTTTATGTGCAGGAAGGGACACCTTCCTGCACATAAATAATCACCAGAGGTGATATCCTCTTTCTATGCGTGCTGCAGAATGCAACACGCATAGAAAGAGGAAAAAAACTAGGAGAAACTGAATACATTTCTCCTCGTTGTGCCTCCCTACGCCTCCCCTGGGGAGGCATAGCATTCAGACACATTTCCAGATTTACGAGTGTTGCGAGGGAACACCCAGAGCAACACCCATGGAACGCCCCTTTCACGCAAAGTGCTGTGTGCAAATGGGCCATATTTACAAGACCAGGAAAAGTCACGCAGGGTGGCTTTTCCTGCCTTGGAAATATGGGGCACTAAAATGCGCCACCGGTGCGTCACTTTTTGTGACGCACCCGTGGAGCAAGGGGCTTGTAAATCTGCCCCTATATGTGTGTGATGTAAAGTGCTCTGACATCCTTCAATGGTATGAGAGATGCAATAAAACAAATGAAATACATGTGACCGAGGGGCTAAGGAGAGCTGAGAGGCACTGTTGGAGGGTGATAATAAGGGAGTCATTGAAGAACCCCAACAAAGATTGTCGTATCCTGGTGCATAGTAAGGTCATCATTTACTATTCTTTAAAAGCTGATACAATTCAATATATAATGATAAATTTGTTGTAGAATGCACCATTGTTTCCTAAATTTTCTTGGGGGGAGAGCCACGTGTGTTTATTGTTTTCGAATTACTGTTTTAATGTTTGAAATTTAAAATCATACAAATTACTTCGGGGTCCCCGGCTTCCAGTGGTGACTCAATGGGGGTCCTCTGGAGTCAAAAGTTTGGGAACCACTGCCCTACACTACCCAAAGACTACCCAAACACCACTGCACTGTCGTAAACTCTAAAACACTACCCCAGCATGATCCCCTACACTACCCAAACACCACTGCACTACCCTAAACTCTAAATCTACCCCCAGCACGACCCCCTACCCAAACACCACTGCACTACCCTAAACCCTAAAATACTACCCCCAGCACAACCCCCTACACTACCCAAACACCACTGCATTGTCGTAAACCCTAAAACACTACCCCTAACAGGACCCCCTACACTATGCAAACACCACTGCAGTACCCTAAATCCTGAAACACTATCCCCAGCACGACCCCCTACACTACCAAAACACCACTAGACTACCCTAAACCCTAAAACACTACTCCCAACATGACCCCCTACACTACACAAACACCACTGCACTACCCTAAACCCTAAAACAGTACCCCCAGCATGACCCCTACACTACCCAAACACCACTGTTCTACCCTAAACCCTAAAAGACTACCCCAGCACGAGCCCCTACAGTACACAAACACCACTACAGTACCGTAAACACTAAAACACTACTCCGAGGACGACCCCCTACACTACACAAACACCACTGCACTACCCTAAACCCTAAAATACTACTCCCAGCATGACCCCTTACACTACCCAAACACCACTGCATTTTCGTAAATTCTAAAACACTACCTCCAGCACGATTCTTACACTACCCAAACACCACTGCACTACCTTAAACCCTAAAACGCTACCTCCAGCACGAACCCCCTACAGTACACAAACACCACTGTACTACCCTAAAGCATAAAACAGTACCAGTCTGTCGGTTCGCAGGTCTGCGTCTGCGAGCCGTCGTGTCCCTAGCTGTACATGTGTGAGCCAGTCCGTTAGGTGATAGGCGTGTCTCTGCTAGCAGGGCCGTTGGCCCGTTGGTGTCCCCTTGTGAGTTAGACCCGAGCTCTCCCTCTGCGAGCCAGCACGCTGGTGTGCGTTTGCGAGCCGACGGCCCGTAGCTCTCCCTGTGCGAGCCGAGCTGACGGGCCGCAGCTCTCCCTCTGCGAGCCTGCCCGACGGCCCGCAGGTCTCCCTGTGCTAGCCGAATCGCAGCTGTCACTCTGCGAACCGATATTGGGGAATATAAGGCGGCTCTAAAAAGAGCCCTTGTGTTTATTAGTTGGAGCTACATATAAGTGCGGATGCACAGCTTCAGGTTATTCAGAAAAACTCGATTTCCCTGATCTGTGAAGTGTACTCCATCACTTCTGTAGATATCAGCCATATCAAAACGTATGTTGTTGTTGTAGATCGACCCCATTCTATGGTCTCTGAGGTATGCAGACACAGCTTTGTTGACATTCTTCGTAGATTTTTCAATCTGAGGACAAAATTGGTTTGACCATTTCCACTTCTGTCTTTGGCATATATTGGAATATACAAAGACAGTTTGAGGCAAAAGCAACATCAATTGTCGAAAGGTGTCTTTCATTAGCATTTCCAAACCTACACCAGTCAATGTGCCTAGGTCGTTTCCACCACAGTGCACAATCATGAGGTCAGGGTGTTGGAGATGCAAACAGGTTTTAACCAAAGGCAACAATTGGTGCCACTTCAATCCTCTCTGTCCAAACCATTTAATGTCCACATTTTGTAAACCTAGGTCTAAGTCAATACGTCTCTGTTCTGCATACCTCTTGCACCAGAAAACATAGCTATGTCCTACGATCCACACTAGCATTTTGAAGGTATGGCTGGGAAGTATGGATAGATGTCTGTAGCTCATGCAGTCCGTTCGTAGAATAAGAGATATGTTTAAAGGTGGGGAACTACTTTTTTTCTCATTCAAAACGATAACTGATTGGGAGATGAAAAGCATTGTTTTTTAAAAGTAGTGCACATTCTTTTTGTGGAAAAGCATCTTTGTGATTGGTTAAGAAAAAGCAGTTTAAACGTGGAGTACATATGATAGGATAACATTTGGTCAACTCAACCACACCTGCTACTTGCATTTGGAAGGCACTGTTCGAACTTAAAACAATCATGAACTTTTAACCTGCATGTGCCGTTAAATGTTCGAGAAAATGTTGCAAAAAAATATCGTTAGGTTTAAAAAAATTGATGAACTTTTAACCTGCACGTGTTGTAGAATGTTGATAGAATACGTTGCACTTCAGACTTCTATGTGTCCTTGCATATTAAAAAAACTGTTTATATGGAAAATTCAAAAATAACAAATAGAGAGAAGTTTTGCAATATAAAAGAATAAAGGAACTATTCTAATTTGTTCTTTACTTGTATTTATGTGTGGAGTAACAAAATTACAGACACAACAGCACCAGGAAGAGGAGCAAGTAGGGAGTGGGGGAACGGGGGGAGATGGGCACAATGGCACACATGCACAATTAAGTACAGCACAACTACAGGCAAACCATGGCTAAAATGAAACACAGCAACAAGGAGCACAAGTCACACAACCCGCCAACATCACACCACTGAACAAGCACAGAAGTGAAAACCACACTGCCTGAAAGGGAGAAGGGTGAACAATACCTCACATGAAGGGACATCTCACACAGACTGCAGCACACACACATAGGAAGCAGAGCACACCAACATCCAACACAATGTTATCCAAACACAAACATTCGCACAATCGAACACAGGACACAAATGCACTCGCCTGTGGCGGATAAACGTCCAAAAGCATCAGTACGAAACAGGCACATGAGAACGCATAAGTACAAACCCACAGTCCGGATGGGGTAGCAATTCATGTATGGCAGGCAGCCAGAGAGTCCGTGACACACACATTGGCATACAAATGAAGACACAACACATTTGGAGACAAGTGAAAATGTGGAAACTTTATAAAAAAAAGTGCGTGTCAGTACGACCGAGTAGTGCCACGATATGCAGACAAATGCAGCAGCAAGCCTGAATAAGGAACGTAGGAAAACGTCCATGTTCACCTCGGGGTAGTCCATCACCAACACACGTCAGTGTCAAGCAGCGTTGGTTGTCCACGCCTCAGACATGAGTCGACACCAATGCAGCCATGTCCACTGTCGTCTTGGGACATGTGACCAGATGCACAACGTGCAATGATGCGGCGGGACACGTGCAATGTAGCTCATCGAGTCGTGGTTGCAGGTACCTTGTCACTCGTCCATGAACGCGAGTGCAGCTGCGTAAGCCACTATCTCTAATGAGTGATGGTTGGCCACAATATTTGACATGTCATCGACGTAATCCATCAGCTGACTGGGACATCTGTGCTGACTCCAACCACTGTACCCAATGTGCACCAAAGCAGAATCGGGAAGTGGGTCAATTTGCTCACTGCATACTATGACACGTGCAATCTCCCAGGCCCAGTTCCCAACATGCATGCCAAACATCCATGCATGCCATAAACGGGCATCACCATGACACTGCTGGTCGTATGCCAACAGGGGGCGCACACACCCGTCGTAATCCATGTCAGGTACGCACACGTTGGAGAGGCACACGTCCATGCACCACCCGGATAGGCACGTGCGACATTGCAATACAGGTTGAACGCAGGTGACGTCCGCAATGCGGAAGCTCTGCCGGTAAGTGATCCGCAGCACTGCCAAAGGCAGTGCACCCAGGATATGCAGCAGACGTGCAAGGTATAGGTGGACGTGAATGGAGTCGACCATGTGTTCGGGATGCCCTGCCATTGCGTCAGTGGCTCTGCTTGTAGCTGCACTGGCTTGCCGTGTGCCAGTCTTGTGGATGAAATGGCACAGCTTGGTGCAATGAGCTGGGTCTGTGTGCAATGGGTGCAGGGCAGGGGTGTGGTGGGAGTACGTGTGAAGGCCATTTCACGCACGCTAACTACGATGAAGGACTTTTGAGTGTGGGATGTGTACTCGTTGTTCTCAAATCGGGCAGTGCGTAGTGTGGGAGACGGATGCAAATATTATCGTATCTGTCAGGGGGCTGGCCACTTGCAAGTTCCTTCTCGGAGCAGCAGATGTGTTAGCGCAAGATAGCTCAGACAAAGAACCTTTCATCCCTACAGTAACTTCTCCAGCTGCATTCATAGAGGATGTGTACAAAGGCCGGTCGTGGGTGTTGTGGGATGTCTGCGACCCTGGTCATCATGGATGAGATGCCCAGCATGTGGCCCATGGGTGGGTTCACTGTGTGTTACGTTGCCAAACAGCTGCTCCTCCCTCCCACGAGCCCACACACTTTTGTGTGCTGCGCTGTTGTATCCCGTGCACTCGTACGGCACACCATTGTAATGCCTATTCGCGCATGTCCTGCGGCATTCCAATCACACCGTGACACTGCCGTTTGGAAGTGGTGCATGCCACTTTACAACATCGACTGCTGCGGCCCTTGTGGCGGCCACACCAGAACACAGAGACACACTTACCGCACTTCTTGCACACGGACATGTCCGAGACACCCTATTCCCCTTACCGGATAGGCACACCCCTGCGCTGACCTGTGTACGCTGGACCAGCACACGCCGCTTGTGCATGCAGGAGGATGCGTGCGTAGCTACATGTCCAGGCTCGCTGCCAACGCTGAGGTGACATGGTAACTGTGATGTTGCAGGGCCCGTGCCTATCATGCTAACACAATGACCACACGGACACACTTGCTCAGATGCGGGTTCGGGGGGCGTTGGCGGTCCTGGGGTTGTTGCGATGAGTGTTGTGGCCCTCAGGTGTATCCGTGTATCATGCTCATTGACTCTATGGCACCTGTGAGTATTCCGGTGTGGCTCTTGGCTGTGTTCCCCTTCATGCTGCAGGTAGTCGTCCTGCTTAACACCAGCAGAAAGCAGGTGTAAAATCCCTGGTGCTAACGCGGCTTATCGCCGGAATTTGTTTCGCTTCGCAGTTTTTGCCTTTCGGTGTATAAGTTGTGATGTGGTTTTTTCGTGTACAGAAAAATAAACGAACTGGGCAGTGTATCCCGTCAAGATTCAGCACCTGACCCACTATTCCCAATCAATATAAATACAATGAGATTTCTTCATTGATTTTGTGTGTACACTGTAAATGCACCCACTACCACAGTGCAATTCAATACAGGATTTTAGTATTTAGAATAAATCGCAAAGGTGCACCTCGTGTGTTTTTGCACGGGAACGCCTACTCTGCATCTCATTATCAGCACTTTAATGCAACTAAAGTTGAGATAAATCTAACACACTATTCAGAAGCTGGTGCAAACTGCAGAAATCACCAGTATTCCCGCGATAACTGCCCCAAAATTTAACACCATGGTGGACACCACCAAATAACAGTAATAAGAATGAGAAAGAGTCACACAGCACTTAAGTAACAACCAAAAACTTTATTGGATTTTTTCTTTTTTTTCAAACTTTATTTTTCCGTTTACGTACATATAGAGGATAAACTAAATTTAACAAACTCAACACAAAACAACAAGGCGGAAGACTCCTGTCGGGTCCATCAATGTCGACGACACAGCCTGGAAAATAAAGCACAAAATAAGGACGTGTGTAATGCGCATATCAAAAGAGTGAGACACAGAGAAAGAGAGAAGGAAAAAAAAGCCAAAGAGAAAAAGAGAGGGAAGGAAAGAAAGGGAGTGAGAAAGGGAGAAGGGAGAGAGAGTGAGAGAGATAGAAGGAAAGGAAGGAAGAGAGTGAGAGAGAGAATGAAGAGAGGGAAGTGAGAGAGAGAGACACTGCCGCCCCTGCGCATCCATGACCAAATAATTACCTGCTGCCACCAGAGTGTCTACCCGTGGGCACTCCACGTGCCCGTGAAAGCTCCAGGGCCCGGTCCCACCACCATGGCTTGGTGCACATTATGTGGACCCGCTCCGCAGCCCAGCAGATCCCACACATGTCGCTGAGTCCTGAGTCATCAATGGCGGAGACCACATCAGCTTTTGGTGCCGCTAACCCTGTGCAACGCAAGTCAGCGCCACGTGGTGGTAGGCCGCTGACGGCCATACAACTTAGGGTGCGACTAACCCTGTGCAACTCAAGTCCGCGCCACGTGGTGGTAGGCCCCTGACGGCCACATCAGCTTCGGGTGGCACTAACCCTGTGCAACTCAAGTCCGCGCCACGTGGTAGTAGGCCCCTGACGGCCACATCATCTTCGGGTGGCACTAACCCTGTGCAACTCAAGTCCGCGCCTCGTGGTGGTAGGCCCCTGACGGCCACATCAGCTTCGGGTGGCACTAACCCTGTGCAACTCAAGTCCGCACCACGTGGTAGTAGGCCCCTGATGGCCATACAGCTCAGGGTGCAACTAACTCTCTGCGCAACTTTTCATGGACTCTTTATGATTGAGACCCGTGGAGCGTCCGCCATCCAGTCACCACCGGCAATAAAGGATGTGACGTTGTCGATCCATTATATTTGTGTGGTCACATGGCCTGTGACGCATGTGCCGGATGGGTGTGGTGTGTGTGCAAACCTGCCCTCAGGGAGTGGCCGTGACATGTTGACAACTAGACCACTGACCTGCAGACCAACAGCGAGTACGACTGCGACAGGTAGCGGGGGTGAAAACGTGTTTTCTCAATGGATTTTCCATAGGAAACTTTAGACAAGGCTACAGGTCAAACTGCTGAACGGAATTATGCCAAATTTGGTAGGGAGAAAGGTCTTGGTCCAGAAAGCGCGCTTTCTCGCATCGAGTGAAAATATAAAAGAAAGGTCCCGGGGGCAATTTAATATACCGGAACTCTGTCTGTGCGAGATAACTCTTTCACGCTCCCTCTGCCCAACATCACCACTTCGCAGCTATGCCGTTAGAAGCCAGTCCGTCGGCTCGCAGCTCTGTACCTTTGCGAGCTAGTACGCTGCTGTGCCTGTACCTCTGCGAGCTACTACGCTGCTGTTCCTTTGGGAGCGGACTGCTCGTAGTACTGCGTCTGGAGGTCGAGCGGACGGGCCGCAGTTGTCCCTCTGCGAGCCTGGGTGCGAACTGTTCATAAGTCACACTACATAAGCATTGAAAAGCCATTTTGTGATTCAGTCCGTCATCTGGCATCTGTCCGAGGCATTTCTGAAAACATACCGGAGTTCTTTCTGTGAGAGATACCCCTTTCACGCTGCCTCTCCCCACATCAGCAGGTAACGCACCCTCTTCCCACATTACCAACATACCCCCAACAACCTTCTTCGGCCCAGAATTGTCCCTGTGCGGTTGGACAAACAAGAATCTTAGTCATGTATAGATTTACATATAAAACATTTTATTTAAACAAAACAACAACAAATAAAACTGAAGGGAGTCTGGTGCTGTGGTCGCTGCCACGAAGTTGGGGTCACTGCCATTCAGGACTCAGGACACAGTTCCACATGTGGGATCGGCTTGTATTGAACAGGGTTAGTGGCACCATGTGCCGCGCCTTGTGTTGTACAGGGTTAGTGGCACCATGTGTCGCCAGCCTTGCATATGGAAATATGCCTCACTGATCGAAGGGAGCCTGGTGCTGAGGTCGCTGCCAAGGACTTGGGGTCACTGCCATTCAGGACTCAGGACACAGTTCCACATGTGGGATCGGCTTGTGTTGAACAGGGTTAGTGGCACCACGTGTTGCGGGCTTGTGTTGAACAGGGTTAGTGGCACCACGTGTCACGGCTTGTGTTGAACAGGGTTAGTGGCACCACGTGTCCAAAATTCGAATTGCGAGCTCTGCTGCCCGCAGTGTAGACTGCAAATGAGTGTTCGTTTGCACTTGAAGATGAATTTGGTGATTGTACTAAAGCTATAACTGATATAAAAAAAGTTCTTGAAGCAAGGATACTAAAAGGACATTATGTAGGTTTTAGGCCTGTGATAGTTACTTGCCTACTGGACTCTAATTAATGAATCAAGACTTAATTTTAATTGTGAGCCCTGATGACCGCAGTGTAGGCCAGAGGTAGCGGTCAGCAAGGGCCCATAGCCACGTGGCGTTGAGTTGAGGTGCACAGTTAGTGGCACCAGAAGGATTGAGAATGTATGAGCCTGTGATGCTGCTTGGTGCGGACGGGCCGCACTGGGAGCAATGTCTCTTGCCTACTGGACTGCGTCATCTGCAATCGCGACTGTATCTGAATTGTGAGCCCTGTTGACTGCAGTTTAGGCCAGAGGTAGCGGTGAGCAAGGGCCCACAGCCACGTGCATAGGTTGGTGGCCCCACCGGCCTGCGTATTTCAGGTTCAGTGGCACCACGTGTTGCCGGCCTTCCATATGCAAATACGCCTCACTAATTGAAGGGAGTCTGGTGCTGTGGTCGCTGCCACGAAGTTGGGGTCACTGCCATTCAGGAGTCAGGACACAGTTCCACATGTGGGATCGGCTTGTGTTGAACAGGGTTAGTGGCACCACGTGTCGCCGGCCTTGCATATGGAAATATGCCTCACTGATCAAAGGGAGTCTGGTGCTGTGGTCGCTGCCACGGACTTGGGGTCACTGCCATTCAGGACTCAGGACACAGTTCCACGTGTGGGATTGGCTTGTGTTGAACAGGGTTAGTGGCACCACGTGTCGCCGGCTTGTGTTGAACAGGGTTAGTGGCACCACGTGTCGCGGCTTGTGTTAAACAGGGTTAGTGGCACCACGTGTCGCCGGCTTGTGTTGAACAGGGTTAGTGGCACCACGTGTCGCGGCTTGTGTTGAACAGGGTTAGTGGCACCACGTGTCGCCGGCTTGTGTTGAACAGGGTTAGTGGCACCACGTGTTGCCGGTCTTCCACAGTGTAGGCCGGAGGCAGCGGTCAGCAAAGGCCCACAGCCATGTGACGTTGACTTCAGCTGCACAGATTGGGAGCATACAGTCTTCTTAACCGATTATACTCTCTTACACAATTTGCATCGGCACTAATCTTGAATTGTTAGCCCTGCTAACTGCATTGTAGGCCAGAGGCAGCGGTCATCAAGGGCCCACAGCCACGTGGCGTTGACTTGAGCTGCACAGAGTTAGTGGTACTTGAAGCACTTAATGTGTGCACAGTCAGCGATGATGCATGGTCCGGGCTGGCCACACTGGTAGCAATGTCTGTTGCCTACTGGACTGCGTCATCTGCAATCGTGAGTCTCTCTGAATTGTGAGCCCTACTCACCGCAGTGGAGGCAGGAGGCAGCAGTGAGGAAGGGCCCACAGGCACGTGTTGTTGACTTGAGCAATGTCTGTTGCCTACTGGACTGCGTCATCTGCAATCTCGACTCCATCTGAATTGTGAGCTCTAGTGACCGCAGTGTAGGCCAGAGGCAGCGGTCAGGAAGGGCCCACAGCCACGTGTTGTTGACTTGAGCAATGTCTCTTGCCTACTGGACTGCGTCATCAGCAATCGCGACTCGAACTGAATTGTGAGCCTTGCTGTCCGCAGTGTATATCGAAGGCAGTAGTTTGTACAGACATAAGTCGGTGCTGTGCCGCTGGGGGCCTGTGTGGCGGAAGCCAGCGATCCGCTGAGGAGGCTGGCGGTCACGTGGGCGGCCTCGTGGCAGGGTGAGGGGCGCCGCCCTGGCAGACGCTTTGGCCTTCCCACAAGTGAACCACGCCCAGAGCTCCGGCCTATTTATTCACACTCCTACGCTGAAGTGGCGAACGTCAGACCAGCCCACTCCGGTTACGCTTATGCTTACAGGGGGGGATGACACAGCTACATGACTGAGATGTTCCCTAATGTTTGACGTAACATGGTTGGGTGCACTGTCCACAACACTAGAAGCACCAGTAGTATTTGTGCACATGGAGAGGTGTGTGTTCTGCATACTGAGATGTGTCCAGCACATCACCGCTACACTTTGCATTGTGTGCATTGTTAAACATGGGTGAATTGCTTACTTCACATATAGTTTGTTCACACCTATCCCAATATTGAGCTATTGTGTGGCTGAGAGGCCATGCCGTTTTCGGAAAGTTCGCTGTCTTGTTCTGCGCTGCCTCGGTGGTAGAGGGGGGTCCTGGGGGTGGTGGTGGGTGTTGGAGCGTTCTTGGGTGTCGGAGCTGCTTGATCAGTAGGTCTATGACATGTGTTGGTCTTCAGATGTGGCTTTGGGCTGGGCTCCCTTTCATACTGTATGTGGTTGTTTAATATTTAAAAAACAAGAAGACATTATATAGTTTAAATAACAAATAATAAAAATTACAGTAGGGAGAGGGGTGGTACGGGGGGGAGGTCCTGAGGGTTGTGGCAGTGGGTGTTGTGTCCTTCTTGGGTGTCGGAAAAAACTATAGGTTAAATGAACATTATAACTAGAAGTTAGCATTAAAAAAAACATTGAAATTCATTGAAAAAACCATAGGTTTCAGGGACATTATAGATAGAAATTAGTATTTAAAAAACCTTTGAAATTCACTGAAAAACCATAGCTTTCAGGCACGTTATAGTTAGAAATTAGCATTTAAAAAACCTTAGAAATTCACTGAAAAAAACATAGGTTTCAGGGACGTTATAGTTAGTTGGACATTTCACTCATACAAAACCATAGAAATTCCACCGTTATAGTTAGTTCAGCTAACTATAACTCGCGCACTGCTGATGACGTCACATATTACATCATTCATGACATGGTCAGTGACATCACTGATGACATCTCAAATGACATCACTGATGACATCACTGATGACATCATCCAGTGAATGTGGTTTTCTTTAAAATTTAAATATGTATTATATATATATCAAGCTGTATTGAAGAACGAATGGATGTATAAGTGTCTGGATGGAGGATTTAGTAGGTGTGTGACTGACTGTTTAAGTGAATGATTAAATGTATCTTACTGAATATATGGGTTAGTGTCTAAAGTGTGTGAATGTCTGTATCACTCTGTCTGTTGTTGTGTAAGCTGCTGCATTGGTTGGTCAGTAGCTACTTGAATGTCTATATGGGTTATTGATTAGTTGCCTGCGTATTTGTATAGGAGACTGAGTGTGTGTGTGGTTGGGTGGGGGGTGTGTGCATAGATGTGTGAGTGGTTGATTGACAGGGTGTATGAGTTTAAGAGTGCATGTGGAAACAGTTGTATGGGTGGGTAAGTGTGTGTATGGGCGTCTTGGTGAGTGAATCGATGTCTCAGTGCACATGTCCAGCTAAGTACATATATAAAAGGCAGTGTATGTGAGAGTTGGTGTACAGAAATGACTATACGTGAGAGTCAGTGATTGTGAGAGTGGCTGTATGTATGAGTGTATACTTGTAGTAGTGATTATATAAGAGACTAAGAATGCGTTACTATCTGTATGAATAAATGAGGTGGTGTGTGTATAACTGTGTAGGTGAGTAAATGGAACTGTGATTGATTCTTTGCATGAGTGACTAGGATGAGTACATAACTGACTCGGATGAGTGCTGGTGTGTCAATGTCTATATAGGTGTATGAGTGCATTTGATAGTGTTCTATTGATCAGTGACTGCATGTATGACTGATTGTATGGGTGAATGGGTAGATGTGTGTGTAGACCTAGGAATCACTGAGTGGGTATGTAGTAACTGGTATTAGTGTGTCAATGGTATCGAAAATGGTAGTCTGTATTTTACAGTGAGTGTATCAAAGGTTATATTAGTGTGTGAGGAGGTGCATCAGATTGTCACATGGATGATGTCATCAGTGATGTCATTTGAGATGTCATCAGTGATGTCATCAGTGATGTCACTGACCATGTCATGAATGATGTAATATGTGACGTCATCAGCAGTGCATTGCGGGGGCGCGAGTTATGGCTGCCTGTGCTTTCATGAGCTGTCAATAAAGCGATTATTTTCCAGCAAACTACTGTGGTCCGTGCTCCGTTCTTCGAGAGGCATCGAGATTTGAGCGGAGTGGTGCAGATATATATATATATATATATATATATATATATATATATATATATATATATATATATATATATATAATACAAAAAGAGTTGCCTCTAGGTGGGATGCACTCCCAGGTGGAAATTACGCCAAAGCAAGGGCACACGCCATGAACTGGGTGCATCCCACCTAGAGGCAACTCTTTTTGTATTTTGTATAGCGGCCTGCCTGGTCGCGGGATTGCACCACCGCGAAATTCTCAAAAAACCTTATTTTCAAATAAAACATGTTTCACAGAACCATCAACCATATTACAATGCCAGCACAATGGAGTATCTAAATGTTTAGCTTTAAGTAGCTTAAGTGGAGTCCATAAACAGCTGAATAAAAGAAATATACTTGCTTGGTATTAAGTAACAGAGAGCCAGCCAGAAAAATTTCATAAACACATTTTCCTCCAGGTGTCCAAAGAAAAGGTCTGGGAGAGTTCTTCATTACAAAAAGTACTAAGAAGTATTAAATCACCATCTTCTGTATCATTTAGTTTTTAATAATAAAATTTAGAGACTGTATGCGGAGAAACTTTAAAAGCAGTTAAGCAGATTTCCGAGTCTGAAAAATTGGTTGTATTGAAAAGTATTAAGTATAGAATTGCATAAAATTTCATATTTAGAGATATCTGTTGATAGTCATAAAAATGTATGTTGTAAATCTGGAAAAAATAAATAAAAAGGTGTCACTATAAATATAATTTAAAAAATAGCCACATCAATCCTTCATTTACAAAAATTGAATATTGTGGTTAAGCTTAATTAATGTATTATACCACAGTGAGAGTTTTTTAGATGTATGGCTAAGTGAGACTCAAATAAAGAATCAAAGTTATATAACATTAATTTTGGAGATTTGATAATAGGTGAGGAGTCAACCAGCATATTCGAATTGGACATTGATAATAATGCTGGTAAAGGGAATGGAAAAACTAATTGTTGTTCCAGTTGAAGCCATTGAGGTATGTTAGAGTATTGTGTTGTCTGAACAGCAAGGATTCTTGGTTTAATATTAAAGATTTATGATATTTTCTGAAATCTGGTAATCCAAGCCCACCATGGATTTTAGCAATTTTTCATTTAGCATAACCAAGTCGTGGAGATTTATTATTGCAAATACATTAGGAAATGACTCTATCGATTTTCTTAAAGAAGCAAGAGGCAGTTGTAAAGGAATCATGGATAGTACATACAATATTTGAGGACTAATAATCAGTTTGATAGATTCAATTTTTCTCAACCATGTTAGATGTAGAGGAGACAATTGATGAATTTTGTCTGTAAGTTTTGAAAGTACAGAATCATATTTTAATATAATTGTTTGTTTGATCAAGTGTGAATATTGAACGCCTAAGTATTTTGTTTTATCTTTTTGACAAAGAATGTCAGTAATATTTAGCATGTCTGGGGAACAATAAACATTTAGAGGAAAAAAATGTGTATTGAAAGTAAAAACCAGAGAGAAAAGAATGACTATGCATGAGAGTGAGAACATTAGGTATAGTGATATCTGGGTTACTAATTAATAGTAATATGTCATCTGCATATGCAGACATTTTAATATTAATGTTTTTAATATTTAATCCTTGAATCTTATTCGAGTTGCATATGGTAGATAGTAGAGGCTCTTTGGCTAATAAAAAAAGTAAAGGAGTTAATGGGCAAGCTTGTCTAGTTCCTCAAAAAAGTGAAAAAGAGTCTGAAAAACGCCCATTAATAAAAAACTTTGCAGAAGGAGAGGAATAAAGGGAAGAAACATTTTAATGAATGAATCACAGAAATTAAAGGTAGATGAGGTGAGGAATAACAATTGCCAATGAACCATATCAAATGCTTTGTCAACAAGAAGAGCGAGAAGACCAGAAAGAGAAGAAAATGAAGGGGTAACTTCAAGTATGTGGCATATGAGTCTGGTGTTATTAACAGAATGCCTATCTTTCATAAAGCCTGTTTGATCCATTTGTATGATATGAGGCAGTATAGTAGACAATCTGGTGGCAAGAATTTCTTGAAAATGTTTTACAATATTGAATAACAAGAGAGATAGGCGATAGATACTTTAGTATGATCTTTGTCAGGCTCTGATCAAAGCTGCAGTGAAGGATCCGGAAACCATCCGTGTAGTACTGAAGGTAGTAAATAAGGAAACGAAATGAGGAGTAAGGTACTCAGAGAATAATTTATAGAATGCAGCAGGGATACTGTCAGGACCCGCGGACATACATTGTTTGAAAGATTTAAAAACTGCATTAATTTCATCAATAGAGATATGTGAGTCTAGGGTAGATTTTTCAGAGTGCGATATTGAAGGAAGATTACATGAAGCACGAAAGGAGTCTATAGTATGGTTATCTATGGTGTCTGGTTTACTATATATTTGAGGAAAAAAACTCTAGAAAATCTTTAAGGTTATCTGATGTAGATGAGGCAAATTTCCTATCTGTCCTATGAGCAGCATGAATTTGAGTTCTGTCATGTTTAACACAAAGGTAGTTAGGTAACTATTTCCCAGGCCTATTTGCATTAAAAGAAACATTTGCTTTGTAATTGCTAAGTTGTGATCTCGTTCTTTCCTTAGAAAAGAATTGTGTCAGGCATGATAGACAACTTCTAGGAACGCTGCCAGTCTGACTTTCATAACCCCCTTAATTAGGCATTCTTTAATGTTGTGTTAGGCTTATGGACTTGAGTGAGTGATAAGGTTATGTGGGTGCATACATAAACAGATTAAGCAGTGCTAGACAAGGTTATATGGGTGCATACATAAACAGATTAAGCAGTGCTAGACAAGGTTATATGGGTGCATACATAAACAGATTAAGCAGCACTAGGCAGGTTAAAACATTGCCAAAGCTTATTTGTTTTGCTTGTGTGTAAGTCACTGAAACAGTGTTGCACACTACAAATCACATGTGCCTGTTGCTGTATTGTAGGAAGTACAGCAACAGGCCGTCATCTTGGGTGGGGCATTACCATAAATATTGCCTGCCCTTCCGTTTGTTGCTTGTTATTGTGCAACATCAGTGGCAGGCGGACCATTGGGAGAGCAGTTCTCGTGATCCCTTGTTGAGCCACAGCTGAGTAGTGCCGAGATCCAGGACAGCATGCTGAGCCCAGTTGGGACCGTAACCGAGGATTCCTAAAGGGCAGGGCAACCCACTCACAAGGTGCAGTGCAGTCACTCCAACAGAGGTGGTAAGGGTGCACTTGCACCACGTTAAAACAATCATCGTTTACTGAACAGAAGGTATCTGTTCAGCAAAACCTGCAGCTTTTTCTTTGCAGTTTTATTGCGGGTGGGCACCGCTTAGAAAACACTGTAATACAATTAAGTCTTGAAAATGAGCAGAACATTGATGTTGACTTGCTAATGTGAACCGAGCATCTTGTGATGAAGTGTGGGGGTGGGCTCTGCAATATAAATATTGTCTCTCATATGAGAGAGTACAATCTGTGTACAGAACAGAGTACACTTCTTTTCTGTTGTCGCTTAACCGGAAACTGCATGGCTAACGTTTCTTGTGAAGTCATAGTGATAAAAGGTAGGACTTAGTGCTTGTTAAAGTAGACAACTGACTAGAGAGAGGTTTGTGGCAATTGTACTTAACCTTCATTATTATACTTCCTAGGTTAGAATCATCCCCGCATAAGAATTCCATAAAGCCTTTGAATATCAAGCCCAGCATTTTATTTCTTTCAGGTAAGGGTAGGTAGTAAAGTGAGGTAGTACTCGAGTTAAGGTATTTTGTGAGATGGTTGCATATGTTTACAAATCTGATCTTGTGTCTTTCAGATCTCCCGCCCAGCTGCTGCCATCCTTCCCTTCCCTTGCTTGATCTTCTCAACTGACTGTGCTTTTATGGCATTCAGCAGCTGGAGATATCAAGAGGTGGAGCCACTTGAGCATCGCCTTGATCCTGAGGAGTTTGTTTGGCTGAAAAATTGTATTCATAACAAGCTGCCACAAGGTCTGTTTAAAAAGATTGTGATTAGAGGTAATAAAGATACGTTCATATTTAGCTGTGTCCTTTTCTAGGTTAGAAAGTTTAGAATAAAATTATTTATTTTCATGAGCCATTAGAGAGTTATGTATACTTTAAAAACATCTCAATTCATAATATTAGATGTGACACCATCTTTATTGATAGAAAAATATTCATCAATAGCAGATAACATTTCAGGCTTTTTAATATCATTGAGTACAATGTCAGCATTCATATACCATCTTGCCTTAGAAACAGGAGAGTTATCTAATTGCAAACACATGGAAATGAGAGCATCGCCTGAAACTTCAATACTTCCAATAACAGGATTAGAGACAGAGTGAACTAAATTTCTTGAGGCATGTAAGTAATCAGTTCAGGAATAGGAATTATGATGATTAATAAAAAAGGTAAATTCTTTTTGAGTTGGAAAAATAGAAGTGCCAAATATCAATAAGTTTGGTATTTTTAAACAATGTTTTAAGTGATAGGAAATACTTAAAGGGGGCTGAATTTATTAGTGGAAATTCTATCAAAGAGAGGGTCACATATTAAGGTAAAATCTCCACCAATAATAAGGCGACCATTGCCAGGTTTGAAAATTTCAGTTGTAATCTGGTTCCAAAAGGGTAGATCATTAGTTGTAGGACCATAAATATTAATGAGATGTAAAACAGTTGTATCAATTTTAACTTTAACAAGTATGACCATCAGTATCAGAGTATTTGTCTAAAATCTGTATTGTAGACTCTTTGAAAATAAGATTGCAACTCCATTATTTTTACCTTTTGATGGAGAAGAAATAATATTCCCAACCCATTTTCTATTCATATAAGATATCTTATCATCATCATGAGTTCTTGGAGCAAACAAATATCAGCTTTTTGTCTAGCTAGGTAATCTAATATATATTCGTATGCTTAAACGGATGCCTTAAATACTTAAAATTAAAAGAAACAAGAAAAAGTTGTTTTGGACTATCTATATGGTAATATAATAACAACGAAGAAGAAAAGGCATTGAAAATTAGATATCAATAAAAGGTGTAGGAAGTGAAAGACACTGAAGTAGCTTTGAAGATTAACACACAAATAGAAAACAAAATAAACAGAAGACAACATAGAAGCATCAGCAAATAACATTAATGACAGATGTGAGTCACACATGCATATATACAAGATGAGCCAACAAGTACAAGCCCGTAACTAATAGATGTTCGGAAGGAGGGCACATAATTAATGTCAAATCCTTTGTTTTACATCAACTGATATGTTCCTGTGTTTCCATGAAGAGAGGAAAATGGTGATCAAGGAATGCTCATAGATCTTCAGGTCAGTGAAAGGATTTGGAGATTTTGTCTTTCCATAATCGCATAGTACAAGGGTAAGAAATGCCAAATTGGAAGCCAAAATTTTTCAGCGTGGACCGTTGTGTAGCAAATTCTTTTCGTATGACTACAGTTTCTTTAACGAAATCCTGATGATACATTTCTTAACCGTTGACTAATAAAGAATGTATTTTTTGGGCAGCTGTTCTCATCATGACTAGACAAGCATGTCGTAGAACCTTAAATATGACTTGTGTGGGTTTGGTTTGACCTGGTTTAAGATGAGATAGATTACGATGTGCTTTATCAGTCTTAATTTCTCTGTACATTTTAGCTGCAATAAGGTAGGCAATACGTTTTCAAGATATTTTCTGCAATCAGTACCTTCAATGTTTTTAGGTGAATTAAAAATCCTCAAATTGTATTGCCTGTTACTATTTTGAAATCCAGTAAAAGTTTATTCGTAGGAAGAATTTCTTCTGTAATGGGAAGTAATTCGTCAATCATAGATTTATTGTCTCTTGTTTTAATTTTGTTATCGGTAACTTTTGTGGACCGACCAGCCATGTCTTTTTGAATATTTTTCATGTAATTGACAATACTGTCAGTATAAGGCTGAACAGCCTGTAATTCTTTCAAAATTATGGCAAGGAATGGTTCAGAAAAGTCCACAAGTTTTGATTTAGGAGGAGATAGTTTGTTTGTGTTTATTAACATTGGAAGATGCAATTTTATCATCCATTTTGAAGAGAACAGGAAACAGTTACAGATTAACTGAAGACATTTTTTAAAGTTCAGTCGAAAGTGACATACTACGTCAAATGAAAGAATTACCACATGTGCAGCATCTAAAACCAGCTGTGTGAGGATCCAAACGCCAAACCCGTGCCCTTTCCTAGAAAAACTCTGCCTCCTCTGGCAGGTATCTGGGCCACTGAAAACAGGAATCCTCAGGAACCTCTTCAAGCATGGAATTGACTGCATCGCAGTCTAAAACACCTGCAAAAAGGCAGCACAAGAAGCAGGATACATGGCAGGTAAGCATTGTGATGTAGAAGGTATTAAAAGTGCACCAAAGTAACCAAAAAAGGTCATCTTTCAAGCAGGCTCACTGCTATTTATCGGGAGGCAGACTTCTTAAATCGTGCACTCACGTGTCTCAGCGAAGGTAACATATTGATCATGCCACTATGAATCTGTGGTTCTGCTAATTTCATAATAGGGAATTATGTATAAAAACCCTCAACATTGGGGGTGAGCAGGAAGACTTTCCTTTAAATGCTGCTAGGGATGCTGCCATCTCTCTCTTGATTCTACTGCCCACTTGGGATTTCCAATAAGTTGTGAATTTGCACTTCTATATAATGCGTTATTTGCTGAAAGCTTTCATGGCATTAACTTAGTATCATCTTAATTTTGGATTTTGTAATAAAATCTTTTCACTCTTCTGCTGAACTAAAACTCAGTTATTGAGTGGGCCCTTTTACTTTATTGATGTTTCCTAATATTTTTTATGTACTCTGAGGTGCCTTATCTCGGGGGACAATTTGCCTCATTAAATTGGGGCTTAACACCGTCTGCAATTCATTGAATTTTGGGTGTTCTATAGAGGTAAATTTCGGGGCATAAAAAGTGTGGAGTACCCTGTGCCCACCTACATTGCATCCACCACATTACAGGTGGTACTCCAATGAGGGGGGAGAGGAGAGGACATGGCCTGACCCTGCAGACCAGTGGGTTCCTCACCATCCTTCAAATGATCTTTCTAGTCTCTTGGGAAATGTATATTTACCTAAATGATCTCTACACTTCAGTAGCTGGCATATGAGAAACAATTAAACTAACTAAATATAATGACCAAACGAGAAATACAGGGACTGATTTACTTTCTTTCAAATTGCCAAAGTCGTGCTTCCTTTGTGGACTAGAACTAGCCTGAAGTATGGCACAAAACTAGAGGCAAGCTGTTCCATAACTTGAGGGCAAGAATTGAAAATGTGATTCCACTTGTCCCTCATAGAGGCAATTGATGAACTTCAAGCAAGAATAATGAGAGACCTGAGGTAAAGTGAATTGCTAAGGCACCTCAGCATCGAGTTGGAAAGAATGTGCTTCAAGAGACTGAGAAAAAGTGGCAGATAGCACACTGAACTCTAAAGAAAGCAACAGTATCACATCTATTCTAAATGCTAGATTTTTTTAGAGGATGTCTATCATTTCTCAATCCCACACATAAAATGAACCAAAATATAAACAAAATTTTTTATCTGTGCCTTTATTCTCATCCCAAGCAGATCATGATGAAAAGGTTAGTGAATGCTAACTAGACAAGAGTCCCTTCCTCCTCCTGTATGCAGCCAAGTGAAACAAAAAGAAAAGAGACAATTAAAATCACTGATTGAAATCATCACTCTAATACAGAGAGAGACATAGAGGTATGTCATTATTCTGTAAATGTATTCCTAATTCCTCTTCAAAGATTAAATCCCCTGGGACATTGATTTCCAAATTTAGTATATGCATGGACCCTTGTTTTTTTTTTTTTTAAATGGCGGGCCCTGTTGCAACCACACATTACTTTCTTTATCTGTTCAATAATATAGAATTCCAACTGGTTCCTGTCACTAAAATAAAATTCCACAAAATGTCTGTCAACCAGATAATGTTCGTCATTTTTGTCTATTGCTTTCATGTGCTAAAGTATACTGTTCTTGGCAGGATGGATGGTGCCTGTTACATAGACACACGAGGACATAAACAACCAAAACAGAATTACATTTGACAAACTGTGAAGATTTTCCGCCTTTTCCACATGGTACTGGAAACACCTTCATCATATAACTGTTTTTGCATGCAATGTCTGCATTGAAAAATCCCGTAAGGCCTCGCAACAGAGTGGACTTGTTTTTCAGATATTCACTGTGCACAAGCTGGTCTTTGAGGGATTTGCTTCTTCCATATATTATCTTAGGCTTCTTATCTATGATCTCACCAAATGTACCATCACATTTTAACATGTACTAGCTCCTTTACAAAATATTTCTGATCTTTCTCGATTTATTGTTGTATGTGGTAATGAATCTAACATCTCTCTCACTAGTCTCATTGGAGGTTTTCTGATTTGCAAAGAGAATAGTAGACGATTCTTTCTTGCTTGCTCTGGTCTGTGTACTGTTTTTCTCAGAACCCAATCCAGGTACACCCTTTCTCTGAACCTGGCCAGTTTGTTTTCTTCTTCCTTCCTGAACAGTTCCTCCGTGCTGCAGTTCAGCTTTGCCCTCAGCAGTTCTTCATATGGAATATTTCATTTGAGAGGATCCGGGTGACTGCTGAGAGCATGCATCACATAGTTCCCAGCTGTAGGCTCTATCTCAACATCTCAGAAAGTTAGCCTTTATTTACTAGTTTCAGATGTAAAACTCAAATGAAAGTCTTTCCTATTGAGTTCAGATACCAATTCCAAGGCTTCTCCTCTGTACAATTATAAACTAGAAACAAATCATTAATGTAGCATAGCCAAAGGACAGTGCATTCAAATCATGTTTCTGTTCTTGAGGAAATGAATACCTGCTCTTCCCACCATCCTTTCATGAGGCCCACAAAACATGGAGCAAAACAATTACTCATTGGAGTTCCCTGTCTCTGTCTGTACAGGAAATAAAAAGACGTTATTTTCAAGATAGTATTGCATCATCTTCAATATCATATTAGTGTGTGATAAATAGCATAAATGGCCTGTCTCTTAGAAAATGATTCCATGCTATTATGCCATCTGCGTGGCTGATGCTGGTGTATAGTGAGGCAATTTCTAGTGTCATCAAAAGGTAGTCTTTCTCCCAAGGTAAACTTTCAATCTTTTTAAAGAAATCTTTGGTGTCTTGTACATAGGCGGAGAGTGTGGTCAGAAAAGGTTTGATGAAAGGGTCAACAAATTTGGAGTAGGTTTTCAATACGCTAAGCTTTGCTGAGACAAAAACTCCCAGGAGGATTTTGGGCATCTTTATGTACTTTAGGTAATAAATACAGAACCTGGATTCTCAGAAAATCCCATTCCAGAAAATCGTATTCCTCCTCTTCTAGAAGCCTTTGTGCCTTCCATTTGTATAACTTATCCCAAAAGGTGACAACAGTGATGCAATACTGCTCTCTTTCAATGATTTCATAGAAACCTGTGTAAGAGAATATTCTTAATGCCTGTATATATCGGCTGGGAGGATTACAATGTTTCTTTCTTTATCAACAGAATGGATTATGATATTTTTGCCCTCTGATAACGTTTTCAATGTATTTCCTTGTGACCATGTGAGATTACTCCTAGTCTTTTATCTAGATCTTCTCTTTGTTTTTAATTCCCTAGATGTATTTTCATGAAAACTTAAATTATGTAATATGGCACTTGTGGAATAAATTGTTATGTTGGTTTAAAATTGCTAGATATACTGCTGTCACACGTAATACCCAGGTTTTCCCAAAACAGCTCGGTATTCTCAGTCCCAATGTATAGTTTTCGCTGCCGTTTATACCAGAACTCATGGTATCCCCTCAATAGCAGTTGTTCCAGATGTATTGAAACAAATACAGAATGAGTATGGAGCAGAACCTGACCCTGGACTTGGGGATGAAACTGATTGGCAATTTTGCCCAAGTATCAGCAATCATGTTAGGTAACATAAAAGAGGAGGCAGCAGCGGTGGCTATATGCCAACAAATAAGGGAAGTCACTCCAGCACAGCAGGAGTGATACCTACCTAAAATTATCGAAGAAACCTATGCTTCGTTGGGTAGACATAACTTGGGAGCTAGACCTGTGAGACCACAAGTGATGAGTAATCCTGAAAAGGATAACTCAAAGCAAGCACCAGATTCTTCTAAAAAAGAAACAATCAAAAAATAATAAACAGAATACATCACGTTCACTGTGGGTGTGTCTCCTAAACAGGAGCCCTCTGAAAAAAGATATGACCTTAGAAACCATGATAAAATTGAAAAGCCTGACATGTATCAGGATACTGATACACGTTCCTCTCGTTCCTTTCAGAGTTCATCAAAACACTCGGAGAGGGAAGGACGGTCAGAACACAGATCAGAAGAGTGTGTGAAGCCGCAAAGGGAGACACATTGCACTTCAGAATACATTATCAAACAAGAACGTAAACCCAAAATTAAACCTCAATTTGAAAAGAAGAAGGTAGCTGGACTAAAAATGAGAAATGCCCAGGCTACTGAGGACTCTACTTCTGAATGGGGAATGGGCTCTGATGATGTTAGACAGTGCAGCAGAATTAACAATAGCTTGCCAGAACCTGATGGAATTTCAGGTGACAGCAGCATTGAACGAACGTATCATGGTGGAAACACCTCATACAAGGGTTAGTGTCCCACATCGTTTACTTGAGATTACATTCCAAATGAAGGGGGACATACCCAGGAAAGTGAAGGGTCTCTTTTTTGAGAACCTGACATAGTGATACAACATCCTTTTGGCTGAAAAAGATTGGCTGTCTGAGTTTGTTATGGACTGCCCTAAAGGGGAAGACGTAATTTTACCAGCCATCTCCGACCTCGTTCCAGAGTCACTAAAACATTCATACTCACAGGAGCGGGCGTTAGCGCTAGCTCCCATACTTTAGTGCAATCATGTAGGCTGGGATGCTGAATCACCTCACCATGAAATCCCTTTAAGATATACTCCTACTCCAGAGAGGCAGTACCCAATAAAATATGACTCAAAGAAACAAGTCAGGGAGATCTTAGATCAACTTGAACACCAAGGTGTAATTGAAAACTTCACCTCTTCCATGAATAATCCATTGCTTCCAGTAATGAAACCTGACAATTCATACTGTCTAGTTTTTGACTACGGGCATTTAAACACATGCACACGAACATTTGCAGTACAAAATGCACACAGTGCCACATTAATTAATAGCATTGTGTGTAAAAAAATACAAAACAACACTAGATATCTGAAATGGATTCTTTTGCCAAAATATAGCACTTGAAAGCAGATATTTGACAGCATTTTCAGTGCTCAGCTCTCAAAGCCAATTCTGTAGACTTCTCCAAGGGTAAAAGAATAGCTCTGGGTTGTTCTCAGCAAGAGTAACAGAGTTACTTCAAAATTGTGCTGAGGAGGCATTGTCCTATGTAGATGATATTTATCTGAAGGATGATGAATTATTGGATCACTTAAACAGGGTGAACAACATAATTCCGGGGTTCGCCACAATGTGCTACAAATTTAACTCTAAAAAAAATCAAAATTTGCCCATCTCACTGTCCTATTCTTCGGATATGAGCTATCAAGTGGAGGAAAAAGCCTGGCAGCTAATTTTTTGAAAAATGTGCGCCGCTCCAGCCTCCAAAGACTCTGAAAGGATTACAATCCATTTTAGCATTCCTAAATTTTGGCAGAACATATATTTTGGGTTTACGCAGAAAGGGTCAAACCTTTCTACGACCTAATCAGACCTAGGTTTTCAGTCCCTCATTGGACACAGGAACACACAGAAATTCTCCGTTCCGCACAAGCTGACATGATAGCTTCCAAACATTTACAGACAGATGTGAAAACCACAAATTTGGTGATCCGTGTGGTCACCGGTCAATCAGTATACACGTACCTCACCTTCAATGAAGGAGAGATGGTACCCATAGCACTCAATTCTCATTTGTACACAAATTCTGAAATGTGTTTTGCATCCACAGAAAAAATACTGACAGGAGTACAAACTGCTGTAGTGAGAGAATGAACACTAGCTCAGGGGAAAGTGCATAGTTGTCGTGACTCCGGTACCAACCTTAGAGGCTGTTACCAAAGCAAGTATTCCAAATGCAAGAGCACTGCATCCATGATGGATACAATGGGCTAATTCTCTCACTGCAACAGATGTAGACTACAAATTTGATTCTACATTAAAAACACTATTCCTGCAGTACGAACAAGTATATCCTCTCATGAATTAAATAATGCCTCTAGACCAGTATGAATACATCATTTATACTGATGGTTCTGCCCAGCCTGCCATAGGAAGTAAACAGCAATACAGCACAGCATGTGTGATTGTGAAGGGATGTATGCGGGATGGCAAGTTCTGTCCTAGCAATACACAGATGCAGTTTCTAGGAGATTGCCTGGCACAGCTGGCAGAACTAAAATCCCTGATAATGGCACTACAAAATACGGACCAGAAATTCCCCACACTCATTGTTTGTGAATCGTTTTATTGTTTCCAGTCTTACAATGAATATCTCCACTATTGGGGCCAGAATGGGTTTAGAGATTCCAAAGCATGCACAATAAAGCACAAGATGCTTTGGGAACAGGTGGCAAAGCTGAAAAAAGGCTTGCCACGGGCACTTGTAATTCGCACATTGAGTCATCAGAGTGTTGGCGTGCACGTTGAATGGAATTCATTGGCTGATGAAGCCGCCAAGGCAACAGTGCGAACTGCTGCCGTTGCTGTAATCACTCATTTCAGTACGAGGATAGACGGACAGATAATGATAGCTGTAAATGCTATGCGCAACAGCTCAGCCATGCCGAAAGGGTTTCCACTCAAGTACTCCTAGAAATTAGATGCGCAAAACATTCTGTATGCTCAAATTCCAGGAGTGGGGGATAGAGCAAAACCAAACATGGATCGCAGATTAGGATTTATTCTAGCTGCACACAAGGATCTCGGTTCAACACCTGCGGGTATCGCTGCAACTTTTTCACTACTAAAGCAGCGTTATTGGCGGCCAGGTCTCACCAAACAAACCAAGGGCTTTGTCCTGAAGTTCGACATCTGTCAGCAGATAAAGGGTTCCACTGTAGCACAGACACCGCAAACACCACTACTGATTTCAGACAAACCTCTCGCATGTGTCTATTTGGACCACTGCGGCCCCTTACAATCTGATGGGGCTTACAAGTAAATCTTGGGGGCAGTGGATTCATGCTCTAGATTCCTGTGGGTTTGGCCTTAGCACTCGGCTGACGCCCAAACTGTTACAAAGGATTTGCCAGTCTTCATAGGGACATACGCAATTGGCACATTACATTCTGACCGTAGCCCTGCGTTTAGCTCACGGGCTTACAAAGAAGCCATGGGAAGTTTGGGTGTGGCCTTGCAGTACTCCTCCCCATATCATCCCAAGGGAAATTCAATTGTGGAGAGGAAGAACCAGGACTTAAAGCAATCCTTAACAGCTAGGGTATTAGGTTCGGGTGGTAGTTGGGTCAATCACCTATTTGGGGTCCAGAGGGCACTTAACAACATGCCAAGAAAATCCCTGGGGGGCCGTACTCCATATGAAGTCCTCTACAGGAAACGAATATGGGTACCTGACCTCAATTGTGGCAGCACAGTGGCGGCTAAATAACCATTTGACATCAATGATCGTTTGGCTGTTTTACAGGAACTCAATGAATTCCGGACATTACAAAGCAACGTCCCAGTAAAACGTACCACCACTGGAGAAGTGAAAGCTGTTCTCGCAAAACCTGCCTGGGTCCTGAGGATTGGGGACCTGGTCAGAGAAAAAATAGTGTACAAAAAAGAGTTTTCTGCCATCTTACAGAGCCTGTACCTATCCTGGGTGTCGAAGGAACAACAACAGTACTTCTACCGCCCCTTGCCGGCAAGAAAGAAAAGAGATTCATCTCAATTGATCTGATCAAACAACACTATGTGGCCGGTACTCAACAGTAGGCCACGTGGGCTCCTGGGTAGCCACGATCTCCTCTTGCTAACGCACAGGAAGTTCAGATTGAAAGATTAATAACCTTTGAAGATTCTACTCTACGAAGTGGATGAGTTACCAACAATGGAAAGCAACTTATACCTGTTAAAATTGAACAACATCCAACTACAAATGAAACATTGATGTCAATTGCGGCCTAATGCCGACATCTATGTGAATATGTCTCAACAGGAGACATCTGCCAGTTCCACAAAACCTGCTGACCTACCAAAGATAGATCGGACTGCGTCTGGCTACTTCATCGATTTTGATACTTTCTCATTGAATCCAAGTGAACCCCAGTCACCACCAGCGCCTGTTCCCTACAAACAACGAATTTGTGATTTCTACCTTTGGCTTAAAAAGACTTACTTTGTTTTTCCCTGGCTAAAGCTCTGGATTGCAATTGGTCTACTGTTTCTAGTCCTTTGGATTGGTATAGTGACTGTCTTTTTTCATGCTCCTAAATGGACATTACCTCCCAGAACGCTCTGCAGTACAACATGTGAACTTGGTCCTGAAACCGCATGCATCATCATACCATGAACAAAAGGACCTGTTCTTCATGAACATTACAGCAGTTCCAGTTCCTGAAGTAATATAGTTAGGACAGAGTTTCCTATGATGTGTATGGTCCAACTAAACTTTTAACCCCTTTGGTGTGTCGGACGGCTGGGGGCTGTCCGACGCACCAGTGCTCATGTGTGTCGGACTGCCCCCAGCCGTCCTCACACATGGGACAGGGAATCCCTCTGGTGCGGGCACCAGAGGGATTCCCTTTACCCCCCAACAGCCTCAGGAGCAGGGGAAGAGCTTTCCCAGCTCCCGAAGCTGTCTGCTTTGTTTCCCTAAAATGACGATCAGCGCGCACGTCGCGCTGACGTCATTTCAGTGAAACCAAAACTGAAATGAGCCAAGAGGCTCATTTCAGTTTTGCTTTCTACGTGCTCAGGGGGCTATCTCAGCCCCCTGAGCACATAGAAAGTCAGGAGAGGTATCGTTGGAAAGGGGAGAATCTCCCCTTTCCAATGGTACCCCGCCCTAGTGGATCCCTACTTGGGGATTGCCCCAGGAATAGGCCTGGGCAGTGAACTTTGCTCCGTTCGCGGAGTTTGCGGAGTTTTCTGCACTCCGCGGAGCTTGCGGAGTGCAGAAAACTCCGCTTTGCGATGTGCAGCAGAGTTTTTCCCTGCTCGAGATCGTGAATGGTAAGTTCGCGATCGTGAATGGTAAGTTCACGAGCGCGAGCTGTCGCTCGGGTAGAATTTCTTCCCGAGCGGCAGGAATACCAGCACAAACTGCAGTTCGCACTGCACTCGCGGAACTCCGCAGAGTTTTTTTGTAACTTCGCGGAGTTCCATGTAGCAAAACTCCGCGAACTTTGCCCAGGCCTACCCAGGAAGGTGATCCCCAAGCAGGGATCCACCCACGAGGCACTGGGTGGGAGCGGCCCCCTTGGGCAAGGGCCTTTGCTCCCCCAAATACATTTTGGCAAATTCAGTCTTTCTGCCCCCCGGGGGGCGGAAAGCCCACTAGATACCAGGGATTTTTTTTCTAATTTTAATTAGAGGTGGGGGCTGCCCAATATGGGCATGCCAATGCCCCCACCCCGCCGCAAAAGTACAGTCTTTCTGCCCCCCTGGGGAGGCCGAAAAGCCTAGAAACCAGGGATTTTTTTTCAAATGCAAATTAGGGGTGGGGGCTGCCCAATATGGGCATGCCAATGCCCCCACCCCTGCAAAATTACACTCTTGTTTCTGCCCCCCCTGGGGGGCAGATGGGGGAAGTAGACCCCAATCTGCTCCCCCGGGGGGCAGAAAGCCTACTAGACACCAGGGTTTTTTTCCCCGATGAATTTAGGGGTGGGGGTTGCCCAAGATGGACATGCCAATGCCCCCACCCCTTCCCCCCAAAGAAAACAAAGACTTTCTGCCCCCCCCAAGAGGCATATGGGGCAATAGCCCCTAAGCGCCAGGGATATTTGTGGGGGCATGTCAATGCCCCCACCCCCCAAAAAAATGCTACACTCTTTCTGCCCCCCCGGGAGGCGAATGGGGCAATAGCCCCTTATCTGCCCCCCCCGGGTGGCAGAAAGCCCACTAGCCACCAGGGATTTTTTTTCCAAAGTTCGAGGTGGGGGCTGCCCAGAATGGGCATGCCAATGCCCCCACTCCCTCCAAAAAGATGCCACAGTCTTTCTGCCCCCCCAGGAGGCAGATGGGGCAGTAGTCCCTTATCTGCCCCCGGGGGGCCAGAGAGCCCACTATGCGCCAGCGATTATGCTGGCTTTTATATATGTAGGGGTGGGGGCTGCCCAGAATGGGCATCCCAATGCCCCCACCCCCGAAAGAATAGCCACAGTCTTTCTGCCCCCCTCTGGGGCATATCGGGGCAATAGCCCCCGATTTCCCCCCTCCCCAGGGTGGCAGAAAGTCCACTAGGCACTTACATTTTTACGGAATATGCCCACCTGTGGATTTTGGGTCCTAGCGCAGCCGGCACCTAGGGAAACATAGCAAACCTGTATATTTTTGAAAACTAGACACTAAGGGGATTCCAGGATGGGGTGACTTGTGTGGCTCTCACCAGGTTCTGTTACCCAGAATCCCTTGCAAACCTCAAACTTAGTAAATAAACACATTTTCCTCATATTTCTGTGATGGAAAGTTCTAGGATCTGCGTGGATCCACAAAATTCCACCCACCATGCATTCCCCAAAGTCTTCCGAGAACAATGGTACCTCACTTGTGTGGTTAGGCCTACTGCCCGCGACAGGAAACGGCCCAAAACGCAACATGGACACACCACATTTTTACAATGAAAACTGACCCTTTTTCTGCAAAGTGCCTAGCTGTAGATTTTGAACCCTAGCTCTGCCGGCACCTAGGGAAACCAAGCAAACCTATACATTTTTTAAAACTAGACACCCAGGGGAACCCAGGATGGGGTGACTTGTCTGGCTCCCACCAGGTTCTGTTACCCAGAATCCCTGGCAAACCTCAAACTTTGTTAAAAAAACACATTTTCTCACATTTCTGTGATGGAAAGTTCTTGAATCTGCATGGATCCATAAAAGTCCACCCACCCCGCATTCCCGAAAGTCTTCCGATAAAAATAGTACCTCACTTGTGTCGGTAGACCTAGTGCCCACGACAGGAAATGGCAGAAAACGCAACTTGGACACACCATATTTTTACAGGGAAAACTGGCCCTTTTTTTTTGCAAAGTGCCTACCTGTAGATTTTGAACCCTAGCTCTGCCAGCACCTAGGGAAACCTAGCAAACCTATACATTTTTGAAAACTAGACACCCAGGGGAATCAAGGATGGGGTGACTTGTGTGGCTCTCACCAGGTTCTCTTACCCAGAATCCCTTGCAAACCTCAAACTTTGTCCAAAAAAAACACATTTTCCTCACATTTCTGTGATGGAAAGTTCTGGGATCTGTGTGGATCCACAAAATTCCACCCACCCCGCATTTTCCAAAGTCTTCCGATAAAAATGGTACCTCACTTGTATGGGTAGGCCTAGTGCCCCCGACAGGAAACTGCCCAAAACGCAATGTGGACACACCACATTTTTACAGTGAAAACTGATCCCTTTTTGCAAAGTGCCTAGCTGTAGATTTTGAACCCTAGCTGTGTCAATACCTAGAGAAACCTAGCAAACCTATACATTTTTGAAAAACCAGACACCCAGGGGAATCCAGGATGGGGTGACTTGTCTGGCTCTCACCAGGTTCTGTTCCCCAGAATCCCTTGCAAACCTCAAACTTTGTCAAAAAAACACATTTTCCCCACATTTCTGTGATGGAAAGTTCTGGAATCTGTGTGGGACCACAAGCTTCCACCCACCCCGCATTCTCCAAAGTCTCCCGATAAAAATGGTACCTCACTTGTGTGGGTGGGTCAAGTACCCCCAACAGGCAAGGGCCCAAAACGTATTGTGGAGACATCAAAATTACCTATCACAAAACGACCTGGTTTTGCAAGAGGGGGCACCTGGGTTTTTGGCCCCGGGCTCAGCAGCCATCTAGGGAAACGTTCCAAACCCACACATTTATGAAAACTAGACACCCTGGGGAATCTAGTGAGGTATGGCTTGAGTGGATCCCCCAACGTTTTCCTACCCAGAATCCCCTGCCAACCTCAAATCTTTTTTTTGTATTTCTTTTTTTTTATTAATGCACACAATGTAGAAATGACATATCCATGCACCATGACAGAGTTATTACAACAATATTTGTAGGAGAATAGTCGATACTTGTTCCACACACCAAATTACAAGAACACGTACAATCAAAGTTACAGATCTTCTCACACACCTCGAGACTTCCAAAATTACCCACTTGGTGGTTCCTGTAAGATAACCATAGTTTACACAATTCCTGCATTTGAAAAAACCAAGCAGTCTGATACAATACACGTCATTAAATTTAAGCTTAACCCACACCAGTGGGAACAATACCCGCAGGTTGTGTTGCTGAGGGGGTGGAGCTATTTCGAAGGAGGTAGGTTTTCAGGGGATGCCAAATATGTTTTGGCCGGGAAGCGGGAGGCTGCAAAGACGCAAACAGTTTACAATTAGTGTTACAGTATGTGAGGCTCGCCAGCCAGGCATTAGTCGTGGGGGTAACCCTGCTTCCCCAGTGGACCGCAATTTCCCTCTTCGCAAGGAGTAAGGCAATTGCTGTGAATTTCCGCAATTTCTTCAGGAACCGATGTACATAACCCAATAGCGCAACCTCTGTAATAGGTGCAATCTCCTGACCTATCATGTGCAACAAGATCCCATAAATAGACCTCCAGTATTCCTCTCTTTTTGCGCAGGTCCATGTCATGTGTGCAAAGTCGGCATGGGGGTCCCACATTTCGGGCAACTATGTGTCCTCTCAGGGTCTATGGAGATGATTTTTGCCGGTGACATGTATGTCCTCCACAGATATTTGAAATGAATTAACTTATGTCTGCTGTTAAATGACACCTCTTTTATCTGAGCACAGCAATATGCCAACTGCGAATCTTGTATTGTGTGACCTAAATCCCGCTCCCACGCTTCTCTAACTTTGGCATCTCTGCAGGGAACCAGAGACATGGATGTTCTGTAGAGTTTTGAAATCAAGTGATCTCCCTCTTTACTGGTTATCAATAATGTTAATGGCGCGAATGACTCAGGTTCCAAAGGAAAGTTAGCAATCCTCTCTCTAAGCACTCTGCGAACTCTACACAAGACAAACTGGTCCATAAAAGTAGCACCACTGAACCGCTCAACTTCCGTTGTGTTAAACACATATCCCCTAGGAAACAAATCCCCGAGCTTCTCCAGGGAGTAGGAATCAAGAGTACGCTGCACTAATCTCTCCTCCTTAATGGGGAGCCAAGGGTTATTACTCAATGGTATCTCAGATGAGTACAATACGCACCCGGCCCAACTCGTCGTTGAGACCGTTTCAATGTCGCGAGGGTCCTTAGGGAAACCCCGCAGTAGGACTGTTCTCAACGGCGCTGGTAATACCAAGTCAGCTTCAGGTTTCGCATAGGGAATCCGTGCATCAGGGTGATACCAGAAGTGCGCAGAGCTACACTGAGCTACCAGATAGTAGACTTGGAAGTTTGGGACTCCGAGTCCCCACCTCTCATATGGCAAGGTCAGTGTGTCCCAGCTAACTCTGGCCCTCTTCCCTCCCCAGACAAGTCTAGTGAGGCGGGATTGGATAGTTTTAAAAAAACGGTTGGGGAGTGGGATGGGGATATTGTGAAATAGATACAAAAATTTAGGGAGTACCACCATCTTTATGATTGCTACTCGGCCCGCCATAGATAAGGGAAGTTTCAACCAGCGCTCTATCTGCTGCTCTAGCTTGTGAATAGCTGGGCCATAATGTAGCAGTACCAACTGATGAGAGTCCCGGTGTATCTGAATGCCTAAGTATCTCGTCGACTCCTCGCACCATTGCAAAGGAAACCCACAATCCCATCTGACAGTACTAGACGTTAGGGGGAAAATTACCGATTTTCCCCAATTGATGCCAAGTCCAGAGAACTCCCAATATCTAATGATTTCCCTAATTAGTGGCTCCAAATTCTCTTCTGGGTGTCGGACATAGAGGATGACATCATCTGCATAAAGCGAAATCAACAGAGGACCTGTCTTGAACTGGAGGCATCTATGCAAATGTCTTTCCTGGAAGTGCCGGACTAATGGATCAAGCGCAATTATAAATAGTAACAGGGAGAGCGGACATCCCTGCCACGTGCCCCGGGAGAGACGAAACTGTGAAGACAAAGTGCCATTTAGTCAGATCAGGGCAGTGGGGGAGGTATATAGGAGCGAAGTGAGCTCAACAAACCCTTTAGGCATTCCCATCCTCTTCATGACCGTTAAAAAAAAGGCCACTCTAAGGAATCAAAGGCCTTTTCGGTATCTAATAACACGGCTGCTTCAGGAACCTCGGGCGATATCCTATGCAGGACCTTAAACAGGGTTCGGAGATTTAATGCCGTTGACCTGTGGGGGACAAACCCCGATTGGGCCAGTGAGATGATACGATCTAACAGGAGGGCTAATCTCAGCGCTATCATTTTGGCCAGGATCTCATCATCGAGATTTAGTAGAGATAATGGCATATATGATCCGCACATGAGAGGATCTTTCCCAGGTTTGGGAAATAGGATTATAACTGCTTCGCGCAGTCTGGGTGGTAATTATTTACTCTCCAGCGCTTCACTATATACCTCTAGCAGGTATGCGGCTAATAGGTCCTTGTAAGTCTTATAAAAATTCCCGGTGAACCCGTCTAACCCGGGGGCAGTGGAGCCATTTATGGCATCAATGGCGCTTACAATTTCCTCAACAGAAAAAGGTTCCGCCAAGAACTCTTGCATCCCCTTTTCCAGCCACACAAGAGCTATCTCAGACAAGTAGTCCCTGCGGACCTCATCACTATGCGCAGCACGCGAAGAATATGGCTCGGTATAGTATTCTAAAAATACATCTCGTATCTCCCGGGTATCAGACAGTATCCTGCCATCCAAGGCACGGATACAGGGAATACACAATTGACCCTTCGCCGGACGCAGGAGTCGTGCCAAGGTGCGGCCAGACCGGTCCCCCTCGCCATATCGCCTTGCAGTGGCATATTTGCTCAAGAAAAACGTCTCCCGTTCCGCTGCTTCCCTGAACTCCAGTAGGAGTGCCAATTGGCGGTTCCGATCAGCCTGGGCAGGGCATGCAATGTGTTCTTTATCAAGTGCCTCAAGCTGCTGCTCAATGCAAGGTAATGTGCCCCTTAGATCCCTCAGCACCCCTGAGTGTTTTGCAATACAGATTCCCCGCATATAGGCTTTAAATGCTTCCCATAGTAAATCCCACTTCTGCACTGAACCTTTATTCAACTCGAAGTATTCTATGATAGCTGAACGGAGCTCAGCATTGAATACTGCGTCCATCAGAGCCTGTCCCGGGAAACTCCACTGCCTTTCACAGCCCTCTGGCCTAGGGATCCTAACCGTGAGAACCACTGGAGAGTGGTCCGAGAGCGTTCTGGGAAGGTGCTTCGCCTCCCGGTACCAAGCAGTTAAAAATTTGGGGACACCAACCAGAAATCTAGCCTGGTCCAGGTTTTATATTGTGCAGTATAATACGTGTAGGCTATTTCCATGGGACGGCACAGCCTCCACACATCCACTAACCCAATCGAGTCACAAAGCTCCAATAGTGCACACCGATTACGCGGCTTTGGATCGGAAGGGCCAGACGTGCCAACCTTTATCGGGTCGAACAACAAGTTAAAATCACCACCCATATAAATGTAGTCTGCGTCTAGCTTCAATAACTGCGTGTGTAGGTCATAAAAAAATGCTGGGTTGTCAATGTTTTGAGCGTACACACAAACAAAAGCCACACGGTAGCCCATTATTTGCCCCGACACCATCGTATAACAACCCTCCTCATCGTTACGAACAATTTCCATCTGAAAGGGTAAGCGCTTATGGAGTAATACTGCAGTCCACCTAGCATATGTACTATAATTTGTGAAATAATGATGGGGGCCCCAGGAGGATGCAAAGCAAGTGGAAGTATGTTTTGGCAGGTGCGTTTCTTGCAAAAAGGAGACATCTACTTGATGTCGCTGTAGATACTGTAGGACTTGCTTCCCTTTTCTGACGTTATTAAGTCCCCGCACGTTCAAAGTGATTAATGTAAGGTGCAAAAATGTGGAAAGCCTCCCCCGATAGTCATAAGAACAGCTCAAACCTGATTGTGTATGTGTGTGACAACAATTACTAAGCTCGTCATGGTGAACATTTAACTCTGTGCGCAATAGAACCCCCATGGAACAAATCACCCTACCCCACTCCCCCCACCCATCCCTACCCAAACCCAAGCAGGGAAAATCCCCATTAACAGGTCTGTAGAATGTAGCATGGGAACGTAATGTGTAGCAATGAGGATACAATTTCACGTACATTCCAACCGAATAAAAGATTTTAGGTGATACAACACTAGGGGCGAGGCAACGCCACGTCGCAAGCCCAATTTTTTAGAATCATAAACATTAACAATATATGTCTTAGCCCTGACTGCAATAAAGTATGGAAAATAAAGCATAGTTCTTGGGTGCAGGATACAGCGTTTTTGATCATTCCGATGAAAAAAGTTCTCCACTAGCCACTAATCCACTGTGCGAAGGAGAGCCTCAGG
Source organism: Calotriton arnoldi (assembly GCA_963921515.1). Taxonomy (NCBI): domain Eukaryota; kingdom Metazoa; phylum Chordata; class Amphibia; order Caudata; family Salamandridae; genus Calotriton; species Calotriton arnoldi. The sequence goes on from CAWUFW010001189.1 coordinate 1,772,611, forward strand.
TTTGGTCTTTGGCCTTTCCACTGGAGCTTGCTTTATAGTCTTGGCAAAATGCTTGGACCGCCGCAGGGGTATAGAAGATTCTGGACCTGCCGTCCACGTCCACCCGGAGACGTGCCGGGTATATCATGCGATACTGCAGGCCCAGATTACGTAGCGTGGCCTTCTTCTCCGTATACTTTCTTCTCGCCTCCTGGACCATAGCTGTGAAGTCAGGGAACAGCGTCAGAGTGGAGCACTGCCAGGTCATTACTCCATTTTCCCTGGCCAGTCTGAGCGCCGTATCCCTATCATGGAAGTTCAGCAGCGGGCGATTATAGGCCTGGGAGGACATCCCGGATTGGGCCTGGGGCTGAGGGAACGATGCGCCCGCTCTACTAAGAAGGTAGGAGTGAAAGCGTCTTTACCGAAAAGATCAGTAAGTAGTTTCGCAACACATAAGTCCATTCGCCCCACATTGGTGGACTCCGGGACCCCTAGATTGCGAATGTTATTTCGCCTACTGCGCGCTTCCAAGTCCTCGCTCTTCAAGGCCACAGACTTTAGTATTTTCTCCATCCAATCTATTCTTTTCATGGACCGCACCGTGCCATCCTCCAAATCTGATACCCTACCCTCAACATTGTCCACTCTCCGTTCATGAGTATCCAACTTGGCCCCCATTGTGTCTAGACGCATTTTCAAGGGAATCAAAACACCTAACTAATGCTCTAAAGCCTGCTCTGAGTTCTTGCATCTGCGCCTCGAAAACCCTGGGGGGCAGGGAGTAATCAAAGTGGCACCCTCCACTCCCCCCCTCCGCCATTTTCACAGCAGACTCCACTGGCGCAGTATCAGAGCGGCCAAATTGTAGTAGGCGCTGCTTCGGGTCTTTACGTCCCATATCAGATCATGCACCCGAACAGAGCTCCCATATAACCAGACAGGAGGTAGAGGGCTGCTTCACCAAGCAGCCATGATGGGGTAGTAATTCAGCAAGTTAGCACCACCAGAAGTAAGTAAGGAAACTAGACACAGCAGGCGATGTGCTATCACGTAGGCCTTCAGGCACCCAAAGACCGGCAGGCAGAGGAACCAACAGGTTGCAGTTCAACAAAAAAAGGGGGCCACTCCCCGGATCCCCCGCTGTCGATCCCCACACTAGGCACAGTGTACCTCAGCCACCGGGGGGGACAGGCACAGCCAGCCGGGACCCACCACTCACCAGATGACTCAGATCGGATAACATTCGGCCCACCGCAGCTTCGCCTTTCTACTGGTCATTGCACGGGGCAATATTACAATGAAGGGTCCAAGCGCAAGTTCTTAAGCCCCTTACCGCTTTTTCCGCCAGGACTCTTCCTTCAATGTAAGGCCCCTAGGCTCGCCCGCAGCATTAGTCTCCACAGGGCCTCTGGGGCCGGATAGGCCTACTCCACTGTACGGCACCTCTGGAAGAAGGGTGGGCCCATCGGAGGCTGCCCCCCATTCCGCAAACAGGCCCGACGACCCTGAAGTCGCGGTAGTCCCCAGGTCCTCCAGACGCGCCGCAGCCCCCGCAGTAACAGCCGAAGCACCCACGGGGGCAGCTCAAAATCCAGTCTGCTCCCAAGCCTGCAATGCTCAGGCCTCACAGGCCGCAGCAGGCGTGCGCTCTTGGCCACTTCGCTTTCCACTCAAGTGTAGGTTGGGATCTCCACTTGTAGCAGCATGCAGATCTCAGGTCATATTACCCAGGATATGTGCAGTATGGGCCAGGATGTCAGGCTAAACGGTGGAGCTTCAGTGCTGCACGACCATCTTGGCCGGTAGCCTGGCCACGCCCCGCAAACCTCAAATTTAGCTGAAAAAAATCAAATTTTTCTCAAATATCTGTGTGGGAAAGTTCTGGAATCTGCATGGATCCACAAATTTCCTACCACCCAGTGTTTCCCCAGTTCTCCAGATAAAAATGGTACCTCACTCGCGTGGGTGGGTCAAGTACCTGTGACAGGCAAGGGCCCAAAACGTATTGAAGAGACATCAAAATGACCTATCACTAAACAACCTGGTTTTGCAAGGGGGTCACCTGGGTTTTTGGCCCCGGGCTCGGCAGGCATTTTGGGAAACTACCAAACCTACACATTTCTAAAAACTAGACACCCGGGGGAGTCCAGCGAGGTATGGCTTGCGTGGATCCCCCAACGTTTTCCTACCCAGAATCCCCTGCAAAAAACACATTTTCCACATATTTTTGTGTGGAATCACCGCGCCGGCACAAATGTCCTACCCCACAGTGTTCCCTTCAGTCTCCCGAGTAAAATGATACCTCACTTGTGTGGGTGGGGCAAGGGCCTGTGACTTGGAAGAGCCAAAAACATGGGGATTAATGGTATAGCACCGATAATTCTAAGCGCTACATTTTTTTTAAAATACGTTTTTAGCCAATTCTGCATTGGACACCCACACAAGTGAGGTATCATTTTACTCAGGAGACTGAGGGGAACGCATCCTGGATTCCCCTGGGTGTCTAGTTTTCAAAAATGTATAGGTTTGCTAGGTTTCCCTAGGCGCCGGCAGAGCTTGGGTTCAAAATCTACAGCTAGGCACTTTGCAAAAAAAGGGTCAGTTTTCACTGTGAAAATGTGGTGTGTACACGTTGCGTTTTGGGCCATTTCCTGCTGCGGGCACTAGGCCTACCCACACAAGTGAGGTACCATTTTTCTCGGAAGACTTTGGGGAATGCGGGGTGGGTGGACTTTGTGGATCCACGCAGATTCCAGAACTTTCCACCACAGAAATGTGAGGACAATGTGTTTTTTTACAAATTTTGAGGTTCGCAAGGGATTCTGGGTAACAGAACCTGATGAGAGCCAGGCAAGTCACCCCATCCTGGATTCCCCTGGGTGTCTAGTTTTCAAAAATGTATAGGTTTGCTAGGTGTGCCGGCAGAGCTAGGGTTCAAAATCTACAGCTAGGCACTTTGCAAAAAAAGGGTCCGTTTTCACGGTGAAAATGTGGTGTGTCCACGTTGCATTTTGGGCCGTTTCCTGTCGTGGGCACAAGGCCTACCCACACAAGTGAGGTACCATTTTTCTCAGAAGACTTTGGGGAATGCGGGGTAGGTGGAATTTTGTTGATCCACACAGATTCCAGAACTTTTCACCACAGAAATGTGAGGAAAATCTGTTTTTTTTACAAAGTTTGAGGTTTGCAAGGGATTCTGTGTAACAGAACCTGGTGAGAGCCAGACAAGCCACCCCATCCTGTATTCCCCTGGGTGCCTAGTTTTCAAAAATGGATAGGTTTGCTAGGTTTCCCTAGGTGCCGGCAGAGCTAGGGATCAAAACGTACAGCTAGGCACTTTGCAACAAAAGGGTCAGTTTTCACTGTGAAAATGTGGTTTGTCTGCATTGCGTTTTGGGCCGTTTCCTGTCGTGGGCACTAGGCCTACCCACACAAGTGAGCTACCATTTTTCTCTGAAGACTTTGGGAAATGCGGGGTGGGTGGAATTTTGTGGATCCACGTAGATTCCGGAACTTTCCACCACGGAAATGTGAGGAAAATGTGGTTTTGTTTTATAAAGTTTGAGGTTTGCAAGGGATTCTGGGTAACAGAACCTGGTGAGAGCCAGACAAGTCACCCCATCCTGGATTCCCTTGTGTGTCTAGTTTTCAAAAATGTATAGGTTTGCTAGGTTTCCCTAGGTTCCGGCAGAGCTAGGGTTCAAAATTTACAGCTAGGCACTTTGCAAAAAAAGGGACAGTTTTCATTGTGAAAATGTTGTGTCAACGTTGCATTTTGGGCCGTTTCCTGTCCACTAGGCCTACCCACACAAGTGAGGAACCATTTTTCTCATAAGACTTTGGGGAATGCAGGGTGGGCAGAATTTGGTGGATCCACACAGATTCCAGAACTTTCCACCACAGAAATGTGAGGAAAATGTGTTTTTTTTTACAACGTTTAAGGTTTGCAAGGGATTTTGGGTAACAGAACCTGGTGAGAGCCAGACAAGTCACTCCATCCTATATTCTCCTGGGTGTCTAGTTTTCAAAAATGTATAAGTTTTCTAGGTTTCCCTAGGTGCCGGCAGAGCTAGGGTTCAAAATCTACAGCTAGGCACTTTGCGAAAAAAGGGTCAGTTTTCACTGTGAAAATGTGGTGTGTCCACATTGCGTTTTGGGCCGTTTCCTGTCGTGGGCAGTAGGCCTACCCACACAAGTGAGATACCATTTTTCTTGGAAGACTTTGAGGAATGAGGGGTGGGTGTAATTTTGTGGATCCACGCAGATTCCAGAACTTTCCACCACAGAAATGTGAGGAAAATGTGTTTTTTTTTTTACAAAGTTTGAGGTTTGCAATGGATTCTGGATAACAGAACCTGGTGAGAGCCAAACAAGTCAACCCATCCTGGATTCCCCTTGGCCTCTAGTTTTCAAAAATGTATAGGTTTGCTAGGTTTTCCTAGGCGCCGGCAGAGCTTGGGTTCAAAATCTACAGCTAGGCACTTTGCAAAAAAAGGGTCAGTTTTCACTGTGAAAATGTGGTGTGTCCACGTAGCGTTTTGGGCCATTTCCTGCTGCGGGCACTAGGCCTACCCACACAAGTGAGGTACCATTTTTCTCGGAAGACTTTGGGGAATGCGGGGTGCGTGGATTTTGTGGATCCACGCAGATTCCAGAACTTTCCACCACAGAAATGTGAGGACAATGTGTTTTTTTTTAATAAAGTTTGAGGTTCGCAAGGGATTCTGGGTAACAGAACCTGGTGAGAGCCAGGCAAGTCACCCCATCCTGGATTTCCCTGGGTGTCTAGTTTTCAAAAATTTATAGGTTTTCTAGGTGTGCCGGCAGAGCTAGGGTTCAAAATCTACAGCTAGGCACTTTGCAAAAAAAGGGTCCGTTTTCACTGTGAAAATGTGGTGTGTCCACATTGCATTTTGGGCCGTTTCCTGTCGCGGGCACAAGGCCTACCCACACAAGTGAGGTACCATTTTTCTCAGAAGACTTTGGGGAATGCGGGGTAGGTGGAATTTTGTGGATCCACACAGATTCCAGAACTTTCCACCACAGAAATGTGAGGAAAATGTGTTTTTTTTTACAAAGTTTGAGGTTTGCAAGGGATTCTGGGTAACAGAACCTGGTGAGAGCCAGACAAGTCACCCCATCCTGTATTCCCCTGGGTGCCTTGTTTTCAAAAATGGATAGGTTTGCTAGGTTTCCCTAGGTGCCGGCAGAGCTAGGGTTCAAAACCTACAGCTAGGCACTTTGCAACAAAAGGGTCAGTTTTCACTGTGAAAATGTGGTTTGTCTGCATTGCGTTTTGGGCCGTTTCCTGTCGCGGGCACTAGGCCTACCCACACAAGTGAGGTACCATTTTTCTCTGAAGACTTTGGGAAATGCGGGGTGGGTGGAATTTCGTGGATCCACGTAGATTCCGGAACTTCCCACCACAGAAATGTGAGGAAAATGTTGTTTTGTTTTACAAAGTTTGAGGTTTGCAAGGGATTCTTGGTAACAGAACCTGGTGAGAGCCAGACAAGTCACCCCATTCTGGATTGCCCTGGGTGTCTAGTTTTCAAAAATGTATAGGTTTGCTAGGTTTCCCTAGGTTCCGGCAGAGCTAGGGTTCAAAATTTACAGCTAGGCACTTTGCAAAAAAAGGGACAGTTTTCATTGTGAAAATGTGGGGTGTCAACGTTGCGTTTTGGGCAGTTTCCTGTCCACTAGGCCTACCCACACAAGTGAGGTACCATTTTTCTCATAAGACTTTGGGGAATGCGGGGTGGGCAGAATTTTGTGGATCCACACAGATTCCAGAACTTTCCACCACAGAAATGTGAGGAAAATGTGTTTTTTTTTACAAAGTTTGAGGTTTGCAAGGGATTTTGGGTAACAGAACCTGGTGAGAGCCAGACAAGTCACCCCATCCTATATTCCCCTGGGTGTCTAGTTTTCAAAAATGTGTAAGTTTTCTAGGTTTCCCTAGGTGCCGGCAGAGCTAGGGTTCAAAATCTACAGCTAGGCACTTTGCGAAAAAAGGGTCAGTTTTCACTGTGAAAATGTGGTGTGTCCACATTGTGTTTTGGCCCGTTTCCTGACGTGGGCACTAGGCCTACCCACACAAGTGAGATACCATTTTTCTCGGAAGACTTTGGGGAATGCGGGGTGGGTGTAATATTGTGTATCCACACAGATTCCAGAACTTTCCACCACAGAAATGTGAGGAAAATGTGTTTTTTTTTTACAAAGTTTGAGGTTTGCAATGGATTCTGGGTAACAGAACCTGGTGAGAGCCAGACAAGTCAACCCATCCTGGATTCCTCTTGGCCTCTAGTTTTCAAAAATGTATAGGTTTGCTAGGTTTTCCTAGGCGCCGACAGAGCTTGGGTTCAAAATCTACAGCTAGGCACTTTGCAAAAAAAGGGTCAGTTTTCACTGTGAAAATGTGGTGTGTCCACGTAGCGTTTTGGGCCATTTCCTGCTGCGGGCACAAGGCCTACCCACACAAGTGAGGTACCATTTTTCTCGGAAGACTTTGGGGAATGCGGGGTGGGTGGATTTTGTGGATCCACGCAGATTCCAGAACTTTCCACCTCAGAAATGGGAGGACAATGTGGTTTTTTTTACAAAGTTTGAGGTTCGCAAGGGATTCTGGGTAACAGAACCTGGTGAGAGCCAGGCAAGTCACCCCATCCTGGATTTCCTGGGTGTCTAGTTTTCAAAAATGTATAGGTTTGCTAGGTGTGCCGGCAGAGCTAGGGTTCAAAATCTACAGCTAGGCACTTTGCAAAAAAAGGGTCCGTTTTCACTGTGAAAATGTGGTGTGTCCACGTTGCATTTTGGGCCGTTTCCTGTCGCGGGCACAAGGCCTACCCACACAAGTGAGGTACCATTTTTCTCAGAAGACTTTGGGGAATGCGGGGTAGGTGGAATTTTGGGGATCCACACAGATTCCAGAACTTTCCACCACAGAAATGTGAGGAAAATGTGTTTTTTTACAAAGTTTGAGGTTTGCAAGGGATTCTGGGTAACAGAACCTGGTGAGAGCCAGACAAGTCACCCCATCCTGTATTCCCCTGGGTGTCTAGCTTTCAAAAATAGATAGGTTTGCTAGGTTTCCCTAGGTGCCGGCAGAGCTAGGGTTCAAAACCTACAGCTAGGCACTTTGCAAAAAAAGTGGTCAGTTTTCACTGTGAAAATGTGGTTTGTCTGCATTGCGTTTTGGGCCGTTTCCTGTCGCAGGCACTAGGCCTACCCACACAAGTGAGGTACCATTTTTCTCGGAAGACTTTGGGAAATGCGGGGTGGGTGGAATTTCGTGGATCCACGTAGATTCCGGAACTTTCCACCACTGAAATGTGAGGAAAATGTGTTTTTTTTTTATAAAGTTTGAGGTTTGCAAGGGATTCTGGGTAACAGAACCTGGTGAGAGCCAGAAAAGTCACCCCATCCTGGATTCCCCTGGGTGTCTAGTTTTAAAAAAATGTATAGGTTTGCTAGGTTCCGGCAGAGCTAGGGTTCAAAATTTACAGCTAGGCACTTTGCAAAAAAAGGGTCAGTTTTCATTGTGAAAATGTGGTGTGTCCACGTTGCGTTTTGGGCCATTTCCTGTCCACAAGGCCTACCCACACAAGTGAGGTACCATTTTTCTCGGAAGACTTTGGGGAATGCGGGGTGGGTGGATTTTGTGGATCCACGCAGATTCCAGAACTTTCCACCTCAGAAATGGGAGGACAATGTGGTTTTTTTTACAAAGTTTGAGGTTCGCAAGGGATTCTGGGTAACAGAACCTGGTGAGAGCCAGGCAAGTCACCCCATCCTGGATTTCCCTGGGTGTCTAGTTTTCAAAAATGTATAGGTTTGCTAGGTGTGCCGGCAGAGCTAGGGTTCAAAATCTACAGCTAGGCACTTTGCAAAAAAAGGGTCCGTTTTCACTGTGAAAATGTGGTGTGTCCACGTTGCATTTTGGGCCGTTTCCTGTCGCGGGCACAAGGCCTACCCACACAAGTGAGGTACCATTTTTCTCAGAAGACTTTGGGGAATGCGGGGTAGGTGGAATTTTGGGGATCCACACAGATTCCAGAACTTTCCACCACAGAAATGTGAGGAAAATGTGTTTTTTTTACAAAGTTTGAGGTTTGCAAGGGATTCTGGGTAACAGAACCTGGTGAGAGCCAGACAAGTCACCCCATCCTGTATTCCCCTGGGTGTCTAGCTTTCAAAAATAGATAGGTTTGCTAGGTTTCCCTAGGTGCCGGCAGAGCTAGGGTTCAAAACCTACAGCTAGGCACTTTGCAAAAAAAGTGGTCAGTTTTCACTGTGAAAATGTGGTTTGTCTGCATTGCGTTTTGGGCCGTTTCCTGTCGCAGGCACTAGGCCTACCCACACAAGTGAGGTACCATTTTTCTCGGAAGACTTTGGGAAATGCGGGGTGGGTGGAATTTCGTGGATCCACGTAGATTCCGGAACTTTCCACCACTGAAATGTGAGGAAAATGTGTTTTTTTTTATAAAGTTTGAGGTTTGCAAGGGATTCTGGGTAACAGAACCTGGTGAGAGCCAGAAAAGTCACCCCATCCTGGATTCCCTGGGTGTCTAGTTTTAAAAAAATGTATAGGTTTGCTAGGTTCCGGCAGAGCTAGGGTTCAAAATTTACAGCTAGGCACTTTGCAAAAAAGGGTCAGTTTTCATTGTGAAAATGTGGTGTGTCCACGTTGCGTTTTGGGCCATTTCCTGTCCACTAGGCCTACCCACACAAGTGAGGTACCATTTTTCTCATAAGTGTTTGGGGAATGCGGGGTGGGCAGAATTTTGTGGATCCACGCAGATTCCAGAACTTTCCACCACAGAAATGTGAGGAAAATGTGTTTTTTTTTACAAAGTTTGAGGCTTGCAAGGGATTTTGGGTAACAGAACCTGGTGAGAGCCAGACAAGTCACCCCATCCTGAATTCCCCTTGGCGTCTAGTTTTCAAAAATGTATAGGTTGTCTAGGTTTCTCTATGTGCCGGCAGAGCTAAGGTTCAAAATCTACAGCTAGGCACTTTGCAAAAAAAGGGTCGGTTTTCACTGTGAAAATGTGGTGTGTCCACATTGCGATTTGAGCCGTTTCCTGTCGCGGTCCCTAGGCCTACCCACACAAGTGAGGTACCATTTTTATCGGGAGACTTAGAGTAACAGAGATTTGTAGAGCAACTGTTATTACCTATTGACTTTCGATGCATTTCTGCCTTCCAAATGAAAGACAATGTGTAAAAAAGAAGTCACTTTGAAAAATGTCCTATAATTCTCATGCTAGTATGGGTACTCACAATTTTGGAAATGTGCAAATAGCTACTGTTTCTAAACTCTAAATTTTGTTCCAATTTCAGAAATACATAGGTGTCTTTCATCCTGATTTTTCACTGTATATATTTTCCCAAATGAATTGTCATATACCCGGTACATAATAAAAAACCATTGCAAGATGCTGCTCAGTTACTGGCTCTGGGTTCGTCGGGTTCCTGGTGAACCTACAAGTCCTATATATTCCCATAACCAGAAATGTCCGGCGGATGTAACGGTATATTGCTTTTAAACATCTACCATAATTAGAAGAAGTTACAGTTGAAAACGTTGGCACAAATGGCTGTTTTTTTCAACTCATTTTAAATTTTTCCTATTTTCAACTGTTAGTTTCTATAAAGAAACCTTGAAGGATCTACACAAATGACCCCTTGCTGAATTCAGAATTCTGTCTACTTTTCTAACATGTATAGTTTTCCATGATCCATTATTGCTTTCATACCCATTTCTACCATTAACTGGAAGAAGGTTGAAAGCACAAAAAAAGCAAAAATAGGCAAAAATAGGCTATGTCCCAGTAAAATGCCAAAACTGTGTAAAAAATGTTGGTTTTCTGACAAAAGTCTGCCAGTCCCAGAAAGCTGGAAAAATGGTGATTTCAGCCCCACAAACCCTTTGTTGATACCATTTGCAGGGAAAAAACCAGACACTTTCATTTGCAGCACTTTTTTCCCATTTAAAAAAAAAAATATTTAGCTGTATGTTGGCTAATTTCTGAGTCCCCTCCATGGGAATCCACAAACCCTGGGTACCTTTAGAATCCCCGTGATGTCGGAAGAAAAGGACGCAAATTTGGTGTAAATACCTTATGTTGTCAAAAAGTTACAGGGGCCTAAGCGCGAGCTACCCCAAATAGCCAAAAAAAGGCTTAGCAGCGAAGGGGTTAAAAATACCCCATTTATTCAAAATTTCTCTTAGTGATATTATCACCTCTAGTACTTTCTTTGATGATTGGGACTTTGAAACTGTAAATACTATGCTGTCTGATTTAGAACAATCTGCTGTAGTTTCAAATAATGAATTGTATGATGGTACATCTAATTTTGACACCATGTTTTGTTACCAAAACAATGGTCACCATTTTTTGCTCAAAGCAAGTATCCCACGTAATGTTTTCACAACACCGCCGAAAGGTAGTTCAACAACATTTGCACAGATGTTTGCTTATTTTTCTGGGTTTAACACTTCAGGCCCAGCCTCTTATTACTTTAGGCTTGCACCTACACCTGCAAAGAAAAATATGCTCACTAACACCAAGCTGATATACTCTGCTTCCTTTATTTCCCAACTGTCTTGACAGTGTTTCGACTTTTGGAGGGACACTATAGACACAAAATATGTCTGGGGGATTAAAGATGGACAAGTTCAGGGAACTGAGGCCTTATTTAGAGCATGCCTCATACCATATCAAATTATTTTCCTGAATGAGACAGTGCAACAGACTTCCTGTCTTGGTCTTGCCAAGATCAAGGATTCAAACACACCTTGGATTCCCTCACTCACACACTTTGAGGGTTGGCAAAATTACACACAACACAGTGAGGCTATATTGGATGCATGCTACACAATTGCTCTTACAATTCATCAGACCCCAATTGGAAGGGATGGTTGGTTTGGCCTATTGACACATATAGGTGTCAGTCAAGATTCAGGGGAACAACCCAAGGGTTTAGTATCCATAGGCCTGGTCTATGCTATGTACAATTAGAACACTCGGGTGGTGACATCTTACAGTGTTGGGAAGTTATGCCTAGAGTGGCTAAAGACCTCAACACTGCCCCAAGTGAAACAACACTTGTCCCTTCTCTCAGATGACATGCATCTTAGGGATTTTTTGTTAGGTCCCCAGAAGCCACGCCGAAAGTGTTTCCTATATGCTATTTACAACGAGCTATGGAAAATCTCTCATTAGTAGGCTGCTGAGAGGTTGCATGAGATTGATTGGGTTAACCTAGAAAAGGCTTTGGTTGTGGTCGACAATGGCATGACCACATTGACAGTTGAGAACAAAAAGGACCCCCTGCTAATCTTCAAAGCTCGCAAGGCAGGGCAAGTATATTGTACAAAAAGAGCTTAAGCAGCCTATATTTACTAGTAAGTATAATAGTGTACAATGAGCCAAGCAAAAACTATAGAATCTTTATCATTACTATTCTACCACAAATTAGCCACATTTTAAGCCTTTATATTGTTCTGTACTTTATTGTTCGTGATCGTAAAAAATTAACTGTTTTAACATGTTGACACGATGTAGATGTATGATGGCCTAGTTTACACATAGAATAGCCTCCATCCTCATGAGTCATCTGTGACTTGTTTTTTTGATTTGTGATTTTAAAATTGATATTTGTTTGATAATAAAAAAGTAATGATAAAGATTCTATAATGTTTGCTTAGCTTATTGTATACTATGATACGCATTAGTAAATAAAGGCTGCCTAAGGACTTTTTGTACAATATGACCACACTGACATCCATAATTTATTCACTGGGCAACATTGTATCTTCTGCAATAGATATAATGGAACAGGATTTGTCTATTCTACAACATGGGCAATCGCAATTGCGGTCCATTATACTGCTAAGCTAGATGCTGCAATCATTGTGTTCTGGCCCCGTGCCCTGGTGTTACATCAACAGTGCAACTCTGTTTTCTGCATAGAATCTAATGGAAGGACAGATGGTTATGGCATGTAGGGATGCGTAATATGCTATGTTGCACATTGAAAAATTGGACCAATTACCTTTTACCATGGCTGAATCACCTTCCACAGAATGGTTAATCCATTGCTATATTACACTGCCATTCACGACTTTCCAATTTCAATACTGTCTCCAGTATCATCATGTAGACAGGTACGAAGCGCTGGGAGAGGGATACATACATGAGTACTGGGAATTAACGTACAGATTTAGAAGCATGAATGGGGACACTGACGTTATTTCAGTGGTTCAAACTGTGAGAGTGCTTAAAGTGGGTCCTTAGTTTCCAAGGACATTTTGCTTTACGGAGCTTGTAATGCTTCAGTTGCAAACCTGTCCTTTCACTTGAAGGGTTCCCCAGCTGCCTTGATTCATCCGGTGTTCGAGCTACTCTCGAATGGGAGCTATTTGATGCTGAATGATCAAGGCTGTTGTGGGATGGTACAGGGCTTTGCATATCTGGTCACAGTAAGTTCCAGGGTTACTTATTGTATGCAAGTATTGTTTCCACCGGCCCACACAGTTAGGGAGGCAACCCTATGGCCTTCATTGAGTGTAACCTTCATGCGGATTGATTCTCTGAGCATACTGAAAGCCATGCTTTTTTAAAAGGATGTGGCGTTAACCTCAGCCCGAGAGACGTTTGCTCTCCAGGTTGCAAGGTCTTCATCTGAGATACAGGCACTAGTCCGTACAAATTTCCTGCTCCATTTTGGGGAAATGGTTCATTGTATCCTTAATATGTCTGATACGAGGTGGATCGTGCACCTATTTAAACGCATAGGTTCTGGGCTAGTGAGCATCTTTCAGACAATCTTCGGAGTTATTCCAGCATTTATACAATACATATTGGACTGGAACCAAGCATCCTAGGACCGGTTTCGGGGTTTCACCCCTCATCAGCCAGGTTAGCTTGACTCCAGTGACATGGAGAGCACGGGACCCACGTCTGGGCATACCCGTCCCACTCGGGGTGACAAATGCACAGGGTCAAGACTGATTTGCATATGGCTGGGGCTGAACTGAGGTGGTGAAGTGAGCTAAAGAACGATGATGGATTCAACTCAGATCTGTGACTGGGGGTGAGTGTCTGAAAAGTTTCAGCGCATCCGTCCATCATCTCCTTGCGTTTGCTTTGTTCGCCCTAAGTTGGCTGGGTATGCCCAGACGTGGGTCTCTTGCTCACTTTGCCATTGATTCTAGCCATCCTGGCTGAAGAGGGGTGTTACCCCGAAACCGGTCCGAGGATGCTTGTTTCCGGTTCAGGGAAGACCTGGTTTGGCAGTTCGGGCTGGACTGTTCCCATGAGGCACAGGGTCAAGACTGATTTGCATATGGCTGGGTTCAAACTGGAATGGGATGAGGAGAAAAAAAGGATAGATTTAGGCCCAGATTTCTGTACTGGGGTGAATGTATGACATTGTAGGACATTATAGGAAATACGATCAGTGCAAATAACGTGCTCACTGGCAGTGTCTAACTGACATTAACATTTAAGTACTGCTTAATGTATATGTCCACTGATTCCCCAAAAATTCATGTAAGGGTGTGATTTTAAAGTAATCATCATTACACCTTATTTGAATTGCACTTCAAGTCTTTCTTTGCTCTTCATGCAACCTGTACATTATAAGAACAGCAATTGCCAACTCTGAATTTACATATGATTAAGACCCAATGGGGTCTAAACGTGTCATGTTCAGATGCTCTGAAACTGAAATAAAAACAATTGTTACCTGTCATGGATGTTGGGCTTGTTTTTAAACTGCTGGATGCAGGAATGAGAGTTTTCTATGTAACATAAAGAGGTGATATTGGCTGACAAGCCCCGACCGAAAAGACTGGGAGTCCTTTAAATTCACAAGTTGATGAATACAAACACATATATATATATATTCACTGAAAAAACCACAGGTTTCAGGGACGTTATAGTTAGTTGGGCATTTCACTCGTACAAAACCAGAGAAATTCAGCCGTTATAGTTAGTTGAGCTAACTATAACTCGCGCCCCCGCAATGCACTGCTGATGACATCACATATTACATCACTCATGACATGGTCAGTGACATCACTGATGACATCTCAAATGACATCACTGATGACATCATCCAGTAACTGTTTGTTTCTGTAAAGTTTAAATATGTTTTATATATATTTAGCCAAGGTGTATTGAAGAATGAGTGGGTGTATGACTGTCTAAATGGATGATTTAGTAGGTGTGTAACTGACTGTATAAGTGAGTGATTAAACGTGTCTTACTGAATGCATGGGTTAGTGACTAATCTGTGTGAATGTCTGTATCAGTCTGTCTGTTGGTGTCTAAGCGGCTGCATGGGTTGGTGAGTAGCTACATGAGTGTCTATATGGGTTATTGATTGGTTGTCTGAGTATCTGTAGGGATGCCTGAGTGTCTGTGTGGGTGTGTGGGGTGTGTGTGACTCCCTGCATGGATGTGTGAGTGGGTGATTCACTGGGTGTATGGGTTCAAGAGTGCGTCTGTGAGGGGCTGTATGGGTGGGTGAGTGTGTGTATGGCTGTGTTGGTGAATGAATGGATATCTCAGTGGTACATGTGTGAGTAAGTACATATGTGAAAGGCAGTATATGTGAGTTTTGGAGTATGTAAATGACTATATGTGAGAGTGAGTGATTATGAGAGTGGCTGTGTGGATGAGTGTGTGCTTCGGTCAGTGATTGTATAAGAAAGTAAGTATGTGTTAGTATCTGTATGAATAAGTGAGGTGGTGTGTGTATAACTGTATAGGTGAGTAAATGGGAGTATGATTGATTCTTTGCATGACTGACTAGCTGTGTGAGTAACTCTATGGGTGAGTGGCGGTGTATGGGTGTCTGTATGGCTGTATGAGTGCATATGATAGTGGCTGTATTGATGAGTGAGTGCATGTATGAGTGACTGTATGGGTGAGTGAATAGATGTGTGTGTAGACCTAGGAATCAGTAATTGAGTATGTAGTAATTGGTATTGGTGTGTCTATGGTTTCGAGAATGGCAGTCTGTATTATAGAGTAGGTGTATCAAAGGTTATATTAGGGTGTGAGGAGGTGCATCAGATTATCACATGGATGATGTCATCAGTGATGTAATCAGTGATGTAATCAGTGATGTCATCAGTGATGTCACTGACCATGTCATGAGTGATGTAATATGTGATGTCATCAGCAGTGCATTGCGGGGCACACGTTATAGTTAGCTCAACTAACTATAACGGCCGAATTTCTCTGGTTTTGTATGAGTGAAATGTCCAACTAACTATAACGTCCCTGAAACCTGTCGTTTTTTCAGTGAATTTTCACGGTTTTTTAAATGCTAATTTCTAACTATATCGTCCCTGAAACCTATGGTTTTTCCAGTGAATTTCAAAGGTTTTTTAAATGAAAATTTCTAACTATAACGTTCCTGAAACCTATGGTTTTTTCAGTGAATTTCAAAGGTTTTTAAATGCTAATTTCTAACTATAACATCCCTGAAACCAATGTTTTTTTCAGTGAATTGCAAAGGTTTTTTAAATGTTAATTTCTAACTGTGCCTACATAGATAGGACATGTACAGAAAGAGGAAGAAAGGCGCAGAAAGAAGCAAGAGAAGTGCAGAAAGAAGGAACAGAGATGCAGAAAGGGGGAAGTGGGGTGGAGGAGGAGGCACGAGGGATACAGAAAGAAACAAGATAGGTGCAGAAAGAAACAAAAGAAGTGCAGAAAGAAGGAACAGAGGTGCAGAAAGAGGCAAGAGGGGTGCAGAAAGAGGGAAGAGGGGTGTGAAAGAGGCATGAGGGATGTAGAAAGAAGCAATAGGGGTGCAGAAAGAAGCAAGAGAGTTGCAGAAAGAAACAAAAGAAGTGCTGAAAGAAGGAACAGAGGTGCAGAAAGAGGCAAGATTAGTGCAGAAAGAAGCAACAGAAGTGCAGAAAGAGGCAAGAGGGGTGCAAAAAGAGGGAAGAGGGGTGCAGAAAGAGGCACAAGCAGTGGAGAAAGAAGCAAGAGATGTGCAAAAAGAAACAAAAGAAGTGCAGAAAGAAGGAACAGAGGTGCAGAAAGAGGCAACAGGGGTGAAGAAAGAGGGAACAGAGCTGCAGAAAGAGGCAACAGGAGTGCAAAAAGAGGGAAGAGGGGTGCGGAAAGAGGCACAAGGGGTGCAGAAAGAAGCAAGAGAGGTACACAAAGAAACAAAAGAAGTGCAGAAAGAAGCAACAGAGGTGCAGAAAGAGACAAGAGGGGAGCAGAAAGAGGGAAGGGGGTGCAGAAATCGGCACAAGGGTTGCAGAAAGAAGGGACAGAGGTGCAGAAAGAAGCACGAGTGCTGCAGAAAGAAGCAAGAGAGGTGCAGAAAGAAGCAAGAGTAGTGCAGAAAGAAGCAACAGAAGTGTAGAAAGAGGCAAGAGGGGTGCAAAAAGAGGGAAGAGGGGTGCAGAAAGAGGCACGAGGGGTGCAGAAAGAAGCAAGAGATGTGCAAAAAGAAATAAAAGAAGTGCAAAAAGAAGGAACAGAGGTGCAGAAAGAGGCAACAGGGGTGAAGAAAGAGGGAACAGAGGTGGAGAAAGAGGCAAGAGGTGTGCAAAAAGAGGGAAGAGGGGTGCAGAAAGAGGCACATGGGGTGCAGAAAGAAGCAAGAGAGGTGCACAAAGAAACAAAAGAAGTGCAGAAAGAAGGAACTGAGGTGCAGAAAGAGGCAAGAGGGGTGCAGAAAGAGGGCACAGAGGTGCAGAAAGAGGTAAGAGGAGTGCAAAAAGAGGGAAGAGGGGTGCAGAAAGAGGCACAAGGGGTGCAGAAAGAAGCAAGAGAGGTGCACAAAGAAACAAAAGAAGTGCAGAAAGAAGCAACAGAGGTGCTGAAAGAGACAAGAGGGGAGCAGAAATAGGGAAGAGGGGTGCAGAAATAGGCACAAGGGTTCCAGAAAGAAGGGACAGAGGTGCAGAAAGAAGCTCGAGTGCTTCAGAAAGAAGCAAGAGAGGTGCAGAAAGAAGCAAGAGTAGTGCAGAAAGAAGCAACAGAAGTGCAGAAAGAGGCAAGAGGGGTGCAAAAAGAGGGAAGAGGGGTGCAGAAAGAGGCACAAGCGGTGCAGAAAGAAGCAAGAGATGTGCAAAAAGAAACAAAAGAAGTGCAGAAAGAAGGAACAGAGGTGCACAAAGATGCAACAGGGGGTGAAGAAAGAGGGAACAGAGGTGCAGAAAGAGGCTCAAGGGGTGCAGAAAGAAGCAAGAGAGGTACACAAAGAAACAAAAGAAGTGCAGAAAGAAGCAACAGAGGTGCAGAAAGAGACAAGAGGGGAGCAGAAAGAGGGAAGAGGGGTGCAGAAATAGGCACAAGGGTTGCAGAAAGAAGGGACAGAGGTGCAGAAAGAAGCACGAGTGCTGCAGAAAGAAGCAAGAGAGATGCAGAAAGAAGCAAGAGTAGTGCAGAAAGAAGCAACAGAAGTGCAGAAAGAGGCAAGAGGGGTGCAAAAAGAGGGAAGAGGGGTGCAGAAAGAGGCACGAGCGGTGCAGAAAGAAGCAAGAGATGTGCAAAAAGAAACAAAAGAAGTGCAAAAAGAAGGAACAGAAGTACAGAAAGAGGCAACAGGGGTGAAGAAAGAGGGAACAGAGGTGGAGAAAGAGGCAAGAGGAGTGCAAAAAGAGGGAAGAGGGGTGCAGAAAGAGGCATGAGGGGTGCAGAAAGAAGCAAGAGAGGTGCACAAAGAAACAAAAGAAGTGCAGAAAGAAGGAACTGAGGTACAGAAAGAGGCAAGAGAGGTGCAGAAAGAGGGAACAGAGGTGCAGAAAGAGGCAAAAGGGATGCAGAAAGAAGTGAGAGGTGCAGAAAGAAACAAAAAAAGTGCAGAAAGAAGGAGCACAGGTGCAGAAGGAGGCAAGAGGGGTGTGAAAGAGGCACGAGGGGTGCAGAAAGAAGGAACAGAGGTGCAGAAAGAAGCAACAGAGGTGCAGAAAGAGGGAAGAGGGGTGGAGAAATAGACAAGAGAGGTGCATAAAGAAGGAACAGAGGTGCAGAAAGAGGCAACATGGGAGAAGAAAGAGGGAAGAGGGGTGCAGAAAGAGGCAAGGGGATGCAGAAAGAAGCAAGAGAGCTGCAGAAAGAAAGAAAAGAAGTGCAGAAAGAAGGAACAGAGGTGCAGAAAGAGGCAAGAGGGGTGCAGAAAGAAACAAAAGACATGCAGAAAGAAGCAACAGAGGCACACATCCTAACCAACCACAATACCTAAAATAGACCACAGACTGTAAAACCCACTACACGACTACAATACCTGAAAATGATCAGAATGACGGAAGATGACCACAATACATCAAACTGACCACAACACCTGAAACGTACATCAATGCATGAAACCAGGGACTGTGCCTGAAACTGATAAAAGTATGCCTGAAATCAGCAGTATTACCTGAAACCAACCACAGGACATGAAACAATACCTGCCACCCATCAAGATACAGGAAATTGTCCTCAAACCTGAAATAAAGCACACTACATGAAACCCATTGATGATGGTGAATGCAATATCTGAAACTGACAGCTGTACCTGAAAAAGGCTGTTATATTTTGAAATTGGCACCGGTACCTAATACTTACCTTAGTGCCTGATCCTGGCTTCAATCCCTGAAACCCACTAGAATATCTGACCCCCAGCTACAATACCTGAAACACACCTGACTGCATCAAACTAACTACACAACATAAAACGGACCACAGTTCTTCAAATCAGCCACAATGCCTGAAACTGATCACAGTACATGAAACTAACTGCAATGCCTGAAAATGAGTACGATATCTGAAACTGACCACAGCCCTTGAAAAAAAGACAACAGAAAGAAAGCGCAGTTTCTGAATGCGACTGCAACACATCAAACTCACCAGAGTACCTGAACTCGACTACAATAGCTTAAACTGATTACAATACATAAAAGCTGACAATGGGACCTGAAACTTACTATACAGTCTATACCTGATTATAATACCCCAAAACCGACAGAAATACATGAAACTCACTAGAACGGCTGCAGCTGACCATAGTACCTTAGGCGACTACAGTACATGAAACTGACCACAATACCGGAACCAGCTATGCATGTGAAACCAACTCCACTATAAGAAATTGATTTTAAAAAAATGCAATGTTATGTTACAACAGACTACAATATCTCGAGCAATCACAATAGCTAACTAATCACAATGTCTTACTGCACCTGAAACCGACTATAATACTTGACCACGCACCCTAAAACTGAACGCACTGCCTGAAACTAACCAGATTGCCTGTTACTGACCATGCAACAAAAACCGACCACACTGCATCAACCTACCGAGGCTGATCATGAAACTGGAACTTAGCACAGTTGCCGGAACTGCCCACACTAACTGAAAGGCTCCAAAATATGTGAAATTAACCACACTACTCAAAAGCTGCCACAATTTGAAACTGACCACACTAGCTGAAAATGTCTACAGTGCCTCATACCTGCCACAAAACGTAAAGAGATATTATTACTGAAACTTGACCATGCGCCTGTAAATATGCCCTAAGCTTAACTTGACCACTTCTCCAGGAAATGACATCAGCTCGACCTGCCCAACCCCATTTCACTGAAGCTTCAGATGGTTCAATGAAGTAATAAATGTATAGGTTTTTGAATTTGGAGGAGCCTCCCGGAAATGCCAAAGTGGCTCTCACATGAATGCACTGGCTGTAAATCTTACTGTACTAATGGACACAAGGACGATGCACACAGCTGCAGACATCATTGAGTGCTATTTGTCTTTTTCTAATGTCCATTTAAAGTGGCGGGGCTTTAGATTATGACATTATTGTATTCCCAGCAGCAGCACCAGTCAATAACTAACATTATTTAGCCTTAATGAGCGGCGTGAAGGCCCGTAATGTTGTTGGCACATGAATGTTCTGCCTTCTGCCTTCTTTAACATCCCCGTCGGCACTTCCGGAAACCAGGAGGCTCAGAGCCTTTGCATTTCAAAGAATCTGATTGGCTGTCCTGCTCCCACTATCCCAATGGTTTTAATGATCAGAAATTCTGCTTGGATTCATTAAAGCTAAAAGGGCATCAGTGTCAAATAGGAGTAGAAAGGGGTAGTTGTTGCTAGTGCTACCCCTAGCTTCCTCTTTGGTAGTCCTGGTACTTCTCTACCAACCCCTGGTCCCAGAAATCATGAGAGCAGCATCAGGAAGAGAAAGTAAACAAAATTCTAAGAATTTCTTTTTAAGTTCTCTAAACCCCACCCATTGCCCCCTCTAGCCTTTTAGTTTAGGAGGAGTCAGTAGTTGTCGAGGGGTCAGGCTGTGATAAGTGGGCAAACTTGTGGTATCACTAGGGTCAAAGTGGACTTGAAGTCACTTGCGCTAATTTGCTCGAGTAAATTTGCATACCCAGGGCTTCTTTCTGTCTACTGATTTTGGAATGAAACCCCAAATAAAGGGATACTCTGGGGGTCTGAACAGTGACTAAATGACCACAGGTTTTGTTTTTACCATTGTAATGGATGTTAACCCATTGTTTCTTTGGCATGGTATCATTACTGGCCACACCAGACCATCCACTACTATCAAAACACGTCAAACACCCAACACCGACCAGCACCAAGGACGAATGTGGTATATGATTCTTGAACATCTTTGAGAGATGTTGTTACTTGGCTGCCGAATTCTCATTTTGAGTGACCTGCTCTCTCGATTGTGAAGATATTTTGAGGTATTTTTTTTTTTTACACAGAATTACTAAAGTTAGAACTGCACAATGGTTTTCTACTGTCACCGCACTGCTCTCCTTTACTTCTTGTAGTCCTGCACGCTTGCAAGAACACAGCCGCAGCAAGCTCCGAAGCGTTGGAAAAAGACCTGTTGGCACTCTATAAAATCTCTACAACAGAAGCACATCAGGATACCTGGTCTCCTGCCTCCACCACACTTAAACCAGACCAAGATTCCAGGGAGGGCAGAGGCGTACCGCACACGTGGGGCACAAACCTATACAAGGTGTAAAAATAGCCCCGGGTGTGAGGTGCGAGCTGCAGCGCCACACAAAAGCTGTATTGTCCAGGCTCGGCTGGACCGACGGAAGTGTTCTTTATGTCAAAAGCCAATCATTCCTACACCCCCGCTTAACGACTGTCCATTGTGCATTCAATGCTGTACATGCACACTGAGCTTTGTCCATATAGCGCTGAACAGGCACTCTGAGCTCTATCGATGTAGCGCTGCACATGCACTCTGAGTTCTATCATAGCGCTTTACATGGACTCTGAGCTCTATTGATGTAGCGCTGTACAGGCACTCTGATCTTTATCGATGTAGCACTGTACATACACTCTGAGTTCTATCGTAGCGCTGCAGATGCACTCTGAGCTCTATCATTATAGCGCTGTACAAGCGCTCTGAGCCTATTGATGTAGCGCTTACCATGCACTCTGAGTTCTATCTTAGTTATGCACATGCACTCTGAGGTCTATTGTAGTGCTGTGGATGCCCTCTGAGCTCTATCATTATAGCGCTGTACACGCGCTCTCTGCTGCGTCACTAATGCGTTGCACAAGTTTTAGATGCATGCGCGTTGTGTTGTATTAATATTATTTATAATAATATATTTTTGCAAATGTAGCTGTGCGTGCTGGGTGTTGTGCTAATAAAGTGCAGTTCATGCTGTATTGACACACCGATACACATCCACACCGTGATGCATTTGAAATGTGATGTGCATGCCCCTTCGTTGTATTCACAACATGTTGCGGTGCAGTTTACCCTCTGTTTCCAGACGCCGCTCACACCCATCCATGCCCGGGCAACCAGCGCCCTCTCCCTCCTCTGGGTCTCGCGCTCACGCAGCTGCTTACCACGGGTTTTCAGCTGCAGCGCACGCCTGGATCACGCTTCTGCCGGTCCATGTCCTCCACAGCTCTCCAGCGCGACCCCTGGTGGAGAGTGAGAGTCCTCCGCCGCTGCCCTCTGATCTCAACTTCTCACCAGCTTTTCACCCTGTACTCCTTGCTATGGCTCTCTGACCTTTTTGGGGAGTCCCTTGGAGCTGCTCCCGATCCCCCCTCCTTGGCTCTGAGTTCTCTGCTGCGCTCCGAGCCCCGCGGAAATGTCTATAGTGCCTCATATTTGCCACAAAACGTAAAGAGATATTAATACTGAAACTTGACCATGCGCCTATAAATATGCCCTAAGCTTAACTTGACCACTTCTCCAGGAAATGATCTCAGCTCGACCTGCCCAACCCCATTTCACTAAAGCTTCAGATGGTTCAATGAAGTAATAAATGTATAGGTTTTTGAATTTGGAGGAGCGTCCCAGGGGCTGAAATAAACGAAGCGCAGGAGCCGGCGCTTCATTTTTTAAAAATTTTCTCAGCCGGATTCGCGTACCCAGCGCGAATTTGGACGATTTTAAAAAAAAAATGCTATTTTGGCCCTGGGAGTCCTGGTGGGACCCCCTGAGCAGGCCTAGGGGGTCAGGGTGTTTCTACCCTGCCCCCTTTTCTTGTTTTTCATCATTTTTTTTACTGTTTTCTTGTGACTCGGTTACCGAGTCACAAGATGGCTGCCAACACATTCTGGTTTGGAGTGTTGGAAGCCAATTAGAATTAGGCTTGTGCTCGGGAGGGTTCGCGAATCCTCCTCGGTGCTCAGATATATACATTTTTATTTTTTTAATTTCTCTGGAACTACTGAACAGATTTACACCATTTAAAAAAAAGGGCGCTTTCTGAACCATGAGCTACCTTTTTGCCAAATTTGGTGTAATTGCGTTCAGCAGTTTGGGCTGTAACCTGTTCCAAAATTTCCTAGGGAAATTAACATGGGAAAAACGTGTTTTGGGATCCCCTTTTTTCTCGGCCCCCGCTTGACGAATCACCCTGAATCTTTCAAGACAGGAGCTGACTGGAGCTGGTCATTAGTTCGGAAAATTTCGCGAAGATTCGTCAAACGGCGACAAGGATATTGTCAAAAGAAAAAACGTTTTTTGAATAGAAACAAGGTCCTAACTATAACTACCTACTGGCGACCGCCAGTAGGTAATATATATATATATATATATATCCAGCTCCAGGTTACCCCTCAATTTGAAACGCACTCGCACGATGTTTCAGGAGCAATTCCTTTATTGGTAAAATGCCTCCATGCGTCGATGACTCCCACAGCTCGCATATGTCGAGCCTCTGAGGAAGGAGCCGAAAGGCTTTGAAACGCGTCAGGCTAATCGACGAGCTGTGGGAGTCATCGACGCATGGAGGCATTTTACCAATAAAGGAATTGCTCCTGAAACATCGTGCAAGTGCGTTTCTAATTGAGGGGTAACCTGGAGCTGGATATAAAAGCGGCAGCCCTTGCCGCTAGAAATGCACCACCCTGATAACTGGGGGCCACGGGACAAGGTATCCAATCTTGCCTCATGTGTGGGACTTTGTTTATGGATTTATGATGCTTCTGTGCGTGGAGGCCCATTGAGGGCTTTTTATAAACAGCGAAAATGAAATGTGCCCATACAGGGTGGAAATTACAGGCACACTTCAAGATCCAAAAGTCATGGCCCATTAGAGGGCGTGGTATCCTTTAAAAAGGTGTGCCTGTTTAAGCATATGTCGAGCCTCTGAGGAAGGAGCCGAAAGTCATTGAAATGCGTCAGGCTAATCGACAAGCTGTGGGAGTCATCGACGCATGGAGGCCTTTTGCCAATAAAGGAATTGCTCCTGAAACATCGTGCGAGTGCGTTTCTAATTGAGGGGTAACCTGGAGCTGGATATAAAAGCGGCAGCCCTTGCCACTAGAAATGCACCACCCCGATAACTGGGGGCCACGGGACAAGGTATACAATCTTGCCTCATTTGTGGGACTTTGTTTATGGATTTATGGTGCTTCTGTGCGTGGAGGCCCATTGAGGGCTTTTTATAAACAGCGAAAATGAAATGCGCCCATACAGGGTGGAAATTACAGGCACACTTCAAGATCCAGAAGTCTTAGCCCATTGGAGGGCGTGGAATCCTTTAAAAAGGTGTGCCTGTTTAAGCATATGTCAAGCCTCTGAGGAAGGAGCCGAAAGGCTTTGAAACGCGTCAGGCTAATCGACGAGCTGTGGGAGTCATCGACGCATGGAGGCATTTTACCAATAAAGGAATTGCTCCTGAAACATTGTGCGAGTGCATTTCTAATTGAGGGTTAACCTGGAGCTGGATATAAAAGCGGCAGCCCTTGCTGCTAGAAATGCACCACCCTGATAACTGGGGGCCACGGGACAAGGTATCCAATCTTGCCTCATGTGTGGGACTTTGTTTATGGATTTATGATGCTTCTGTGCGTGGAGGCCCATTGAGGGCTTTTTATACACAGCGAAAATGAAATGCGCCCATACAGGGTGGAAATTACAAGCACACTTCAAGATCCAGAAGTCTTAGCCCATTGGAGGGCGTGGTATTCTTTAAAAAGGTGTGCCTGTTTAAGCATATGTCGAGCCTCTGAGGAAGGAGCTGAAAGGCTTTGAAACGCGTCAGGCTAATCGACGAGCTGTGGGAGTCATCGACGCATGGAGGCATTTTACCAATAAAGGAATTGCTCCTGAAACATCGTGCGAGTGCGTTTCTAATTGAGGGGTAACCTGGAGCTGGATATATATATATATATATATATATATATATATATATATATATATATACATATATATTAACTACAATGTTTAAATTGAAATTTATGATGAATTTGCTGAATTTTTTATGTTTTTTTCACTTTTACAATTCACTCGTAATTTGCACATTCACAGTTTTCTAAGTAATCACTCTTATTTATGAGAACTATAATTACCAGACTATGTGTTAAAGTCACAATGCAGTATAAATTGGATAAAAATTGCAAAAAGACTAATTGACAAAATATCCTGTGAGCAAGGTCCCAGGCGGACTGAAACGCGTCAGGTGTTTGTTCGTACCAATCTGAGGATAAAACTAATAAAATAAACATTGAAAATATAACCCTGGAGTGCGACTCGCTATGTACTGAGAGAAGCAGTACTTGTGGAGAAAAAAATAATATATATATATATTTTTATATATATATATATATATATATATATATATATATATATATATATATATATATATATATTATCTACTGGCGGTCGCCAGTAGATAGTTATAGTTAGGACCTATTATCCATAGGAAATCCGCGACATTCTATTTGCAATAACGTTGGCGCCGGTTGACGAATCTTCGCAAAGCTTCCAACTTGTTGGGGCGCTCCGGTCCGCTCCTACCCTGAAAGTCTCGGGGTGATACGTCAAGCGGGGCCGAGAAAAAGGGGGTCCCAAAACGCGTTTTCCCATTCATTTTTCCATAGGAACCTTTAGTCGCAGCTACAGCCCGAACTGCTGAACGGAATTACCCCAAATTTGGCAAAGAGGTAGCCCTTGGTTCAGACTGGTGCCTTTTGCTAAAATGGTGTAAATCCGTTCAGTAGTTCCTGAGAAATTCACAATTAAAATCACATATATATCTATGGGCGCGTCGGATCCGCTGTACCCTCCCGATCACGAGCTGCATGCTAATTGGCTGTCAACACTCCAAATCAAGAAGTGTTGGCAGCCATTTTGTCCCTCGGTAGAACCGAGGGACAGAAACAAGTGCGCAAAGCGCAAAAGGGGCAGGGTAGAAACACCCTGACCCCCTAGGTCTGCTCAGGGGGTCCCACAAGGACCCCCTGGGCAGAAAAAGCATTTTTTTTTTTAAATCGGCGGGATGCGCTTAGGGTGCGCGGATCCCGCCGAGAAAAAAAAGAAACAAGTGCGCAAAACGCACAAAGGGGCAGGGTAGAAACACCCTAACCCCTAGGCCTGCTCAGGGGTCCCACAAGGACCCCTGGGCAAAAAAAGCATTTAAAAAAAAAATCGGCAGGATGCGCTCAGGGAGCGCGGATCCTGCCGAAAAAATCGGAGCGCGGTCTCCGCGCTTCGATGTCACATTTGCTCCCGGGTGGGCCAAGTCCCGGGGGCATGCTGGGGGTTTATTTTATGTATGGGGGCCTCTAAGGGCCCCCAAGCCCCGGGACCGCCACCCCCGGGGCTTTATTAGAAAAGTTGCGGGAGGGCTCTGAGCCCTCCAGCAGCCCCGGGGACCACCACCTCCCCGGGGCTTCTTTATTTATTAAATTAACCTGTGTGGGGACTCCAGCCCCCACACGCCCGGGACCACCACCTCCCCGGGCACTAACAAAATTGAAAATGGGGGTCTGTTTTGGACCCCAAGCCCCGGGGACCACCACCTCCCGGGGCTTTGAAATGTGGGGAGGGGGCCGCGCGGCCCCTCCTGGAGCCAGTGATGGCCCTGGGGACCGCCACCCCCAGGGCCGGCTCCTGCAGTGTCCCGGGTGCCTACCCCCGGGACACTGCTGTTTGCAATGACAGGACGGGAGCCTCGCGGCTCCCGTCCTGTCATTGCAAACTGCTTGAATTTTGGAAGCGAGAGCAGGAAAGCTGCTCTTGCTTCCAAAATTCAAGCAGAATTAGCTTTCCACATGGGGAGCTGCATATTAGCAGCTCCCCATGTGGAAAAGCAATGCCGCAGGAGGCGGGGAGCCAGCAGGGTCCGTGGGGAGTTGGGGTCCCCCACGGACCCCAAAAGGATAGGGCCAGTCCCGGGGATGGGGTCCCCGGGGCCTAAGGAGGCCTTAGGAGGGGGCCAGGCAGCCCCCTCCATCAAATAAAAAAAAAGGTGGCTATGGCCCGGGGGATGGGGTCCCTGGGTCGAAATTGGCCACGGGAGGGGGCCCACGCGGTCCCCTTCCCAGTCCTTTTTTATTTTATTTTTTTAAAAGGTGGACAGGCCCTGGGGGATGGGGTCCCCAGGGCTCAAAAATTACTAAAAAGGGGGCCACACAGCCCCCTTTTAAAAAAAAAAAAAAATTAATTTTTAAAACGGCATCGCGAGGGAGGCCACGCCCCTCTTTGACAGCACTCTGCAAACGCGCCCTGGCGCGTTTGCAGAGAGGGAATGAATTCCCCTTGAATACTGGGAGTCCCTGGGGCCAACTAGCCCACCAGGAACCTCCAGTATGCGCCAGAGGCTGCGTTGCACAGAGGTGGACAGAGGCCACGCCCCTTTTACCCCTCTGTGCAACGCAGCTCTGTGGTGCTTAATGGAGGTAGCTGGTGGGCTAGTTGCACCCCAGGGACCCTCAGGATTCAAGGGAGTTAATCCTCCGACTTAAAATGCGCCACGGGGCGCGTTTGCACAGTGGTGAAGGGAGGGCGGGGCCTGAGGTGACATGTGTGCAAACAGGCCCCATGGCGCGTTTTAAGATGGGGAATTAAATCCCCTTCAATCCTGAGGGTCTCTGGGGGCCAACTAGCCCAACAGGTACATCCAGAAAGCGCCACAAAGCTGCGTTGCAGAGAGGTGTAAAGGGGTGTGGCCTCTCTACACGTCTCTGCAACGCAGCCCCTGGCGCATACTGGAGGTTCCTGGTGGGCTAGTTGGCCCCTAGGGACCCTCATGATTCAAGGGGACTTAATCCCCCAACTTAAAACGCGCCACAGGGCGCGTTTGCACAGATGTCACCTCAGGCCCCGCCCCTCCCTTCACCATTGTGCAAATATTCCTCTAAAATCTGCCGAACTACGAATTCTGATTTACTCACCTGTTATCAGGAGAGACCTCAGTGCTGCATCTTTCAGCCCAGTACTAATCCTGAAAAGTAATTTTAACCGTACTTACCAGTAACTTAAATTTCCTTCCATAGGATATCATTGCCTGCTTTTTGCTGAAAAAGTTTCTAAGTGTTGATTTTTGAAACATACAAATATTCCTCTAAAATCAGCCGAAATACGAATTCCGATTTACTCACCTGTTATCAGGAGAGACCTCAGTGCTGTATCTTTCAGCCCAGTACTGGTCCTGAAAAGTAATTTTAACCGTACTTACCAGTAACTTGAATTTCCTTCCATAGGCTAACATTGACTGGTTTCACTTGGAAATTCTTCTAAGTGTGGAGTTTTGGAACTTTAAAATATTCCTCTAAAATCAGCCGAAATACGAATTCCGATTTACTCACCTGTTATCAGGAGAGACCTCAGTGCTGCATCTTTCAGCCCAGTACTGATCCTCAAAAGTAATTTTAACCGTACTTACCAGTAACTTGAATTTCCTTCATAGGCTAACATTGACTGGTTTCACTTGGAAATTCTTCTAAGTGTGGAGTTTTGGAACTTTATAATATTCCTCTAAAATCAACCAAAGTACGAATTCCAATTTACTCACCTGTTATCAGGAGAGAACCCAGTGCTGCATCTTTTAGCCCAGCACTGACCCTGAAGAGTAATTCTAACCGTACTTACCAGTAACTTGTATTTCCTTCCATAGGAATCCATTGTCTGGTTTTCAGCAGAAAAGTTTCGAAGTGTCGATTTTCACAAACTACAAATATTCCTTAAAAATCGCCTGTATGACTTAAACGCATTCTTTCAACTGTTTACAGGAGATGCACCAGTGCTGGATCCAGGATCCAACACTGAGTAAGAAAAAGTAACGATAACAGTTTTTACCTGCTAAGTGAATTTCCTTCCATAGGATAACATTGGTGATTCTATGAGAAAAAGTTTCTAAGTGTCAACTTTTAAAATACAATAATATTCCTTAAAAATCACTACTGTAACCAAAACGCTTTTACTCAACTGTTTACAGGAGATGTCCCAAGACTGAATCTAGGATCCAGTCCTGTGGTTAGAAAAGTAATCCATAAAGTAACTAATTGCATTTAACTAGAAATTCACATTGAGCTGAATGTTGCATTGTGTTTGAAAATGTGTTGCCCATTGCAACAACTGTAACTACTGTACTTAAAAGTCTATTGCCTATGTGCAAAGTATTTAAACTAAAGTAATTCATTCTGAGAAAGTATTTTTTGTAATGTATAATGTAATTACAATGTAATTTAAAAAATAAAATATGTAAAAAAATTGTTTCTAAAAATGTAGTAAATCAGTATGAAAAAAATAAATATAACAATTAATACATTTAAAAATTGTCATTTACAAAACCTTTGAAATTCACTGAAAAAACTGTAGGTTTCAGACATGTTATAGTTAGGAATTAGCATTTAAAAACCTTTGAAATTCACTGAAAAACCATAGGTTTCAGACACGTTATAGTTAGAAATTAGCATTTAAAAACCTTTGAAATTCACTGAAAAAACCATAGGTTTCAGGCACGTTATAGTTAGAAATTAGCATTTAAAAACCTTAGAAATTCACTGAAAAACCATAAGGTTTTAGGGACAGTTATAGTTAGTTGGACATTGCACTCGTACAAAACCCGTGAAATTCCCCCGTTATAGTTAGTTCAGGTAACTATAACTCGCGCCCTGCAATGCACTGCTGATAACGTCACATATTACATCACTCATGACATGGTCAGTGACATCACTGATGACATCACTGGTGACATCTCAAATGACATCACTGATGACATCACTGATGACATCATCCATGTGAGAATTTAATGCATCTTCTCACACCCTAATATAAGTTTTGAAACACCCACTCTAAATTACAGACTGCCATTCTCAAAACGATACACACTCCAATACCAATAAGTACATACCCACTCACTGATTCTTAGGTCTACACACACACATCTACTCACTCACCAGTACAGTCACTCATACTTACGGTCACTCAGTACAGGACTATCATATGCACTCATACACCTATATAAACACTCACACAACGCAACTCATCCATAGAGGTACTCACACACCTAGTCAGTCATGCAAATAATTAATCACACTCCAATTTACTCACCTATACAGTTATACACACCAGCTCACTTACTCATAAAAATACTAGCACATTCTTACGCTCCTATGCAATCACTGATGCAAGTACACACTCATCCATATAGCCACTCTCACAATCACACACTCTCACTTATAGCCATTTATATACTCCAACCAACATATATACTGCCTTTCACATATGTAGTTACTCACACATGTACCACTGAGATATACATTCAATCACTAACACACCCATACACACACTCACCCACCCATACAGTCCATCACAGACGCACTCTTGAAACCATGCACCCAGTGAATCACCCACTCACACATCTATGCACAGAGTCACACACACCCCACCCACACAAACACTGAGGCACCCATACAGATACTCAGAGAACCAATCCATAACCCATATAGACACTCATTTAGCTAGTCAGAAACCCATGCAGTTGCTTACACAACAACAGACAGACGGATACAGACATTCACACAGTTTAGTCACTCACCCATGCATCCAGTAAGATACGTTTAATCACTCACTTATAGACTCAGTCACGCACCTACTAAATCATCCATTCAGGCGCTTCTACACCCACTCATTCTTCAATACACCTTTCCCTATATATATTAAACATATTTAAACTTTACAGAAACACACAGTCACTGGATGATGTCATCAGTGATGTCATCAGTGATGTCATTTGAGATGTCATCAGTGATGTCATCAGTGATGTCACTGACCATGTCATGAGTGATGTAATATGTGACGTCATCAGCAG
The DNA here is from genome assembly GCA_963921515.1 of Calotriton arnoldi. Lineage (NCBI taxonomy): Eukaryota > Metazoa > Chordata > Amphibia > Caudata > Salamandridae > Calotriton > Calotriton arnoldi. The sequence goes on from CAWUFW010001189.1 coordinate 1,803,173, forward strand.
TGCATTGCGGGGCGCGAGTTATAGTTACCTGAACTAACTATAACGGGGAATTTCACGGGTTTTGTACGAGTGCAATGTCCAACTAACTATAACTGTCCCTAAAACCTTATGGTTTTTTCAGTGAATATATATATATATATATATATATATATATATATATATATATATATATATATATATATTTATTTATTCAACATCACAAAGAAAACTGCATTTTGGCAGCTTCTGCGACGACGGGCATGGAGGATCCCGTCACTTTAATCCAATACAAAGAAATTGCAGAGGCCCAATTTTGAAGTGCAACCAAGCATTTATTTCCAAAATAAAATGACTGCATGCTCATACCCTGACATGTTTCGGCTGTTAAGTCTTGTTCACAGGGGAGTACAATTGTGATGCTGAGTGCAATATATCGCAATACTGCATATCTCAAGGTGCACCATAATCATTCATCAAATATTCATACTGAAGTTTAATATTTGTCTTGCTGCATAGCGTCCATTACTGCAGTTATTATATACTGTGCAATTAATCTCCTTGAAATAAAGTGACCACATGCAAATTATTATATTAGCAGCAATGTTATGACACGTTTGGATTTCGAAATTGTCCAAGAGAGGTGAATGCCTCTCTCTTCTCTCTTCTCTATTTCTCACCTCTGCTCCAGAAATACGAGGACAATCTACTAGCCTTGTCCAAGTCAAGCGGGTTATGCCCCCAAATTGTGTCAACATCTCAAAGAAAACTCCATTGCGGGGCCACCGACCCTGCAGGACAGCTTCTGCGACAATGGGCATGGAGAATCCTGTCACTTTAATCCAACACAAAGAAATTGCAGAGGCCCGATTTTGAAGTGCAACCAAGTGTTTATTTTTAAATAAAATGACTGCATGCTTATACCCTGACGCGTTTCGGCTTGTTCACAGGTGAGTACAATTGCAATGCTGAGTGCAAGTGCTTGAACGCTTGGTCGAGAGCCCCCATAATGGAGTTGTGATAGGATAGCTATTGTTCTGCCTTCCCCTGCTTGAGCTTGGCTCAGCAGCAGGAGGGCAGAATTGTGTCTTTGGTCGGCAGCAGCCATGTTGTGCTGTCCGGGTCTAGAAGATTGGTACCGGGAGCACTGAGGGCCTCGCGGAGGAGCTTTATAATGCATGGAATCATACCTCCCACACCGTTTACAGTGTGGGGGTATGATTCCAACATGTTTGATACCAAACATGACAGGGTTTGTTACAGCCAGTTTAGAGATGGTCATCGCGTAATGACGCATGTATCATATGTATCATAATGGATGATGCACTTACAACCCGGGGAATGGACTCCCAAGGTTGTAGGGGTGTCCTGTTCATGCAGGGGCACCCTCACACTTAGAACCTAGCACCCTGCCTCCAAGATTGGAAAGGCCTGCTTTAGGGGTGACTTCAAGGTTTTGAGTGCAGTGATCTTAGATATAGGGAAACCTATATCTGTCGTAAGTGATGCTTGCACCAGCTTACACAGGCTGCAATGGCAGGCCTGTAGTTATAGTTTAAGTGGTCTCCCATGGGTGGAATAACACTTGCTTCAGCCCATGTGGGACCCCTGGTGTACCTATGCCCTGGGCACCTCAGTACCATATACTAAGGACTTCTAAGGGTACTCCAGTATCCAATCTGGGATGTACCTAAGTACTTACCATAACCTATTTAGGGGAGAAAGCACAGAGACTGGGGTCCGGGTTAGCAGGATCACAGTCAGACTAGTCAGAAACAGTATAGCACCAGTCAAAAAGTGGGGGTAGCCATAAAAGCAGATCCTACTTTCCTACACATGACTGTTAGGATTTAAGCACTCGCACTCAGCATCGCAATTGTACTCACCTATGAACAAGGCTTAGCAGCTGAAACATGTCAGGGTATGAGCATGCAGTCATTTTTTTTTATTTCAAATAATTTTATTGGTTGTTTTTTAAAACAAGAAAAAAGAAACAGAAATCAGAAATAGAAAATAAAAGTTACAGTGGTCTATGACGAATAGCATGTTATCAATAACTCAGTACATCATGTAGAGAGATATACAAAAATGCACGTTGGTGTGATAGATAGTGGACCTTAAATACTACATGTTGCAAATCACTGAAAGTACAGAGAAACAAAGTTATGCTGTAACTAAAATGATAGCTTTGATAAAAAACGCTTCTAGCTAAAGGAAGACCATGGTCAAGACAGGTAGCACATGACAACAACAAGAAGGAAGGGGCCATAACAACACATTAACACTAGTGGATCATGGAGGTTTATGCGAACTGAAATATGTATCTAGGCTATCCCACATATGTCTAGTGAGGGTTTTCCATGGGGAGTTTTGGAGAGCAATATTGTCAGCACCCCTAAGGTGAGAGATCCAGTTCAACCAGCACTTAAATGTCGCTTTTTGTATGTCTTTCCAATTATTTAGGATGATTTTAATAGCGGATGTAAGTAGAAGGTCTGGTAGGGCTTTATCATCATCATTTAGTGTATCTAAACATATAAAGCCGGTTGTCAGAGTGCATAGTTCTTTCTTAAGGGTGCAAGAAAATAATTTGAATATAAATTCAAATACCTTGTCCCAATATGACGCCACACATTTACAGTGCAGTAGCAGATGAGCCAAGTCTCCCTTTTTCTCCTTGCAATTCCAGCAACTAGGATCATCTCGTATATTATGCAAGTGTAGACGGGCCGGCGTCCAGTACGCCTTATGAAGGAGCCAGAATTTTGTCTGTGATAGGACTGGGGATATTTTATTTCTGGAGGCTGAACACCATATTTGCGACCAATCGGCTTCAGAGACCGGGGTAGAGGAGTGTGATTCCCAAAAGGATATAAGATTCTTATTAAGGGATGAGTTCTTTGGGCGAATTAGTTTATAGATCCAAGAGACTTGATGACCTAATTTATTAATCTTCATAACAAAGTTTGGTAAGGAGGGGGTTGAGGTATGTAGTTTAGCCTTCGTTAGTGCTGCCTTAACCTTTAGAAAATTATAAAACTCTAGATTGTCCAAATTATATTTAGTTTGGAGATCTTTAAAAGTGATAGGGTACGCTGAATTTTCCAGTTGATAGGGAAAAATTATCCCTCTGTCAATCCAGGCATCATAATGTTTTGTTTTCCCTTTATATATAATATTGTGATTGTCCCATAGCGATTCGGATTTAGAGCGTCTCATACTGATGTCTAATTTCTTATCCAACTTCAGTAGAGCTGCTTTTGTGTTTTTAAAAATAGATTTTGAGCAGCTAATATTCATATGATTGGATGTGAGCATGCAGTCATTTTATTTTGAAATAAATGCTTGGATGCACTTCAAAATCGGGCCTCTGCAATTTCTTCATGTTGGATTAAAGTGACGGGATTCTCCATGCCCATTGTCGCAGAAGCCACCCTGCAGGGTCCAGGGCCCCCATAATGGAGTTTTCTTTGAGATGTTGACACAATTTAGGGGCATGACCCACTTGCCTTGGACAAGGCTAATAGATTTTCCTGGTATTTCTGGAGCAGAGGTGAGAAAGGGAGAAGAGAGAGGCATTCACCTCTCTTTGAAAATTTTGAAATCCAAACGTGTCATAATATTAAACTGCAGTATGAATATTTGATTAATGATTATGGTGCACTTTGGGATATGCAATATTGCAATATAGTGTCACATGACTATTAGGATTTAAGCACTCACACTTGTACTCACCTGTGAGCAAGGCTTAACAGCTGAACGCGTAGGTGTATGAGCATGCAGTCATTTTATTTGGAAATAAACGCTTGCTTGCACTTCGAAATCAGGCCTCTGCAATTTCTTCATATTTATTGATTATATATATATTCATTGAAGAAACCGAAGGTTACAGGGACGTTATAGTTAGGCTCAGGTTTCACTCATACAAAACCAGTGAAATTCAGCAGTTATAGTTATCTGAGCTAACTATAATTTACACCCCAGCAATGCACTGCTTATGACTTCACATATTACATCACTCATCACAAGTTAAGTGATATCACTGATGACATCCCAAATGACATCACTGATGAAATCATCCAGTGACTGTGAGTATTTTTAAAAAGTGTATGAGTGTTAAATAGATATACCAAGGTGTATTGTTGTATCAGTGGGTGTATGAGTGCCTGTATGGATGATTCAGTGGGTGTGTGACTGACTGTATAAGTGAGTGATTAGGTTTCTCAGTGAATGTATGGGTGAGTGACTGGTTGTATGAATGTCTGTATCAGTGGGTCAGCTGGTGTCTAAGTGGGTGTATGGGTATGTAAGTGGGTATTTGAGTGGCTGTACTGGTATGTGATTGGTTGTCTGAGTGTCTGTGTGGGTGGGTGAGGGGGAGTGTGACTGCCTGCAAGGATGAGTGAGTGGGCAAGTCAGTGCCTTTATGGGTTAGTAAGTGGCTGTGTGGGTAAGTAAGTGGATGTGTCAGTGGTATATGGGTGAGTAACTGGAAATGTGAAAGGCAGTATAGATGAGTGATGAGGTATATGAGTGACTGTATGGGTGGGAGAGTGAATATGAGAGTGGCTGTATGGGTGAGTGTGTGCTTGTATCAGTGACTGTATAGGTGAGTGAGTACATGTTAGTATCTATATGAGTAAGTGAGTGTGTGTGTGTGTACCTGTATGAGAAAGTGGCTGTGTGAATGACTGTATGGGTGAATGACTAGGTGTGTGAGTAGCTCTATGGGTGACTGACTCAGTGCATGAGTGGCTCTATGGGTATATGAGTGGATACGTCAGTGGCTGTATTAGTGACTGAGCAGGTGAATAAGTGGCTGTATGGTGGCTGAGTGGATATGTGTGTAGATCTATGAATCAGTGAATGGGTGTGCAAGTACTGATATGGGTCTGTGAATGGGTTTGTGAATGATTGTGTGGGAGTGCGAGTGGGTGTATGAAAGGTTCTATGGGGTGTGAGTGGGTACGTCAATGATTCTGTGGACAATGTCATCACTGACATCACTGATGTCATCAGTGATGTCATTTGAGATGTCATCAGTGATGTCACTGACCATGTCAGAAGTGATGTAATATGTGAGGTCATAACCAGTGCCTAACTATAAAGTCACTGTAACCTTTGTTTTTTTCAATGAATTTCTAAGGTATTTTTAACTCCATTTCCGAACTATAACGTCCCTCTAACATTTGGTTATTTTCAGTGATTTTCAAAGGTTTTTCAAATGCTAATTCCTAACTATAATGTCCCTGTAACCTTTCTTTTTTCAGTGAATTTCTATGTTTTTTATCTAGTAGTTGCGTTTGCAGAGTAGTGGAGAAAGGGGATGGGGCCTCCAACCAGCTCTTAGCCATCCCGCTGTCTGGGACTTACTGAAGGTAACAGAATGGGTTCTTGGCCCCCAAGGACCCTCAGCATCCAAGGGGACTTCATCCCCCAACCAGCAGTGTGCCAGGAAGCGAGTTTGATTAGTGGTGGAAAAAGGGAGTGCAACCTATGACAATCTCTCAGCAATCCCGCTGTGTGAAAGTTACTGGAAGTAACAGGAAGGGTAATTGGCCCCCAAGGACCCTCACCAGCCAAGGGGACTTCATTCCCTTACCAGTAGTGCACCAGGAGGTGTGTCTGCAGAGTGATGGTGAAAGGGGGCGTGGCCTCAGAAGTTCTCTTAGCAATCCCGCTGTTTGGGACTTACTGGAGATAAAATGAGGGCTTGTTGGCCCCCAAGGACCAAAGCAAACTTTCCAGACACTCACCCCCAGTCACAGATCTGGGTTGAATCCATCATCGTTCTTTAGCTCACTTCGCCAACCCAGTTCAGACCCAGCATTATGCAGATCAGTCTTGACCCTGTTCCTCATGGGAACAGTCCAGCCTAAACTGCCAAGCCAGTTCTTCCCTGGACCGGAAACAAGCATCCTGGGACCGGTTTCAGAGTAACAACCCTTATCAGACAAGCTAGCTTGAATTTAGTGGCAAAGTGAACAAGGGGCCCACGTCTGGGCATATCCTGCCAACTTAGGGCAAACAAAGCAAACACAAGGAGATGATGGACAGAGCGCTGAAACTTTTCAGACACTCACCCCCAGTCACAGATCTGGGTTTAATCCATCATCGTTCTTTAGCTCACTTCGCCACCCCAGTTCAGACCCAGCCTAATGCAAATCAGTTTTGACCCTGTTCCTCATGGGAACAGTCCAGCCCGAACTCCCACGCCAGGTCTTGCCTGTACCAGAAACAAGCATCCTGGGACTGGTTTCCTGGTGACACCCCTCATCAGCCAGGCTAGCTTGAATCCAATGGCAAAGTGAGCAAGGGATCGACGTTTGGGCATTCCCTGCCAACCTAGGGTGAACAAAGCAAACACAAGGAGATGATGGACAGAGTGCTGAAACTTTTCAGACAGTCACAGATCTGGGTTGAACTCTCAGCATTCAAGAAGACTTCATCCCCCAACTAGTAGTGCGCCAGGCGGTTTGTTTGCAGAGTGGTGGAGAAAGATGGCGGGCCTCTGGCAAGTTGCTGTGTGTTTTTTTTTCCTTTTCCTTTTGGGCTGATGTTGGCCCTGGGGGCACCATCCACCAGGCGGCAGGCATTTTTGGAATAGGGAGGGGGCCGTGCACCCCCCTCCCCGGCTGATTTTGGCCCATTGGACCCCATTTCCCGGGGCCTGGCCTTTCTTTCTTTTTTTTATATATTATGATAAATGAACAGAGGGCGCCACCTGGACCCTCTCCCTGACCCCATCCGCCGGGGCTTGCCCCTTTTTAACAATTTTATTTTATTTTTTAAAAAGGGATGGGGGCCGCGGACTCTAGTCTGGGTGCCCTGGTCCGACCCAGGTCACCCAGACAATTTGTTGGGAACTGCCGGGGAGGGCCCCTGCGGTCCCTGCTGGCTCCCTGCATCCTGAGGAAGCTGGCATTGCTGAACATGCAGCTCCCTCTGTTCAAAAGCAAATCTGATCTGTTTCTAGTAGGCAAGAGTATTTTTTAGGTCTCAACTAGGCACTCCTTGTACTGTCTCTTTGAGACATGCTGTATTCTGGTATGGACTTTAAGCTCCGCCCATTTTCCAGTCCATCTTCTCAATTGGCTCCTGCTACTGTTCTTTATAAATGGTGGCTATTGATTGGCAAATAGGCTTAGTAGTTTCTCCTTAGTACCTCCTTTTCTCCTGTTGTAACCTCCCATGAGGACGGCCCCTGTTACATGTGTTGTTACTTGGGATGTTTTAATTACAGTTTATGAGCACTATTTTCTTAAATTACTTTCTCCTGCAGGCAGAACATGTTTTCCTGCAACCACTTGCAGCTTGTTTCTTTTTGTTTGCCTCAACTGGTTTTTAATGGTTTCCTGCTTGTGCCTTGCTTCGGCTAATCTCCACTTAATCTCCCCATGCGGTGCCCTCCTAACACCACCACCTCCCACCCATCACTGCTTGCAATGCTAAACCTCCCATCCTCCTTTAACCATTTTGTCAGTAAGCTCTCATGTTTTCAAAAGCTTGGTGATTTCTGGAAAGCCGGGCTTCTCACAAGCAGTTCGTTTTCCACGTTTGGCATTCATTTGTTCATTACTTTACTTAATCAGAAAATGCACGTAGTTGTGACTTGTGTCTGTTCTTGGGCCACCTGCAGTTTAAGCCTGAGGAGGGCTTTAAAACGAACTGTTAAATGCAGCATGTGCATAAACAGAAAAGTGCTATATGGCCGATTCCCTAATGTCGACAATGGAGACTTTTGAATTATTTATTTTCCGAGCGCCAAGAATTCACCTAAGGTGGCCGCCAGCTTTTGTCATCATGCTGCCGGCATCAAATAGACACACATTAAACTTCTACTGTCACAGCTCGCGAACTCTCAGCTGCACGGCCAGGCCAACCGGAATGAATGCATGCATCTAAACAGGCAATAAAATGGATTCCAGCAGCGCCGCCCAAAATATATTGGTAAATTATCACTGAATTGCTGCTTAGTCTTAGTAAGTGGTGCCTGTCTTAATATTTTCTAAGATTCATGTCTGTGTAAGCCCTTGGTGGGCATGTGAGAGAGTTTCACACATACGAAAGCATTTCAAACTCCTTGTCATAATAGTGTATTTCGTTTTCTGACACACTGAGTGTGGCGTTCTATTTCACACACTCCAGCCCTTTTCCTGAAACAATGTATCCTGATTCGGCACCGTGCTGTATTGGTGTAATGTGACCAGACACCTGAGGGCTAATTTACATTTATTGCTTCAAAACATCCCTTTCAATTTTGAGGTGTGTCAGGCTCCGAGCAGAGTCTCTCTCCCTGGATTCTGCCACTGCCTCTGATGGGGCTTGTTGTGCCTGCGCCTCTACTGATTGATGGCTCTTAGCGCTGGCCTGTTGACATTCAGGTTAACTATTGGCCTGCTGAGGTGGGTAGCATTTCAGAGACCCCCAGGTCCTCCCACGCCAGTGCTTCCTCTCTGCCATCCCTCAGGATTCACCTTCACCACCTAAGGATGGGCTTAAGTTACAGAGTAAGTCGGCTAAACATGATTTTTTATGGGTTTCCACAACATGCTCCAGGCCTCATGGACATCAGATCACTGTACAGAAATTTGGTGCCTCCAACAAACTCTCAGAAATCTCGCTGTGTAGGACTTACAGGAGGTACCAGGAGGGCTTTATGGCCCCCAAGAGCCCTCAGGAATAAAGTGGACTTCATCCCTCAACCAGTATTGCGCCAGGAGCTGTGTTTGCAGAGTGGTGAAGAAAGGGAGCATGGCCTCCAAAGACCTCTTAGCAATCCCACTCTGTGGGACTTCCTGGAGAAAATAGGAGGGCTTGTTGGCCCCCAAAGACCCTCTGGACCCAAGGGGACTTAAGTCCCCAACCGGCAGTGTGCCAGGAGGCGCGTTTGCAAAGTGGTGGTGAAAGGACCGTGGCCTTCAGCGACTTGCTGGAGTTTTTTTCCCTTTTTTTATGGAGTAAGGGAGTGGGGCTGCATGCCCCCCTTTTCTGGGCCTTTTTCGGCCCTATGGATCCCATTCCCCAGACGCAGGTCTTTTTTCAACAGGTTAGGGGGCCGCGTGGCCTGCCTTCCCGGTCTGATTTTACCCCCGGGGACGCCTTCCTCCTGGGCCAGCCTTTTTCTTTTTAAAAGAATAATTTAAAGGGAGGGGGGCCACACAGCACCCCTACTGGGCCGATTTCGGCCCTAGGGACCCCATCCCCAGGGCCTGCCCTTTTTTTTCAGTTTAAAAAAAAAAAGATAGGGGACCACACAGCCCCCCTCCCGGGCCAATGCCGGTCCTAGGAACTAACCCTGGGCGGTAAATTCCGCTCCGCTTGCGGAATTTGTGGAATTTGGGCAATTCCGCGTTCCGCGGAGAACGTGGAATTGCCAAAAATTCCGCGATCCGCGGCGTAGCGGAATTTTTTCCTTGTTCGTGCTTTCAAAATGCGTGTTCGCGCGCGCGGTAGCGACTTACCGGGATCCCTGCATTCACCGACCTGTTTTCCTATCCGTTCGCGTGCGCCGCGAGAGTGTGCGATCGCGAACACGACATTCGGTCGCGCCACCGGACATCCGCGTTTGCGAACAGGAAACACGCATCGCGAGCGGGCGGGACAAGTGAAACAAGATGGCCGCGCCAATTGGCGACCGGATGGGTAAGTTCGCAAGATATTTCCCCCCGAGCACGCAAACAGCATCCCCGAACAGGAAAAACGCATCGCGAACGGGCGGAACAAGCAATTCGGCATGCTCGCGGAATTCTTCGAAGCTTGCGGAGATTTTTTACCGTTTCGCGGAACTTTGCGTAACGCGACTACTCAAATTCCGCCCAACCTTACTAGGAACCCAACTCCTCAGGGCCCGGCTTCTAGTCTTTTAAAGGGTGGGGACTGTAGGGGGAGCCTCAAGTCCCCTGCAGTCCCTGCCGACTCCCTCTTCCTGCGGTAGCTGGCATTGCTTTTACAGATAGGGAGCTGCTAACATGCAGCTCCCTGTGTGTAAAAGAAATTCTGCTCCGCTTCTAGTTAGCGAGAGCATTTTCTTTTCTCGGTAGCCTATATTGCCGTTTATATATATAGTTACTTGTTCACGAGTGACTCGTGAACAAGGAGCTGGGAGCTCCGAAATGCGTTAAGCCTTTTAGCCATCAAATAAATCACGCTGGTGGATGCAATTGAGCCGAGTCGTGTCCTTTCTTGAAGCATATGGATTCGTTTGTGTTGGATTCATAGGGGCTCGCTAACCCATCGCGGCGCACTGTGGAGAGTGGCTTGGGTACAAGCGAACTGGCTTTTTGTGGATATAAACATATATATACATAATCAAGAAGCTGTTGTAGTAAGTAGCTAGTCTCGACCTGCAGAAGTGCGCTAAATTGATAATCCTTCTTTGTCTAGCGGCATGTGGCAGATCTTTTTAGTTCTTCAGCACCTGTTCAGTTGGTGATGGGTGTTTTTTTTCTATGAGCTGTTACAGGGCTGGGTGATGGAGAGGATCCTTAGCAGTTTTGACTTAGTTTTGGCTCCCTATCAAGCAGAAAAGTTAATTATTCTGCAGCCAGTATGAACTACAATCATCTGCCAACTGTTTGGTGTTGTATTAGTATGGGTTATATATTCTATATATTTAATAATTGCACTTATATATCACTTACTACCCCATCTGAAGTATTGTAGTGCTTTACACTGGGCAGCACACTTAGTATTTTGTTTTTGGCTATTGTTGAATATTAGGATTTGTCTTGCACTCTTAAGGAAACTATTTCATTATTTACTCCAGATTACACTAGACAACCCCCCCAATTTAAACAGGGCACCTCACCAGACAGCACACCCACTAAAGCTCTGCTAAGGATGAGCCCCGTCCCTCTGGTGCCACCCCACCTGTACTCCAGCCCATCAGTGTCATGCTCATGCCACCGCTCCCCCACAGAACCGGACACACGCTCAGGACCCAGCAGCCATCCATGATGCCCCCCCATCCACCTCCGCAGACAAAGCTAAGCACAGGAGCACCCCTACCAACCCACATCAGGTGACCCCACCAGGAGCCCTGGAGAAGGAAGGGCAAGAAGTCCCGGCCCCCACGAAATGGGAAACAGACACAGCCCCTCACAGTCCAGAATTTCAAGCTTACCCAGCTGTAGGAAGGGGACCACACAGGCAGGCGATCTTGAAGTTTATACACCTGAAGATAACTGGTACAACTCCGCAGACCATTCCTGCTGTGTGGGCACCTAGAGTCAGCACCAATGTCGAAGGATACATATCTTGCCCACCATGAGTGCTGTTGACAGACACAGTTGCCAAAGGGAGGGCACATCCTCCACGTCCATAAAGTCGTGTAACAGAGCCACCTTGGCCAAGTCCTGAAAAGGGAGGGAGCTATTAGAACGGAGTGTCTGCCACACAGAATGCCAGTGGGACACCATGGCCAAATAGGACCAAAGTACATGGAACAAATCACAAGTAGCAGAGGAGCAATGCCAACAGATATCCATCGGCAGGAGCAAAGCTGTGCAGAGTTCATACAGCTCCAGTACTAACTATGGAGAATCTTGAAGTAGGAATACTTCAGACTCACCTCCCTAAGGAAATAATCGTGGCAATTCAAAACTTCCCCTATTCCTTGGAATTCTCTGTACCGAGATGGTCCTGCCAGTAGACCTGAGATGAGGTGCACATGTCCTGAGAGTAAATATTGTTAGTGAGGATTTGATACAGATTCAAGATGGCCCCCGGAGCGAGACCCCACAACCTGAGGTAATCCAGACCCAGAGAGATGGGAAAGTGAAAAGGTTTGTGGCCCAGAAGACCCCGGAGACAGTGTCACCATTGCCAGTAACGCCATAACTGGTACTGGGGAAGGTGGAATCTCGATCTGAGTGCTTCAAATGGATGAAAAGGAGTCGCCCTCTGGTAGTTCTCCCACTGACCAAATCGCCGGTCCACCCAAAGGGTCCAGGTGATTGGACGGCATGCAGCAGTAATGTCCTCATTAGACCACAACCGTGCCCCTCTATGGACCACGGGATGAAGCCCCAGGAGCCAATGCACCTTCTTCCACGTTGGCCAAGTAGCTCGCAGAGTAGGGGGGCAATGTGTGGACCCGCCAAAAGTACATTGTACAAGAGCCCCATACCGTCAGGTGCATGTGCCACAGTGCATTTCCCGGTGGCCCACTGCAGAATAGAATCTGCGGGTGCCCGCAAGGAGGCCACCTGAGAGAGATGGTGTGCAAGGTATTATAGGCACATGTCCCACAAATGGAGGCCCCTGCCCTGGTATCAGCATGCAGTCTCACAGGCTTAAATCGAGACTTCCTGACCCCACCACATCAACAGCTTGATACGTCTGTTATTCGTGCAGAGTCGAGATCAGGAGTGGCAGCATGGCAAAAAACATAATTGACCCAGGGAGACGTAACCATCTTCACAAGCTGGACTCTCCTCCAAAGGTATACCTGCAGAGCAGACCACCAAGTGAAGTACTCCTCCATGTGCGCTATAAGGGGCTGAATATTATTGTCGACAATGGCTCCTTCCTCAGTATCTGCTCAATTAACTCGTTGTCCACCTTCAGGCACTTCCAACTCAGAAACTGTGATAGCTCTGATTATTAGAGTGACCAAGTGAGGGAAAGAGTGTGGGGAAAGGAACTGCGGGGAGGGAGAATTGAAAAGGAAAGTGTTAGCTTGCGATAAACTAGCAGTATACAATTGCAATATTGAGTTGAGGAGGCTCTTATATGAAAATGCTCTTACCCAACTGGATTAACACAATGAAGACAAGACTTATGGTTTGCTGTTGGTTTGCACTGGCATATAGCTCACACTATGTCATGCACACTAACACACTCACTCCAGAAGGTTCTCAAGGATACAATCCCAGAACAGTTAAATCACTGTTGTACTCAGTATGGTATGTAGCACTAATACTAACACCCCCATGTTATAAGGATCCACTTATTAAAGATGTCAGGGCAAACTCACATTACACCAATCTACTTCACATCACACAAATAGCATCATCGTACACGCTTCACATCAGCAAAATGAAATGAACTCTAGCAAAGAGCCAGCCCTGAGGGGCACATTGGGAATTGCAGCGCCCATCCAACAAGGAGCTGCCTGATGATGAAGCATGACACCCGTTTGGTTGTGTAAAGGCTTTTGCTTCTGAGCAATCAGATGCCCGATCTGTTTTTTTCTCTCTCTCAATAGGAACTGCAAACTCCGTTAACACACATAGGGGCATATTAACAAGAGGGGGAGATAAAATTATTGCCGCTTTAGCGTCCGTTTTCGGCCGAAAAGCGGCGATAATTTTATCGCAATATTAGCAAGGACACGCTAGAGCGTGTTTCCGTGATTTAGCACCCGCTTTGCATCGCACCGTTAATGAGATGCAAAGTAGGCGTGCCTCAATAGACTACATGGGTAAATATCGCGAAGGCAGCTTTGCGATATTTACAACAATGCCCCGGCCGGCGTAGCAATAAACAAAATCGCGCTAACCGGCCATTAACGCTGGATTTTAACGTCTGCTAAAATCCAGTGTTAGGCATACTTTTCATGGGAGGTGGAATGTGGGGTTACGACCACAGGGTCGTATCAGCAAGCTCATCGCTGTGTTGCAGGGAACATCACTGGTTTTCCAGCGATGTTGGTACATTTCCCTGCTATCACTGGAATTTTCATCGCCAATGCGCTAAGCGTTGTAAATACAGCGCTAGCTTGGCGACAGCCGTCGATAGGGAAACTCGCGCTAGGCGCGGCCAGCGATAATTATCGCTGCCGCTTGTTAATATGCCCCTTAGTCTAGTTGGGAGCTTGTATGTGGTACCTTAATGTACTCCTAGTTTTTACTTTTTATATTGGTTCAAGATTTGGGATCACTGGCTTGAGACAAGTGATCCAGCAATCAGGGATCGATAATTTTTCACTAACATAGGCCCATTTACACTACCCAACTAATCCCTTCACACTGGGGTTCAGTGCGATGCAAGTTTATTCCTAACACACTAAATACACTTTAGAACCTGCTTTTCTCCTTACAAATAAATGTGGCGACGAACCTATAGTTGAAAAATTTGATGACAATAATAAGTACTAATCTATGCTACTAAATAATAACAGACTCAGTGTGTAGTTTATGTTGTTAATCGTAAAATAATGTGAGAATAAAATAAATGCTCATCAAGTACAGTTACACAAATGCAAGTCATAGATTATCACAGAGAGAAAACATTGGCAATGTATGAAACAAACTCATATCAAATAAACAATGCATTGTAGGAGTGGATAGGCGAAGAGAGAAAAGTTTCAGAGACAAAATACATTTGCAAATGATTATGCAAACGTAGGAGATTATCTATACTAACCCAAGTAAAAAACAGGGAAATCCACCCCTCTGGCCAGTCAGGGCGGCAAGGCCACTCAAGTAGAGTCGAGTGACAAAGATTAGGTCAGGAATCAGGTAGGCTTCTATCTGGAAACAGCAAACCGACGACAGCGACGATCTCCTGCTAGCTAACACCAGCTGAAACACCTACTCCTAAACCACACCCACCGGGGACTTTCAATTATACCCTAAAACCTAAATGTCCAACCTACACGTTTCAACATGAGCACAATATCCATCCATCTCCCACTGGTTAAGATTGGGGGTGTTCTGTCACACCACTCACGCTATGACCATTTTATTAGACAACTCTTTGTTTTAAACATTAAGCTTTACGACAGATTCATCCCAGGAAACAACTTTGAACACAATCATAGTAAACATTTCCTGCAGTTCCTTGAATGTTGCAAATCTCTACGCCTCTATTATTCGCCTCTGCCATCTCGTGAAGGAAACTGTTCACTTCCATTTGTAATCTAATTTTTCTTTTCCGCAACTTGCCAGACATTCAGTGCTCCATGAAGGTCGCATTTTTCATGCCTTTGTGCTCTCTTCTCATTGGAATCTTTCTTTTGGGACATTTAATGATTTTCCAGTCAAATGTTAACCATCAAACTGACATGCAGAAGTGTAGGCCCATGCTTGCCTTTTCTGCAGAAACAAATACAAACACTTATTATTTTCATGAAATGTAATTTCATTTTACACACCATCCCAGCATTGCACTAACCCATGCACAACCCATGTTATTCCTAGCGAAATATTATTAATGTGCACAAAAGCAGCATTAGTTTTTATCTCAAAGCAGTTTTGCGGCCTAGTTCCATGCATTAATACACGCATTAGTTTTACACATGCGCAAAAGCATTTCCCCTTATTTTAGCATTCTTAATAATATTTTTCACAGCACACTGTTAAATAATGTTACTGAGGGTTCAATCCGAGCAGGTTTTAGTTTCTCAAAACCCTGCTCCATCACAAGCCACTAGAATCTTCGCAAGCACCTTCAGGTTCACATTGAGAAGCGAAATGGGGTGGTAGCTCGCACAACTAGTTGGGCCCTTATTGGGCTTCAAAATAAAACTGATGAAAGCTTTGTTATATTAAGGGTGAATGAAGAATCTGTAAAGTAGGGGGGCCACCAGGCCCCCCTTATTAATCCTATAGAGTCCTACATCCCTGTCCCAGCCCTTAAAGTCAAGAATCTTGGCTTTTTAGTGGATGCTAAGCTTTCCATGAAGACTCAGGTGGTAAAGGTATCTGCGACCTGTTTTGTGACCGTGAAAAGGCTACGGAAGTTTATTTGGATACTCCCCCCTTCTGCCCAAACAACTGTCATCCAGGCACTTATTTTATCCAGGTTGGATTATGGCAACATTCTTTGCTTGGGGGTTCATAATGCCTCCATGAGACGAATGCAGGTGGTGAAGAATGTGGCATTCAGGCTGATTCACAGAGTGCCAAAACATGCATTAGTTACACCTCTCCTTTGTGAGCTTCATTGGCTCAAGGTTGAGAAATGCATCCAATTCAAGGTCTTTTGCTACGTCTACAAAGCTAGGGCAGGGGTTTCCCCCACAATATTAGTGACCTGATAAAAGCTTATCAGCCGGCTCACTCTCTATTCTCCAGCAACCTCTCCCTGTGGACTGTATCTCGGCCCTAAGCTCTGGAACACTTTACCGAAACATATGAGATTTTATTCTTCGCTGATCACCTTCTGCAGCGAACTAAAGACTTGGTTGTTCTGAAATAGCTTGTCCTAGTTGAACTTTACCTGTTGCTAAATGTGCCGGGAAACCCCGAGTGGGTAGCTGTCATGCCATATAAACATCTTAACATAACAAACCAGAGCTCTATTGGGAACCCGTCATCTCCTGGGGCATTATTTTTGGACATAGTGTCAATCGCATACTCACTTAATCCCCCGTGAGCTGACCCTCCAGGAGCTCATGACTGATGGCCCAACTCCAAAATGGTGGGCAGTCGGACAGTCCTGAAAAATTCCTGCTCCAAGGTCTGGTCAGCAGAAGCCTCTGAGCAATAAGCTGCTCCAAGAAAGCAGGCAAAATCCTCATTGATCTCCACCAAGTGCATCAGAAGTTCACCCTTCTCCCCTCAGATAGCTTGAAGGGCAGTACTAGCCTCCCACTGGTGCAGTTGCATGGCTAGCAGCCTGCCCATCTTCTCCCCCTGTTCATAGTGCTGCAACTTCAGGTGAAGCAGGGTGAACTCTGCCTGAGAGGTAAAATAGGTATTCAACCTATATTTTGCGCGCTCTAATCGATGCACGAGATCCAGGAAGAGACATCTTGTGTAAGCCTCTGAGAGGGACCGAATGTCGCCTTTCAACCGGGCCTGCTTATCCTTGGCCACCCGCTTGTGAAGCACCGAGTATCTGATCAAAGCCAGAACAAAGCCCCCTTCACAGTGGCCTTGCCCTCCACCCAAAGAATATGCGCAGAAAATACGGAAGGCTTGTTATCCTCAAGATAGCTGTAAAAGTACTCCTGCAGCTGTCTTTTGGCGTTTGATATCAGATAGTGGGAGAGGTTCACCCTCTAGAGCTTAAAGGGAGAGGAGAAGTGGCCATGGTCGAGCTCCAGAAGGACTAGGGCATGATCTGAGATCCCCCCACCGCTATATCGCAGGCTCACAGCAAGGGCAAGGTAGAGTGTGAGAGGAGAAAGAAGTCAATCTAAGAACACGTCCCATGAACACCTGATAGGAAGGTGTATTCCCTGCACCGGGCGTGCTTCAGATGCCAGGAATCAAGCAGCCCATAATCCCCCATGATATCATGCTGGACCTCCCTGTCTCTCACATTGGCTTTATCGAGAGGACAAGAGCAGGCTAGGTGGGGGTCCATAACCACATTCCACTCACCCCCAATAGTCACCCTTGTGGTGCCAAACTCCGTCAGGAGCCACAACAGTGAGGAGAGGAAGGGCACACAGCCCTGATTTGTGGCATACGCAGAGTCAACAATCAAGGTCTGGCCTAAGGTCTTGAACTTCACAAATACATAACCACCTAGGGGATCAACCCACGTTTTCAATACAGTACAAGAAAAGGACTTATGGAAAAGGATGGCAACCCTGCACTTCTTTGGGGAAGATGGAGGACCTGTAGGATCACATGCCCTAGCTGCAAAAGGCAGAAGGCTACTACTGACAAACATTTCCACTCAGTCCCTTGGACGTTTATCCAACTCCAGGGGTGATAAATCGGACTCCTGCAGGAGGGCAATGTCAGGTGAGTGTGTTGCTACATAAGTAAGCATTTCCTTAAGCTTAATGAAGTGGCAGTGCCATTCACATTAAGGGATATAATACGTAGGCACTTAGGTCTCAAAGGCATGGTCATGAGAGGCACCTGTAATGAGGTGGACATGTGCAACCAAACTGGGAGGCGCAGGCACACGCAAAGCAAAGCCACCAGCAGCAAAGAAGGGGGGAGCAGCACCAAGGTTGGATGCAATCAACGGTGCAGCAACCACCAAGACAACGACCCCCGCAGGCCCAGGTAAAGTATGTACAGCTCCGGGAAGAAGGCACAAAGGTGATAACAAATTGCAAAACAAAAACTTTAAACAGGTGAGCTTACCTCCCAGCCCCTCGCCCACCCAACACTCCCAATCAACAGTAAGAACAAATACTGTGTCCAGGCTCATGGAAGCGATCAGATACCAAGCCCAGCAACTGCATCTCAGCACAACACTGCAAGGGAAGAAGGATAGAGGGCAAATAGGCGCTCAGACACTAATAGGCTTTCAAAGTTCAGGGGCACCAAGACGCCCAAAGTAGAAACCCCCCCACTGCCACCTCCAGAAATGACCCATAGTAGGTCAACAAGGAAAACGTCCCATCTCTCAATGAAGCAGGTGGGTGTTACCAGGGGGTGAGAGAAAACTCTCCACAGTCCGCCCAAGAGCCTACATGATCCTGGCTTAATCGGGGAGCGTGGCTTTTCCCGACCGCTGTCAGCCACCTCTGCACCAACCTAGTGTGCCCTGCCCTCCCATTACTTGAGGACAGTCTTGCCTCAGCCGTTCATGGAAGGTGAAGGCAGAATCTCTCCGGATCATAGCAGGCAAAGGCAGGTTGCCCCGGGAGATAATTCAGGTCCCACAAGCGTGGCGTTCATGTCCATATCTGAGAACTCAGTCAAATACTGATACAACTCCTCTGGGTCATCAAACTCCCAGTTCTTTCATTAATAGTAAGCAGTATCATAGCCAGTTCCAGCAAGCTGTCTTGAATTTTCAGTCTATGCAACAGCACTAGGAACTTCTTTCGACACAACACTGTGTCATGCAAGAAGTCTGCAGTCACAAAGATCTTGGATTCACCATGGGCGAAAGGGCCATTCTGCTGCTTGTCCACAGTAATGATCTGTTGTGCATGCTGGTGGCGGAGGAAGCACGCAATAATCAGTCTGTGGGCTTTGCAATATATTTTACCCAGAGACATGTTGGTGCGCTCTTTGGAATTCCAGCGTGAGAAGAAGCAGATCCCAGTGAGCTCAGAAAGAAAAGAGGTCAGAAATCCGGGCATGTCTGTTGCCTCCAGCCCCTCCGACACACCATGGAAGCAGACATTATTGCAATGACTACAATTCTCTATGTCCGTCAGCCTCCGATGGAGATGCCACACTTCACTACGAACGTCAGGATTGGCCTCCAGCATGGTGATGCAATGGTCTAAGGCCTCCACGGTGTGACCCGTAGCGTCAAGGCCCGTGTTAAAAGAGCACACATTGCTGCGGAGGGATTTAATATCAGCAGCTATCGAGGTGGTAGCGGCATGCATGGAGTCCATGGTGGCCTTGAAACCTGTTAGCTCCTTCATGATGGTCTCAATGGCATCTCGAAGGTGGCACAGCTTGCCAGCTACAATGTCCGTGAATAAGAGCTACTAGGTGGTCTTCCTTCAGGGCATCAGGTTGTGGGAGCTCGGAACAGACACTGATGGCAGAGGCCCAATGGGTGGCAAACAGTCAAAGTAAGGGAGCAGTACACAAGGGCAAGACCCTGTGGGTAGTGCCACCACGATTAGTCCGATGCAGCTCAACTATCTGCCAGGCAAAGAAACAGCACAGGGCATGCACAGTCCTAGACCGGCAGGCCTCCACTACTGGTGAAGGGCAGGATGAACCAAGTGCTGATGTCAGTCCTCACAGGGCGATAGCCGGTCTCTGCAACTCAAAGTATGGCTGAAGGACCCAGCAGACAGATAGGGGTCAAAGTGCGAAAGAGAATGGGCCTCAAGAAGTCAGTGCATGCCTTCCAGGGATGCAGGATGAACTAAGAGTGGGCCGCAGTCCTCACCTGGCCCCAGCCATCCGCCGTACCCCCAAGCATTACCGAGATCACCAGCAGGGGAGGAGGGGCCAGAAAACAAAACAACGTTAACCAGCAAGCTTCAATGCATGCCTCCCAATGGTGTGCCCAGCAGGAGGTAGGCCTGAGGACCTAGAAGGGGACAATCCATTGCCAACAGGGTAGGCCCCAAAGACTGAGATCAAGCCCAGCCTAGACCTGGCTGTGTGGATGCGGGAAAAATCAGAGACAGGGCAGACATTGAGCGAAAGCATAGCCAACACCAACAGCATGTCAACTCACCATGTTCACCGCTGCTGCAGTGCCGCTCTGAGTCCCTGAGAGGTGCACTGCTCACTGGAATACCACGGCATCACATGCTACACCCAACAGTCATAGGAGGCTTCACCATCTGAACCTTTTGCCTTCGTGGTGGACAACAATCACGGACCCTGGGGAAGCCCCCATATCCCCTTTACAGTGCTGGCTCCCACACCAGTAAATGAGAGCCCAGAGCATGCCGATATCCATCTTAGAGCATCGGGCGGCCCGGGAGCTCTAACGGAAGCAAGCTATCTTCCTTCATGGATAATCTCTGCCTTCTGGTTGGCGATTTTAAAAGATTAGCTACAGAAGATAAGCTAGTGTTAAAATGCAGAGTATGTCTTTTCACACAGAAGTTGTGGTCTTTAAAATGAGTCGTGAGTAATTTGCAATACTAGGGTTTAAGGCAAAACATACATGTGACTTAGAGTAAGCATTGCTCAGAGGAAGAAGGCAGAGGATAGAAAGGAAGGAAAGATTTGTTGAAAAGAAAAAGGTGAGACGATAATCCGAAGCTTTAAGTCAAGGTCAGTTTTCATGCAGGGTTTTTAGGAATATTGTGAAAGCTTTATGAGAGAACATGCAGAACTGTGGAAGGAAACATTAATTTCATGTGCTACAATACAACTGTTTGACATGAGATCCCAAGCATACACACGCCATCACTACCGATGGGTAAAATACAATTTAAAAATATAAGATTAATTTCTCATGAAATCTGATGAAAGGAAACTGCAAAAACAGGAATTTTGTATTTTAACTGTTTACGCTAGAGATGCTCCTCTCTAATGATCAGGGTGAGATCAAGGAGAAAAGAGTTAATTTTAGTAAGTTTGTGCAAAGTAATGCTACTCAGGGCAGGTAGAGCAGAGGCTATCTCCTACCTGGAGCACCCACAACATAAGCACAGTCAAGTGTGAGATCTTGCATCTAACTGTCATTCAGCCTTCCTGTAGTAGTAATCAACAGAGGAAATGACCTGCCTAGAAACTGCCACACCTGAGCAATGGAAACTGCAGTCCAACCTCTCATATTTACTATTGACATAACCTATAGTGCCCAGGAAACACAAGTAATGAGCTGCCTCTTTCTAACAAGGACCTCAGTAAATCTTTAAGGTGAGCCCTTTTTCCATTGTTCCTTACTTCAGTGTCTGCTCTCCACCCTCAAATCAGAGGAATGCAGGCAATACACTTCCCCTGTCTGTGGAAGCAGCCCAACCCCATCCTGTGCTGGTCTCTTTCACCTCGCCCAACAGCTCCCTTCACACTTCTTGTAGTCAGTGCACATCAGACAGAGGTTTGCTTATTCAGCAAATCCCATTAGGACTGACCCTGACCTTCACATTGAGCGAACAATTTAAAAACGTATTTAGCTGATAAATAGTAATGCACATTAGGCTGTTTCGATATTCATTGCAGAAATACAAATAATCATTGAATGTAAACAAACAATCTCTCTTCTCTACGTCCTCCTGGCGCCCAAAGAAATCCAGCTTCAACTGATTCCATAATTGCAACACAGCCGTATATTTTCAAGGATGCGCCGAGCACGCTGTGAGTACTAAGTAATGAGGTATCTGTTTAACAAGCACACTTCTGAAGCCATTGAATTAATCGTTAGTGTCAGCATCAGGTCAATGAGCAGCAGTATGCAGACCGTGCCACTTGGCTCCATAGAAACCTTGGGGCTTATAAGCCCCTTGCAACACTAAGTCACTTTTTTTGGCTTAATGCTGCCTTGTAAATATTGTTCTCTTCAGCACAGTTTTCTGCTTTAAAGGGGGGTGCAGTGGGTGTTGCTGGGGGCGTTCCCAGCAACATCCATGGCTTTTTGACACTGCCCCGGATTTAGAAATCATAACTCAGGCAGCGCCAAAAACTTACGCCTCCCCAGGGGGGGCGCAAGGTAGGCACAGCGAGGAGAAATATCTTTATTTCTCCTCGTTAGGTTGAGCCTAGGGGCAGCGCCCACGCGCTGCTCACTCTGTGAGATTGCTGTGGTAGAGTATGGGAGAGAAGCTGCGCCCACTCTCCTCCCATATTTTTTATTGGC
This sequence comes from Calotriton arnoldi, assembly GCA_963921515.1. Lineage (NCBI taxonomy): Eukaryota > Metazoa > Chordata > Amphibia > Caudata > Salamandridae > Calotriton > Calotriton arnoldi. The sequence goes on from CAWUFW010001189.1 coordinate 1,825,238, forward strand.
TTGTGTCATTGTCCTTCGTAAATGCTGCCTTCAGATTTGTTAATAGGCCTGTTAGTCCCTCCTTCGTACGGCCTTGTCTTCATTTGTAACCTCCCATGGCGACTGGCCCCTTTACTTCGGTTGTTACACGGGACCTGTTATTTAGTCTGTAAGCAAACCGCTTGTGTGTTTTTTAAACTGCACGGCCGCTCCCGTTACACGGGCGCCCGCTCTCAATCGCTTTAACCCGGCATTATCTTGTGTCTGTTTCAACCCCCGAAGTAAAATGGATTTAGAAACGATTAGCGAATTAAGTCATGTGAATTCCAGGTAGCACATAATCGTGTGCTAATGGGCTGAAGCTGACAACAGCACATCTGCGTTACATGTCATCTGTACTAAAGCCACCTGACGGGTTGTTTTCAAAAGCCTGTTTTATTAACAACAACACCACCACCACCAATACCGCCACCACCAATAGTACCACCAATACTACCACCACCACCAATTCCACCACCACCAATACCACCAATACCACCACTACCACCAATACCACCACCACCAATACCACCAATTCCTCCACCACCACCAATTCCACCACCACTAATACCACCACCACCACCAATACCACTAATACCATTACCAATACCATCAGCACCAATACCACCACCACCAATATCACCACCAGCAATACCACCACCACCACCACCAATACTACCACCACCATTACCACCACCACTAATACCACCACCAATACCATCACCACAAATACCACCACCACCAATATCACCACCAGCAATACCACCACCACCACCAACACTACCACCACCACTACCACCACCACAACCACCATCACCACCACCACCAATACAACCACCACTAATACCACCACTACCAATACCACCACCTCCACCACCACCAATACCATCAATAACACCACCAATACCATCAATACCACCACCAATACCCCCACCACCAATACCACCACCACCAATAACACCACCACCAATACCACCACCACCAATATCACCAACACCACCACCACCAATACTGTCACCACCAATACCAACACCACCAATACCACCACCTACCACCAATACCACACCACCAATACTACCACCAATACCACCACCACCAATAACACAACCACCACCACCACCAATACCACCACCAATACCACCACCACTACCAATACCTCCACCACCACCAATACCACCACCACCAATCCAATACCACCACCACCACCAATATCAATACCACAGCAAATACCAATACCACCACCACCAATACCACCACCACCAGTACCAAGACCACCACCAATACCAATACCATCAATACCACCACCAATACCACCACCACCAATACCACAACAACAAATATCTCCACTAATACCAATAACACCACCAATACCACCACTAGTACCACCACCACCACCAATACCAACACCACCACCAATACCACCATCAAGACCACCATCAATACCACCAATACCACCACCAATACCACCACCGCCAATACCACTACCAATACCACCACCAATACCACCATCACCAATACCACCACCACCAATGCCACCACTACCACGACCACCAATACCACCAATGCCAATACCACCACCACCAATACTAATACCACCACCACCAGCACCAATATCAATACTACCAATACCAATACCACCACCACTACCAATACCAATTCCACCACCACCAATACCACCACCACCAATACCGCCACCACCACCAATACCACCACCACCAATACCTCCACCACCACCAATACCACCACCACCACCAATACCACCACCACCACCAATACCACCAATACCACCACCACCAATCCAATACCACCTCCACCTCCACCTCCACCACCACGAATATCAATACCACAGCCAATACCAATACCACCACCACCAATACCATCAATACCACCACCAATACCACAACAACCAATACCTCCACTAATACCAATAACACCACCAATACCACCACTAATGCCACCACCACCACAAACAACCACCAATACCACCATCAATACCACCAATACCACCATCAATACCACCAATACCACCACCACCAATACCACCACCAATACCACCACTACCACCACTGCCAATACCACCAATGCCAATACCACCACCACCAATACCAATACCACCACCACTACCAATACCAATACCACCAGCACCAATACCACCAATACAACTGCCACCACCACCACCAATACCACCACCACCAATACCACCAATAATACCAATACCACCTCTACCACTAAAACCACCACCAATACCACCAACCACTACTATCACCAACAATACCACCAATACAACCACTGCAAATTCCACCACCACCAATACCAATACCACCACCACCACCACCAATACCAATACCACCATAAATGCCAATACTACCACCAATACCAATACCACCACCACCACCAATACCACAACCACCACCAATACCACCACCACCAATACCACAACCACCACCACATCCACCACCACCAATACCACCACCACCAATACCTCCACCACCACCAATACCACCATCAATGCCACCAATACCACCACCAATACCACCACCAATACCACGACTACCACCACCACCAATACCACCAATGCCAATACCACCACCACCAATACCAATACCACCACCACCAGCACCAATACCAATACCACCAGCACTACCAAAACCAATACCACCACCACCACCACCAATACCACCACCACCAATCCAATACCACCTTCAATACCAATACCACGGCCAATACCAATACCACCACCACCAATACCACCACCTCCACTATCACCACCACCAATACCAAGACCACCAACACCAATACCATCAATACCACCACCAATACCAATACCACAACAACCAATACCTCCACTAATACCAATAACACCATCAATACCACCACTAATACCACCACCACCCCAAACCACCACCAATACCACCACCAATACCGCCACCAATACCACCACCACCAATACCACCACAAATACCACCACCACCAATACCACCACTACCACCACCAGCAATACCACCACCACCAATACCGCCACCACCACCAATACCACCACCACCAATACCTCCACCACCACCAATACCACCACCACCACCAATACCACCAATACCTCCACCACCACCAATACCACCATCAATGCCACCAATACCACCACCAATACCACCACCACCACCAATACCACCACTACCACCACCACCAATACCACCAATGCCAATACCACCACCACCAATACCAATACCCCCACCACCAGCACCAATACCAATACCACCAGCACTACCAAAACCAATACCACCACCACCACCACCAATACCACCTCCACCACCACCAATATCAATACCACAGCCAATACCAATACCACCACCACCAATACCACCACCTCCAATACCACCACCACCAATACCAAGACCACCACCACCAATACCATCAATACCACCACCAATACCACAACAACCAATACCTTCACTAATACCAATAACACCACCAATACCACCACTAATGCCACCACCACCACAAACAACCACCAATACCACCATCAATACCACCAATACCACCACCACCAATACCACCACCAATACCACCACCACCAATACCACCACCACCAATACCACCACTACCACCACTGCCAATACCACCAATGCCAATACCACCACCAATACCAATACCACCACTAATACCAATACCACCACCACTACCAATACCAATACCACCAGCACCAATACCACCAATACAACTGCCACCACCACCACCAATACCACCACCACCAATACCACCAATAATACCAATACCACCTCTACCACTAAAACCACCACCAATACCACCAACCACTACTATCATCAACAATACCACCAATACCACCACCAATACCACCACTGCAAATTCCACCACCAGCAATACCAATACCACCACCAATACCAATACCACCATAAATGCCAATACCACCACCAATACCACCACCACCAATACTACCACCAATACCAATACCACCACCACCACCAATACCACAACCACCACCAATACCACCACCACCAATACCACAACCACCACCACATCCACCACCACCAATACCACACCACCACCAATACCTCCACTGCCACCAATACCACCATCAATGCCACCAATACCACCACCAATACCACCACCACCACCAATACCACCACTACCACCACCACCAATACCACCAATGCCAATACCACCACCACCAATACCAATACCACCACCACCAGCATCAATACCAATACCACCAGCACTACCAAAACCAATACCACCACCACCAATATCACCACCACCAATACCACCACCACCAATACCACCACCACCAATCCAATACCACCTTCAATACCAATACCACAGCCAATACCAATACCACCACCACCAATACCACCACCTCCAATATCACCACCACCAATACCAAGACCACCACCACCAATACCATCAATACCACCACCAATACCAATACCACAACAACCAATACCTCCACTAATACCAATAACACCATCAATACCACCACTAATACCACCACCACCACAAACCACCACCAATACCACCACCAATACTGCCACCAATACCACCACCACCAATACCACCACAAATACCACCACCACCAATACCACCACTACCACCACCACCAATACCACCAATGCCAATACCACCACCACCAATACCAATACCACCACCACCACCACCAATACCAATACCACCACCACTATCAATACCAATACCACCACCACCAATACCACCACCACCAACACCACCACCACCAATACCACCAATAATACCAATACCACCTCCACCACCATAACCACGACAATACCACCACTACCACCACCCCCAATACCACCACCACCAATACCACCACCACCCCCAATACCACCACCACCACCAATACCAATACCACCATCAATACCACCACCAATACCACCACCAATACCACAACCAATACCACAACCACCAATACCACCACCAATACCACCACCACCAATAACACCAATACCACCACCAATGCCACCATCACCAATACCACCACCACCAATACCACCACCACAAATACCACCACCACCAATACCAATACCACCAACACCAGTACCAATACCACAACCAATACCAATACCACCACCACCAATACCAATACCAAAGCCACCACCACCACCAATACCACCACCACCACCAATACCACCATCACCACCACCACCAAAACCACCACCACCAATACCATCACCACCAATAGCACCACCACCAATACCACCACCCCCATTACCACTGCCACCAATACCACCACCACCAATACCACTACCACCACCAATACTACCACCACCAAAACCACCACCACCAATACCACCACCACCACCAATACCACCACCATCAATACCACCACCACCAATACCACCACCACCAATACCACCACCACCAATACCAGTACCACCACCACCAATACCACCACCACCAATACCACACCACCATCAATACCACCACCAATATCACCACCACCATCAATACCACCACCAATACCACCACCAATACCACCACCGACACCACCGATACCACCAATACCACTGCTAATACCACCAATACCACCACTAATACCACCAATACCACCACCACCATTATCACCGCCACCAATATCACCACCACCAATACCACCACCACCACCAATACCAAAAATACCACCACCACCAATACCACCACTACCACCACCACCACCACCAATACCACCACCACCACTACCACCACCACCACTACCACCACTACCACTACCACCGATACCACCACCACCACTACCAGCACCACCACTACCACCACCACCAATATCACCACCACCAATACCACCACCACCAATACCAATACCACCACCACCAATACCACCACCTCCACCACCAATACCACCAATACCACCACCACCAATACCAGCAACAGTACCACCACCACCAATACCACCACCACCACCAATACCACCACAACCAATACCACCGCCACTACCACCAATACCACCACCACCAATACCACCACCACCAATACTATCACCACCACCAATACCAAAACCAGTACCACCACCAATACCACCACCACCAATACCAATACCATCACTGCCAATACCACCAATACCACCATCACCACCAATACCACCACCACCACCACCAATACCACCACCACCAATACCATCACCAATACCACCACCACCAATACCACCACCACCACCAATACAACCACCACTAATACCACCACCAATACCACCACCAATACCACCACCACCAATACCACCACCACCAATACCACCACCACCACCAATACCATCACCAACAATACTACCACCACCACCAACATCAATACCAGTACCACCACCAATACCAATACCACTATCAATACCAATACCAATACCACCACCACCAATACCAATACCACCAATACCAATACCACCACCACCACCAATACCAATACCACCAATGCCAATACCACCACCACCATCAATACCACCACGACCAATACCACCACCACCAATACCACCACCAATACCACCACCACCAATACCAATACCACCACCACCAATACCAATACCACCACCAATACCAATACCACCACCACCAATACCAATACCGCCACCAATACCACCAGTACCACCAATGCCGCCACCACCACCACCAATACCACCAGCACCAATACCACTAATACCACCACCAATACCACCACCACCAATACCACCAATACCAAAACCACCACGACCACCAATACCAATACCACCACCAACATTACCAATACCACCACCTCCGCGCCTCGCTCACTATTAATAGCAGGGGCACTGTACAAGGCCGGAGCTGCAACCGAGATCATCCCTCCCTCCTTCCATGCCTGCCATAAAGCACAGCCTGCCGTGCACCAGGAGGTGAAGTCAGAGCCCTGCTACAGCTGGAGTGTTTTTTATTAGGCCAAAGATAACAATGACATTACTCATGCCACACTGCACACTCAAATCACGGAGAGGGCAGGAAATAGCCCTCACCCTCCTGATCTTTCTCCTGAGCCGCGACAGTGTGATCACAGAGCGAAAGGTGTTGCAGCGCTTTGTTAGTGTTTATAGCTCAGATCATATGTAACTCTCACTTCACACTTTGTGTCTGTGTAATTTACAACATTTACACATCTTCTTCACTGCACTATTTATCACTACTTCGAAGACATCGCAGGCCGGTCTCTTCCTCTGATATTTACAATCTAACAAGCGGTCGAGAAGGCCCTTTATTGCAATGCAATAGGTCTCGCATCTGCGAGAGTTTAAACTAATAGGTTTGTAAATGACAATGCCTTTTATTTATGTTTTAAAACCCAAAACATAAATAAAAGGCATGGTCATTTACCATGCCAATAGCTCAAACTTGTGTAAATGCGAGACCTATTGCATTACAAAGGCTTGTTTTTCCTTTTGAGATCGAGCCTTGGCAGTGCTTCTGCTTAGCAACCTGTTGTAATTGCTTTGTGGCGTTCCAACTCCACCCATTGCTTGCCTTTGCTTTTCATTTGTCTATGTCAGTGCCCTTTAAAAATTCTTGCTTGCTAGTGGTTAGTCCTGCCTCTTTGTCCCTCCTTTTTCTCTTCCGTTCCTCCCATGTGGTAGGGACCTGGTACTGTCTCATTACGCTGCAGTTCTTTATCTGTACTTTGGTGGACTACTTTTTTCTTGGTTTCCTGCTCTGTTACTGTTTCCCTGTGTGCAGTTTTGGCACCATAGCTGAATACATTTAAATATAGCTTTCCTCCCTCCCACCTCCTCTTAATTCCACAGTTTTATTAGTGCTACCTCTTGCCCCATGCCTCCCGCTTCGTTGGTTATATTTTTTAGGCTTTCAGCAATTTTCAATGTCAACCATCATTTGGTATTTTTTAAGAAGGGTGTGTGTTTGGTTTTGGGCTTTATTTTAAGGAGGATTAGGCTTGTTGTATTTTTTTATATCAGACAAAAGGTTTTGGAACTGTTTTACTGCAATGTGAAAGGTAGTGTGTATTTACATTTAAAATATTTTAAAAAGATGATGACCACTTATTTCTCCCATGGAAGCTGCTGCTGTAGCACGCTCTATGTGCAGGCAGCATGCATTAAAGGCGCGCGCACTGGACACCTAGGGATGAGAGCGTGCCCCGCCCCTTTGCTTCTGTGTATGGCGGCCACAAGGCTCAGGCACCAGGGCGATATAGCACTTTGGCGACCTCACCCGCTCTGTTCTAACAAGAGGAGAGGAGGCGCCGTTGCACCTCACAGTCGCTGACCCACTAAAGTGCTCCTGTATCAGCACTCATTCTACGGTCCCCCAGGGCACAAGCGTGCCTTTGTTGTTGGGAAAACCAGTGTGCTGAGGGGTTTCCCAGAGACCGTCAAGTTTTCCAAGGACTCGCGCTGGCGCTGCATGGATGGTGCTCGCTGAGTCCTGCAAGCCACCTCCTAACATCACCGCCGCAATGGGGAAAAGGTATTTTTTGTTTTATTTAATAAAGGCAAGCTTTTTGGATGCTCCGCCCGCTCCTTATCCCTCCGTCCTGCAAATCCTCACCATCGATTTGGTGGGGGTGATTGGAGGGTGTTCTGGGGCTGCCATAGGCTGACCACCCCCACGGGATCACAGGGTCAAGCACTTCTGAGGTCACTGGTAATGGTGGGGTGACCACATAAGCCCTGGATGGCAGACACAGTTCACTTATTTTCATACCGAAGTGCTGCTGTATGAAGTGAGCTCGCCATGTGATCTGCTCCAAATGTGTGTTGTCGGCGTAGGAGAGTTGGAGACCAGGAAAGTTACTGAGTGAGCGGGGTTTGTTACGTGCTCCTGCTTATGATGTAATTGTGGTGTAAGGGCCTGAGCAGCCGATTCTAGAACTGGAAAAGCAAGTTTGAGTCTTGCATCTGTTCCATATCCTGTGATTTTGGGCAAATCACTTACCCTCCTCGTGCCTAAAACAAAAACAGGCATTTGCAATGCAATAGGTCTTGCATTTTCGAGAGTTTGAGCTATTGGCATAAATGACAATCAATGCCAATAGCTTAAACTCTTGCTGTTTTTGTTTTGAATGTAGTGACCTACTCCAATTGCACTTAAACCACTAACCTTTTATATTTCTGCTGGGACACTGTCTAGACAAATTTGTCCTCGGCAAAGAAATACTGAGCAGTATTTATGTGAAATCTTTTATTTCACATCTCTCTACCATCTGTGTGACTCTGCTGGACACAAGGACAACTTTGGAGCCGATTTACAAAGCCATTTGTGTGTGTAAGTCAAATTTAAATATACAAATGACTCAGTTTCCATTCTGAAGGGAAATTACAAACGGTAAACTTGCGTGTAAAAATCCATGTAACTGTTCATTATATTCTCCTATGATTGTGTAATGTTGCGCAAAGGTAAATCCTACCCCAGGAGAGGGCATGCTATGGAGGGTGTGCCCTGTTTGGTTTGATGGCACCCACAAACTCTCACGGGTATTCATAGACTTTTTTTTGCAATAGGTCTCGCATTTGCGGCAGTTTGAGCTATTGGCATTGTAAATGACAATGACTTTTATTTATGTGTCTTGAAAACATGCAAGCGGTGCATAAACACCCACTTTTTTTCAAACTTATTTTTATTGGCATTTGGTATACACGTCGTAACAGTCAGTCACATATGAAGATGCTGCGGGCGTGCCACTAACAATAACATGGACCGTGGCCTTTCTCTATGAAGTCTATATTATTGAAGGCACAGTTTCCAACATTGTAAAGGCCTAGGTTATTGCGGAAAGGAAAAGATTTACATGCTCCACCCGTCTTTCTTTTGCGACGAGTATAGAGAACTATCCCTTCCAACGTAAAAGAACCCTCCCAAACAAACCCCCCAAGCAAAAAGTGGTGGTGGTGGCTGAAGTGTGGTGCTCACTTTCCATGAGGCTTGTGAAAGCTATCTTCTGTGGCATCGTAAGGGCTGCGCTGTATCTGGGCGTCGCTACTAGCGCATCCCTAAAAGGTTACTGATGGCCGCCAGCACAGCATAGAACTTAGAATTGGAAGAGATGCATGTCTCGTAAGGAGGGAGGGCAAACCGCCAGAGGCAGACTTTTGGTAAGATAAACGACCAGTGGCCCCATTTGCACTCAAAATAAACACCCACTTTTTACTTATAATCTTTGCATACAAGAAGCAAGGCTGACAGTAAAGAGGCGCAGTCACTGACAGCCTTGCTTCTCGTAAGCAGGGACTATAAGTACAAAGCGCATATTTACACACCACTTGCGGGTTTTCAAAACACATAAATAAAAGGCATTGTCATTTACAATGCCAAAAGCTCAAACTCTCGCAAATGCGAGACCTATTGCATTGCAAATGCTTGTTCTATGCAGCACACATAGAAAGAGGAAACAGCCTCATGTGATTGTTTGTGTGCAGGAAGGTTTCCCTTCCTGCCCAAAAATAATTATCCCCGCAACCCAGGCACCATTGCACCAGGGTGCAAAGGTGCTTGCGTTGGCGCACAGCAGCCCATTGTGCGCGAGCGCAGGGCAAATGGACAGGAATGCCAGTATCTGATAGATAGGTTGCATTCCTGCCCTTTTCTTTTGCCATAGGGCAGCGCAGCAGGAAGGCCTGTGGCGCTGCCCTACGACAAGAACTCATAAATGAGGCCCCTTAGATCTGACTATCTTGAGGTGTGCTCGCTTCAGCTGGCATACTCCTGCTGCATCAGTCTGTGCTGTACAGAAGTAGGGTAAGAAGGACTTTACATGTGTTTGGTCCGTAACTGCACTGTTTCATGCCTGACAACGTCCTGAAGCCCATCTCGAGAGAGAAGAGTTCTACAGTTCGGCACTAGGTTCAGCAGGGAAAAGAAAGTTGCGGGAAGATAAGATGAGGACAGATACACACACTGATGACTGGACAGCAGACATACCGACCGACACAGGCAGTCGCAAGGATGTATACAGCATGTACAGACAATGACAGTGACAGTGAGGCACAGATAGAAATGTGGAGGGAGAGACACTGGAAGACAGAGGCTCTAGGGACGGGAGATGTCTGGCAATACAGATATTAAGAGAAAGGAAGAGACAGGGGACAGAGAGACAGAGTGAGGGACATGAGAAAGAGATAAAAGAGATCATCATCTCGGCAGTCATATCAAACATCCCGCGGATGCACATCTTCACCAGTCGTTTCAGTTAATTCCGGAGATGCCTGAAATACATTGAGAGACGGGAAGCTAAAATCTCGTCTAAACTAAATCAGAAAACACGGTACCGCGACAAGATCCCCACGCCGCTGGTTTCTGCTCCAAAGGCAGGTTTCCCTGTTCAGACACACATTTCTAGCTCCCGAACCAAATATTACAAACGTTAAAAGCCTTTTAGATCTCATATATTGCATTTTAGGAACAAAATAAATTGAAAATATTTTACTGCAGAGGATGAGAACTGTTTTGAATAGTGGTAAAACACTGAAGCATTCAGGCACTTGATAACGGACTCATTTATCATTCACGCAACTACACGATACTTGTTAATCCGACCTGACAAGGATGAGAGGCAACTCGCCCTTTCGGATTCGGTCCGATAACTTGCAGGCTACACTAAAATCCCCGCAGGGACACAATAACCCACTGAGCAGTCTTACTGGTTTGTGCTGCCCAGCCAGGGACAATCCCCGCTACAGAAACACGACACACTGACTTCCCCCGCACACCATCCAAGTTTGGTCTGCATCATTCCCAGCAGCCATGCAAGTGCTCTGCGGGTTCTTCCTTCCATTCCCCGCTTATTATGAATGCAATGGAGATGGCATGGTAGTGTAATTGGTGTATAATTTATTTTTTTTTTGCAAATTTGTTTTTATTGTTTTAATCACAAATAACAAAAACAATCGCGTGCATCACAATTTAGTCCGTTCTGCCATCAATCTGCATAAATGGCTCACATATATACGATGTCATGCAATGCAACAACTGTGTCTCGCTGAGACGAATGCTCATCATAGGAACTTATAATGCCTGAGGGCATTAACACGGTAGTAGTCATCTGGTGGTACAGGTGTTCTTCTGCCTAACATGACAAAACATCATTTTAAACCTCGTAACCACCCAACAATCAGTGCACGCACTAAATCCCCCTCTTATCCCACCCCCTCCCCCTTTGGCACAACCTCTATGCACAAGCAATAGTGGCAACAAGACACAACTGCATGAAGGATGAAAGATCAACATACAGGGCAGCAAACAGGGCGACGGCTTCTCAGCGCTAAGGGCAGGGCACATATAATAAAAGGACCCAATGCAGCGAAGCCCCAAACCGGACCATCCCTTTCCTCCAGGCCTTGCTAGGCTGCGCCCTCCATTTCATCGTCAGTCTCATTTATCGGGGCCCTCAAAAGTTGCACCAATGCTTCCCAAGCCCTCGCCGACTCTAGTGCCTTCTCATTCTTCGCGCGGCTCGCCGCTTGCAATCGGGTAACCCCTCGCAGTCCGCCCATTTAACGAATTCTGCACGCCATCTCCCATAACAGGGGCCCCTTTCTGCTTTCCAGTGAAGTGTAATCTCCCTCTTTGCTAACAAAAGCCCCAGGTCTATAAATTTACTCGTTATTTTATTCCTGGCGGTGTGGGGAAACCAATGTAGCAAACATAAGCCCATTGTGGGTACCATGTCCCTGTCCGTGACATCCTGCAATAGTTCAACTACCTCTTCCCAATATGACCCTAGCTGTGGACATGCCCACATCATATGACCAAAATCCGCCCCCACCGTACGACAACGTGGGCAGGCCGCCGATTCCGTATGAAAATATTGATTGAGTTTAGCCGGAGTTAGATAGGCTCTGTGAAGAATGTAGAAATGAACCAACTGGAAGCGAGCATTCCTTGTACTCTTCCACGCTCGTTCGACAAGTTCAGCCCACGCTTTCTCAGGGATCTCATCTCCCAAGTCCTCCTCCCATCGCAGCCGGAGGGTCGCTAAAGGGGTCAATCTCTCGTTTGTCATTCTACGGTAGAGACACGTTACCGCCTTAACGGTACCAGCCGCTAGGACCACATACTGACACGTCAACGAGGTCGTTGGTTCACTAAGCCCCATTTTCCAATGCGCCTGGATGGCTGCGATAAGCGCCATGTGGAGTAAGTAATCACCACGGGGTAAGTCATATCTATCCCGCAGCGCCGCGTAGGGGAGCACTGCCCCATCCTCATAAAGATCTCCCACAGTGGTCAACCCATTCTCCTCCCAGCCCTGTAAGGCCATCCAATTACCGCCATGTGGCAGCGCCGTGCACACCGCCAGAGGAATTTCCGGAGCATAAGGCCGTACAACCTGCGCACGTTTGAGCGCCCTATTCCAGCAAAGTTTAAACGTCCCCATCTCACTAGTGAGAGAGGAGGCCGGCAACGGCAACTGCAACAGCAGCCTGGAGAGTAGGTGTCTCTCCGTACTAATCCCCGTCTCATCATCCGTGCTCCTGATCTCTCGTACCACTGCTTGAGTGAGCCCCTGTAACTGTGCCGCTAGGTAGTATGTTTCAAAGTCTGGGACCGCCAGACCGCCCTCCGAGCGTGGCCGCATCAGCGTATTAATAGCCACTCGCCGCCGCCCGCAGCCCAAAGAAACCCAATCACCATTGACCGCAACTGTCGGAAAATCGAGGCCGGTATCCACAAGGGCAACGTTCTAAAATAATATAGGAGTCTCGGGAGCGCTACCATTTTAAGGAGGGCCGCTCGTCCCGCCAATGACAATGGAAGCGTACTCCAAAATGCCATGCAACCCCTGAGTGCCCTCATAGCCCTGCCCACATTACCCTCCAATAAATCTGCATGGGTGTGGTATATACGAGTACCAAGATACGTCATACATCGACGTTCCCAGCGTACTCCTTGCGTAGTCTCAGGTCCATCAGTCTGTGGCGCTATGGGGAACAGACACGACTTCCCCCAATTAACCTTAAGCCCGGCAATGTTGCCGAGCTCTGCCAGTAACGCCTTCGCACCCCCAAGGGCACCCTCGGTATCCGTCAGGAACAAGAGGAGATCATCAGCATATAAAGCTATATGGTGATCCTGCGTAGTGCCACGCAGCCCAGGGAAATGCCGGCCCGTGCGAGCCCGTGCCGCCAGCGGCTCCATGGCCAGGGCAAACAATAATGGGGAGAGGGGACACCCCTGTCTCGTTCCCCGCCCCACGGTGCAGATATCCGATATCACCTTCCCCGTTTGCACACGGACCGTAGTTTGACAATACAAAAGAGATGTCCAGTCAATAAAGCCCTCCCCCAGACCAAAGCAGTGCATAACTTGAAACAAATAAGGCCACTCAATACTGTCAAAGGCCTTCTCAATATCTATGGCCAATACAGTAGCAGTGGCCCTCTCATACGTGTCTGCATCCAGAATCCGAAATAGGCGTCGAATATTCTGAGCGGTGTTTCGGGTCGGTATAAAACCGGCCTGGTCTGCATGTATTAGGTGGGTCATATAGGGGAGCAGGCGAGACGCCAAAATCCGGCTTAGAATTTTATAGTCCGTGGACAACATGGATAATGGTCGATAGGCTGTTACGTCATGAGGCGGCTTCCCTGGTTTCAGCAAGGGGATAATGAGCGCTTCACGAATCGTGGAGGGCAGTAACCTATCCTTCCGCGCTGCGTTATACAGCAGCACCAATCTGGGGGCCAAGAGATCAACATACTCACTATAAAATTCCACCGGGAGCCCATCCACTCCCGGGGTCTTTTTCCTGGCCATGTGCTTAATTGCGCTACGGACTTCACTTAAAGTGACGTCCTCACCCAGCAGCTTTACTCGCTCCTTATCTAACATTGGGAGGGTCACCCCCGTCAAGAAGCTCCGTACCGCCTCTCTATCAGGGAGCACTTGACTCCGATATAAGTCCGCATAGTAAGCACGGAACTGATCATTTATCCCCTTTTGTGTGTAACAGGCCTCCCCATCTGGTGTGCGCAGCTCAAGTATACTCGTCCCTCTCCTACTTGGATTGGCCAGCCATGCCAATAGCGCCCCTGATTTATCGCGCTCCGTATGCGCACGCGTGATATATTGCTTATAATCATAGCAACGCAGGCGCTCCATCTGAACTGCGACCTCTTCCCTTGCGGCCAAGAGGTCCCGCTGGCAGTCCGGCTGCTCAGGTCTCCTCTTTTCTATGTCTCGTAATCGTCGTTCCGTGCTCTCCAGGTCCTGCAGCAACACCCTGCGCACTCCTACTTTCTGCGCCATACAATGCCCCCGTATCACACCCTTAAAAGCGTCCCATTCCACCATCAGCGATGAAGCAGTGCCAGTGTTGTCTCGGAAGTAGTCAGTGATACCAGCCCCCACCGCTTCTCTAAACACCTGATCCTCTAACAATATGGGGTTCAACCGCCAAGTCGGGATTACAGGACGATCAGGGATCAAGCTCAAACGCAACAATAAGGGATTATGATCCGATATCGTTCTGGCAAGATACTCACTGTGTTGCATCATTGCGTGGAGATCTGGAGTGCACAGCATCGCATCCAGCCGCACATGGAGGTCATGTACAGTAGAAAAATATGAATAATCTCGATCAGTTGGGTGGTGCGCCCTCCAAGTATCTATTAAGTCCCACCGTTGCTGCCAGTCCCGCCTATCCCTGGAGAGCCTATGAATGGGCGCCTCTGGGAGTGGAGGATGGGATCTATCCAGCAGGACGTCCGTGATCGAATTAAAATCCCCACCCAATAGTACAGAACCAGTGAAAAAGGGAGCTACCTTCCCAGACAACTGCCGTAGGAAGGCCGACTGTTCCGTATTGGGGGCATAGACGCTAGCCAAGACCACATCTCTACCATTCAGTCTACCTGCAACCAAAACATATCGGCCCTCCGGGTCTTTCAATTGCCGAGTAGGCTGAAACGGGACCCCGGCTCGGACCCACACCAAAACACCCCGAGCAAAGGCAGAATATGTGGTGCTAAAAACCTGTCCTCTCCATCTACGCTGCAGTGCCATATCCTCTTTTGGGGCAATATGAGTTTCCTGCAAGAACGCCAGCTGAATCCCCCTACGAACCAGGTATGTGTGAATCTTATGCCTACGCTGCATTGAGTGCATGCCCCTAACGTTCCAAGTTATACATTTCAACTCCGACATAGCCATCGAGCCCATATCACCGCCAGACCCCAATCATCCTGCTTTAATACCAGCCAATTGTGCCCCGCGCCATGTATCAAACCCTTACAAGTAGGGTTGCGCCAGCCCCCAGAAAACATTCCCCTAATAACAAACAAACAGTCCCAACAACCCCTCCCCAGGACAGGTACTAAAAAACAAGCCCCCATCCAAACTACATCAAACTAGGTTCCCTCTAGTGGCTACTGAGGGGTTACAGTGGGGAAAGTGGCCGTCAGCAAACAAACCGACCACACCAAGGCCCCGCGGTGTTACTATACTATCCGCTCCCACCCCCAGGAGGCATCGGGACGGGAGCCCCTACTCTTGTCCCCTCATCTATCCACCACATCCGGCGGTCAATACACCATTCAAGCACGTGATGCCAAGTGGGTCTCGATAGTACCGCCGGCATCTAACAGGCATACAAGCCCTTCAAGCATCAAAACACACAACAAAGATATCACATAAGCTCATCAGCCGTGCCAGGTGTAACATGGGGCATTTTTGCATCACTGTTCTGGGAATCGGCCGTATCTGTGTCTGTTCCCAATCGCAACTTATCCGATTCCTGCCCTGTATCCGACTGTTGGTCCGGAGTTCCCAAAAGCTGCGACACCGCCCGCAGTGCCGCCTGTCTGCCCTTTTCCGTTTGGGACGGGCCAGGCGCCCTCACTGCAGTCGGGCGTCGTCTCGACCTGCGCCGGCGCCGCGGCAGCTGCCTTGAAAATTCACCAGTTCCAGCATCCCCGGCCGGGGTCTTGCCTGTTCTATACATTTCCAGCCAGTCCCAGGCCTCCGATGGGCCCTCACAAAAGTGCGTAGCATCGTTCAAGACTATTCTCAGGCGAGCGGGAAACATTAGTGAGTACTGGAGGCCCTCCTCACGCAGAGCCCGCTTGACTGCCAGGAAAGACGCGCGACGGCGCTGAACCTCCTGCGTGTAGTCAGGAAAGAGGGAGACCTTACTGTTGCCCACTGAATACGGTCCTGTTGAGCGTGCCATCCTCAGTAGATGATCCCTGTCCTTGTAATGAAGGAGCCTCGCCACCACCGGCCGCGGCGGTCGTCCCGATGCTAATGGTCGTGCCGGTATTCGGTGCGCCCTTTCCAGCGTGTAAAACTGCGTCAGTCCCGTCGGTGCCACTGTGGTACGGAGCCAGTCCTCCAAGTACTGGACCATATTAGTTCCCTCAATTTCCTCCGGCAGGCCCAGAACACGAATGTTATTTCTGCGATTCCTCCCTTCTACGTCTTCTGCCCGTTTTTCCAGCGCCGCCACTCTACGGGTGACCTCCCCCATCTGGACAGTAAGGACTTTCTGTGCTGGCTCTATAGTTGCCAGGGAAGTTTCGGCTTGCTTCATTCTACCCGACAGTTTATCGTGGTCGGCGCGCAGCAATCCCAGCCCCACGGAAACCGTGGCGATATCGCGCTGCAGGGCCTCTCGCGTATCTGTAATGGCCTGGAGTATGCGAGCTAATTGTAGTTGTACTCCCGCTTCATTCGGCGGTTCGGGAGATTCCGGTCGCGTGGAATCATGTCCCCCATCATCTCGGTCCGGCTGAGCCACCTGCTGCTTCCCCCTAGGCTTTCCCATCCCGCAGGTATGGCGTAGCTATCCAAGCTCCCCTCACGTGGAGGTCACGATCTCCCCAGTCAGCCGCTGGGGCCCACTCACATTTGGGGGTGGACCAGGGCAACCGCCACCTCGGCAGTCACGTAGTTCTCGAGTGCACAATTAAGGAGCACTCCCTCGTTAGGCGCCACGGATTATAGCCTTGGGCAGATGGCAGCCACGCAGTCAATGAGCTCAGGGTCGTCTCTCCATGCTCAGCGCGCGTCGGTTCCAACGCATCCTCGGCCCGCTTGGCTCCAGGCAGTGCCAGCTACTCCCAGCCCTCCGAGCAGCACAGGAATTCTCCGCAGGCCTCAGCATAGGGCACCGCCCAGGGCCCGCCCGGGCCTATTCGCACCCGCAAGCGAGCACGGCGGGTGGCAGCACTCGATTCGAGGGAGTCTCCTCTGCGCGATCCGGGGTCCTCTTGCAGTGCCCTAGCGGCTCTCACCCGCCGCCAGTCCCAGCCATCCGCCCCCTCAGCGGGAGACCAGTCACCAAGTCGGGATGTTCTGCAGGCCACTGCACCGCAGCGCCTACCCAGCAATCCACAGCCGTCCGCTCGCCAGTGGTGCGCCGCTGCAACCCCAGGTGTCGCGGTCCTACCCTTCGCTCCGCTCCTCAAGGTAGAGCAGGTGAGCCACCAGGCCCATGCGACGCTGCAGGAGCAGGCCGCTCGTCGCAGTCGTCTCGGTTCCGGTCACAGCCAACCCCATTAGCAAGGCGCTTTCCCTCCGCACCACTCGTCGGCCGCTCTCTCACCACTCTCTGTATCTCCGCTGACCTGTAGTGGAGTGCCGATGCTTGGTAGTCGCTCGGGCAGAAAGTACACTCCGGGCGGACGGGGCTCCTCTCTCAGTTCGGCGCCATCTTGTCTCTGGTGTTCGGCCGCCGCGCCGATGCAGCTCGCAGCCCCTCCGCCCCAGATCGGGCAGGAGTATGTCTCAGCCGTCACCCCAAGGTCCCGCGATGTTATGGGACCCCCGTCGCAGCCCCCCAGGGATCGGGCGGCCGTCTATTCAGGATAATTGGCGGGGCCGGTGCGGAGCTCCAAGCTCACGCGTCCGTCTCCATTCGCCGGCAAGCCACGCCCCCCAATTGGTGTATAATTTATATGAGACAAAATACAGAAGATGCAGAAAATAAACAAAAATGATGCTGTATTGACAGAAAGCACTTATCTGCTTGGGGTATCATTCCAAACAACTCACAATAAATTTGTTTTGCAAGTTTCCATTCTTGGCTGCCATTTTCCAGCAACCCCTGCTCAAAGCTGGCACAAATGCGACTATTGCTCTAAGCACACTGCAGAGGTGCCAAGGATTGGATGTGCATGTAGTTTATAAACCTTTTGACCTACTGACCAATCCACCCCCTTAATATTTTCCTAATAGTGTGCCAGCGCTGCTGCCTGAGCACAGGTCACCACTGGTACAACTGTCTGACCACGTCACCCCAATACCGCTGCCCGAACACACACCATACCTGGCTTCCCTGTCTGGCCGAAGTTTTCCATGTGTAGCTGGCATTGCCATGGCTGTCTTTGGAGTAGGTAGAGCGCCTTTCTCTGGAGCTGCGAAGTGGTTTCAGCCATTAGTAAGCAAGTGTGGGCACTGGCACTATCACAGATCAGAAATGTCAGAAAAGGGGAACAAAGTGAATCTAACCCCTCCAAAGTCCAAGGGGGATATTCACAAGAACGTGCGCTAAATATCTCCAGAAAATGTTAACGCAACTTCACACATCGCAGTCCATCGCGGGAAAATAATCCCGTGTTAAAGTGGAATTCACAACACGGCGGTACCATGCGATAGTTTCCCGAAAACGCGGACAATGTCCGCGATACAACGCCCGCGACGGTGATAAAAACCCAAACCCCACTGCAAGAAAACATGCGATGGGCCAAACCGCGATGAGGAAATCAGCGATAAGCAGCGCCAGGCCTGCAATACACACACATCAGGCGGGAAAATCACTACAAAAGGAGAAAAAACACACAAACACAAAATAACCAACACCGAAGCACCATGGAGGCATCCGGAGCAGGCGCAGAGGACGAGCGGGACCCCACAAGCACCCCGGACGACCAGCCTGGGACCTCGGGGACAGGGAAGGCAAGGACAAGAAGAAGAGGAAGAGGCGGTTCGGTCCGCAGGAGAACAGGATCCTGGTCACGGAGGTGATGGAACACCATCAAGAACTGTTCGTCACCTCCAACGTGTCATTGGGCACCAAAAATGGAATATGGCGGGCCATCGTGGACAAGGTGAATGCCGTCGGAGAGCACAAGAGGTCAATGGACGATGTCAAGAGGCGATGGATTGATATCAAGCGGAAAACCAAGGAGCAACTCGCAGGCAACCAGAAGGCAGCAATGCAGACTGGAGGTGGGAGCCCAGCGCCACAGCTGGAGCTGGATGACATGGAGGAGCTGGTGTCGACAGTCATCAGTGTGGAGACTGTGGCAGGAGTCGAGGGAGCGGACACTGCTCGACATGACACAACACCACAGCAACAGGGTGAGTAACCACCAGGTACTGGGGGAACGGGGGAGATGGCCACAATGGCACACATGCACAATCAAGCAGAGCACAGTGCACACCCACCATGACTCTGGATCATGGCCCTGATCTACAGACTGTCACAATGTACATTGCCATGCTGTCTGAATGTGAACATGTACCATGCGGCTACATACATGTGGACACAATGTAACACAGCATCTCCCCTTCACATTGCAGAGGCACCGTCAACACCTCCTGCAGAGCAGTCCCAGCCAATCTTCACTGATGACGAGGAGGACACCCCCAGCATCGACACCGAAGCCCTCCAAGACATCATGGAACTCATCCGCCAATCACCTCCAGGATCAGGGCAGCCTAGCTGCATCGAGGAGACCCCACCCACTCCACAAACCACCCAGCAGGAGCACCCACAACCCCGGCTGTCTCCCAGGACCCCCACGAACAACACATGGCCTTCCAACGCCGTGTGTTGGAGGGCCAGAGGGAGATGGCTGAGCAGGTGGGGTTCGACCTCATGGCTACCAAACTCGACGTCATCCATGGGTGTCTAAGTCCCATCAGGGACCACCTCCAGTCCCTAACGGACACCCACAGGCCGCTCCATGGTCTCCAACGAGCCTTGGCTGACATCGCTGGAGTCATGACTCGGAGACAAGAACACCTGTCCGCTTAGAGTGGCTTCAGCGATCTCAGCCAGGAGATGGCACACATGCGGAGGCTCATGGAGGACATGGTGCGGATGGAGGCGGAAAGGATGGCAGCCACCGCTGCACATCAGCAGAATGTAGCTGGGATCTACCATGCCCTGCAGATCTTCATCATGGCATTGCTGCCACGAGGCGTGGCGCAGATGAATGCTGCTGCTCCTACACCATCCACATCTCCACCCCCAGGTGTGTCAGTGCCTCACAGTGCGGCAGACATTTCCACTCCGGCACCTGATGTGTCAGTGGCACACAGTGCTGCAGCCGGAACTGCAACACCCACAGGTGGGGCAGGGCACACATCCGAGGATGAGGACGTGGCTGGGTTTGAGATCAGAAGGAGGCACTAGCATTCATTTCTGAAACCTGGCCTGTTGCTCCTTGGTGCCGCACATGGCCCCATGACCTTCCACTGACCCCCGATACACTCTGCGGCACTCACCTTGGACCGCGACATGGACTGCCACATCCTGTTTGGTGACCAATGACACGGCGTCCAGACTGCGGACTGTACTCTTCCTCTTCCGCTGTACTTGTCATTCCCCGATGGACTCTGGCTGGCCCTCCATGGGCCCATATTGTGAAATGGGGTTGGCATTGCCCTGTACTGCTCCCGCTGGAAAACTCCACTGGATGTGCATTAAACATTCAGGAACGCACTGCTGTGTCATGTCTTTCATCATTCAAGTATGAATGTGTGGATGAATGTAGGGTCAGTGATTCCCCCTGACATCAATGATGCTCATCTAGTGGGATTCCAGTCACAGTGTGCTACATTGCCGATTGCGTTCCGGGTGCCGGAGACACTACAACAGGGACACACGCATTACTCACTTCACCCAGAGCCCCCAAGTCATTGTTGCAAGCCCTGCGCTGGTCCGGCGTACGCCAAGCCAGACCACTCCGCTTACGCTCCGAGGGTGGGGCCACATAACCACATGTTGCAGGTTTACACGCTAGTGGCCTGCAGGTCACTGGTCTCGTTGTCAGCATGTCACGGCCACTCCCTGAGGGCAGGTTTGCACACACACCACACCTATCCGGCGCAGGCGTCACAGGCCATGTGACCCTGAGAATATAAGGGGCAGACAACGTCACATTCCCTACTGCCGGCGGTGACTGGATGACGGACGTTCCACAGGTCTCAATCATGAAGGGCCCATGAGTTGTTGCGCACAGGGTTAGTGGCACCCGAAGCCTTGCGGCGGTCACGGGCCTACCACCACGTGGCGCTGACTGGGGTTGCACAGGGTTAGTGGCACCCGAAGCCTTGCGGCCGTCACGGGCCTACCACCACGTGGCGTTGACTGGGGTTGCACAGGGTTAGTGGCACCGAAATTGCTGAGCGGGTGTGCAGCCTGCGATGATGACGTGTGCAGTGATGTGGTCTCTGCCATTGATGCCTCAGGACTCAGCGCCATGTGTGGGACCTGCTGGGCCGCGGTGCGGGTCCACATGATGTGGAGCACGCCATGGTGGCGGGGCCGGGGCCTGGAGCTTGCACAGGCACGTGGTGTGCCGCGGTGGACACACCGTTGGCGGTAGGTGAGCAGTGGGGCCTGGGTGCGCAAGGGCGGACAGCCAGTGCTGGCCGGCGGGAGGGGGTAGGGTGCGGCTGCATGTGTGCGCAGGGGCGGACAGGCGTTGTTGCCGTGTGCAGTGAGATGGACTCTGCCATGATTGACTCTTGCCTCGATTACAGTTTGCAGACCTGGTGGCTTGCAGTGTATACCGGCACTTGGTTGGAGACACACCGGTGGCAGCAGGTGAGCAGTGGTGCCTGGGTGCGCGGGGCGGCAGTGTCCCTCGCTCTCTCTCTCTCTCCTCTCCCTCCCTTCCTTTCCTTCTCTCTCTCTCTCTCCCTTCCTTTCCTTCTCTCTCTCTCTCTCCCTTCCCTTCCTTTCCTTCTCTCTCTCCCTCCCTTCCTTTCCTTCTCTCTCTCTCTCTCCCTTCCTTTCCTTCTCTCTCTCTCTCTCCCTCCCTTCCTATCCTTCTCTCTCTCCCTCCCTTCCTTTCCTTCTCTCTCTCTCTCCCTCCCTTCCTTTCCTTCTCTCTCTCTCTCTCCCTTTCTTTCTTTCTCTCTCTCTCCCTTCCTTTCCTTCTCTCTCCCTCCCTTCCTTTCCTTCTCTCTCTCCCTCCCTTCCTTTCTTTCTCTCTCTCTCTTTCTTTCTTTCTCTCTCTGCCTTTCTTTCATTCTCTGTTTCTCTTTGTCTCGCTCCTTTGATGTGCGCATGACACACGTTCTGATTTTGTGCTTTATTTTCCAGGCTGTGACATCAAGATTGTCCTGGACGGACCCGACAGGAGTCTTCCGCATTGGTGTTTTGTGTTGTATTTCAATAAAGTTTTTGGTTGTTACTTCAATGATGAGTGACTGTTTCTTGTTCTTCTGACCACACAGGTGTGTTTCTTGTTGTCATTGTGCGACATCATGCGCTTTTGTGGCTCTTGTGTCGTGCACGGTATGTGTTTGTCAGAGGGAGGGTCCGGGGGGGCCTGGGAGTGGTGGCAGTGGGTGTTGTGGCCCGCTTGGGTCTCCGAGCTGCATGATCATTGTCTCCATGGCATCTGTGGGTCTTCCGATGTGGCTCTGTGCTGGGCTCCCTTTCGTACTGCAGGTAGTTGTCCTGCTTAACACCGGCAGAAGGCAGGTGTTAAATCCCTGCTGCTACCGCAGCTTATCGCCTGTTTTTGGTTCGCATCGCAGATCTGGCAGTTCATTGTGAAAGTGGGGTAGTGGTGTTTTCGTGTGTTTTTGCACGGGAACGCCTACTCTGCATCTCATTAGGGTTAGTTGGTGGTGTCACCCGTGGAGATAAATTTTGCTGCAGCTATCGCGGAAATACTGGCGATGTCTGCAGGTTGCACCCGCTTGTGAATGGGGCGTTAAATCTATCTCCACTTTTGATGCGTTAGGGTGGCGATAACTCGGCGATAAGTCCTTGTGAATATCCCCCAAGACTTTCCTTACTGTTGCCTGAATTGGAGTGAGAATAGAACATCTAATGCCTTCAAAGTCCAACACTTTCCCTACTTTTTTCTTACATTTTCGTTATGTTGGAATGAGAATAATAAATCGTACAAATTATTGTGATGCGCCCCCTTCTGGTGTGTGCTTACAATAATACTTTCATCACCAGCCAAAAATGTAGGACATCCCCATGCTGTGTGGAGTTCATCAACAGCAATTTTGGGAAGTTGGACACAGCTATCCAGCCATTGTCATCTAGGAGACCCTCCCTGACCTGTGCATTGATACAAATGCCATCTTGAAGAAAGACAGTGACAGGTGTTAGATTGCTTTTCACGGTTTATATTTTGTGCACTAATAATGACGGTTAATATGCCTTCTTATGATCTGTGAAAAAAACAGGAACTGGCAAAGCTAGTAGGTGTCACTGATGCAAATGCTTATAGTTAACCTCAATAATCAATTCAGCACCAGCCAATCTCTGAAAAATAGTAGTGGCTTGGATGTACTTGAAGCAAATGTAGCCAACCTGAAATTTTGGTAACATTTGAAAAGGTCTCAACTGTGATATGAAAAATGTTTCACTCTGAAAAAGCAAGCGCTTCTATTTATTCAAAATCTCATGTTGCTCCACATTCATCTTTTTGTTTACGAAATTGTGAGGAAATCCATATTCATGACTTTAAACATGAAGCAATCTGTATGTTCATCTTTAATGAGACATCCCTGTCCTAATTGTAGCTCAACAAGGTTCCTTAAACAGTACAGCCACAATTTCCGATCTACAATGCTGAAGTAAAGTTTTCTGCTCGCAATGCTGGCCAACGTCAATATAAAGATAGTATGAATGAAACTCATTGATAAAAGGTTGCAGTTGAAACACATTTTATGTGATGAGTAGTCGTACACAACAAAGTGAAATGTACTGGCAGGCAAAGAGTATGGATGCTATTTTTAAGCTGACAAACCACAGTAGTGATTGGTTTGATGTAAAGCAGAAGAAGATCAAGGAGAAGCTGATGGTTGCTCAAACAAAACAATTCGAGTGAAATGCCTGGAATCAGTTGATGGGTTCAGACATGGGATATATTCAATCTTGAAATGCTGGAGTGAATAGAATGACTCAGATGCATGGTGTGAGAGTGAGAAATGGGCAAATGCAAGGTACTGGGAGAGGAATGACGGTGAACAGTTCTGGAATTAATGCAAATGTTGAGATGTTGTACAGGAACACTGCTTGTCTATTCTACTGTGAAATTGGACACTGGAAACGGGAATGCAGACAGAATCCAGATAGAACCCAAAATGGATTTCATCCTCAGATGCAGAAAAATATATTGCCAATGTTCCCAATTTAACAGAATCCTGTGCAGGGTGTGCATGATCCGAAATCATTCCGCATGACAATGCCTTCAACCCCAGTGTTGCAGAAGACTATTAAGTACAAAATGCCATTTAGTGCAGGATGCCAGCAGAATCTATTGATTCCGAGTAATGATTCTTCCTAGTTTTCTGCAGGGCGTGATTCACAATGGCGGTGCCTGAAAGGAGAGGAGAGAAGAGGAGTATTGCTTACTCGGAGCAGTCCTTGAGGTAGACCAGAGTGGCCCATTTATTGATGATCAAGTCAATGGCCACTCATTTTATTTTTGATTGATACGGGGGTACCCCTTCTACAGTTCGTTCTGTGGAAGTACCAAACCTACCCTCTTGGGAAGAGAAGTCAACATTGTAGGGATCATTAATAATCAAATTGTTAATCAAGTTACAGCAGATGACCCAGTTAAAATAGGGCAAACGGAGAATAACCACCAGTTCATTATGTGTGATTCAAGCCGTGTGAATTTATTGTGCAGAGACATACCTTGCAAAATGAATTGTGAAATTTTGTACACCGGATAGTGTTGTGATTGAAACACAAGATGAGGATTCAGTATTTACAATTAAATCACAAGATTTGAGGGTTCAGTTGTTCCAGCTTTAACAAAAGATGCCCTATCTGCAGATTTAAAACATGATGTCAAAAAAGAGGTGTAGGATTTTTGGGAAAAGAGATAGGGCTGATAAAAAGTGCAGAGCCAGTTAAAATTAAAATAAAACTGGATGCCAATTAAGCAATACAAACTTTCAAGAGAAGCTGAAGAGGACATGAAGCCTATTACTGAACAAAAAGAATGATTGAGAGGAACTTGGTAGCCCTTGCAACTCTCCTTTGATGGGGATAAAGAAACCTAGTCGGAAATGGTGCATTGTGTAGGATCTTCAAAAAATGAATAAAGTTGTAATTCCATGTTGTCCAGTAGTAACGAATCCAGCAGTGATTTTGTTCCAAATAATTCCAGATGCAGAATGGTATACTATCATTGACCTATGCCAAGCATTCTTCTCAATTCCCCTACACGAGGGCAGCTCGGTCCTTTTTGTGTTTAATTTCAAAATAAAGTTCTTATGTGGTGTAGAATCTCATAAGGGTATACAGAAAGTCCTTCAATCTTTAGTCAAATTCTTAAGAAAAATCTAGAAAAATTGAGTTTGCCTTGTAATTCAGTCCTAATGCAGTGTATTGATGACTTATTGGATGAATCCAAAACAAAAGAGGACTGTAAACGTGACAAAAGTGCACTAATGAGTCATTTAGCTGGCAGTGTCCATAAAGTTTCCCCAAGCAGGGATGCATTATTGTCGAAAGGAAGTAATCTATCTGGGCCACCAAATATGGAAAGGTGCAAAAAAGTCTTAAAAGAATATGTTTCTGCAATTCAGAAAATTAATCCTCCTACCACCTAGAGGGAAGTAAGGATGTTTCTGGGAATTGTTGGCTACTGTCATCAGTGGATCCTAAACTTTTCCTTGATTGCAAAACCTTTATCATCATCATAATTTAACTTTATTTCGGTTAAAACCATAAAAGCATTGTTGCAGGTAACAGCACATATTGCGACCCAGAGTCATTTTAATACAATAGAAGCGTGATCTAACCGACAGCAACACCAAACATTGTTCAGTCATAAGACCATAAAAGTGCCCTGTGCAATTTCTCTCATATGCTACAAATTAGCGGGATTAAAATAGAGCATAAAATACATAGCCAACTAAAATGATGTGAAATGCAATTCTTCCATACATTAAAAATTAAAAAGGACTAAATAATATAATCATATTCTCGACAATTTACCCGAGGATACAAGCTTGGATTACTATTCACATGCTGGACCACCCTCAAACTGGTGCAGCCTAAGCAGCAGAGCCTCTGAGATGAGGAGACTTCTGACAGGGTCCACTATGTGGCTTAGTGGCCAACTCATGCCTAGATATATTTGTCATAAGGGTACTGTACATCAGGTGCATTAAGTTCATTTAAAACAGATAAAATTGATAGCAATCAATCTCCTCCTCTATTCAGCAGCTTCCTCCTTATGCCCCACAATGGGCCAAAAAACTTTGCAACTGCACAGGCTATCACTTGTCTAGTATCAGACCTAAGTAAGCGCAAAGCTTCAGCATGGCCTCGTGTTCCCACTTTGCTCTAGGGCATGAATAAGCAGGGCAGGCAAATAAAACATGCGCTGGGGATTCTGATGTAGTAGTGCAAAGAGTGAACAGGCTTACTCCGAATGGAACACCAGGGGCACCATTTGTCTGCTGAATGTTGCACTGTACCCACCATTCTCGGCGTTCGGTCCCGAGATGCTGCCTGTACCTGCCTGACTCTAAAATGGTGCCCGCAATTTCCCCATCCGTACCTCGCCTGCTCTCACCCCGAGATGGAGGATGAGACGGACGGCGCCTCCCAGTAACACCCGGACTAATGCCTTCCATGGAACTATGACGATGCCCCACGGGCTGAAACTTTAGCTTTTTGTTTGTGATGCCCCACGGGCTGAAACTTTAGCTGTTTGTACTTACCGCGGAGCCCGAGTACCCTTGGCCGCTGCCCAGTGGAGATGTCCTATGCAGCTATAGCGGAGTCTGGCTCTGGGTCACCCCTCGGCTGTCACCTACCCAGCGGGAGATCGGACATTGTTTGTCACGGTTCTTCACGGTTTTATCTGTCTTTCTCCTCGACTGCTTTGACTGCTTTGTTCCCCCTGGAGTACTTTCCCCCTTCAGATCTACCTGACTCTGTCTACTTTCCTCTCCCCTGTTTACCTTTCCCCCACTACCTTCCATTCCCCATATGACGTGTGTCTTGGATATGCTACGCGCTAATTATCTTATATTATTGTGTAAGCGCACGTTTTTTTTTTTCTTCTCCTAAGCATATACTGGTAACTGCAACTGTAACTGATGTAACTATGTAACAATGTTCTGAAACAATGTCCTATCTCATGTAAAGCGCTCTGATAGCTCCGGGTCTAGCCAGCGCTATATAAACATTTCAAATAAAGAGGGAAAAACGTGATGTTGCAGTGGAATTACACCATGAGCTAGTGAGTGCATTAGGGGAAAGCGTGCCGAACCTGAACTGCATATATAGTTTCCTGTCCAAAGGAGTCTGGATAGTATCTAGATAAGGTTCTAGGCAGACAGGGGATTTTAAATCTGTAAATTCCAACCTTAGCCGGCCCTCGTTTGGCTTAGTAACAGCTGTCTGGGCGACCCAGCCACAATTCTGCAATTTTACTTGGTCTTTACTGGGGAATGAGGCTGGATCCCTGTTTACCCAATGGTCTTCTAGCCCTATGTTGGCTAATAAGAGTTTAATGTTCTTTAACCACCCTAAATTGTTCTGCTTATCTAGGGAGATAACTTTATCTAGGGCCTTAGCGTAGGAAGTTAACTCTGGTGAGGACCAAATACTCCCCCAAAACAGCAGTGGACATAGCATAGCCTTATCAGCAATCATTTTCTTACCCAAATCAAGCCTTAAGGGATGGAGAGGTGTACTCTGAGGAATCTGGACTATACTCCTCAGAAATTTGTTCTCAGCTCTGGAGAGGTCGTCCATCCTTTCAAAGTCCCACAGCTCTGCACCATAGAGGGCCACGCTCACCGCTTTGTATTCGTATATCTGAAAAGGCTGCGCCACTGGTTTACTTTTGGAAGATCCGTGTTCTTTGCTCAGTGCCCCAGCTATTTGGGAAAGCCTCCGAGTTGATTAAGCTACTTGGGACTTAAACGACATACTATAAGCTACAGTAATTCCCAGATATTTGTAGGTATTGACCTCTCCAACAGAGTGCCGCCCAGAGTAGGTCTACCCTTATATGACTTGTGGGGATTACTCATCAGGAATTTTGTTTTAGAGGTATTAATCTGCAGGCCACGCATATTACAGAAATCATTAAATTGAGTGAGCGATTTCCGTAGCCTCCTCATGGGTCTTTGACACCAGCAGGGTATCGTCCGCAAACAGAAGCGTTACGACACTTTTGTCCCCCAGCATTGGAGCGTCGGAAGGGTCCTGCTGCAGATATTTCACAACATTGTTCATATAAAGAGAAAAGGGTGTGGGGGCCAGAACACATGCTTGGCGGATGCCCCTGCTAACGTCTATTGGGTCAGTGAGCTGTCCTTGATCACCCCAGTGAACTTTGGCAAAGTTCGCTTCATGGAGGCGCGTTACTAGGGATAATAGCTCTAGTGGCATCCCCATGTCTGATAGGCATTGCCACAATTTTTGTCTAGGGATGAGGTAAAGCACGGTTTTAAGATCTATAAAAGCCACATATAAACTCTCCCAGCCAATACCCACAGTCTTCCACCAAAGTAAAAGGAAATGAAACACCTGGTCTATTGTACCCATATTGGCTCTAAAGGCTGCTTCATATGGAGATAAAATATTGTTCTCCCCAATCCAAATTGGTCTGTACTATCACCTTTTTTTTAAAATAGGGATCACCCCTGCGCCCTTCCATGACTGGGGTACTGGGGCGCCCCCTGCAGTAGCATTGGACAGGATCATAATGTATGTTGACCAGTTGTCAATATCATATAAAAACAAATCACCAGGAATACCATCGGATCCGAGGGCCTTGGCTTGAGCAATTGATTTAATAGAGGCCTGTATTTCACAGCTGGTAAAAAGCTCCTTAGAATGAATCAATGGGTGGTCTGACTGAGATATTTCTAAAACTATGTAAGAAGGACCAGCATACAAAAGCTTAAAGTGATCATACCAAGCTGAGATTACAATGTTACTAGCTGGACGGGTGATCTTCTTGGCACCCCCCCGAGTCACTAGAAGCCAAAACAGTTTAGAATCTTTACAGGCACAGGCAACTCCAATAAGCCTCCACCTATTCTCATCCTGCTCCCTTTTAGCTCCGTCTTGTACTTTTTTGTAGGACCTTCTCTGGACTCTTACTAAATTGGTTGAGTGGGATCTAATGGCGAATGCTAGTTGCTGTCTTAGCTGCCTACACTCGTGGTTGAACCATGCAGTCTGTGGTGGTACTCGGGAATCATGCTTCGGGAGGGGCGAAAAGTGGCCAGCCAGCTGAATAGAA
This sequence comes from Calotriton arnoldi, assembly GCA_963921515.1. Taxonomy (NCBI): domain Eukaryota; kingdom Metazoa; phylum Chordata; class Amphibia; order Caudata; family Salamandridae; genus Calotriton; species Calotriton arnoldi. The sequence continues at coordinate 1,855,653 of CAWUFW010001189.1, forward strand.
AAGCGGGAGTGTCTGCATGTTATATCTTTCATCCCTCCTGGTTTTTCCAGCATGGCTCTAAAGTCTACTACTAGACACTCATTCAATTCCTGGTTAAGAGACTGGAGCTTGGCCTCATCCACAATCACCTTTCGCCACTTAAGGCGGCGATTGTCATTTGATGGGAGGAGTTCTCTAGTCTCTAAGTGGGCTCTAAACCTGTTGGAAGTCTCACCCCAGAGAGTCATAAGGCTCGTACACAATGGATTGTGATCACTGTTTACAGTAGTACATACAATCATGTCTATCAGCAATGGCCATAACCTCAGATCAAGTAAGAAATAATCAATACGGCTTCATCCCTTCGATCTGTTAAAAGTGTTAGCACCTAGTTTATCTAACTTACTCTGCCCATTTGTGGCCCTCAGCCCATGTCCCAAGGTGATGGCACTTAGCTGTAGAGCCACTTAGCACCATTTACGGATTGGCGGCAAGTTGAGTTGGTGGAGTAGCCATAGGTCATCAACTTCCTTTCCTCGCAAACAGCCTCCCTTCCCAAAGGTTCAAACGTGACATTGAAATCGCCCGCTAGAATCAGGGGTGAGGAAAGTGCTTGCCCTCAGAAGTTCCTCGAGGTCCTGAAGAGTAGTGGATCTACCACCTCCCCTGGTACCTCTCGCATAGACATTATATATATCGAGGGTGCAGCCTGTTTTGCCATTAAGTTGGATACACAACATGTTGGGATTGTTACAGGGGAGCTTGTGAACCTGGCAGTTAAGCTCAGTCTTTACCCAAATTAGCAATCCCCCAGCTGGATGGCCTGTTTTGCTCTGGATAGCGGGAGTGTTGCATGTTAAATAGCCTGGCATATGGAATGGAGTAATGCTCCAGGTTCTTGTAGTATGCAAATATGAAAAGTTTCCATAAATTGGATCCAGTGAGGAAGGATCATCTTAGACTTCACTCCAGCCACATTCTATGACACCAACCGTAGCTGGCGCATGTCCTTTGACTTGGGAATCTTAAATGGGAGCAAGGTCTTAAAGTCAATGGTTCTACACGCAACTGGTGCTGGCAGGATGTAAAAAGTGCAGCGCCCCCTAGGACTGTTCCCTAGGTATAAGTAGGCCCCCGGATTCAGAAACCTTCTGTCCAATTTTACTAGCACAGCTAGCCTTTAGCGGGGCTAGCTGACACTCCAGGTCTGGGATTGGAACACACCGATTCAGTCAGTCGTTTTTGGCCAGAAGCGAATCATGGCCAGAGTATATGTTTGCAAAAGGGATATTAGTTGTCAGTTGAGGAAGCTGATACTTGAATTGAATGCAAGTTCTCGCAGGAGGGCAGGTTCTTGCTTCCAAAGTGACTAAGCTGTGTACCAAACTAATATTTACCAAGGTCAGTTCAAACTAATCCACGGGGCTATTTGGAGGGCAAACCTTCTTACTCGCAAAATGTCCTCCCTAATTACTGACCTGCAGCCTCTAATCCAATGAATTACTTTATTTCTGAGCGAGTCTTCACCTTCCAGCCTCAGGTTACTGATATTTTTTGGGACATTCATCATATAAATGCTATTAGAATTCAAGGGGGCTGAGTTCTCTCTCATTTGGTAGTTACTGTGGTTGCTCCAATGCTGAATTGCCATAGGGTATTTCACCCTGCCCACGAAGACCCTTGACTGTAGTCAGGGGGCCGCCCGCTTTACCACAAATTTTCTGCTATTACCTATTTCACTTAGATTTTGAGTGAAGCCTACACTGCCAGTAGATGCCTGTAGCTGGTGGGGACCTACGGGGGACCCAACAGGAATAAAGGGAGGATCCTTGTCATGTGGTTTGGCAATCTGTGTGGCCTGTACACTCACTTGAGCAGTAGAACTCCCGTTTTTAGCCAGGAGGAGGTTGACCTGACCTTTAAGCTTGAGTATAAGCGAGTTCAAGACCATTACTTCTGTTCTTAAATAACTAATGATTGTTAAAACATCAGCGCCTGGCATGGCATGCCCCATAAGTGGAGCATGTTCGACCTCCACTCCTGCACTTTCACCCTCGCCCTCCTCCTCAGCTTGTGGGGTTTCTACCATAGGTGGGAGTGGTGAAAATCTGTTGCTACAGATGACTTCTGGGTCCAGCGGAACCTGTGGCTGTATGGAAATAGAACTGTCTGGACAAATCACCTTGGTGTCAGTGGGGATTTGGACAATCCGGCCTCAGGGTGGGTGTAGTGTGATTCTTAAAGAAGTGCAATATGCGTTTCAGCTTCTTTGGGTTTGTTGGTAGTATTGGGGTCTTGCCAGCATGCTTCATACCCTTCTTGGTCTTTTGGGCTTTAGAGCGTGCTTCCCCTGATCCTCCTTCCGGCGTTTTCCTCTTACCCATGGACAGATAGGCAGAAAAGGAGAGAGAAGAAAAAGAAAAAGCTGACTGGATCAAAGCTCGGACACAAATCACAACAAAGATTGACTGTGCGCCTATTAAGCCCACAAGAAACTGTACCTTCCTGGATCAGAGCCTGGGACTTGTGGGGGTGACCCAGTGCAGCCAACTCAGGGCTATGATGGGCGCGGATGGGCCCGCCCTTGGGCCAGGCTTTGCGGCGTTGGTGACCCCTCGTCCTGGGTCACGTTCGACAGCGGCAGCAGCATGGATCAGTGATGCGGCGTCCCCCACCGCAGGGCAAGTCCAGCGCTCTTGTAGTGCAGCCCTGTGACGTAGCAGTGTTGGTGGCCCCTCGTCCTGGGTCACGTTAGACAGTGTCAACGGCAGCAGCCCGGGTCAGTGATGTGGCGTCCCGCGCCGCAGGGCAAGTCCAGTGCTCTTTAGTACAGCCCTGTGATGTAGCAGCGTTGGTGACCCCTTGTCCTGGGTCAAGTTAGACAGTGTCAGCGGCAGCAGCCCAGATCAGTGATGCGGCATCCCATGCTGCGGGGCAAGTTCAGCGCTCTTGTAGTGCAACCCTGTGACCTAGCGGTGTTGGTGACCCCTCGTCCTAGTTGACGTTAGACAGTGTCAGCGGCAGCAACCCGGATCAGTGATGCGTCATCCCACGCCACAGGGCAGGTCCAGTACTCTTGTAGTGCAGCCCTGTGATGTAGCGGCGTTGGTGACCCCTCATCCTGGGTCACGTTAGACAGTGTCAGCGGCAGCAGCCTAGATCAGTGATGTTGTGTCCCACACCACGGGGCTAGTCCAGCACTCTTGTAGCGCAGCCCTGTGACGTAGCGGCGTTGGTCACCCCTCATCCTGGGTCACGTTAGACAGTGTCAGCGGCAGCAGCCCAGATCAGTGATGCAGCGCCCCTATTGCAAAACCTTTAATAAGGTTAACACACAGTGACATACAAGGCCAGGTACCATTTGACAAATAGTGTTCAAGGGCATTCCACTGATTAAGAAACAGTTGATGTAATGCACCCACCCTTGGAATGCCTGACTAAATTTTGACCTTTTTATTTCTGTACTTTTATGAGATGGCCGGATGTGCATTATCAATTTTTACACAGATTCTTGATTGATTGATGAGGCCAATGGACTACCTTTCAGCCTTATTGGACCCAGTAGCTGTAGGTCTTCCTGGTTGTGTGAATTTGATTGCAGCTGTTTGTACCGCCATTTAGAAAAGTGAAGGAATAGTGATGGTTCATACTTTGATTGTATATGTCCCACATTCAGTTGATATCCTTCTAACACAAACAAGCACTCAGCTCTAGACAAACAGCAGGCCAACTTGGTATGAGTAAGTCGTTATTGCAGTAGAAATCATTTCACATAAAAGGTGCAATTCACTAAACCCTGCAACTCTGCTTCCGATCCCAGAAAAACATTGTGAAAACAGGAAGACTGATGAAAATGAGGATGAAGACAATGAGCGTGAGTGAACATGAATGTATTGCAGTTACTGATTTATGTACCAAATCAAGACCTGATATAAAAGAGACGCCTTTAGAAATGGCTGATCTGATTCTATTTGTTGATTGTTCCTGTTTGAGAGACCAATACATTGTTCAATGTTTACTTTGAGTTGTTGGCAAATCTGGTTGCACTTAGGGATTTCAGGTGGAATTGTATGTAGAGGATAGCCATCTGCTTTTATCTTTCCATGAGACTAGCAAAGACACCCTTATCACCCTCAAAAGATCCTTAGAGGAGCAACTGAATGGATGAACAATAATGGTCTCAAATTAACCTCAAATAAAATGTAAATTCTTTTTGGGGAGTAAAATGCCCCCAAAACCAGCAGTTGGTGGCCTGAAGAATTTGCCCTCTAACCAGTCTCACCGCACTGCTAGGACCTAAGAAATTAAATTTACACTAATCTTTCCTTTGCGTCTCAAATTCAGAATGTCTCTTTTCTATCCTTTGCAAACTCAAATCATTAGATAATATGTTGCATTTAGTCCCAGACCATACACAGAAGACCAGTGTTCACGCCATGGTCACTTCCAGATTAGATTAGTCTAATGTCTTACACCTGGGCCTACCTGCCTTCTTGGTATAAAGGGTGCAAGGTGTCCAAAATGCTGCTGCAAGACTGACCATAGAAATCCCCTTTGGCCAATCAATCAGGCCCCATTTGAAATGACTGCATTGGCTACCAGACACCAGGCGGATTCAATACAAAGCCCTGGTCTTATCTTATAGAGCTTTCTCTAAAAAAAGGACCACTTTACTTAATCCCTTCGCTGCTAGGCCTTTTCCCCCCCTGTGCTAAGCCTTTTTTTGGCTATTTGGGGTAGTTCGCGCTTAGGCCCCTGTAACTTTTTGACCACATAAGGTATCCAAGCCAAATTTGCGTCCTTTTCTTCCAACATCCTGGGGATTCTAAAGGTACCCAGGGTTTGTGGATTCCCCAGGAGGGGACCCAGAAATTAGCCAGAATACAGCTACATTTTGTTTTTTGGGGGAAAAATGGGAAAAAAGTGCTGGAAATGAAAGCGTCTGGGTTTTTCCTTGCAAATGGTATCAAAACAGGGTTTATGGGGCTGAAATCACCATTTTCCCAGCTTTTAGGGAATGACAGACTTTTGTCAGAAAACCAAACTTTTTACACAGTTTTGGCATTTTTCTGGGACATAGCCTATTTTTGCTATTTTTTGAGCTTTCAACCTCCTTCCAGTTAATGGTAGACATGTGTATGAAAGCAATAATGGATCCTGGAAAGCTATACATTTTAGAAAAGTAGACAAAATTCTGAATTCAGCAAGGGGTCATTTGTGTAGATCCGTCAAGGTTTCTTTATAGAAATTAAAAGTTAAATATAGGAAAAATTAAAAATTAGTTGAAAAAAGCAGCCTTCTGTGTCAACGTTTTCACCTGTAACTTCTTCTAATTATGACAGCTCTTTGAAAGCAATATACCGTTACTTCCGCTGGGCCTTACTGGTTGTGGGGATATATAGGACTTGTAGGTTCACCAAGAACCCGACGAACCCAGAGCCAAAAACTGAGCAGCGACTTACAATGGTTTTTTATTATGTACCGGGTATATAGCAATTATTCTGGGAAAATGTATACATGGAAAAATCGGTATGAAAGACACCTATGTATTTCTGAAATGGGAATAAAATATAGAGTTTAGAAACAGTAGATATTTGCACATTTCCGAAATTAGGAATACTCATACTAGCATGAGAATTATCGGTCATTGTTCAAAATGACTTCTTTTTACACATTGTCTTTCATTTGGAAGGCAGAAATGCATCGAAAGTCAATAGGTAATAACAGTTGCTTTACAAATCTGTATTACCCTAAGTCTCCCAATAAAAATGGCACCTCACTCGTGTGGGTAGGCATAGTGCCCACGACAGGAAACGGCTCAAAACTCAACGTGAACACACCACATTTTCACAATGAAAAATTACCCTTTTTTTGCAAAGTGCCTAGCTGTAGTTTTTGAACCCTAGCTCTGCCGGCACCTAGGGAAACCTAGCAAACCTATACATTTTTGAAAACTAGACACCAAGGGGAATCCAGGATGGGGTGATTTGACTGGCTCTCACCAGGTTCTGTTACCCAGAATCCCTTGCAAACCTAAAATATTGTAAAAAAAAACCCACATATTCCACACATTTCTGTGGTGGAAAGTTCTGGAAGCTGCGTGGATCAACAAATTTCCACCCACCCCGCGTTACCCAAAGTCTTCTGAGAAAAATGGTACCTCACTTGTGTGGGTAGGCCTAGTGCCCACGACAGGAAACGGCGCAAAACGCAACGTGGACACACCACAATTTCACAGTGAAAAATGACCCTTTTTTGGCAAAGTACCTAGCTGTAGTTTTTGAACCCTAGCTCTGCCAGCACCTAGGGAAACCTAGAAAACCTATACATTTTTGAAAACTAGACACCCAGGGGAATCCAGGATGGGGTGACTTGACTGGCTCTCACCAGGTTCTGTTACCCAGAATCCCTTGCAAACCTAAAATATTGTAAAAAAACCACATTTTCCACACATTTCTGTGGTGGAAAGTTCTGGAAGCTGCGTGGATCAACAAATTTCCACCCACCCCGCGTTCCCCAAAGTCTTCTGAGAAAAATGGTACCTCACTTGTGTGGGTAGGCCTAGTGCCCACAACAGGAAACGGCGCAAAACGCAACGTGGACACACCACAATTTCACAGTGAAAAATGACCCTTTTTTGGCAAAGTACCTAGCTGTAGTTTTTGAACCCTAGCTCTGCCGGCACCTAGGGAAACCTAGAAAACCTATACATTTTTGAAAACTAGACACCCAGGGGAATCCAGGATGGGGTGACTTGACTGGCTATCACCAGGTTCTGTTACCCAGAATCCCTTGCAAACCTAAACAATTGTCAAAAAAAAAACATTTTCCTCATATTTCTGTGTGGAAAGTTCTGGAATCTGCATGGATCCACAAATTTCCACCCACCCCGCGTTCCCCAAAGTCTTCTGAGATAAATGGTACCTCACTTGTGTGGGTAGGCCTAGTGCCCGCGACAGGAAACGGCGCAAAACGCAACGTGGACACACCACAATCTCACAGTGAAAAATGACCCTTTTTTGGCAAAGTGCCTAGCTGTAGTTTTTGAACCCTAGCTCTGCCGGCACCTAGGGAAACCTAGCAAACCTATATATTTTTGAAAACTAGACACTCAGGGGACTCCAGGATGGGGTGACTTGACTGGCTCTCACCAGGTTCTGTTACCCAGAATCCCTTGCAAACCGAAAGAATTGTAAAAAAAAACACATTTTCCCCACATTTCTGTGGTGGAAAGTTCTGGAATCTGCGTGGATACACAAATTTTCACCCACCCCGCGTTCCCCAAAGTTTCCCGAGAAAAATGGCTCCTCAGTTGTGTGGGTAGGCCTAGTGCCCGCGACAGGAAATGGCGCAAAACGCAACGTGGACACACCACAATTTCACAGTGAAAAATGACCCTTTTCTGGCAAAGTGCCTAGCTGTAATTTTTGAACCCTAGCTCTGCCGGCAGCTAGGGAAACCTAGCAAACCTATACATTTTTGAAAACAACTAGACACCCAGGGGAATCCAGGATGACATGACTTGACTGCCTCTCACCAGGTTCTGTTACCTGTTACCCAGAATCCCTTGCAAACCTAAAAATTGTCTAAAAAGACACATTTTCCTCACATTTCTGTGGTGGAAAGTTCTGGAATCTGCGTGGATCCACAAATGTCCACCCACCCCGTGTTCCCCAAAGTCTTCAGAGAAAAATGGTACCTCACTTGTGTTGGTAGGCCTAGTGCCCGCAACAGGAAACGGCGCAAAACGCAACGTGGACACACCACAATTTCACAGTGAAAAATGACCCCTTTTTGGCAAAGTGCCTAGCTGTAGTTTTACCACCACCACCAGCATCAATACCAATACCACCAGCACTACCAAAACCAATACCACCACCACCAATATCACCACCACCAATACCACCACCACCAATACCACCACCACCAATCCAATACCACCTTCAATACCAATACCACAGCCAATACCAATACCACCACCACCAATACCACCACCTCCAATATCACCACCACCAATACCAAGACCACCACCACCAATACCATCAATACCACCACCAATACCAATACCACAACAACCAATACCTCCACTAATACCAATAACACCATCAATACCACCACTAATACCACCACCACCACAAACCACCACCAATACCACCACCAATACTGCCACCAATACCACCACCACCAATACCACCACAAATACCACCACCACCAATACCACCACTACCACCACCACCAATACCACCAATGCCAATACCACCACCACCAATACCAATACCACCACCACCACCACCAATACCAATACCACCACCACTATCAATACCAATACCACCACCACCAATACCACCACCACCAACACCACCACCACCAATACCACCAATAATACCAATACCACCTCCACCACCATAACCACGACAATACCACCACTACCACCACCCCCAATACCACCACCACCAATACCACCACCACCCCCAATACCACCACCACCACCAATACCAATACCACCATCAATACCACCACCAATACCACCACCAATACCACAACCAATACCACAACCACCAATACCACCACCAATACCACCACCACCAATAACACCAATACCACCACCAATGCCACCATCACCAATACCACCACCACCAATACCACCACCACAAATACCACCACCACCAATACCAATACCACCAACACCAGTACCAATACCACAACCAATACCAATACCACCACCACCAATACCAATACCAAAGCCACCACCACCACCAATACCACCACCACCACCAATACCACCATCACCACCACCACCAAAACCACCACCACCAATACCATCACCACCAATAGCACCACCACCAATACCACCACCCCCATTACCACTGCCACCAATACCACCACCACCAATACCACTACCACCACCAATACTACCACCACCAAAACCACCACCACCAATACCACCACCACCACCAATACCACCACCATCAATACCACCACCAGCAATACCACCACCACCAATACCACCACCACCAATACCAGTACCACCACCACCAATACCACCACCACCAATACCACACCACCATCAATACCACCACCAATATCACCACCACCATCAATACCACCACCAATACCACCACCAATACCACCACCGACACCACCGATACCACCAATACCACTGCTAATACCACCAATACCACCACTAATACCACCAATACCACCACCACCATTATCACCGCCACCAATATCACCACCACCAATACCACCACCACCACCAATACCAAAAATACCACCACCACCAATACCACCACTACCACCACCACCACCACCAATACCACCACCACCACTACCACCACCACCACTACCACCACTACCACTACCACCGATACCACCACCACCACTACCAGCACCACCACTACCACCACCACCAATATCACCACCACCAATACCACCACCACCAATACCAATACCACCACCACCAATACCACCACCTCCACCACCAATACCACCAATACCACCACCACCAATACCAGCAACAGTACCACCACCACCAATACCACCACCACCACCAATACCACCACAACCAATACCACCGCCACTACCACCAATACCACCACCACCAATACCACCACCACCAATACTATCACCACCACCAATACCAAAACCAGTACCACCACCAATACCACCACCACCAATACCAATACCATCACTGCCAATACCACCAATACCACCATCACCACCAATACCACCACCACCACCACCAATACCACCACCACCAATACCATCACCAATACCACCACCACCAATACCACCACCACCACCAATACAACCACCACTAATACCACCACCAATACCACCACCAATACCACCACCACCAATACCACCACCACCAATACCACCACCACCACCAATACCATCACCAACAATACTACCACCACCACCAACATCAATACCAGTACCACCACCAATACCAATACCACTATCAATACCAATACCAATACCACCACCACCAATACCAATACCACCAATACCAATACCACCACCACCACCAATACCAATACCACCAATGCCAATACCACCACCACCATCAATACCACCACGACCAATACCACCACCACCAATACCACCACCAATACCACCACCACCAATACCAATACCACCACCACCAATACCAATACCACCACCAATACCAATACCACCACCACCAATACCAATACCGCCACCAATACCACCAGTACCACCAATGCCGCCACCACCACCACCAATACCACCAGCACCAATACCACTAATACCACCACCAATACCACCACCACCAATACCACCAATACCAAAACCACCACGACCACCAATACCAATACCACCACCAACATTACCAATACCACCACCTCCGCGCCTCTCGCTCACTATTAATAGCAGGGGCACTGTACAAGGCCGGAGCTGCAACCGAGATCATCCCTCCCTCCTTCCATGCCTGCCATAAAGCACAGCCTGCCGTGCACCAGGAGGTGAAGTCAGAGCCCTGCTACAGCTGGAGTGTTTTTTATTAGGCCAAAGATAACAATGACATTACTCATGCCACACTGCACACTCAAATCACGGAGAGGGCAGGAAATAGCCCTCACCCTCCTGATCTTTCTCCTGAGCCGCGACAGTGTGATCACAGAGCGAAAGGTGTTGCAGCGCTTTGTTAGTGTTTATAGCTCAGATCATATGTAACTCTCACTTCACACTTTGTGTCTGTGTAATTTACAACATTTACACATCTTCTTCACTGCACTATTTATCACTACTTCGAAGACATCGCAGGCCGGTCTCTTCCTCTGATATTTACAATCTAACAAGCGGTCGAGAAGGCCCTTTATTGCAATGCAATAGGTCTCGCATCTGCGAGAGTTTAAACTAATAGGTTTGTAAATGACAATGCCTTTTATTTATGTTTTAAAACCCAAAACATAAATAAAAGGCATGGTCATTTACCATGCCAATAGCTCAAACTTGTGTAAATGCGAGACCTATTGCATTACAAAGGCTTGTTTTTCCTTTTGAGATCGAGCCTTGGCAGTGCTTCTGCTTAGCAACCTGTTGTAATTGCTTTGTGGCGTTCCAACTCCACCCATTGCTTGCCTTTGCTTTTCATTTGTCTATGTCAGTGCCCTTTAAAAATTCTTGCTTGCTAGTGGTTAGTCCTGCCTCCTCCTTTTTCTCTTCCGTTCCTCCCATGTGGTAGGGACCTGGTACTGTCTCATTACGCTGCAGTTCTTTATCTGTACTTTGGTGGACTACTTTTTTCTTGGTTTCCTGCTCTGTTACTGTTTCCCTGTGTGCAGTTTTGGCACCATAGCTGAATACATTTAAATATAGCTTTCCTCCCTCCCACCTCCTCTTAATTCCACAGTTTTATTAGTGCTACCTCTTGCCCCATGCCTCCCGCTTCGTTGGTTATATTTTTTTAGGCTTTCAGCAATTTTCAATGTCAACCATCATTTGGTATTTTTTTAAGAAGGGTGTGTGTTTGGTTTTGGGCTTTATTTTAAGGAGGATTAGGCTTGTTGTATTTTTTTTATATCAGACAAAAGGTTTTGGAACTGTTTTACTGCAATGTGAAAGGTAGTGTGTATTTACATTTAAAATATTTTAAAAAGATGATGACCACTTATTTCTCCCATGGAAGCTGCTGCTGTAGCACGCTCTATGTGCAGGCAGCATGCATTAAAGGCGCGCGCACTGGACACCTAGGGATGAGAGCGTGCCCCGCCCCTTTGCTTCTGTGTATGGCGGCCACAAGGCTCAGGCACCAGGGCGATATAGCACTTTGGCGACCTCACCCGCTCTGTTCTAACAAGAGGAGAGGAGGCGCCGTTGCACCTCACAGTCGCTGACCCACTAAAGTGCTCCTGTATCAGCACTCATTCTACGGTCCCCCCAGGGCACAAGCGTGCCTTTGTTGTTGGGAAAACCAGTGTGCTGAGGGGTTTCCCAGAGACCGTCAAGTTTTCCAAGGACTCGCGCTGGCGCTGCATGGATGGTGCTCGCTGAGTCCTGTAAGCCACCTCCTAACATCACCGCCGCAATGGGGAAAAGGTATTTTTTGTTTTATTTAATAAAGGCAAGCTTTTTTGGATGCTCCGCCCGCTCCTTATCCCTCCGTCCTGCAAATCCTCACCATCGATTTGGTGGGGGTGATTGGAGGGTGTTCTGGGGCTGCCATAGGCTGACCACCCCCACGGGATCACAGGGTCAAGCACTTCTGAGGTCACTGGTAATGGTGGGGTGACCACATAAGCCCTGGATGGCAGACACAGTTCACTTATTTTCATACCGAAGTGCTGCTGTATGAAGTGAGCTCGCCATGTGATCTGCTCCAAATGTGTGTTGTCGGCGTAGGAGAGTTGGAGACCAGGAAAGTTACTGAGTCATCGGGGTTTGTTACGTGCTCCTGCTTATGATGTAATTGTGGTGTAAGGGCCTGAGCAGCCGATTCTAGAACTGGAAAAGCAAGTTTGAGTCTTGCATCTGTTCCATATCCTGTGATTTTGGGCAAATCACTTACCCTCCCCGTGCCTAAAACAAAAACAGGCATTTGCAATGCAATAGGTCTTGCATTTTCGAGAGTTTGAGCTATTGGCATAAATGACAATCAATGCCAATAGCTTAAACTCTTGCTGTTTTTGTTTTGAATGTAGTGACCTACTCCAATTGCACTTAAACCACTAACCTTTTATATTTCTGCTGGGACACTGTCTAGACAAATTTGTCCTCGGCAAAGAAATACTGAGCAGTATTTATGTGAAATCTTTTATTTCACATCTCTCTACCATCTGTGTGACTCTGCTGGACACAAGGACAACTTTGGAGCCGATTTACAAAGCCATTTGTGTGTGTAAGTCAAATTTAAATATACAAATGACTCAGTTTCCATTCTGAAGGGAAATTACAAACGGTAAACTTGCGTGTAAAAATCCATGTAACTGTTCATTATATTCTCCTATGATTGTGTAATGTTGCGCAAAGGTAAATCCTACCCCAGGAGAGGGCATGCTATGGAGGGTGTGCCCTGTTTGGTTTGATGGCACCCACAAACTCTCACGGGTATTCATAGACTTTTTTTTGCAATAGGTCTCGCATTTGCGGCAGTTTGAGCTATTGGCATTGTAAATGACAATGACTTTTATTTATGTGTCTTGAAAACATGCAAGCGGTGCATAAACACCCACTTTTTTTTCAAACTTATTTTTTATTGGCATTTGGTATACACGTCGTAACAGTCAGTCACATATGAAGATGCTGCGGGCGTGCCACTAACAATAACATGGACCGTGGCCTTTCTCTATGAAGTCTATATTATTGAAGGCACAGTTTCCAACATTGTAAAGGCCTAGGTTATTGCGGAAAGGAAAAGATTTACATGCTCCACCCGTCTTTCTTTTGCGACGAGTATAGAGAACTATCCCTTCCAACGTAAAAGAACCCTCCCAAACAAACCCCCCCCCAAGCAAAAAGTGGTGGTGGTGGCTGAAGTGTGGTGCTCACTTTCCATGAGGCTTGTGAAAGCTATCTTCTGTGGCATCGTAAGGGCTGCGCTGTATCTGGGGCGTCGCTACTAGCGCATCCCTAAAAGGTTACTGATGGCCGCCAGCACAGCATAGAACTTAGAATTGGAAGAGATGCATGTCTCGTAAGGAGGGAGGGCAAACCGCCAGAGGCAGACTTTTGGTAAGATAAACGACCAGTGGCCCCCATTTGCACTCAAAATAAACACCCACTTTTTACTTATAATCTTTGCATACAAGAAGCAAGGCTGACAGTAAAAGAGGCGCAGTCACTGACAGCCTTGCTTCTCGTAAGCAGGGACTATAAGTACAAAGCGCATATTTACACACCACTTGCGGGTTTTCAAAACACATAAATAAAAGGCATTGTCATTTACAATGCCAAAAGCTCAAACTCTCGCAAATGCGAGACCTATTGCATTGCAAATGCTTGTTCTATGCAGCACACATAGAAAGAGGAAACAGCCTCATGTGATTAGTTTGTGTGCAGGAAGGTTTCCCTTCCTGCCCAAAAATAATTATCCCCGCAACCCAGGCACCATTGCACCAGGGTGCAAAGGTGCTTGCGTTGGCGCACAGCAGCCCATTGTGCGCGAGCGCAGGGCAAATGGACAGGAATGCCAGTATCTGATAGATAGGTTGCATTCCTGCCCTTTTCTTTGCCATAGGGCAGCGCAGCAGGAAGGCCTGTGGCGCTGCCCTACGACAAGAACTCATAAATGAGGCCCCTTAGATCTGACTATCTTGAGGTGTGCTCGCTTCAGCTGGCATACTCCTGCTGCATCAGTCTGTGCTGTACAGAAGTAGGGTAAGAAGGACTTTACATGTGTTTGGTCCGTAACTGCACTGTTTCATGCCTGACAACGTCCTGAAGCCCATCTCGAGAGAGAAGAGTTCTACAGTTCGGCACTAGGTTCAGCAGGGAAAAGAAAGTTGCGGGAAGATAAGATGAGGACAGATACACACACTGATGACTGGACAGCAGACATACCGACCGACACAGGCAGTCGCAAGGATGTATACAGCATGTACAGACAATGACAGTGACAGTGAGGCACAGATAGAAATGTGGAGGGAGAGACACTGGAAGACAGAGGCTCTAGGGACGGGAGATGTCTGGCAATACAGATATTAAGAGAAAGGAAGAGACAGGGGACAGAGAGACAGAGTGAGGGACATGAGAAAGAGATAAAAGAGATCATCATCTCGGCAGTCATATCAAACATCCCGCGGATGCACATCTTCACCAGTCGTTTCAGTTAATTCCGGAGATGCCTGAAATACATTGAGAGACGGGAAGCTAAAATCTCGTCTAAACTAAATCAGAAAACACGGTACCGCGACAAGATCCCCACGCCGCTGGTTTCTGCTCCAAAGGCAGGTTTCCCTGTTCAGACACACATTTCTAGCTCCCGAACCAAATATTACAAACGTTAAAAGCCTTTTAGATCTCATATATTGCATTTTAGGAACAAAATAAATTGAAAATATTTTACTGCAGAGGATGAGAACTGTTTTGAATAGTGGTAAAACACTGAAGCATTCAGGCACTTGATAACGGACTCATTTATCATTCACGCAACTACACGATACTTGTTAATCCGACCTGACAAGGATGAGAGGCAACTCGCCCTTTCGGATTCGGTCCGATAACTTGCAGGCTACACTAAAATCCCCGCAGGGACACAATAACCCACTGAGCAGTCTTACTGGTTTGTGCTGCCCAGCCAGGGACAATCCCCGCTACAGAAACACGACACACTGACTTCCCCGCACACCATCCAAGTTTGGTCTGCATCATTCCCAGCAGCCATGCAAGTGCTCTGCGGGTTCTTCCTTCCATTCCCCGCTTATTATGAATGCAATGGAGATGGCATGGTAGTGTAATTGGTGTATAATTTATATGAGACAAAATACAGAAGATGCAGAAAATAAACAAAAATGATGCTGTATTGACAGAAAGCACTTATCTGCTTGGGGTATCATTCCAAACAACTCACAATAAATTTGTTTTGCAAGTTTCCATTCTTGGCTGCCATTTTCCAGCAACCCCTGCTCAAAGCTGGCACAAATGCGACTATTGCTCTAAGCACACTGCAGAGGTGCCAAGGATTGGATGTGCATGTAGTTTATAAACCTTTTGACCTACTGACCAATCCACCCCCTTAATATTTTCCTAATAGTGTGCCAGCGCTGCTGCCTGAGCACAGGTCACCACTGGTACAACTGTCTGACCACGTCACCCCAATACCGCTGCCCGAACACACACCATACCTGGCTTCCCTGTCTGGCCGAAGTTTTCCATGTGTAGCTGGCATTGCCATGGCTGTCTTTGGAGTAGGTAGAGCGCCTTTCTCTGGAGCTGCGAAGTGGTTTCAGCCATTAGTAAGCAAGTGTGGGCACTGGCACTATCACAGATCAGAAATGTCAGAAAAGGGGAACAAAGTGAATCTAACCCCTCCAAAGTCCAAGGGGGATATTCACAAGAACGTGCGCTAAATATCTCCAGAAAATGTTAACGCAACTTCACACATCGCAGTCCATCGCGGGAAAATAATCCCGTGTTAAAGTGGAATTCACAACACGGCGGTACCATGCGATAGTTTCCCGAAACGCGGACAATGTCCGCGATACAACGCCCGCGACGGTGATAAAAACCCAAACCCCACTGCAAGAAAACATGCGATGGGCCAAACCGCGATGAGGAAATCAGCGATAAGCAGCGCCAGGCCTGCAATACACACACATCAGGCGGGAAAATCACTACAAAAGGAGAAAAAACACACAAACACAAAATAACCAACACCGAAGCACCATGGAGGCATCCGGAGCAGGCGCAGAGGACGAGCGGGACCCCACAAGCACCCCGGACGACCAGCCTGGGACCTCGGGGACAGGGAAGGCAAGGACAAGAAGAAGAGGAAGAGGCGGTTCGGTCCGCAGGAGAACAGGATCCTGGTCACGGAGGTGATGGAACACCATCAAGAACTGTTCGTCACCTCCAACGTGTCATTGGGCACCAAAAATGGAATATGGCGGGCCATCGTGGACAAGGTGAATGCCGTCGGAGAGCACAAGAGGTCAATGGACGATGTCAAGAGGCGATGGATTGATATCAAGCGGAAAACCAAGGAGCAACTCGCAGGCAACCAGAAGGCAGCAATGCAGACTGGAGGTGGGAGCCCAGCGCCACAGCTGGAGCTGGATGACATGGAGGAGCTGGTGTCGACAGTCATCAGTGTGGAGACTGTGGCAGGAGTCGAGGGAGCGGACACTGCTCGACATGACACAACACCACAGCAACAGGGTGAGTAACCACCAGGTACTGGGGGAACGGGGGAGATGGCCACAATGGCACACATGCACAATCAAGCAGAGCACAGTGCACACCCACCATGACTCTGGATCATGGCCCTGATCTACAGACTGTCACAATGTACATTGCCATGCTGTCTGAATGTGAACATGTACCATGCGGCTACATACATGTGGACACAATGTAACACAGCATCTCCCCTTCACATTGCAGAGGCACCGTCAACACCTCCTGCAGAGCAGTCCCAGCCAATCTTCACTGATGACGAGGAGGACACCCCCAGCATCGACACCGAAGCCCTCCAAGACATCATGGAACTCATCCGCCAATCACCTCCAGGATCAGGGCAGCCTAGCTGCATCGAGGAGACCCCACCCACTCCACAAACCACCCAGCAGGAGCACCCACAACCCCGGCTGTCTCCCAGGACCCCCACGAACAACACATGGCCTTCCAACGCCGTGTGTTGGAGGGCCAGAGGGAGATGGCTGAGCAGGTGGGGTTCGACCTCATGGCTACCAAACTCGACGTCATCCATGGGTGTCTAAGTCCCATCAGGGACCACCTCCAGTCCCTAACGGACACCCACAGGCCGCTCCATGGTCTCCAACGAGCCTTGGCTGACATCGCTGGAGTCATGACTCGGAGACAAGAACACCTGTCCGCTTAGAGTGGCTTCAGCGATCTCAGCCAGGAGATGGCACACATGCGGAGGCTCATGGAGGACATGGTGCGGATGGAGGCGGAAAGGATGGCAGCCACCGCTGCACATCAGCAGAATGTAGCTGGGATCTACCATGCCCTGCAGATCTTCATCATGGCATTGCTGCCACGAGGCGTGGCGCAGATGAATGCTGCTGCTCCTACACCATCCACATCTCCACCCCCAGGTGTGTCAGTGCCTCACAGTGCGGCAGACATTTCCACTCCGGCACCTGATGTGTCAGTGGCACACAGTGCTGCAGCCGGAACTGCAACACCCACAGGTGGGGCAGGGCACACATCCGAGGATGAGGACGTGGCTGGGTTTGAGATCAGAAGGAGGCACTAGCATTCATTTCTGAAACCTGGCCTGTTGCTCCTTGGTGCCGCACATGGCCCCATGACCTTCCACTGACCCCCGATACACTCTGCGGCACTCACCTTGGACCGCGACATGGACTGCCACATCCTGTTTGGTGACCAATGACACGGCGTCCAGACTGCGGACTGTACTCTTCCTCTTCCGCTGTACTTGTCATTCCCCGATGGACTCTGGCTGGCCCTCCATGGGCCCATATTGTGAAATGGGGTTGGCATTGCCCTGTACTGCTCCCGCTGGAAAACTCCACTGGATGTGCATTAAACATTCAGGAACGCACTGCTGTGTCATGTCTTTCATCATTCAAGTATGAATGTGTGGATGAATGTAGGGTCAGTGATTCCCCCTGACATCAATGATGCTCATCTAGTGGGATTCCAGTCACAGTGTGCTACATTGCCGATTGCGTTCCGGGTGCCGGAGACACTACAACAGGGACACACGCATTACTCACTTCACCCAGAGCCCCCAAGTCATTGTTGCAAGCCCTGCGCTGGTCCGGCGTACGCCAAGCCAGACCACTCCGCTTACGCTCCGAGGGTGGGGCCACATAACCACATGTTGCAGGTTTACACGCTAGTGGCCTGCAGGTCACTGGTCTCGTTGTCAGCATGTCACGGCCACTCCCTGAGGGCAGGTTTGCACACACACCACACCTATCCGGCGCAGGCGTCACAGGCCATGTGACCCTGAGAATATAAGGGGCAGACAACGTCACATTCCCTACTGCCGGCGGTGACTGGATGACGGACGTTCCACAGGTCTCAATCATGAAGGGCCCATGAGTTGTTGCGCACAGGGTTAGTGGCACCCGAAGCCTTGCGGCGGTCACGGGCCTACCACCACGTGGCGCTGACTGGGGTTGCACAGGGTTAGTGGCACCCGAAGCCTTGCGGCCGTCACGGGCCTACCACCACGTGGCGTTGACTGGGGTTGCACAGGGTTAGTGGCACCGAAATTGCTGAGCGGGTGTGCAGCCTGCGATGATGACGTGTGCAGTGATGTGGTCTCTGCCATTGATGCCTCAGGACTCAGCGCCATGTGTGGGACCTGCTGGGCCGCGGTGCGGGTCCACATGATGTGGAGCACGCCATGGTGGCGGGGCCGGGGCCTGGAGCTTGCACAGGCACGTGGTGTGCCGCGGTGGACACACCGTTGGCGGTAGGTGAGCAGTGGGGCCTGGGTGCGCAAGGGCGGACAGCCAGTGCTGGCCGGCGGGAGGGGGTAGGGTGCGGCTGCATGTGTGCGCAGGGGCGGACAGGCGTTGTTGCCGTGTGCAGTGAGATGGACTCTGCCATGATTGACTCTTGCCTCGATTACAGTTTGCAGACCTGGTGGCTTGCAGTGTATACCGGCACTTGGTTGGAGACACACCGGTGGCAGCAGGTGAGCAGTGGTGCCTGGGTGCGCGGGGCGGCAGTGTCCCTCGCTCTCTCTCTCTCTCTCTCTCCTCCCTTCCTTTCCTTCTCTCTCTCTCTCTCCCTTCCTTTCCTTCTCTCTCTCTCTCTCCCTTCCCTTCCTTTCCTTCTCTCTCTCCCTCCCTTCCTTTCCTTCTCTCTCTCTCTCTCCCTTCCTTTCCTTCTCTCTCTCTCTCTCCCTCCCTTCCTTTCCTTCTCTCTCTCCCTCCCTTCCTTTCCTTCTCTCTCTCTCTCCCTCCCTTCCTTTCCTTCTCTCTCTCTCTCTCCCTTTCTTTCTTTCTCTCTCTCTCCCTTCCTTTCCTTCTCTCTCCCTCCCTTCCTTTCCTTCTCTCTCTCCCTCCCTTCCTTTCTTTCTCTCTCTCTCTCTTTCTTTCTTTCTCTCTCTGCCTTTCTTTCATTCTCTGTTTCTCTTTGTCTCGCTCCTTTGATGTGCGCATGACACACGTTCTGATTTTGTGCTTTATTTTCCAGGCTGTGACATCAAGATTGTCCTGGACGGACCCGACAGGAGTCTTCCGCATTGGTGTTTTGTGTTGTATTTCAATAAAGTTTTTGGTTGTTACTTCAATGATGAGTGACTGTTTCTTGTTCTTCTGACCACACAGGTGTGTTTCTTGTTGTCATTGTGCGACATCATGCGCTTTTTGTGGCTCTTGTGTCGTGCACGGTATGTGTTTGTCAGAGGGAGGGTCCGGGGGGGGGCCTGGGAGTGGTGGCAGTGGGTGTTGTGGCCCGCTTGGGTCTCCGAGCTGCATGATCATTGTCTCCATGGCATCTGTGGGTCTTCCGATGTGGCTCTGTGCTGGGCTCCCTTTCGTACTGCAGGTAGTTGTCCTGCTTAACACCGGCAGAAGGCAGGTGTTAAATCCCTGCTGCTACCGCAGCTTATCGCCTGTTTTTGGTTCGCATCGCAGATCTGGCAGTTCATTGTGAAAGTGGGGTAGTGGTGTTTTCGTGTGTTTTTGCACGGGAACGCCTACTCTGCATCTCATTAGGGTTAGTTGGTGGTGTCACCCGTGGAGATAAATTTTGCTGCAGCTATCGCGGAAATACTGGCGATGTCTGCAGGTTGCACCCGCTTGTGAATGGGGCGTTAAATCTATCTCCACTTTTGATGCGTTAGGGTGGCGATAACTCGGCGATAAGTCCTTGTGAATATCCCCCAAGACTTTCCTTACTGTTGCCTGAATTGGAGTGAGAATAGAACATCTAATGCCTTCAAAGTCCAACACTTTCCCTACTTTTTTCTTACATTTTCGTTATGTTGGAATGAGAATAATAAATCGTACAAATTATTGTGATGCGCCCCCTTCTGGTGTGTGCTTACAATAATACTTTCATCACCAGCCAAAAATGTAGGACATCCCCATGCTGTGTGGAGTTCATCAACAGCAATTTTGGGAAGTTGGACACAGCTATCCAGCCATTGTCATCTAGGAGACCCTCCCTGACCTGTGCATTGATACAAATGCCATCTTGAAGAAAGACAGTGACAGGTGTTAGATTGCTTTTCACGGTTTATATTTTGTGCACTAATAATGACGGTTAATATGCCTTCTTATGATCTGTGAAAAAAACAGGAACTGGCAAAGCTAGTAGGTGTCACTGATGCAAATGCTTATAGTTAACCTCAATAATCAATTCAGCACCAGCCAATCTCTGAAAAATAGTAGTGGCTTGGATGTACTTGAAGCAAATGTAGCCAACCTGAAATTTTGGTAACATTTGAAAAGGTCTCAACTGTGATATGAAAAATGTTTCACTCTGAAAAAGCAAGCGCTTCTATTTATTCAAAATCTCATGTTGCTCCACATTCATCTTTTTGTTTACGAAATTGTGAGGAAATCCATATTCATGACTTTAAACATGAAGCAATCTGTATGTTCATCTTTAATGAGACATCCCTGTCCTAATTGTAGCTCAACAAGGTTCCTTAAACAGTACAGCCACAATTTCCGATCTACAATGCTGAAGTAAAGTTTTCTGCTCGCAATGCTGGCCAACGTCAATATAAAGATAGTATGAATGAAACTCATTGATAAAAGGTTGCAGTTGAAACACATTTTATGTGATGAGTAGTCGTACACAACAAAGTGAAATGTACTGGCAGGCAAAGAGTATGGATGCTATTTTTAAGCTGACAAACCACAGTAGTGATTGGTTTGATGTAAAGCAGAAGAAGATCAAGGAGAAGCTGATGGTTGCTCAAACAAAACAATTCGAGTGAAATGCCTGGAATCAGTTGATGGGTTCAGACATGGGATATATTCAATCTTGAAATGCTGGAGTGAATAGAATGACTCAGATGCATGGTGTGAGAGTGAGAAATGGGCAAATGCAAGGTACTGGGAGAGGAATGACGGTGAACAGTTCTGGAATTAATGCAAATGTTGAGATGTTGTACAGGAACACTGCTTGTCTATTCTACTGTGAAATTGGACACTGGAAACGGGAATGCAGACAGAATCCAGATAGAACCCAAAATGGATTTCATCCTCAGATGCAGAAAAATATATTGCCAATGTTCCCAATTTAACAGAATCCTGTGCAGGGTGTGCATGATCCGAAATCATTCCGCATGACAATGCCTTCAACCCCAGTGTTGCAGAAGACTATTAAGTACAAAATGCCATTTAGTGCAGGATGCCAGCAGAATCTATTGATTCCGAGTAATGATTCTTCCTAGTTTTCTGCAGGGCGTGATTCACAATGGCGGTGCCTGAAAGGAGAGGAGAGAAGAGGAGTATTGCTTACTCGGAGCAGTCCTTGAGGTAGACCAGAGTGGCCCATTTATTGATGATCAAGTCAATGGCCACTCATTTTATTTTTGATTGATACGGGGGTACCCCTTCTACAGTTCGTTCTGTGGAAGTACCAAACCTACCCTCTTGGGAAGAGAAGTCAACATTGTAGGGATCATTAATAATCAAATTGTTAATCAAGTTACAGCAGATGACCCAGTTAAAATAGGGCAAACGGAGAATAACCACCAGTTCATTATGTGTGATTCAAGCCGTGTGAATTTATTGTGCAGAGACATACCTTGCAAAATGAATTGTGAAATTTTGTACACCGGATAGTGTTGTGATTGAAACACAAGATGAGGATTCAGTATTTACAATTAAATCACAAGATTTGAGGGTTCAGTTGTTCCAGCTTTAACAAAAGATGCCCTATCTGCAGATTTAAAACATGATGTCAAAAAAGAGGTGTAGGATTTTTGGGAAAAGAGATAGGGCTGATAAAAAGTGCAGAGCCAGTTAAAATTAAAATAAAACTGGATGCCAATTAAGCAATACAAACTTTCAAGAGAAGCTGAAGAGGACATGAAGCCTATTACTGAACAAAAAGAATGATTGAGAGGAACTTGGTAGCCCTTGCAACTCTCCTTTGATGGGGATAAAGAAACCTAGTCGGAAATGGTGCATTGTGTAGGATCTTCAAAAAATGAATAAAGTTGTAATTCCATGTTGTCCAGTAGTAACGAATCCAGCAGTGATTTTGTTCCAAATAATTCCAGATGCAGAATGGTATACTATCATTGACCTATGCCAAGCATTCTTCTCAATTCCCCTACACGAGGGCAGCTCGGTCCTTTTTGTGTTTAATTTCAAAATAAAGTTCTTATGTGGTGTAGAATCTCATAAGGGTATACAGAAAGTCCTTCAATCTTTAGTCAAATTCTTAAGAAAAATCTAGAAAAATTGAGTTTGCCTTGTAATTCAGTCCTAATGCAGTGTATTGATGACTTATTGGATGAATCCAAAACAAAAGAGGACTGTAAACGTGACAAAAGTGCACTAATGAGTCATTTAGCTGGCAGTGTCCATAAAGTTTCCCCAAGCAGGGATGCATTATTGTCGAAAGGAAGTAATCTATCTGGGCCACCAAATATGGAAAGGTGCAAAAAAGTCTTAAAAGAATATGTTTCTGCAATTCAGAAAATTAATCCTCCTACCACCTAGAGGGAAGTAAGGATGTTTCTGGGAATTGTTGGCTACTGTCATCAGTGGATCCTAAACTTTTCCTTGATTGCAAAACCTTTATCATCATCATAATTTAACTTTATTTCGGTTAAAACCATAAAAGCATTGTTGCAGGTAACAGCACATATTGCGACCCAGAGTCATTTTAATACAATAGAAGCGTGATCTAACCGACAGCAACACCAAACATTGTTCAGTCATAAGACCATAAAAGTGCCCTGTGCAATTTCTCTCATATGCTACAAATTAGCGGGATTAAAATAGAGCATAAAATACATAGCCAACTAAAATGATGTGAAATGCAATTCTTCCATACATTAAAAATTAAAAAGGACTAAATAATATAATCATATTCTCGACAATTTACCCGAGGATACAAGCTTGGATTACTATTCACATGCTGGACCACCCTCAAACTGGTGCAGCCTAAGCAGCAGAGCCTCTGAGATGAGGAGACTTCTGACAGGGTCCACTATGTGGCTTAGTGGCCAACTCATGCCTAGATATATTTGTCATAAGGGTACTGTACATCAGGTGCATTAAGTTCATTTAAAACAGATAAAATTGATAGCAATCAATCTCCTCCTCTATTCAGCAGCTTCCTCCTTATGCCCCACAATGGGCCAAAAACTTTGCAACTGCACAGGCTATCACTTGTCTAGTATCAGACCTAAGTAAGCGCAAAGCTTCAGCATGGCCTCGTGTTCCCACTTTGCTCTAGGGCATGAATAAGCAGGGCAGGCAAATAAAACATGCGCTGGGGATTCTGATGTAGTAGTGCAAAGAGTGAACAGGCTTACTCCGAATGGAACACCAGGGGCACCATTTGTCTGCTGAATGTTGCACTGTACCCACCATTCTCGGCGTTCGGTCCCGAGATGCTGCCTGTACCTGCCTGACTCTAAAATGGTGCCCGCAATTTCCCCATCCGTACCTCGCCTGCTCTCACCCCGAGATGGAGGATGAGACGGACGGCGCCTCCCAGTAACACCCGGACTAATGCCTTCCATGGAACTATGACGATGCCCCACGGGCTGAAACTTTAGCTTTTTGTTTGTGATGCCCCACGGGCTGAAACTTTAGCTGTTTGTACTTACCGCGGAGCCCGAGTACCCTTGGCCGCTGCCCAGTGGAGATGTCCTATGCAGCTATAGCGGAGTCTGGCTCTGGGTCACCCCCTCGGCTGTCACCTACCCAGCGGGAGATCGGACATTGTTTGTCACGGTTCTTCACGGTTTTATCTGTCTTTCTCCTCGACTGCTTTGACTGCTTTGTTCCCCCTGGAGTACTTTCCCCCTTCAGATCTACCTGACTCTGTCTACTTTCCTCTCCCCTGTTTACCTTTCCCCCACTACCTTCCATTCCCCATATGACGTGTGTCTTGGATATGCTACGCGCTAATTATCTTATATTATTGTGTAAGCGCACGTTTTTTTTTTTCTTCTCCTAAGCATATACTGGTAACTGCAACTGTAACTGATGTAACTATGTAACAATGTTCTGAAACAATGTCCTATCTCATGTAAAGCGCTCTGATAGCTCCGGGTCTAGCCAGCGCTATATAAACATTTCAAATAAAGAGGGAAAAACGTGATGTTGCAGTGGAATTACACCATGAGCTAGTGAGTGCATTAGGGGAAAGCGTGCCGAACCTGAACTGCATATATAGTTTCCTGTCCAAAGGAGTCTGGATAGTATCTAGATAAGGTTCTAGGCAGACAGGGGATTTTAAATCTGTAAATTCCAACCTTAGCCGGCCCTCGTTTGGCTTAGTAACAGCTGTCTGGGCGACCCAGCCACAATTCTGCAATTTTACTTGGTCTTTACTGGGGAATGAGGCTGGATCCCTGTTTACCCAATGGTCTTCTAGCCCTATGTTGGCTAATAAGAGTTTAATGTTCTTTAACCACCCTAAATTGTTCTGCTTATCTAGGGAGATAACTTTATCTAGGGCCTTAGCGTAGGAAGTTAACTCTGGTGAGGACCAAATACTCCCCCAAAACAGCAGTGGACATAGCATAGCCTTATCAGCAATCATTTTCTTACCCAAATCAAGCCTTAAGGGATGGAGAGGTGTACTCTGAGGAATCTGGACTATACTCCTCAGAAATTTGTTCTCAGCTCTGGAGAGGTCGTCCATCCTTTCAAAGTCCCACAGCTCTGCACCATAGAGGGCCACGCTCACCGCTTTGTATTCGTATATCTGAAAAGGCTGCGCCACTGGTTTACTTTTGGAAGATCCGTGTTCTTTGCTCAGTGCCCCAGCTATTTGGGAAAGCCTCCGAGTTGATTAAGCTACTTGGGACTTAAACGACATACTATAAGCTACAGTAATTCCCAGATATTTGTAGGTATTGACCTCTCCAACAGAGTGCCGCCCAGAGTAGGTCTACCCTTATATGACTTGTGGGGATTACTCATCAGGAATTTTGTTTTAGAGGTATTAATCTGCAGGCCACGCATATTACAGAAATCATTAAATTGAGTGAGCGATTTCCGTAGCCTCCTCATGGGTCTTTGACACCAGCAGGGTATCGTCCGCAAACAGAAGCGTTACGACACTTTTGTCCCCCAGCATTGGAGCGTCGGAAGGGTCCTGCTGCAGATATTTCACAACATTGTTCATATAAAGAGAAAAGGGTGTGGGGGCCAGAACACATGCTTGGCGGATGCCCCTGCTAACGTCTATTGGGTCAGTGAGCTGTCCTTGATCACCCCAGTGAACTTTGGCAAAGTTCGCTTCATGGAGAGCGCGTTACTAGGGATAATAGCTCTAGTGGCATCCCCATGTCTGATAGGCATTGCCACAATTTTTGTCTAGGGATGAGGTAAAGCACGGTTTTAAGATCTATAAAAGCCACATATAAACTCTCCCAGCCAATACCCACAGTCTTCCACCAAAGTAAAAGGAAATGAAACACCTGGTCTATTGTACCCATATTGGCTCTAAAGGCTGCTTCATATGGAGATAAAATATTGTTCTCCCCAATCCAAATTGGTCTGTACTATCACCTTTTTTTTAAAATAGGGATCACCCCTGCGCCCTTCCATGACTGGGGTACTGGGGCGCCCCCTGCAGTAGCATTGGACAGGATCATAATGTATGTTGACCAGTTGTCAATATCATATAAAAACAAATCACCAGGAATACCATCGGATCCGAGGGCCTTGGCTTGAGCAATTGATTTAATAGAGGCCTGTATTTCACAGCTGGTAAAAAGCTCCTTAGAATGAATCAATGGGTGGTCTGACTGAGATATTTCTAAAACTATGTAAGAAGGACCAGCATACAAAAGCTTAAAGTGATCATACCAAGCTGAGATTACAATGTTACTAGCTGGACGGGTGATCTTCTTGGCACCCCCCCCCCGAGTCACTAGAAGCCAAAACAGTTTAGAATCTTTACAGGCACAGGCAACTCCAATAAGCCTCCACCTATTCTCATCCTGCTCCCTTTTAGCTCCGTCTTGTACTTTTTTGTAGGACCTTCTCTGGACTCTTACTAAATTGGTTGAGTGGGATCTAATGGCGAATGCTAGTTGCTGTCTTAGCTGCCTACACTCGTGGTTGAACCATGCAGTCTGTGGTGGTACTCGGGAATCATGCTTCGGGAGGGGCGAAAAGTGGCCAGCCAGCTGAATAGAAAAGCGGGAGTGTCTGCATGTTATATCTTTCATCCCTCCTGGTTTTTCCAGCATGGCTCTAAAGTCTACTACTAGACACTCATTCAATTCCTGGTTAAGAGACTGGAGCTTGGCCTCATCCACAATCACCTTTCGCCACTTAAGGCGGCGATTGTCATTTGATGGGAGGAGTTCTCTAGTCTCTAAGTGGGCTCTAAACCTGTTGGAAGTCTCACCCCAGAGAGTCATAAGGCTCGTACACAATGGATTGTGATCACTGTTTACAGTAGTACATACAATCATGTCTATCAGCAATGGCCATAACCTCAGATCAAGTAAGAAATAATCAATACGGCTTCATCCCTTCGATCTGTTAAAAGTGTTAGCACCTAGTTTATCTAACTTACTCTGCCCATTTGTGGCCCTCAGCCCATGTCCTAAGGTGATGGCACTTAGCTGTAGAGCCACTTAGCACCATTTACGGATTGGCGGCAAGTTGAGTTGGGGGAGTAGCCATAGGTCATCAACTTCCCTTTCCTCGCAAACAGCCTCCCTTCCCAAAGGTTCAAACGTGACATTGAAATCGCCCGCTAGAATCAGGGGGTGAGGAAAGTGCTTGCCCTCAGAAGTTCCTCGAGGTCCTGAAGAGTAGTGGATCTACCACCTCCCCTGGTACCTCTCGCATAGACATTATATATATCGAGGGTGCAGCCTGTTTTGCCATTAAGTTGGATACACAACATGTTGGGATTGTTACAGGGGAGCTTGTGAACCTGGCAGTTAAGCTCAGTCTTTACCCAAATTAGCAATCCCCCAGCTGGATGGCCTGTTTTGCTCTGGATAGCGGGAGTGTTGCATGTTAAATAGCCTGGCATATGGAATGGAGTAATGCTCCAGGTTCTTGTAGTATGCAAATATGAAAAGTTTCCATAAATTGGATCCAGTGAGGAAGGATCATCTTAGACTTCACTCCAGCCACATTCTATGACACCAACCGTAGCTGGCGCATGTCCTTTGACTTGGGAATCTTAAATGGGAGCAAGGTCTTAAAGTCAATGGTTCTACACGCAACTGGTGCTGGCAGGATGTAAAAAGTGCAGCGCCCCCCTAGGACTGTTCCCTAGGTATAAGTAGGCCCCCGGATTCAGAAACCTTCTGTCCAATTTTACTAGCACAGCTAGCCTTTAGCGGGGCTAGCTGACACTCCAGGTCTGGGATTGGAACACACCAATTCAGTCAGTCGTTTTTGGCCAGAAGCGAATCATGGCCAGAGTATATGTTTGCAAAAGGGATATTAGTTGTCAGTTGAGGAAGCTGATACTTGAATTGAATGCAAGTTCTCGCAGGAGGGCAGGTTCTTGCTTCCAAAGTGACTAAGCTGTGTACCAAACTAATATTTACCAAGGTCAGTTCAAACTAATCCACGGGGCTATTTGGAGGGCAAACCTTCTTACTCGCAAAATGTCCTCCCTAATTACTGACCTGCAGCCTCTAATCCAATGAATTACTTTATTTCTGAGCGAGTCTTCACCTTCCAGCCTCAGGTTACTGATATTTTTTGGGACATTCATCATATAAATGCTATTAGAATTCAAGGGGGCTGAGTTCTCTCTCATTTGGTAGTTACTGTGGTTGCTCCAATGCTGAATTGCCATAGGGTATTTCACCCTGCCCACGAAGACCCTTGACTGTAGTCAGGGGGCCGCCCGCTTTACCACAAATTTTCTGCTATTACCTATTTCACTTAGATTTTGAGTGAAGCCTACACTGCCAGTAGATGCCTGTAGCTGGTGGGGACCTACGGGGGACCCAACAGGAATAAAGGGAGGATCCTTGTCATGTGGTTTGGCAATCTGTGTGGCCTGTACACTCACTTGAGCAGTAGAACTCCCGTTTTTAGCCAGGAGGAGGTTGACCTGACCTTTAAGCTTGAGTATAAGCGAGTTCAAGACCATTACTTCTGTTCTTAAATAACTAATGATTGTTAAAACATCAGCGCCTGGCATGGCATGCCCCATAAGTGGAGCATGTTCGACCTCCACTCCTGCACTTTCACCTCGCCCTCCTCCTCAGCTTGTGGGGTTTCTACCATAGGTGGGAGTGGTGAAAATCTGTTGCTACAGATGACTTCTGGGTCCAGCGGAACCTGTGGCTGTATGGAAATAGAACTGTCTGGACAAATCACCTTGGTGTCAGTGGGGATTTGGACAATCCGGCCTCAGGGTGGGTGTAGTGTGATTCTTAAAGAAGTGCAATATGCGTTTCAGCTTCTTTGGGTTTGTTGGTAGTATTGGGGTCTTGCCAGCATGCTTCATACCCTTCTTGGTCTTTTGGGCTTTAGAGCGTGCTTCCCCTGATCCTCCTTCCGGCGTTTTCCTCTTACCCATGGACAGATAGGCAGAAAAGGAGAGAGAAGAAAAAGAAAAAGCTGACTGGATCAAAGCTCGGACACAAATCACAACAAAGATTGACTGTGCGCCTATTAAGCCCACAAGAAACTGTACCTTCCTGGATCAGAGCCTGGGACTTGTGGGGGTGACCCAGTGCAGCCAACTCAGGGCTATGATGGGCGCGGATGGGCCCGCCCTTGGGCCAGGCTTTGCGGCGTTGGTGACCCCTCGTCCTGGGTCACGTTCGACAGCGGCAGCAGCATGGATCAGTGATGCGGCGTCCCCCACCGCAGGGCAAGTCCAGCGCTCTTGTAGTGCAGCCCTGTGACGTAGCAGTGTTGGTGGCCCCTCGTCCTGGGTCACGTTAGACAGTGTCAACGGCAGCAGCCCGGGTCAGTGATGTGGCGTCCCGCGCCGCAGGGCAAGTCCAGTGCTCTTTAGTACAGCCCTGTGATGTAGCAGCGTTGGTGACCCCTTGTCCTGGGTCAAGTTAGACAGTGTCAGCGGCAGCAGCCCAGATCAGTGATGCGGCATCCCATGCTGCGGGGCAAGTTCAGCGCTCTTGTAGTGCAACCCTGTGACCTAGCGGTGTTGGTGACCCCTCGTCCTAGTTGACGTTAGACAGTGTCAGCGGCAGCAACCCGGATCAGTGATGCGTCATCCCACGCCACAGGGCAGGTCCAGTACTCTTGTAGTGCAGCCCTGTGATGTAGCGGCGTTGGTGACCCCTCATCCTGGGTCACGTTAGACAGTGTCAGCGGCAGCAGCCTAGATCAGTGATGTTGTGTCC
This sequence comes from Calotriton arnoldi, assembly GCA_963921515.1. Lineage (NCBI taxonomy): Eukaryota > Metazoa > Chordata > Amphibia > Caudata > Salamandridae > Calotriton > Calotriton arnoldi. The sequence goes on from CAWUFW010001189.1 coordinate 1,885,768, forward strand.
CACACCACGGGGCTAGTCCAGCACTCTTGTAGCGCAGCCCTGTGACGTAGCGGCGTTGGTCACCCCTCATCCTGGGTCACGTTAGACAGTGTCAGCGGCAGCAGCCCAGATCAGTGATGCAGCGCCCCTATTGCAAAACCTTTAATAAGGTTAACACACAGTGACATACAAGGCCAGGTACCATTTGACAAATAGTGTTCAAGGGCATTCCACTGATTAAGAAACAGTTGATGTAATGCACCCACCCTTGGAATGCCTGACTAAATTTTGACCTTTTTATTTCTGTACTTTTATGAGATGGCCGGATGTGCATTATCAATTTTTACACAGATTCTTGATTGATTGATGAGGCCAATGGACTACCTTTCAGCCTTATTGGACCCAGTAGCTGTAGGTCTTCCTGGTTGTGTGAATTTGATTGCAGCTGTTTGTACCGCCATTTAGAAAAGTGAAGGAATAGTGATGGTTCATACTTTGATTGTATATGTCCCACATTCAGTTGATATCCTTCTAACACAAACAAGCACTCAGCTCTAGACAAACAGCAGGCCAACTTGGTATGAGTAAGTCGTTATTGCAGTAGAAATCATTTCACATAAAAGGTGCAATTCACTAAACCCTGCAACTCTGCTTCCGATCCCAGAAAAACATTGTGAAAACAGGAAGACTGATGAAAATGAGGATGAAGACAATGAGCGTGAGTGAACATGAATGTATTGCAGTTACTGATTTATGTACCAAATCAAGACCTGATATAAAAGAGACGCCTTTAGAAATGGCTGATCTGATTCTATTTGTTGATTGTTCCTGTTTGAGAGACCAATACATTGTTCAATGTTTACTTTGAGTTGTTGGCAAATCTGGTTGCACTTAGGGATTTCAGGTGGAATTGTATGTAGAGGATAGCCATCTGCTTTTATCTTTCCATGAGACTAGCAAAGACACCCTTATCACCCTCAAAAGATCCTTAGAGGAGCAACTGAATGGATGAACAATAATGGTCTCAAATTAACCTCAAATAAAATGTAAATTCTTTTTGGGGAGTAAAATGCCCCCAAAACCAGCAGTTGGTGGCCTGAAGAATTTGCCCTCTAACCAGTCTCACCGCACTGCTAGGACCTAAGAAATTAAATTTACACTAATCTTTCCTTTGCGTCTCAAATTCAGAATGTCTCTTTTCTATCCTTTGCAAACTCAAATCATTAGATAATATGTTGCATTTAGTCCCAGACCATACACAGAAGACCAGTGTTCACGCCATGGTCACTTCCAGATTAGATTAGTCTAATGTCTTACACCTGGGCCTACCTGCCTTCTTGGTATAAAGGGTGCAAGGTGTCCAAAATGCTGCTGCAAGACTGACCATAGAAATCCCCTTTGGCCAATCAATCAGGCCCCATTTGAAATGACTGCATTGGCTACCAGACACCAGGCGGATTCAATACAAAGCCCTGGTCTTATCTTATAGAGCTTTCTCTAAAAAAGGACCACTTTACTTAATCCCTTCGCTGCTAGGCCTTTTCCCCCCTGTGCTAAGCCTTTTTTGGCTATTTGGGGTAGTTCGCGCTTAGGCCCCTGTAACTTTTTGACCACATAAGGTATCCAAGCCAAATTTGCGTCCTTTTCTTCCAACATCCTGGGGATTCTAAAGGTACCCAGGGTTTGTGGATTCCCGGGAGGGGACCCAGAAATTAGCCAGAATACAGCTACATTTTGTTTTTTGGGGGAAAAATGGGAAAAAAGTGCTGGAAATGAAAGCGTCTGGGTTTTTCCTTGCAAATGGTATCAAAACAGGGTTTATGGGGCTGAAATCACCATTTTCCCAGCTTTTAGGGAATGACAGACTTTTGTCAGAAAACCAAACTTTTTACACAGTTTTGGCATTTTTCTGGGACATAGCCTATTTTTGCTATTTTTTGAGCTTTCAACCTCCTTCCAGTTAATGGTAGACATGTGTATGAAAGCAATAATGGATCCTGGAAAGCTATACATTTTAGAAAAGTAGACAAAATTCTGAATTCAGCAAGGGGTCATTTGTGTAGATCCGTCAAGGTTTCTTTATAGAAATTAAAAGTTAAATATAGGAAAAATTAAAAATTAGTTGAAAAAAGCAGCCTTCTGTGTCAACGTTTTCACCTGTAACTTCTTCTAATTATGACAGCTCTTTGAAAGCAATATACCGTTACTTCCGCTGGGCCTTACTGGTTGTGGGGATATATAGGACTTGTAGGTTCACCAAGAACCCGACGAACCCAGAGCCAAAAACTGAGCAGCGACTTACAATGGTTTTTTATTATGTACCGGGTATATAGCAATTATTCTGGGAAAATGTATACATGGAAAAATCGGTATGAAAGACACCTATGTATTTCTGAAATGGGAATAAAATATAGAGTTTAGAAACAGTAGATATTTGCACATTTCCGAAATTAGGAATACTCATACTAGCATGAGAATTATCGGTCATTGTTCAAAATGACTTCTTTTTACACATTGTCTTTCATTTGGAAGGCAGAAATGCATCGAAAGTCAATAGGTAATAACAGTTGCTTTACAAATCTGTATTACCCTAAGTCTCCCAATAAAAATGGCACCTCACTCGTGTGGGTAGGCATAGTGCCCACGACAGGAAACGGCTCAAAACTCAACGTGAACACACCACATTTTCACAATGAAAAATTACCCTTTTTTTGCAAAGTGCCTAGCTGTAGTTTTTGAACCCTAGCTCTGCCGGCACCTAGGGAAACCTAGCAAACCTATACATTTTTGAAAACTAGACACCAAGGGGAATCCAGGATGGGGTGATTTGACTGGCTCTCACCAGGTTCTGTTACCCAGAATCCCTTGCAAACCTAAAATATTGTAAAAAAAACCCACATATTCCACACATTTCTGTGGTGGAAAGTTCTGGAAGCTGCGTGGATCAACAAATTTCCACCCACCCCGCGTTACCCAAAGTCTTCTGAGAAAAATGGTACCTCACTTGTGTGGGTAGGCCTAGTGCCCACGACAGGAAACGGCGCAAACGCAACGTGGACACACCACAATTTCACAGTGAAAAATGACCCTTTTTTGGCAAAGTACCTAGCTGTAGTTTTTGAACCCTAGCTCTGCCGGCACCTAGGGAAACCTAGAAAACCTATACATTTTTGAAAACTAGACACCCAGGGGAATCCAGGATGGGGTGACTTGACTGGCTCTCACCAGGTTCTGTTACCCAGAATCCCTTGCAAACCTAAAATATTGTAAAAAAACCACATTTTCCACACATTTCTGTGGTGGAAAGTTCTGGAAGCTGCGTGGATCAACAAATTTCCACCCACCCCGCGTTCCCCAAAGTCTTCTGAGAAAAATGGTACCTCACTTGTGTGGGTAGGCCTAGTGCCCACAACAGGAAACGGCGCAAAACGCAACGTGGACACACCACAATTTCACAGTGAAAAATGACCCTTTTTTGGCAAAGTACCTAGCTGTAGTTTTTGAACCCTAGCTCTGCCGGCACCTAGGGAAACCTAGAAAACCTATACATTTTTGAAAACTAGACACCCAGGGGAATCCAGGATGGGGTGACTTGACTGGCTATCACCAGGTTCTGTTACCCAGAATCCCTTGCAAACCTAAACAATTGTCAAAAAAAAAACATTTTCCTCATATTTCTGTGGTGGAAAGTTCTGGAATCTGCATGGATCCACAAATTTCCACCCACCCCGCGTTCCCCAAAGTCTTCTGAGAAAAATGGTACCTCACTTGTGTGGGTAGGCCTAGTGCCCGCGACAGGAAACGGCGCAAAACGCAACGTGGACACACCACAATCTCACAGTGAAAAATGACCCTTTTTGGCAAAGTGCCTAGCTGTAGTTTTTGAACCCTAGCTCTGCCGGCACCTAGGGAAACCTAGCAAACCTATATATTTTTGAAAACTAGACACTCAGGGGACTCCAGGATGGGGTGACTTGACTGGCTCTCACCAGGTTCTGTTACCCAGAATCCCTTGCAAACCGAAAGAATTGTAAAAAAAACACATTTTCCCCACATTTCTGTGGTGGAAAGTTCTGGAATCTGCGTGGATACACAAATTTTCACCCACCCCGCGTTCCCCAAAGTTTCCCGAGAAAAATGGCTCCTCAGTTGTGTGGGTAGGCCTAGTGCCCGCGACAGGAAATGGCGCAAAACGCAACGTGGACACACCACAATTTCACAGTGAAAAATGACCCTTTTCTGGCAAAGTGCCTAGCTGTAATTTTTGAACCCTAGCTTCTGCCGGCAGCTAGGGAAACCTAGCAAACCTATACATTTTTGAAAACAACTAGACACCCAGGGGAATCCAGGATGACATGACTTGACTGCCTCTCACCAGGTTCTGTTACCTGTTACCCAGAATCCCTTGCAAACCTAAAAAATTGTCTAAAAAGACACATTTTCCTCACATTTCTGTGGTGGAAAGTTCTGGAATCTGCGTGGATCCACAAATGTCCACCCACCCCGTGTTCCCCAAAGTCTTCAGAGAAAAATGGTACCTCACTTGTGTTGGTAGGCCTAGTGCCCGCAACAGGAAACGGCGCAAAACGCAACGTGGACACACCACAATTTCACAGTGAAAAATGACCCCTTTTTGGCAAAGTGCCTAGCTGTAGTTTTTGAACCCTAGCTCTGCTGGCACCTAGGGAAACCTAGCAAACCTATACATTTTTGAAAACTAGACACCCAGGGGAATCCAGGATGACGTGACTTGACTGCCTCTCACCAGGTTCTGTTACCCAGAATCCCTTGCAAACCTAAACAAATGTAAAACAAAAAACACATTTTCCTCACATTTCTGTGGTGGAAAGTTCTGGAATCTGCGTGGATCCACACATTTCCACCCACCCCCCGTTCCCCAATGTCTTCTGAGAAAAATGATACCTCACTTGTGTGGGTAGGCCTAGTGCCCGCGACAGGAAACGGCGCAAAACGCAACGTGGACACACCACAATTTCACAGTGAAAAATGACCCTTTTTTGGCAAAGTGCCTGGCTGTAGTTTTTGAACCCTAGCTCTGCCGGAACCTAGGGAAACCTAGCAAGCCTATACATTTTTGAAAACTAGACACCCAGGGGAATCCAGGATGGGGTGACTTGACTGCCTCTCACCAGGTTCTGTTCCCCAGAATCCCTTGCAAACCTAACAAATTGTCAAAAAAACCACATTTTCCTCACATTTCTGTGGTGGAACGTTCTGAAATCTGTGTGGATCCACAAATTTCCACCCACCCCGCGTTCCCCAAAGTCTTCCAAGAAAAATGGTACCTCACGTGTGTGGGTAGACCTAGTGCCCGCGACAGGAAACAGTGCAAAACGCAACGTGGACACACCACAATTTCACAGTGAAAAATGACCCTTTTTTGGCAAAGTGCCTAGCTGTAGTTTTTGAACCCTAGCTCTGCCGGCACCTAGGGAAACCTAGCAAACCTATACATTTTTGAAAACTAGACACCCAGGGGAATCCAGGATGGGGTGACTTGACTGGCTTTCACCAGGTTCTGTTACCCAGAATCCCTTGCAAACCTAAAAAATAGTCTAACAAAACACATTTTCCTCACATTTCTGTGGTGGAAAGTTCTGGAATCTGCGTGGATCCACAAATTTCCACCCACCCGGCGTTCCCCAAAATCTTCCGAGAAAAATGGTACCTCACTTGTGTGGGCAGGCCTAGTGCCCGCGACACGAAACGGCATAAAACGCAACGTGGACACACCACAATTTCACAGTGAAAAATGACCCTTTTTTGGCAGAGTGCCGGCACGGTGATTCCACACAAACATATGTGGAAAATGTGTTTTTTTCAGCTAAATTTGAGGTTTGCATGGCATTCTGGGTAGGAAAACGTTGGGGGATCCACGCAAGCCATACCTCATTGGACTCCCCCGGGTGTCTACTTTTCAGAAATGTTTGGGTTTGGTACTTTCCCAAGATGGCTGCCGAGCCCGGGGCCAAAATCTCAGGTGACCCCCCCAAAACTAGGTAGTTTTGTTATAGGTAATTTTGAAGTCTCCACAGTACGATTTGGGCCATTTCCTGTTGCAGCCACTATGCCTACCACACAAGTGAGGTACCATTTTTATCGGGAGACCTGGAGGAACGCTGGGTGGGAGGAAATTTGTGGATCCACGCAGATTCCAGAACTTTCCCACACAGAAATGTGAGAAAAAAGTGATTTTTTTCAGCAAAATTTGAGGTTTGCAGGGGATTCTGGGTACAAGAATGTTGGGGGACCCACGCAAGCCATACCTCGCTGGACTCCCCCGGGTGTCTAGTTTCCAGAAATGTGTGGGTTTGGTAGGTTTCCCTAGATGGCCGCCGAGCCCCGGGCCAAAAACTCATGGGACCCCTCTTGCAAAACCAGGTTGGTTTGTGATAGGTAATTTTGATGTCACCTCAATAGGTTTTGGGCCCTTGCCTGTCGCGGGTCCTTGACCCACCCACGCGAGTGAGGTACCATTTTTATTGGGAGACCTGGGGGAACGCTGGGTGGGAGGAAATTTGAGGATCCACGCAGATTCCAGAACTTTCCCACACAGAAATTGGAGGAAAAAGTGATTTTTTTCAGCAAAATTTGCGATTTGCAGGGGATTCTGGGTAGGAGAATGTTGGGGGACCCATGCAAGCTGTACCTCGCTGGACTCCCCCAGGTGTCTAGTTTCCAGAAATGTGTGGGTTTGGTAGGTTTCCCTAAATGGCCACCGAGCCCCGGGCCAAAAACTCATGGGACCCCCCTTGCAAAATGAGGTTGGTTTGTGATAGGTAATTTTGATGTCGCATCAATAGGTTTTGGGCCCTTCCCTGCCGCGGGTACTTGGCCCACCCACACAAGTGAGGTACCATTTCTATTGGGATACTTGAAGAAATGCTGGGGGGATGTAAATTTGTTGTTACTTTCTGCAGCGTGAAAATTTGAGCACAATAATGCAACGAAAATGTGACAGTCACATTTTGAGGTTTGCAGGACATTGTGGGTAAGATAACTTGTTGGGATCCACAAGAGAGACAACACCATGTACTCCCATGGGTGTTTAGTTTACAACAAAATCTACAGTTGGTAGGTTTTTCTTAGATGAAATGCACACCTTGGCAGAGAGACAAAAAGACAAAGATTACTGCACAGCCATCTATTCCTCAAGCACACACACATACTGGTTGGATTTGGCACGAGGGCGAGTGATGGTTCAGTATATAAAATTTTATTAACAAGAGATTTCACAAAAATGCAATGCACTGTCAATAATTGAAAGGACAAAAACTGAACCATTGACTCGCAGCTTGTGAGCTGTAAAGCCACGACAAGGCACCAACCGCTTTACAGGCCATTCACACACCTTTCATACATGATACACACTAGACCATTCACACCACCAAGCACAAAACTAACACATTACAACATTCACAAAAAGGGACAAGGTACACCCTGCTTGACAAAAACAGAAAAAACTAATATTTCTGCACAACCACCTATTTCTCAAGCACACATACATACTGGTTGGATTTGGCATGAGGGTGAGTGATGGTTCAGTATATACAGTTGTATTAACCAGAGATTTCACAAAATTGAAATGCACTATTAATAATTGAAAGGGCGAGAAACTGAACCATTGACTCACAACTCGTGAGCTGTAAAGCCATGACAAGGCGCCAACCTCTTTACAGGCCAGTCATACACCTTTCATACGTGTGACACATACAAAACCATTCACACCGCCAACCGCGGGCCCAGCACATTACAACACTCACACCAGCAGTCAGCGCCATTCAAGGGCCCATCACTTTCACATGCCCACATTCCTGACACAGCAACCACACCAGCTCACGGATTGCGTGGAGTGGCGTTTGGCTAGCAGTGTGTGTAGTGACCAGCAGCAAGTCACTACTCACACACCGCCAGCCAAGCGCCAGTCCACCCACACCGCCAGCCAAGCGCAACTCCACCCACACCGCCAGCCAAGCGCCAGTCCACGCACACCACCAGCCAAGCGCCAGTTCACGCACACCACCAGCCAAGCGCCAGTCCACACACACCGCCAGCCAAGCGCCAGTCCACGCACACCGCCAGCCAAGCGCCAGTCCAGGCACACCGTCAGCCAAGCACCAGCCCACACACACCGCCAGCCAAGCGCCAGTCCAGGCACACCACCAGCCAAGCGCCAGTCCAGGCACACCGCCAGCCAAGCGCCAGTCAAGGCACACCGCCAGCCAAGCGCCAGTCCACGCACACCACCAGCCAAGCACCAGCCCACACACACCGCCAGCCAAGCGCCAGTCCATGCACACCACCAGCCAAGTGCCAGCCTACACACACCGCCATCACATTTAGGATTTTTTTATGCAAAAAAGAAAACACAAACAAATTGCAAATAGATACAAATCTATTAACACAAAATCTGAAACTAAATACATTGCACAAATGCTAACATTGAAACTGAACAAAAGATATAAAACAATAGAGACTAGGCAGTTCACTTTACCACTCATGGATGCTCCCAAAAATTCTTTTGCGTGTGGTACATTCTAAAACAAGCAGGCACACACAGCCCAGGGTTAGAAGGACACTCGGGGCAGTACATACGAGTCTCCTTCCGCGTACCTCTTCGCCAAAAGACTCTACATCTCCTACTGGGAAAGTCTTTTGAGGGTGTGGGAGGAATGTGATCAGGAAAGTGGCGATCTTTAAATCTAGCCACATCCTCCACCACTCCAACTCTAGGAACACTTGCATGTTCCACTAGAACAAGGCTGCCTATTACAGACTCCTGAAACTTAGCAAAAGTCATCTTTGACTCAGGACAAGAATCCTTGAATACAACAAAAGCATTAAAGGTTGCTGTTAGAAATGGGGATCTCTAGTTGGCAGTGGCTGGCGCCAATGTCCAAGTAGGGACCCTTCTTCCTAAGTCAGAGTAAGGGGGCTACACCCTTTGATAACCCCTGCTCAACCCTGTGGTAACGTAGCTCGAGCAGACAGGCCTATCTCAGAGGCAGTGTGTGAAGCATTTGTGACCATACACAATAACGCAGTCAAGACATCACAAAGGGACCCCACACAAGTAGTTATAGAAAAATAAGCATCTTTATATCAGCTTAACACAAGGCTCAAATACGATCAAAGAGCCACAATGCACGTAAATATACGTTCACTAAAAAGGCAATCAAAGCACTTAAAAGCGTGTGAAACGAACTTAGTTCGGAGCCGGGGCTACGCGACCCGGTGATGCACAATGTACCTGAGATTTAAAGGTGGCACGGCACGCAGCTTCGGGACGAAGCCGCGATGATGACGGGCAGACTCGCAGCGGCCACAGCTCCCAGCTGCAGCGGTCCACGGCGTGCACTCACGATGATCCTGAGATGGTGATGGAATGCGGGCTCGCAGCGGCAACAGCTCCTCAGCTGCAGCGGCCCACAATAGCGATAGCGCTGATTCTCGTAACACAGGCAAAAGTGGGCTCTCAGCGGCAACAGCTCCTCAGCTGCAGCGGCCCACAATAGTGATAGCGATGATTCTCGTAACACTGAAAAATGAGGGCTCTCGGCGGCAACAGCTCCTCAGCTGCAGCGGCCCACAATAGCGATAGCGATGATTCTCAGCCCGCGTTCCCCGCAGTAGATCCAGAGGCTCTGGAATTCTCGACAGAGGCCTCACCCTCGAGTAGAACCCCTCTCAATAGGAATTCAGAAGGCTGATGGGTGAAGTCTAATGTCCCTGAGACTTCGGCAGGAGGCAAGCTCAAATCAGGCCCTTGGGTAGTTGTTTCAGCAAGATGGATGAAAGTTTCAAAGTCCTTTCCCTCTAGTTACACAGACAGAGGTTCGTCTTGACATCCAGAAGTAACACACTTGCAGGGGTTTCGGCGCAGATCTTTATACCCCACAGGTCTTTGTTCTCAAAAGTCACAAGTCACTGAACCCAGCCAGAACCAGTTTGGTGTGGTCATGGAGCACTTTATTTACGAGGCTGCATCCTGCCTTTGAGGGAGAGGGGGCCTGCCATCAGACGCACAGTGGGGGCTGGAGCCATCATTCACCTTGCCAGGCCCAGCCCTGCTCAGATCAAAGGGTCACCCCTCCCCATACTCCCGCTGCAGATCTCGCTATTCGACCCAGGTCGGGCTCAGCCTGCCCTAACCCTCCAAGACCAGACATCCAATACACATAACAGCAGAGCACACTGGACGACTTAGGCAAGAAAATACCTACTTTCTAGAAGGGATATTTTCAAACACAGAATATAAAAATAATCCTCACTAAAAGATGTATTTTAATATTCTGAGCTCAGGCATACTAAATTCGACTTTCCAAACATGTTCCTTGGGTCAGCTAGGATTATAGGATGTAATAATCAAAGCTGCCCATTCTGGCCTAAGGGAGCAGATAGCCTTGCAAGAGTGAAAAACAAAATGGAGTGTAATTCACTAGCAGGACCTGCCACACAGACCAAGGCAGGTCCTACCTTTCACATACAACGCACCCTGCCATAGGGATGACTTACATGATGCCAAGGGAGGGTTGAGGGACTGGGAAGGGGGTTCACTTCACAGTCAACAAATGGCAGTTCTGGACTGCGCACAGACTCTGCGATGGCAGGTCTGAGACACACTTTATGCGCTGCTTATGTGGGTGGCGCAATCAGCGCTGCAGGCCCACTAGCAGCATTCGGTCTACCAGCCCTGGGCACGCACGGTGCACTATACTAGGGACTAACAGGTAAATCAAATGAGCCAATTATGGGAATACCAATTCATCCAGTCAATTTACAATAGGGAGCATTCGCGCTGTAGCACTGAATGGCAGTGGCACAGCGCCCAGAGCATCTAACACCAGCAAACACAGAGGAGACAAAAAGCGAACGATGGAGGGGAGACCCACGCCAATGGTGCCAGGTCTAACACGTGTCCCCTCCAGCTGAAATGTGGGGAGACTACCCACCCACTTGGGGGTTCTCATCACTAAGGCGGAAAAATCTGGACAGACCATCAGCATTGGCGTGTTATGTACCCGGGCGGTGTTCCACCGTAAAGTCCATCCCCTGTAGGGAAATAGACCACCTCAACAACTTTGGATTCTCACCCCTCATCTGCATCAACCATCTGAGGGGCATGTGGTTCGTCTGAACCCGGAAGTGAGTCCCAAACAGGTATGGACTCAGCTTTTTCAGTGCCCAGACCACAGCAAATGCCTCACGCTCAATTGCACTCCACCTCTGTTCCCGTGGAAGTAACCTCCTACTAATGAAGGCTTCCGGTTGGTCTAGGCCCTCCTCATTGATCTGTGACAGAACAGCCCCCACACCATGCTCTGAAGCGTCTGTCTGGACAACAAATTCTTTTGAAAAGTTGGGCGCCTGAAGTACAGGTGCGGTGCACATGGCAGTCTTCAGGGCGTCAAAAGCTTCCTGACAGGTGCCAGTCCAGTTCACCATCTTTGGGTGCTTCTTAGAAGTCAGCTCAGTCAAGGGTGCAACAATGTTGCCATACCCCTTGACAAACCTCCTGTAATAACCCGTGAGTCATAAAAAGGCTCTCACCTGTGTCTGGGTCTTTGGGGGTTCCCAAGCCAGGATGGTTTCAATTTTGGGCTGTAGGGCGCCACCTGGCTGCTCCCAACCTGGTGTCCCAAGTACACCACAGAACCCTGCCCAATCTGGCACTTACTTGCCTTGATTGTGAGGCCTGCCCTTCGCAGTGCCATCAACACTTCCCAGAGGTGGCGCAGGTGGTCCTCCCATGAGGAACTAAACACTGCAATGTCATCCAGGTAGGCGGCACTGAAATCCTCCAGCCCAACCAACACCCTGTTGACCAACCTCTGAAAGGTGGCAGGGGCATTCTTCATCCCAAAGGGCATCACCCGGAACTGGTAGTGCCCATCCGGTGTGGAGAATGCTGACCTCTTCTTTGCCCCATCAGTCAAGGCGATCTGCCAATACCCAGATGTCAAATCAAACGTGCTGAGGTACCATGCAGCCCCTAGCCGATCTATGAGCTCATCAGCTCTGGGGATGGGGTGCGCGTCAGTCTTTGTGACTGAATTGAGACCTCAGTAGTCCACACAGAACCGAAGTTCTGGGGTGGCACCAGGCGCTGCAGCTTTTGGTACCAGGACTACTGGGCTGGACCAAGGGCTGCTAGAGGACTCAATCACCCCTAAAGCCTTGTGCTTAACAGGAGGACTGTCCCCAGTGTCCACTTCATGGACACACCAATCAGTGACACTAGGCACCAGGGAGAACAGATCACTGAATTGTCCCAGCAGTTGGCGACAATCACTCTGCTGCTCGGGGGTCAGTGTGGTGGAGAGGACCACACCCTCCACTGACCCATCTTGCTCCTTTGCACACAGGAGGTCAGGAAGAGGCTCACTCTCCTCCTCCATCCCAGCATCTGTGGCCAGGAGCATGCCCACTTCAGACCTCTCAAAGTGGGGCTTCAGGCGGTTGACATGCAGGACCCGCAAGGGGTTCCGGGGAGACTGCAAGTCCACCAAGTAGGTAACAGGACTCTTGCGCTCCACCACCTCAAATGGTCCGGTCCACTTATCTTGGAGCGCACAGGGCTCCACTGGGGCCATGACCCAAACCTTTTGACCAGGCTGAAACTCAATCAGAGTGGCATTCTGATCGTGCCACCGTTTCATCTCTTCCTGGCTGGCTTCCAGATTTGCCTCAGCAAGCTTTCTGAAATGCCGAGTCTGGTTCCGAAGGCCATCATGTAACTAAACACATCCTGGGGAGGTTTCCTGGGAGATTGCTCGCAGCCTTCCTTGACCAGACTCAGAGGCCCTCTTACCGGGTGACCATAGAGTAGTTCAAAGGGGCTAAACCCTAGGGACTTCTGTGGCACCTCACGGTAGGCGAACAACAGGCATGGCAATAGGATGTCCCACTTACGCCTCATGGACTCTCCTAGGCCCATAATCATGCCTTTAAGGGTCCGGTTAAATCTCTCAACCAGCCCATTACCTTGGGGGTGGTAAACTTATAAGTTACCCTACACTCCTCCCACAGAGACTTCATATATTTGGAAATGAAGTTAGTACCCCTATCAGACACCAGCTCTCTGGAGAACCCCACACGGGAGAAAATCCCCATCAGTGCACGTCCCACCACGGGGGCCATCACTGTCCGGAGTGGGATGGCTTCAGGGTACCGGGTGGCATGGTCCACCAAGACCAGGATGAACCTGTTGCCCATGGCTGTCTTGGGGTCCAGAGGCCCCACAATGTCAATGCCCACTCGCTCGAATGGGGTACTATCAACTGGAAAGGGCTGGAGTGGGCCTTTGATCTTCCCCCCACTCTTCCCACTTGCCTGGCAAGTTTCACATGTCCTGCAGTGAGCATCTGAGCTCCTGCGCATCTGGGGCCAAAAAAAGTGGGTGACTAGCCTCTCAAAGGTCTTGGTCTGCCCCAGATGTCCTGCCAATGGCACATCATGAGCCAACCCCAGTAGGAAGGCTCTGAAGCACTGGGGTACCACCAGCACACGGGCTGACCCAGGCTCAGCAACCTTAGGCTTGCTGTAAAGGAGGTCATTCTCCCAATAGATCAGATGTGACCCTGACTGATCACCTGCTGCCTGGGCTGCAGCCTGTCGCCGCAGCCCCTCAAGAGAAGGGCACGTTCTCTGCTGTTCACAAAATTCCTCCCTGGTTAGCCCTCCTTCCTGCTGCCAATGGGTCAGCCCAGGCAGGTCCCCCAGTTCGGCTACTTGTTCCCCGGTAGGCTCCAGGGCATCCCCCTCAAGGTCTGCTCCCTCCTGGGCTGTGGGAACTATGGAGGCCGGTTTCCCGCGCCCCCTTCCCCTTCTCCTTAAGGCAGGGGCCTGGGCCATACTTTCAGGCTCCAGGTCCTTCTGAACATCCTTACTGGCTGCCATGGACCGAGGGGTCGCGCACGCCCACTCCGGCAGACCCAACATTTCCAAGTGAGATTTCCTCTCCACCGTAAACCACAGGGAGTTCTCTAAATCATTGCCCAACAGACAGTCTACCGGCATGGCTGGCCTCACAGCTACTTGAAGAGTTCCTGAGACCCCCCCCACTCAAAGGGAACTTGAGCCACCTCACACTGGCTCTCAGAGTTGTCTGCTGACACTACTGGGCAGAATGCATGGGGGACAACCTGCTCTGGGGACACCAACCGGGAGCTGACAGCAGTCACACTTGCTCCGGTGTCCCTCAGAGCCTCCACCCTATGGCCATTGATGGTCACCCACTGCCTGTACTTCTTAGTGTTATCAGGCAGCATGGGGTTAGGGACCTTCTCAAAGTCTCCTAGCGAGACAAGGGTCAATTCTACGGGATCCCACCCACCTTGGGCACCCATCTCCTCCCCTCCCAGGGCTACCCTAGCAAGCTGGTGGGTTGGTGCACGGGGTGGTGCATTGAGGTCCCTCTGGGGACACTGGGGATCATAATACCGGTGGCCCACTTGACCACATTTAAAACAAGTAAGGGGCCCCCTATGAACAGGCCTACCTGTCGGGGGCACTGGCATCTTCTCAGGGGGAGACTGGGACACCATTCCTGGGTTCCCTTGGGAATTACTTTGGGGCCCTCTCTGGAACTCCCTCGGTTTACCCCTGTCCCCCCACTTCTCTGCTGGGGACCCTGCCCACCTTTGGCGAAGTCTCCCACATGACCCTTGCGAACCCGGGTGCTCACCCAGCGGTCCGCCTCCTCAGCAAGCTTCCTAGGGTTAGTTAGCTTGCTATCAACAAGGTGCTGGCGTAGCTCTGGAAAACAGTTACTAGCTAAATGCTCCCACGCAAACAAATCATACAGTTGTTCAAAAGTTTCCACCTTGCTACCTTTTACCCAGCGATCCATTGCTCTGCAAAAAAAAGACACATATTCAACCCAAGTGGTACCCTCTAACTTCTTACAGGTTCTAAATCTCTGCCTGTACATTTCTGGGGTCAAGCCATATCGCGTCATCAAGGCCTCTTTCATGTGGGCATACACCATCCTGCTCTCTTCAGGCAGATCCAACAGGGTATCCCTCCCATCACTCACAAAGCGTCCCTACAACCCCGCTCCCCAATCCTTCTCAGGGACCCGGTGGGACACCATTGCTATCTCGTAGGCAGCAAACCATTGCCCAATATCCTCACTCTTATGGAAATCCTTGATGACATCCTTGGGTATATAAACTCTACTCTCGGTAGGTACTACAGGTATGCTGCCACCAGAGGGGGAGATCTCTAAACTCTTAGCCTTGATCTCCAGCTCCCTCAATATTCTTTCATGCTCCAGTTTCATTTTCTCAAGTTCAAATGTCAACCTGTTATTCTCAATATCCAACTTTTTACTCTCTAGGTCCTTCTGAACTTCTAATTTGGCCATCTCCAAACTATGCCTCCTATCTCTCTCCCTGTCTTCCATCTCTTCTGGAGACAGGCCCTTTGAGGACACGCTAGTACCTGGACTGGAAAGTGCTTTACCTCCCCCTAAATCCACTTCGTCATCCTGCTGCCCTCCGGCATTCTCTCCCCCGTCCCCAGGCTCTCCCCCATTCCCGGGGGACTCTCTCGTCTCCCACCAGGCCTTTAGCGCCTTCTGATACTCCTCCTTCCTAGAGAGACCTGCAATAGGGACGATGAATTGCTTGCAAAAAGACTTTAGCTGTTTGGCAGTGTAGGTTTCTAACCTCTCTTCCTCAAAGGTGAGATCCTCCGAAGCATTGGATGCTGGCTTACCCATTGTAGACATAACTGGCAATTACGATCAAAAATACAACAAGATCAAAAACGTATGTGGTTGCGTTCAGGTCTGCACTCACTAGTGGTGTACACCAGTTATTGAATGCGGATCACAAATGCAAGTCTTGATCCTCACCGCTGACCACCAATGTTAGAAATGGGGATCTCTAGTTGGCAGTGGCTGGCGCCAATGTCCAAGTAGGGACCCTTCTTCCTAAGTCAGAGTTAGGGGGCTACACCCTTTGATAACCCCTGCTCAACCCTGTGGTAATGTAGCACGAGCAGACAGGCCTATCTCAGAGGCAGTGTGTGAAGCATTTGTGACCATACACAATAACGCAGTGAAGACACCACAAAGGGACACCACACAAGTAGTTATAGAAAAATAAGCATCTTTATATCAGCTTAACACAAGGCTCAAATGCGATCAAAGAGCCACAATGCATGTAAATATAAGTTCACTAAAAAGGCAATCAAAGCACTCAAAGCGTGTGAAACGAACTTAGTTCGGAGCCGGGGTCTACGCGACCCGGTGATGCACAATGTACCTGAGATTTAAAGGGGGCACAGGACGCAGCTTCGGGAGGAAGCCGCGATGATGACAGGCGGACTCGCAGCGGCCACAGCTCCCAGCTGCAGCGGTCCGCGGCGTGCAATCACGATGATCCTGAGATGGTGATGGAATGCGGGCTCTCAGCGGCAACAGCTCCTCAGCTGCAGCGGCCCACAATAGCGATAGCGATGATTCTCGTAACACTGACAAATGCGGGCTCTTGGCGGCAACAGCTCCTCAGCTGCAGCGGCCCACAATAGCGATAGCAATGATTCTCAGCCCGCGTTCCCCGCAGTAGATCCAGAGGCTCTGGAATTCTCGACAGAGGCCTCACCTGCGAGTAGAACCCCTCTCAATAGGAATTCAGAAGGCTGATGGGTGAAGTCTAATGTCCCTGAGACTTCGGCAGGAGGCAAGCTCAAATCAGGCTCTTGGGTAGTTGCTTCAGCAAGATGGATGAAAGTTTCAAAGTCCTTTCCCTCTAGTTACACGGACAGAGGTTCGTCTTGACATCCAGAAGTAACACACTTGTAGGGGTTTCGGCGCAGATCTTTATACCCCACAGGTCTTTGTTCTCAAAAGTCACAAGTCACTGAACCCAGCCAGAACCAGTTTGGTGTGGTCATGGAGCACTTTATTTACGAGGCTGCATCCTGCCTTTGAGGGAGAGGGGGCCTGCCATCAGACGCACAGTGGGGGCTGGAGCCATCATTCACCTTGCCAGGCCCAGCCCTGCTCAGATCAAAGGGTCACCCCTCCCCATACTCCCGCTGCAGATCTCGCTATTCGACCCAGGTCGGGCTCAGCCTGCCCTGACCCTCCAAGACCAGACATCCAATACACATAACAGCAGAGCACACTGGACGACTTAGGCAAGAAAATACCTACTTTCTAGAAGGGGTATTTTCAAACACAGAATATAAAAATAATCCTCACTAAAAGATGTATTTTAATATTCTGAGCTCAGGCATACTAAATTCGACTTTCCAAACATGTTCCTTGGGTCAGCTAGGATTATAGGATGTAATAATCAAAGCTGCCCATTCTGGCCTAAGGGAGCAGATAGCCTTGCAATAGTGAAAAACAAAATGGAGTGTAATTCACTAGCAGGACCTGCCACACAGACCAAGGCAGGTCCTATCTTTCACATACAACGCACCCTGCCATAGGGATGACTTACATGATGCCAAGGGAAGGTTGAGGGACTGGGAAGGGGGTTCACTTCACAGTCAACAAATGGCAGTTCTGGACTGCGCACAGACTCTGCGATGGCAGGTCTGAGACACACTTTACGTGCTGCTTATGTGGGTGGCGCAATCAGCGCTGCAGGCCCACCAGCAGCATTCGGTCTACCAGCCCTGGGCACGCATGGTGCACTATACTAGGGACTAACAGATAAATCAAATGAGCCAATTATGGGAATACCAATTCATCCAGTCAATTTACAATAGGGAGCATTCGCGCTGTAGCACTGAATGGCAGTGGCACAGCGCCCAGAGCATCTAACACCAGCAAACACAGAGGAGACAAAAAGCGAACGATGGAGGGGAGACCCATGCAAATGGTGCCAGGTCTAACAGTTGCCAAGTGGAAAAGATGGATAGCCAACTTCTTATACCAAATGTAAGCCTTTCGAAGAGCAGCGTAAGGTTCCAACCTCTGATCTACTCTATCAACTTCACCCATGTGCCTATTATAGTCTAAAATGCACACAGGTTTGCGCGCTTCAGCAACCTGACCCCAAACAGTCACAGGTGAAGTGCTTTCATCATGGATGGTAGTCAGCATGTAGACATCTCTCCTGTCTGAAAACTTCACAGCTAGAAGCTCCTCGCAATGCAACGCACTGCACTGTCCCCACACAAGCTTTTGACAAACAAGTTCTTTTGGGAAACCTTTACGGTTAGAGCGGATTGTGCCACAAGCAACAGTGTCCACTTTGGCCAATTCCCTGAACAACCGCACACCAGTGTAGAAGTTATCTACATATAAATGGTGGCCTTTGTTAAAAAGTCCTCTACCAAGTTCCCACACAATTTTCTCAGTCACTCCAAAAGTGGACGGACAACCAGGGGGGTTAATCCTGAATTCCTTACCGGTGTACACCCTGAAATTAGAGACATATCCAGTCCTACTGTCACACAGCATATACAGCTTAATTCCATAGAGTGCCCTCTTACTAGGAATGTATTGCCTAAAAACCAAGCGGCCCTTGAACAACACCAAAGACTCATCCACTGCTATTTCTTTCCCTGGAGCATAGATCTCAGAAAATCGATCAACAAAGTGATCAATGACAGGCCGAATCTTAAAAAGACGGTCACAATCAGGGTGATCTTGTGCCAACGCTAAACCATTATCGACATAATGCAGCATCCGAAGCAGAAGCAAATACCTATCACGACTCATGACTGCCGGAAATATAGCTGTTGCTATCAAGGGACTACTAGACCAATATGAAGACATTGATGGCTTCCTTAGCAAGCCCATCAAAAAAGTTAAACCCAAGAACTTCTTCATCTCTTCCAGATTTGTGGGAGTCCACCGGGTAGCTCTAGAGTGGGGCTTAAGGCTGGCACTGTTGTCCCTCAAAAACTGTTCGGCATACAAATTAGTCTGCTCAACAATCTCTGCCAAAAATACATCGTCCATAAACAACTGAGAAAAAATTATCGGCAAAAAGTTTTCAGTATTCACTCTACACCCTGGAACACCAGTAAAGTCTGGCAATGCCAGCTGCACCATGCCTGGGGCAACCCAGAGGTCAGCACTTTCAACGGGAAGCCTAGCAGCCCCAGGCTGAAGCCCAGATGCCTCTTGCCGCACTATACCAACGGGAAGCCTTGCAGCCCCAGGCTGCAGCCCAGATGCCTCTTGCTGCACTATCGGCACATCAATGTCCTCCTCTAACACAGGCACTTCATCCGCACTAAGAGTAGCTTCATCCGCACTGAGAGTAGCTTCATCATCCGATGATTCCATGTGGAGAGAAAACTCACTGCCTGAATCTTCCCCTCCCTCCTCTGCCTCAGATGCAGAGTCAGTCTCTGAACCATGGTCAGAGGAAGACTCAAAAAGCATACCAACAACCTACTGAGCAGTAATCCTGCGGCTAGCCATTACCCTTACTAAGAAAGGAGACTGCACAAACAAGTCAACAACAACCAACACTGTGCAAAATAAGTAAGTAAAAAAAATGTGTGCCTTTATCACAAAGATCTATATACTCAAAAACTATACGATTGACTTGCAAGAGACAGCTACACTCACCAGCACCTACTCTGCAGAGACACAGCAAAAACCAACGAAATCCACTAGAAAGAAAAAAACAAAACCAATTCCTCACAAGACAGCAAAATACACATCGAGCACAAATGCAAAAAGTTTTTGACACTCAAAAAACAGAAGCCAAACATACTGCTATTATTACATCATTTGGAAAAAACTCATTCATGCAGAGAAACGAAACTCATTTACATTGTACAAAAAAAAGTCTCTTACCAAACACATGCAACTACACAAACAGCAGAACCACCAGAAACGAAACCGCAACCTGGAACAGTCTAAAGAGCAAAAGCCTTGAACTAGAACAAAAAGGGAGAAATAAAGCATTACAATTGCAATTCACAAGAAATAAAACAATTAACATTATAACATGCTATGTCACTACCCAAATGGTCAATCGGCCAGATGGGCCTTCAAATAGGGCTGAGAAAAATGGTGGGTGATCTTGCCCAAGGGATCGGGTGAGGTTGTCTGCCAGGCCAATCTGTCCCCCAGGTGGGGCAGAAAACAGCAGACAGAAATGTGCCCCCCTTGCAAAAGTAATAAATCCCTGGTGCCTAGTAGGGTTTTCTGCCCCCCCCTCCTGCCTAGGGCAGAAAGGCCAAAAAAAGGGGCAGATCTGTCCCCAGGAGGGGCAGAAAAAACATTAACCAAATGTTACCCCCTTGGAAGCAACAATGTCGCTTCCATTACACACAAAACAAAATCCCTCGTGTCTAGTGGGGTTTTCTGCCCCCCCCCCCCTGGGGGCAGAAAGGGCAAAAAAATATGCCGATCTGCCCCAGGGGGGAGGGGGGGGCAGGATACACATTTAAAAAAATCTGCCCCCTGGAAGCGACCCTTGCCCAAGGGGTCGCTTCCATTTTAATTTAAAAGAAGTCCCTGGTGTCTAGTGGGGTTTTCTGCCCCCCCCTCCCCCCAGGGCAGAAAGGCAAAAAAAACAGGCTAATCTGCCCCCAGGGGGGGCAGAATACACATTAAAAATAAAATCGCCCCCTGGAAGCGACCCTTGCCCAAGGGGTCGCTTCCATCTATTTTACAAAACACCCTGGTGTCTAGTGGGGGTTTCTGCCCCCGGGGCAGAAAGGCCAAAAAACAGGCCGATCTGCCCCCAGGGGGGGCAGAATTCCCATAGTAAAAAATTGGCCCCCTGGAAGTGACCCTTGCCCAAGGGGTCGCTTCCATTTTAATTTTTAACTAATCCCTGGCTCTAGTGGGCTTTTCTGCCCCCCCTGGGGCCAGAAACGCCAACAAATTCGGGCAATCTGTCCCCAGGGGGGGCAGAAAAGTCTTAAAATAAATTTGCCCCCTAAGGAAGCGACCCTTGCCCAAGGGGTCGCTTCCTTTACATAAAAAGACATCCCTGGTGTCTAGTGGGGGCATTCCTGCTGCACGATCGCGACGCTGTGCGCGATCGTGCAGCAGGAATGCCCTGCATTGAGACATCAGGGGAGAGGAAATACTCTTTCCTCTCCCCCGATGCCTCAATACACTCCAAAAGGCCCCCCCCCACCCCACCGGAGCACACAGCACTCACTCTCCCTCTGTGGACGCCTGGAAGCAAATGGCTTCCAGGCGTCCCAGCGCTTCCTGATGATGTCGGCGCGCGCTGTGCGCGCTGACGTCACAGGATCGCCATGGGGGGGTCGGGGTGGCTTCCTTCCGCTGCCATCCCCCTTTGTGGCAACATGTTGGGCTGCCCATGGGGGGAGCGCCAGCGCTTCCCCCATGGGTGGGTGCCATGACGGAGCGGTTCCGTCATGAGCACAGCCCAACCGATGCTCATGACGGAACTGCTCCGTCATGAGCATCGAAGGGGTTAAGGAAAAGGCTTAAGGCTTACTGTCAAACCAGATCTCCTAGATCTAGCAGCCTTTTTTGCTGCAAGTCCCCAAAGTTCCCAAAGTTGGAACAGAAGGCAGGTATTTCACTTACCTAGTTCTTCAAATTATGAAATGATCTCCCCCTTGCTCTTAGGACAACTCCATCAAAATTCACCTTTAAAAAGACGTTTAAGACCTTCCTTTTCATCTAATTTCAGACTGCATTATTCTCTTGATGCCTTCTCTGTGTGGTTCATTTTGCTTAGCACCAGGACGCTACTTTGGCAACTGCACACAGTAGAAATGGCTTATTATGTTTAAACATTATTATTATTGTTAATATTGAAAGATTTAAGAGTGTTCGAGGATTCGATTCAGCTTGCGGTCAAGGTTGGAATCAAATTCAGGAAGGCCCTCCAAGGTCTGCTGAGCTTCTACAAGAATTTTCCCAATATGGTCAATGGGGTTTCCCCTTTGAATTATTGAGAGGGCACACGTTGGGATCTAAGTTCGTTCCTTGATGGTTGAAGAAGAATCATCGGTCTATTTCAGAGACATAAGATGAGCAGTTAGTGCTTATAAAAGTAGGATGGAGGTTTATATAGATAAAAAAAGGGGGGAAGTACTGAAATTACTATTGGTGTTGGTGATTTGGTTATTGCCAAATTGTCTGTTAAAATGGGGAAAGGTCTGATCTGGTACGAGTTACCATTTTTTTTTAAATATAGAGGGAGTGGAATGAAGGAAAATTTGGAATTTGTCAGTTTTCAAAAGTGAACTCATTTATAAGCCCAGTGTCGTGATTGCTAGCTGGCTGGGACAGACAAGGACTGCAACAGGTCTTGTTTAATTCTTATGATAATATTGAACACAGGAAAATAATAAGTTATACGTTTATGCAATGTTTAGAAAACTGGATCTGTATGAAAAGAACGTGTGTACACTGGCTGCATATAAAAAGAGGATGGGTCTACTCCATGTCTAACCTTTAACAGGAAAATGAATATCACTTTGGTTACTTTCCCAAATTTCATCTTTTTATTCATAGTATTGTTGTGCTATATTTGTAAAATTGGAAGATACAATGATTGTGATTATCTATAAAGATTCAAATTCCAGAATCTCATGGAAAAAATAGAGGTAGCCTCTTATTTAGGGGAGATCACTATGCCAAATATTTGCAGCATTTCTCTGTTTTTAGCACCTTATTCAGTGTTCAGCCTGTAAATAAAAAACAAATCCGATAAAAAATAATGAAACATGTAGACCTGTATTCGTCCACTACCTGCAGGCATAAGTTACCCCTGCTGGTGCTCTGTTTTTAACCTTGGCCCCAGGATGAGCCAATAAAGTCATTTTCTCGTACCTGGTAGCTAGTTTTACTATCACTATCCTCACACTTTGTATTATTTTGCGCTGCGCCCTCTACCCAACCTGATATATTTCTTCTCATTGCAGGATTTAGCATATCCTAAAATTAGGAATAAAACATCCCTGAGCTCCTCCCTCTCAGTGAGGGGGTTGTAGTTCGTGGCGGGACTAAGCTTTTCCAGTCACGAGGAGAATCCCAATGATGAAGCATGCAACCTATGGTGGGTGAGGGATTTCGTCCTAACAAAGGGATTCCCCTACAAGCTCTAAGATATAATCTCTGGTTTCTTTCCTCTGTTTGATAATTCAGACCTGAGGGTTTTTTCAGTGTATGTTGGTAAGTGCACCCTCTTGCCAGGCCCTACCCTTCCCTTTTCTTATATATTAGTCACCCGTAAGGTAGGCTCGAGGAACCCCTGTGGGCAGTGTGCAGTGTATGCGAAAGGTAGGACATGCCCTGGTGTGTGTGGCATGTCCTGATAGTGAAATACTGCCAATTTCGTTTTTCACTATTGCAAGGCTACCTGTTCCCATGGGATAGAATAGGGAGTTTGCTTATAACATCTTATAAACATAACTACCCCTGGGAACAACGTAGGAAAATAAAGTTCAGTATGCCTGAACTCAGACTGTTAAAATGCATCTTTTAGTGAGGGTGATTTTTGCATTCTGTGTTTGAAAATACCACTTTTAGAAAGTGGGTATTTTCTTTCTTAGCCATCCAGTGTGCCTCTGCTAGGTTTGTGTATTGCATGTCTGACTTTGGATGACAGGGGCTGGGGAGGAGCAGTGGCTCCAGAGAGTCTGATGAGTCAGGGCTGGGCTGAATAGACCTGGGCTGCATTTAGAGTAGGGGGAGGAGATTTCCTTTCACCTGAATGGGCCTGGTCCGCCTTCCACAATGCTGGCTCCACCTCCTGCCGTGGAAGCTGCACCAGAGAGGACAGAACTGGTTTTGACCAAGCACAGGGCTTCTCTGCCACCAGAGAACAAAGGCTTTTGTTGTATAAATATTGGGGCCCAGACCCCAGAACTTTAGATCACTTCTGGGAATCAAGAGGAACCTTTGCCAAGGAGAAGAGCCGGAGAAGCTGAGGCGGACTGCCCCTGTGCTGTTTGCTGTCTGGGGTTGGCCTGTAGTGGCTACTTGCTGCCAAGGAAAGGAGAAAGGACTTTGCTGTTTGCTGTGTCCCATGCTTGAGGAAGATCTCCAAGGGCTTGGAATAGAGCTTGCCTCCTGTTCTGAAGTCTCAGGGACACAAAGACTTCATTTCTTCTGTCTTTCTGCATCTGGAACCACTGTTTCAGCTGCCACAGAAGAAAATTGCAGTACCAACGCTGGTGAGCGACGCCGTAACCTGCACCAAAGCCGTGGGCACCACTCGTAAAGAGGACGACGCCCCGCCCCGACTTACACCGTAGGCCCGACGCCTGCTGACGCCGTGCAACATCAACTCCGAAGCCGTCACCGAGGCCGCTGCCTGCACCGGAGCCGAGGACACCGCTCGTGAAGAGCACAACGCACCATCCCGACTCGCACTGCAGTCTGACTTCACCAACGCTGGTGCTTCATCAATGCGGAGCCGATACTCGACATGGGTGACTCCCGAATCCATCAACACCGCACCGTTGTAAGGAACCGACGCCTCGCCACCACCGTGACGTCACCTCACCGACACAGTAAAGAACTGACGTCTCACCTCCCCTGCATCGCAGTAAGGAACCGAGGCTTCACCTCCCCTGAGGTCATAGGGAACTAACGCCGCCCGGCGCCAACGAAGCAACACCTCCTCGACGCCGTGCATCGTCTTTGCTTTCATCGTTTCCAAGGCACTGTTCTTTGGGGGTCCGCTTGACTCCGCGCCTGATGCCGCGCAATTCACGGAAGGCGCCGTACTTTGGGATTTTCATCTGTCACGACATTGTAATAACTCCAGGTGGAGTTATTTGTTGCTACAAACTTTGTTTGATTGAATGACCTATTTTTAAGGATATCTTAATAACTGTATTGTGGATTTTTGTCATTTTGGTCTTGTTTGGTTTAGATAAATATTACTTATTTTTCTAAACTGGTGTGGTGTCCATTTGTAGGGTTTTCACTGTATTACTGTATGTGTTCACAAATGCTTTACACACTGCCTCTGAGATAAGCCTGTCTGCTCATCCCAAGCTACCAAGGGGGTGAGCAGGGGTTATTTTAGAAGTGTATCCCACTTACCCTGACTAGGAAGAAGGGCCGCTACTTGGACAAAGGTACCTATCTCTGCCAACTAGAGACCCCCATTTCTAACAATTACCATTCATCATGCTTTTCCAAGCAGTAAGTGAAGATATCAGCCAATGCCATGTGCAGGCTTTGGCCTTTTTAAGATTGTTCAAACAAAAGTTAACCAGCTTGGACTACACAGATGTGAGCGTCCTACATTAAAATGTTTGCAAAGATCTAAAACTGTTTTAGAATGAATTTTAAGCTTAGAATAATGAAATGATGTCAATGTGGTGTTAATTTGGTGTTGTTCCGATTAAGAGTGCATCATCATGTTTCTGAAAATATCTAACAATTTCTGTGTACTCATTAATATTGAACAGACTTGTACAGTCAGAGAGAGATTGCCAGTTTTCTTCAGAGCATGCATTATTTTTGTTGGCCTTCCTCATTCATTTTTTTCTTTCTTGTGTGGGTGGAACATGAAGAGCCATACAGTATTCAGTAGAGCATGTTCAGTACGTGAATATTTAAGGTGATAAGCTGAACGAAGACAATAGAATGAATATTCCTTTTACAAGATGCTGCTATCCTTCAAATAAAGTGCAGCATATTTTTTATCAGAGTGACCTTTGGCTATGAACATTCTTGTTGTACAACAATCTGTTATCAGTGAGTTTCATTCATACTACCTTTGTTTTGATGTTGGTCAGCACTGCGAGCAGAAAACTCAGTTTTCATTGATATTTTCTTTTTTTATCTCAGACAATTGCCTTAACCTCAGCATTGCAGATCGGAAATTGTGGCTGAACTGTTTAGTAAACCTTGTTTAGCTGCAATTTGGACAGGAATGCCTAATTATAGATGAACATACAGATTTCTTCTTGTGTAAATTCATGAATATGGGATTTCCTCATAATTTAGTAAATTAAAGGATAAATGCGGAGCAACATGAAATTTTGAATAAATAAAAGTCCTTGCCTTTCAATGTGAAACTTTTTTCATATCACTGTTGAGACCTTTTTAACTTTTTCCAAAATTTCAGGTTAGTTACATCTGCTTCACATACACCCAAACCACTACTATTTTTTAGAGATTGGCTGGTGCTAAGTTCCTTACATTTGTGGAGGTGTGGGTCGGAGTTCCAAGTTTGAAGGCTAGATGAAGAGAAGTGAATCACGTACAGATTCTCTGGTTAATAATATTTTTGTCCTTGCACCATTCATGGGAGAAAGCTGTGTTTCATCAAATCCAACTAATGCACGGCCCAGACACAAAATGATATTGGTTGGATTCTACGGCTCATTGTCAATCGGATTCAGATTTGTGTGTCTTCTGCCTACATTTGGAAGATCATCCAGTCCTGCTCAAGATGCTAAGCCAGGGGCCATGCATAGATGCTGAAGAGGTAGCATTCGACAAATGATCCTTGAGGAATGCTGTATGAAACCTTGGGATTTACTAAAAACTCTGAGGAAGAGAGCAGGACAGTGCCATATCTCCTATGGAATGGTGCTATCCCACTCTCTTCTACGCGGTGCCTTACAATTAGGCATCCTGACGCTATGCACATACCTTTGCACCATAGTGGAACGGTGCCTGCGTCATGTCTAACATAGGTTTTGTACTGAAAGGGTATCCTTCTAGTCAAAATACTGTGCCTTAACAAACTTTAAGACTTCCTCCAATTTGGATATATGCGGTACATGAAAACTTTACAACTTTTTCTAAATTTGATATACGCTGAACAGTGCAGCACACATGCAGCGCTGGCAAATTTTGGAGAAATAAAAAAATGCCACCTTTGTAATGCCTACCTCAAAGAGGCGTTCTTTTTTGGCCCAAAGCCCTGTGTATTATTGTTAGTAGATTGTGCTTTGTGTCAAAAACCGCGGGTACCACCCATGGAACGCCAGCTTTGCGTTACTTTCAAGCCTTTTTCCAGTGCAAAAAATGTTTCATGCTGGAAAGTGAATCTGAAATATTATGTTGCCTCCTGTTAGCGTCACAAAATCACAAAATGTTAGTAATGCTGCCCCCGTGTTTGTGGAAACTGATTGGTTCAAGTCTACTTTTTGACTGCCACTGTAGAGACATGAATGGAGCCTTTCAAGTGCAGGGCCAAAAGTGCCTGCCGGTTGGAAGAAAGAGGGTGTGGTATACAGTGGTAGCAGAAAGCTCATAGATATAAGGGTCAGCTAAGACTTGTAACTGTTCTGAAGCAAAATTTTGCCTTTTTAAGATTGTCCAAATGAAAATTTACCAGTTTGGAATATAAAGATTTGTGCGCCCTACGTTAAAATGTTTGCAAAGAACTAAAACTGTGTTAGAACATATTTTGAGGCTAGAATAATAAAATGATGTCAATGTAGTGTTAATTTGTTGTTGTTCCAATTAAGAGTGCATCATCATGTTTCTGAAAATATCTAATCATTTCTGTGTACTTAATACTTATAAATATTAAACGTAATTGTACAGTCAGTGAAGAGAATGCCAGTTTTCTTCAGAGCATGCCTTATTTTTGTTGGCCTTCCTCATTCGTTTTTTTCCTCTCTTATGTGGGTGGAACATGAAGAGACATACAGTATTCAGTAGAATATGTTCAGTGCGTGAATATTCAAGGTGATAAGCTGAACGAAGACAATAGAATGAATATTCCTTTTGCAAGATGCCGCTATCCTTCAAGTAAAGCTGTAGCATATTTTTTTATCATAGTGACCTTTGGCTAAGAGCATTCTTGTTGTACAACAATCTGTTATCAGAGAATTTCATTCATACTTCCTTTGTTTTGATGTTGGCCAGCACTACGAGTGAAAACTCGGTTTTCATTGATTTTATTTTTTATTTCAGTCAATTGCGCCAAGTCTTTTTACAGGAATAATGATTTTGACATTACCTCAGCATTGTAGGTAGGAAATTGTGGCTGTACTGTTTAGTAAACCTTGTTTAGCTGCAATTAGGACAGGAATTCCTAATTATAGACCAAAATACGAATTACTTCATGTTTAAATTCATGCATATGGGATTTCATTTCCTCATAATTTAGTGAACGAAAATAGCTATGTTAGAACATCCGATGAATATGGAGCAACGTGAGATTTTGAATGAATAAAAGCCCTTGCCTTTCCAGTGTGAAACATTCTGCATATCATAGTACAGACCTTTTCAACTGTTACTAAAATTTCAGGTTAGCTACATTTGCTTCATGTACATCGAAGCCATTACTATTTTTCAGAGATTGAATGGTGCTAAAATGTACCCCGAGGTTAACTAACAAACATTGGCACCGGTGACACATGCTGGCTTTGCCAATGCTTCTTTTCTTCTTACAGATGGCCATGGTGCATGCAAACACATGCTTGATGGCCATCTTGGAATTCATTTTCTTAACCCTTTCACTACTGAGTTTCCACACATCTTGACCGGAGAATGCTTTTAAAATAAAAATCAACATTACATTTTCTAAGAACATATACATCTTTGGCCTTTTTGTGCACCCATACAATCTATGGGGCATATTATCAAGGGCTTTATCGCCGCTTTAGCGGCACTTTTTGCCGCTAAAGCGGCGATAATTTTATCGCCCTATTAGCAAGCTGTCGCTAACAGGCGTTAGCGACAGCTTTCAGGCGTTAGAGGCCGCGTTTACCATCGCGTTGCATGTCAGCGATAATTATCGCTAATGACATGCAAGGAAGGCGTTCCCTACTAAAAGCGACTGGAAACAGTCGCTAACTCCACTACCCCCTATTAGCAAGGCAGGCGAAGCGATAAAATAATCGCGCTTAGCGCGTTTATCGCTATATTTTATCTCCTGCTAGTGAGGATGACTTACCTGTTTAAAGTATAGGAGGTGGATTCTAATGCTGAATCCACCTTAGCGATAATGCGAGAATATAGCTGCTTTTCCAGCGATATTCTCACATTTTGCCGCTATCGCTGGAAATATTATCGCTATGGAGATAAACCTTGTTAATAGGGTGTTATCTCAGCGATATTTTCCAGCGATAGGCGGCGTTAACCAAAGTCGCGCTAAGCCCGGTTAGCGATAAATATCGCTATTCCTTGCTAATATGCCCCTATGTGTTTTTTTCTAGCACGTTCAGGGTTACTTATTGATGCAAATCCTACTTTGCAGCCTGATAATATAATGAAAATGATAGGGGTATGTTTTAATAATTAGTTTACAATTTTGTTTAATATTTTGTTACATTTCTCAAATGGACAAATATAAAGCCCAGACTCGCCAAGAAAAGTTGTTCATGATGTCTGTAGTCCAGTAATACCAAATATGTGTGGGATTACTTATGGAATGTAGGGCCAGATGTACGACCGTTTTTGCAGGCGCAAACGGGTTTGCGAACCCGTTTGCGCATGCAAAAACTGCATGGGCCATGTACAAACCCTATTTTGCGAGTCGCAATTTTTTGCGAGTCGCAAAATAAGGTTTTGCGACTCGCTATTAGGAAGGGGCATTCCCTTCCTAATAGCGTGCGCAACCCTATGTATGAATGTTTTGCGCCCGCAATTGCGGGCGCAAAACACTTGCAAATTACCACCGTCTTCAAGAGGGTGGTAATGCACTCGCAAAAGGGAAGGGGTCCCAATGGGACCCCTTCCCCTTTGCAAATGCAGGGGAAAAGATTTTTTAAGGGCAGGCAGTGGTCCCAGGGATCACTACCTGCCCCTAAAAATTGAAACAAAAACGTTTCAATTTTTTTTTTTTTTAAATGCATCCAGTTTTCATTTAAGGAAAACGGGCTGCATTAAAAAAAACTGCTTTATTTAAAAGCAGTCCCAGACATGGTGGTCTGCTGAGCCCAGCAGGCCACCATACCTGGGAGGCAGTAGCGGCTCCTCGAGGGAGTGTTGCGGGGCGGTGGGGCGGGGTGGGGGAGGGGCGGGGTGGGGGAGGGGCAGGGTGGGGGGTAGTAAACTCCGGAATACTGCCGAACGGAGTTGAGTAACTAAATAAATAAATATAATGAATTACATTGCACGCTGCATCGTCGATTTGGCGTTGCAGCACGCGCAATGTAATTCGTTCGGCCGTATTCCGGAGTTTACTACCCCCCACCCTGCCCCTCCCCCGCCCCGCCCCACCACCCCGCAGCACTCCCTCGAAGGAGCCGCTACTGCTGGGAGGGCCTGCCATTCCCAATGCGGTCGCAAATTGCGAGAGGCTCATTAATATTCATGAGCCTCTGAATTTGCGACCCCATTGGGAATCGCAAACAGTGTGAAATACACTGTTATACATAGGAAATAGCGCCTCGCACATTGCGAGTCGGAAAAAACTCGCAATTTGCGAGGCGCTATTTTCTTGGTCGTACATCTGGCCCGTAGTCTGCATAATCAATTATGTAATAGTGCCGCAGAACATGAAATTGTGGCAGAAACACTGTTTAAATGCACAGTCCGTTTGATGACAGATATCAAACTTAGAACTATGTGGAAATTATAAAATATATATTTTCTAATTCCGTATGGCCAAAGGAATTTATTGGTGCAAACTGAATCTCTCTTTCACTGACTGGGTGGCTGTTGCAAAGTCATCCTGTTCCCTGGGCACCCCCCAACGTTTTGCTGACTGGTACTGGTGGTAACTGACTCTGACTGACCCTGGGCTTTGCCTAACCAGGCCCAGGGCCAGTGCTATGCTGAAAACACTTAGAATACGGTGAAAACACCTACATACACTAGGGTACCCTATGGGTTGGGGTACCCGTGTGATTGGCATGACCTACCCTATAAGCCCCTAGTATATAATAGGGCACGGGAATTGAAGCTACCTATCAGTCCCTAGTATATAGTAGGGCATGGCAGTTTAGAGGCCAGCAGCTTTCTGCACTTGCATGTGTGCACTGCTGAGGCCTGAGGTCAGTTTTAAAAGCAGCCCTGGGTGCCAGGACTGCTTTTAAAAAGTAAATTGTGCCCAAACTCGACTTTGGTGTTTGGGGCACTTACAAATGGATAACCTACAATGTTATGGCATATTATGGACCCCCAGGGTCTCCCCTAGGTGTCCCAGGGGTGGGGGGTCAGGTATCTATAAGGTAGACCCTTATAAAATGAGTTTTATATGCCCTGGGTTAAGTGAAACTTCACATTTCACTCCCCACATTGTGATAAAGTGCTGCCCAAATTCGACTTTGATGCTAGGAGCACTGTGAAGTGAGGATCTGCAATATTTCTACAGATTCAGAAACCCTAAAGTCTCCCCTAGTTGTCCTGTAGATATATGCAAAGTACTTATAAAATATGTTTTTGTAAGTCCTGGTGCTGGAAAAATGGCCCAAGTCCTTTTTCCCATTGCAAATCCCCTGTTACATGGTTAACATGGTAGAAAGTTATTAACTAATAAATCTTGATAGGAGAGGGCTAGAAGTGCCATTCAAAGACTTCCCTGAGTGGTATTAATAAATTCAACAATATGATATTGTTGAATTTCTCCTAAAGTGTACATACAAGAAGTTATAAGACTTTCTTGTTTGTAAGTCCAGATTCAGCCTTCCAGTGGTCTGCCCTGATTGGTCAGAGTTAAGTGGATTAGCCAGGCTACCTTGAAGAGGTGATAAAGAGCCCCTGGGGTCAACCAGCTCTGCTGGCAGGGCAGTGTGCTGTTCTATAGGAATGCCAGGCCAGGGGGAGGAGTCGTAAACTATGTTCTTCAAAGAGGAGAGCAGAGAACAGTGTCATTTACAACTCTGAACTTTCCACCTTAGGCAGATGGTAGGATTAAGGAAGGTATGAGCAGATGCAGGGGGGAGAGTCTAATTAAATTGGCCATCCTAGGGGTGTGTTTAGCCAGCTCTTACCTCCTTGCTGGAAAATCTGAAATTATGGATTTGGAAGATTTGATGCACTCTGGGACAAAATAATGCCACACTCTACAGGATGTGGTCATATGTTTGAGGAGTTACCCTGCTCCCATTGGTCAGGAAGTGACCTCCTTCTTGACCCAGAGAACTTGGAATAAGTATCTGAGAGGGGCAGAGCCCTCCAGATCTGCTGTTTGAAACTGAAGAAAGCAAGACATTGTGCCAAGCTGAGAAGTTTTGCTGTGCAAATTCTAAGGCCTGACCTCTGAAGCCTGCACCATCAGAAACTACAGCCCTGTGGACTACCTTGCTGAAGAAGACGTAAAGAGTGGACTCCCTGCAAGCTACAGGTTAACAGAGCTCACCTGGACCCTCACCACCAAGGATCATCAACCTGGGGAACTACCAGTGGATTTGTAAGGGTGACGTCCAAGTGGATTGTGGGAACTGAAGTACTCAACTTTCAAGGACCATCTTGGAGCTTCCAGACCCTTGGAGTGAGTTTGAGACACTTTGAGACCCTTTGAGGAACTTCAGGAAGAAGTTCAAGAAGTTTGGAGAACTTTGGAGGAACTTTGAAAAACATCTCCATAGAGGGACCGACTCAACCTGGTCAGCCAAGCCGCCTGCCTTCAACCGCGAGCCGGCCAAGCCATCCAGGTTCGTCCCGCTAAAAGCTCCGTCGGTCCAACTTCCAGAGTTTGACCGGGAGTAGAAGAAATCCGAGGCCGGCGAACCCTCACCGAATCCGGCCTGGTGAAGAGTATCAAGGGACCCCGCGAGAAAAAGCTCCAGAAAAGTTTCTAAGTCCGCTCGTAGAAAAGGTGACCGGGAGCAACCGCGAAAGCCAAGCCTCCTGCCTTCAACTGCGTGTCGGCCTGGATCCTGGGTTTGCCCCCCTGGAATGCTCCAGAGGTCGAACCGCAAAAGTTTCTAAGTCCGAACATAGGAAGGTGACCGGGAGCTCATCGCAAGGCAAGCCGGCGAACCCTCACCGAATCCGGACTGGCTGAGAGCTTCGAGGGATCTCGGGGAGAAAAGCTCCAGAAAAGTTTCTAAGTCCGAAGGTAAAAACTGTGACCGGGACCTTCCACGTGGTGTATCCGCTCAGGGCTCCATCGCGGTCGGCCTGAAACTTTGACTTTGGGTCGGTCTATCGCGAGCCTGTATCCCAAAATGGTGCTATAAGCTTCTAAGTGCTATATTTTGCTAAATCTTTGAAAATTCATATCTCCGGTTCCCTATATTGGATGTTTGTCGTTTTGGTGTCATTTTAAAGATAAAAATATTTCCTATTTTTATAAATTGGTGTTGGATTTTTATTATGTGTTGTGTCTTAATTAGTTACTGAATTAGTGTTTTTAAATGCTTTACATACCTGTCTTTGAAGTTAAGCCTGTCTGCTCGCAGCCAAGTTACCAAGGGTTGAGCATAGGAATAATTTTCTAAGACCTATGCTGAGTCCTACCAATGGTTAGTGGCCTTATTGCCAGTGGCAGACCTACATTTGCCCCTACCAATAATCTACTTTCCAACATTTGGTGCTCAGCGGTGTGGATGAGGACTTGTGTTTAAAAGTACACCTTTCAGTAAAGTTAATTAAGATTATACAAATCCTCTAAATTGCCTTAGAACAAAAGTTTTGAGTTTGATTTTTGGAATTTGGACTAAACTGTTTTTAATCCATTGTTTTGATTTTTCCAAATTGTTCTAAGTCTGTTGTACCTAGTTTTTGTGACCCAAAACTAGGGAACCATGGAGCTGGATCTGGCTAAACTGTCCCAGTTTAAGATGGCTGATCTTAGGGAACAGTGTAGGCTTAGGGGGGCTGCCTGCTTTCAGGAAGCTTAAGAAGGCAGGGTTGCTTGAGTCCCTAAAGGCCAGGGCTGGGGCAGCTGAGGAGGGTCAAGGGGGGATAGAGGGTTTCCCCCCCAACCTCATCCAAGAGGAGGGTGAGGATGATGCCGCTTCCATTTTCTCTAGTGTGAGCCATATGAATCCAGATGGTGGGAGTGGGGAAGGGTCCCTTACTCAAGGACCACCACCGTCCCTTGCAGAGAGACAGCTTAAGGCTCAATTAGCTTTGATAGCTTTGGAGCAGAGGAAACTGGAATTGGCTGAGAAGAGATGGGAGAGGGAGGAGACGTTGAAAAGAAATGGTGGCAGTGAAAATGATGAAGATTTTGAAATGTCCAGGGGTGGTGCATTTGATCACAAACTTCCCAAGGGTATAGTACCCAAGTACACTGAGGGGGATGACATTGACAAATGGCTAGCAGCTTTTGAGAGGGCCCTTAGAATGAGTAGGGTCCACTCTAAGTATTGGGGTGCACTCCTGTGGGAGTTGATTCCAGTAGCTGGGAGGGATAGGCTCCTGACCCTAAAGGGAGAGGATGCAGAATCATACCAGCAGATGAAGGCATGCTTAGTTAAGAGATTTGGTCTGACTCCAGAGCAGTACAGGGTGAAGTTTAGAGGCACCCAGAAATTGAGTTCAAAGTCTTGGGTAGACTTTGTGGACGTTTCAGTGAAGGCACTGGAAGGCTGTATTGTTGGTAACAAAGTTGACACATATGAGGGATTGTATAATTTGTTTTTGAAAGAACATATTTTGACTCATTGTGCAGAAGAGAAGTTACGCCAGTACTCTAAGCTGACAGACCCCAGAGAGCTGGGTGAAGCAGCTTATGAGTGGGTGAGAACCCGGGTTTCCATACAGCACCAGGGGGGTGACCAGAAGAAAGGAGGACAGGTCCCTCCCCAGGGGAAAGCCCAAGGGAAAGAAGGTCAAAACCAGAAGGAGTCCTCCAAAGACCCACAAAAACCTGCACAAGGAGGGGGGGCCCCGAGCCAACCCAAATCCAAAGGGAGGTGGAATCACGGAAAGAATGGTAGGTTCTTTGATCCCTCAAAAGTGGGTAAGTGCTTTGACTGTAACCAGCCAGGGCACAAACAGGGAGATGCTGTCTGCGCCAAGAAGCTCCCCCCTAAAGGGCCATCCACAGGGATTGCCAGTGTCAGTATAGGGGTGGAGAGTGGTGCCCCAGTGAGGAGTAGTCAGGTGGTGGAAGCAACCTTAGTGTCCCTGGGTGGGGTGAATATTGCAACCCTTGCTGCCTTACCTCCAAACATGGACAAGTACAGGCAGAGGCCTAAAGTGAATGAGACTGAGGTTGAGGCTATCAGAGACACTGGGGCTAGTGTAACTATGGTCCTTTATGAGCTGGTGCCGCCAGAGAGGTTGTTACCTGGTGAGTTTCACCAGGTGACTTATGCAGACAGCACTACCAAACTCCATCCTATGGCTGTGGTGGATTTAGAATGGGGAGGTGTGACAGGCCCTATGAAGGTAGCTGTGTCAAAGGTGCTCCCAGTCCAGTGTTTACTGGGCAATGATCTTGAAGCCTCTGTGTGGTCAGAGGTGGAGAGAGGACTCCATATGAAAATATTGGAGCTCCCTGAGTGGGTATGTGCTGTGACTAGGTCACAGACTAGCCAGAAGGGAGGGGCTGGACACTTGGACCCTGGAACAAAGGGCCAAGCATCCAAGGACAAGGGTACTGGGCCTGGTGAGCCAGCCCAGGGAACTCCAGAGGTGCAGGCAGAATCTAACCCTGATGGGGAGGATCTGGCCTCTGAGGGAGGGACTCCATCCCTGCCAGAGCTGTCAGATTTGGCAGAACTGACAGGAGCAGGTGGACCCTCCAGAGAGGAGTTCAGTAAGGGACAGAGAGACTGTCCCACCCTTGAGAGCTTGAGGCGTATTGCTTCTAAGCAAGAGGAAGGGGATGACAGTGGGTTTCACAAACTCTACTGGGAAGATGGACAGCTTTATACTGAGGCCAGAAACCTCAAGGAGGTGGCCACCAGGAGGTTGGTGGTGCCCCAGAGGTACAGAGAGTTCATCCTCACTTTGGGTCATGAAATCCCCTTGGCAGGACATTTGAGACAGACAAAGACATGGAACCGGTTGGTGAACCATTTCTACTGGCCCCATATGTCTGAGAAGGTAAAGGAGTTTTGCAGCTCCTGTGTCACCTGTCAGGCCAGTGGCAAGGCAGGGGGCAAGACAAAGGCTCCCCTAATACCACTGCCAGTGGTTGGGGTCCCTTTTGAAAGGGTGGGGATGAACATTGTTGGTCCCCTGGACCCACCTACTGCATCAGGGAATAGGTATATCTTAGTGGTAGTGGACCATGCCACTAGGTACCCTGAAGCAATCCCTCTTAGAACCATTGATGCTCCTGCAGTGGCTAGAGCACTGCTTGGTGTGTTCACCGGAGTCGGTTTTCCAAAAGAGGTGGTGTCATATAGGGGCATGAATTTCCTGTCCAGCTATCTGACTGCTATGTGGGATGAGTGTGGTGTCAACTACAAGTTCACCACCCCCTATCACCCACAAGCAAATGGTCTTGTTGAGAGATTCAACAAAACCCTGAAGGGCATGATAAATGGGTTGTCAGAGAAACTCAGGAGGAGATGGGATGTTCTCCTCCCATGCTTACTGTTTGCCTACAGGAAGGTGCCACAGAAAGGGGTTGGTTTCAGTCCCTTTGAGTTGTTGTTTGGACACCCTGTGAGGGGGCCATTGAGCCTGCTGAGAGAGTCTTTAGAGAAGTCTCTTAAAGAAGCAAAGGACAATGTGCTTGACTATGTGCTAGGCCTGAGATCTAGAATGGCAGAGTACATGTACAAGGCAAACAGGAAACTGGAGGCCAGCCAGGAGCTCATGAAGCACTGGTATGATCAAAAGGCTACTATGCCTGAGTATACTCCAGGACAATTGGTGTGGGTGTTGGAGCCTGTGGCTCCCAGGGCCCTCCATGAAAAAGTAGAGTGGGCCCTATCCAATCTTAGAAAAGAAGGGCGAGGTTACCTATTTGGTTGACCTTGGCACCCCCAGGAACCCTCACAGGGTCCTGCATGTGAATAAATTGAAACCCCACCATGACAGGGCAGACATGACAATGTTACTGGTTACTGATGAGGGTGTGGAGGAGGAAACTGAGCCTGTGCCCGACCTCCTCTCCACTAATGTGCAAGATGGGTCAGTGGAGGGGTGATACTCTCTCCCAAGTTGACAGACCAGCAGCACAGAGACTGTAAGCAAGTGCTGGAGCAGTTTGCTGGCCTGTTCTCTTTGACCCCAGGCATCACTGAGTGGTGTGTGCACCACGTTGACACTGGTGACAGCCTACCTGTCAAAAATAAACTGTACAGGTTGTCTGACCATGTCAGAGCCAGCATTAAAGCTGAGGTTGCTAAGATGTTGGAATTGGGGGTAATTGAACCGTCTGAGAGTCCATGGGCCAGTCCAGTGGTGCTGGTGCCTAAACCTAATCCGCAGGGGGGACCCAAGGAGTTAAGGTTCTGTGTGGACTACAGAGGATTGAATGCAGTCACAAAGACTGACGCTCACCCTATACCTAGAGATGATGAGCTCATTGATGGGTTAGGGGCTGCTAAGTACCTGAGTACCTTTGATTTGACTTCAGGTTACTGGCAGATTGCCCTCACTGATGGAGCAAAGGAGAGGTCAGCATTCTCCACACCAGAGGGACATTATCAGTTCAAGGTAATGCCCTTTGGCTTAAAGAATGCACCTGCCACCTTCCAAAGGTTGGTGAACAGGGTCTTGTCTGGGTTGGAACAGTTCAGTGCAGCTTACCTGGATGATATAGCTGTATACAGTTCTACCTGGGGGGTTCACTTAAGCCACCTAAGGGAAGTGCTTCAGGCCATGCAGCAGGCAGGCCTGACTATTAAGGCCAGCAAGTGCCAAATAGGGCAGAGTTCTGTGCTGTACCTGGGCCACCTGGTAGGTGGGGGCCATGTACAGCCTCTCCAAGCTAAAATCCAAACTATTTTGGATTGGACAGCTCCTGTTACCCAGACTCAGGTCAGGGCATTCCTTGGACTGACAGGGTACTATAGAAGGTTTGTTCAAAATTATGGGACCATTGTGGGGCCCCTAACAGAACTCACTTCCAAAAAGAGGCCCAAGAAGGTGGATTGTACCCCAGAGTGTCAGAAGGCTTTTGACACTCTAAAAGCTGCTAAGTGTTCAGCACCAGTGCTACTAGCCCTTGACTACACAAAAGAATTTGTGGTTCAGACAGATGCTTCGGAGCTAGGGATTGGGGCAGTGTTGTCACAGCTAAATGAAGAGGGCCTTGATCAGCCAGTTGCCTTTATTAGCAGGAGGCTTCTTCCCAGAGAGCTGAGGTGGAGTGCCATTGAGAGAGAGGCTTTTGCTGTGGTTTGGTCCCTGAAAACGTTGAGACCATATTTGTTTGGGACTCACTTTTGTGTTCAAACTGACCACAGGCCTCTCAGATGGCTCATGCAGATGAGAGGGGAGAATCCCAAGCTGTTAAGGTGGTCCATTTCCCTACAGGGGATGGACTTTACAGTGGAACACAGACTTGGGGTTGCCCATGCAAATGCGGATGGACTTTCCAGGTTTTTCCACTTAGCTGATGAGGACTACCAGGGTGTAGGTTAGTAACCCATCACCTTTCGTTTGGGGGGGTGGGGCTATGTTGCAAAGTCATCCTGTGCCCTGGGCACCCCCAACTTTTTGCTGACTGGTACTGGTGGTAACTGACTCTGACTGACCCTTGGCTTTGCCTAACCAGGCCCAGGGCCAGTGCTATGCTGAAAACACTTAGAATACAGCGAAAACACCTACATACACTAGGGTACCCTATGGGTTGGGGTACCCCTGTGATTGGCATGACCTACCCTATAAGCCCCTAGTATATAATAGGGCACGGGAATTGAAGCTACCTATCAGTCCCTAGTATATAGTAGGGCATGGCAGTTTAGAGGCCAGCAGCTTTCTGCACTTGCATGTGTGCACTGCTGAGGCCTGAGGTCAGTTTTA
The DNA here is from genome assembly GCA_963921515.1 of Calotriton arnoldi. NCBI lineage: Eukaryota > Metazoa > Chordata > Amphibia > Caudata > Salamandridae > Calotriton > Calotriton arnoldi. The sequence goes on from CAWUFW010001189.1 coordinate 1,924,436, forward strand.
AAAGCAGCCCTGGGTGCCAGGACTGCTTTTAAAAAGTAAATTGTGCCCAAACTCGACTTTGGTGTTTGGGGCACTTAAAAATGGATAACCTACAATGTTATGGCATATTAGGGACCCCCAGGGTCTCCCCTAGGTGTCCCGGGGTGGGGGGTCAGGAATCTATAAGGTAGGCCCTTATAAAATGAGTTTTATATGCCCTGGGTTAAGTGAAATTTCACATTTCACTCCCCACATTGTGATAAAGTGCTGCCCAAATTCGGCTTTGATGCTAGGAGCACTGTGAAGTGAGGATCTGCAATATTTCTAAAGATTCAGAACCCCTAAAGTCTCCCCTAGTTGTCCCATGGGGTGGGGGTCCTGTAGATATAAGCAAAGTACTTATAAAATATGTTTTTGTAAGTCCTGGTGCTGGAAAAATGGCCCAAGTCATTTTTCCCATTGCAAATTCCCTGTTACATAGGTTAACATGGTAGAAAGTTATTAACTAATAACTCTTGATAGGAGAGGGCTAGAAGTGCCATTCAAAGACTTCCCTGAATGGTATTAATAAATTCAACAATATGATATTGTTGAATTTCTCCTAAAGTGTACATACAAGAAGTTATAAGACTTTCTTGTTTGTAAGTCCAGATTCAGCCTTCCAGTGGTCTGCCCTGATTGGTCAGAGTTAAGTGGATTAGCCAGGCTGCCTTGAAGAGGTGATAAAGAGCCCCCGGGGTCAACCAGCTCTGCTGGCAGGGCAGTGTGCTGTTCCATAGGAATGCCAGGCCAGGGGGAGGAGTCGTAAACTATGTTCTTCAAAGAGGAGAGCAGAGAACAGTGTCATTTACAACACTGAACTTTCCACCTTAGGCAGATGGTAGGATTAAGGAAGGTATGAGCAGATGCAGGGGGGAGAGTCTAATTAAATTAGCCATCCTAGGGGCGTGTGTAGCCAGCTCTTACCTCCTTGCGGGAAAATCTGCCATTATGGATTTGGAAGATTTGATGCACTCTGGGACAAAATAATGCCACACTCTACAGGATGTGGTCATATGTTTGAGGAGTTACCCTGCTCCCATTGGTCAGGAAGTGACCTCCTGCTTGACCCAGAGAACTTGGAATAAGTATCTGAGAGGGGCAGAGCCCTCCAGATCTGCTGCTTGAAACTGAAGAAAGTAAGACATTGTGCAAAGCTGAGAAGTTTTGCTGTGTAAATACTAAGGCCTGACCTCTGAAGCCTGCACCATCAGAAACTACAGCCCTGTGGACTACCTTGCTGAAAAAGAAGTACAGAGTGGACTCCCTGCAAGCTACAGGTTAACAGAGCTCACCTGGACCCTCACCACCAAGGATCATCAACCTGGGGAACTACCAGTGGATTTGTAAGAGTGACGTTCAAGTGGATTGTGGGAACTGAAGTCCTCAACTTTCAAGGACCATCTTGGAGCTTCCAGACCCTTGGAGTGAATTTGAGACACTTTGGGACCCTTTGAGGAACTTCAGGAAGAAGTTCAAGAAGTTTGGAGAACTTTGGAGGAACTTTGAAAAAAAGCTCCATAGAGGGACCGACTCAACCTGGTCAGCCAAGCCGCCTGCCTTCAACTGCGAGCCGGCCAAGCCATCCAGGTTCGTCCCGCTAAAAGCTCCGTCGGTCCAACTTCCATGTTTGACCGGGAGTAGAAGAAATCCGAGGCCGGCATACCCTCACCGAATCCGGCCTGGTGAAGAGCGTCGAGGGACCCCGCGAGAAAAAGCTCCAGAAAAGTTTCTAAGTCTGCTCGTAGGAAAGGTGACCGGGAGCAACCGCGAAAGCCAAGCCGCCTGCCTTCAACCGCGTGTCGGCCTGGATCCTGGGTTTGCCCCGCTGGAACGCTCCAGAGGTCGAACCGCAAAAGTTTCTAAGTCCGAACGTAGGAAGGTGACCGGGAGCTCATCGCAAGGCAAGCCGGCGAACCCTCACCGAATCCGGACTGGCTGAGCGCTTCGAGGGACCTCGGGGAGAAAAGCTCCAGAAACGTTTCTAAGTCCGAAGGTAAAAACTGTGACCGGGACCTTCCGTGTGGGGTACCTGCTCAGGGCTCCATCGCGGTCAGCCTGAAACTTTGACTTTGGGTCGGTCTATCGCGAGCCTGTATCCCAATATGGTGCTATAAGCGTCTAAGTGCTATATTTTGCTAAATCTTTGAAAATTCATATCTCCGGTTCCCTATATTGGATTTTTGTCATTTTGGTGTCATTTTAAAGATAAAAATATTTCCTATTTTTATAAATTGATGTTGGATTTTTATTATGTGTTGTGTCTAAATTATTTATTGAATTGGTGTTTTTAAATGCTTTACATACCTGTCTTTGAAGTTAAGCCTGTCTGCTCGCAGCCACGTTACCAAGGGTTGAGCATAGGAATAATTTTCTAAGACCTATGCTGAGTCCTACCAATGGTTAGTGGCCTTATTGCCAGTGGCAGACCTACATTTGCCCCTACCAATAATCCACTTTCCAACAGTGGCCAGTAGTACATTCTGAATATGATGTTTGTCAGATTCTTGGCAATTGTTTTTCAAACTTTTATAATTCCCTCCAGTCTCCTTATGCAGAAACATATCACTGAGAAGCATTGACCACCACCTTGGCTCCTCTGGGTCTCCCGAGCATGAGGTACCACACATTTATGGGGTTTTTAATGGGTACCCACAGGTCATAAACGGAGTATAGTTCATTTTGATAATTTGGAAATCAGCTGTAAGCAAAATCTCATTATTGGGTATCACCTTTTGGCTGCATAGAAAGATACCACAACCTAAGGTTTCAATGCCTGAGTAAGAAAACTTTCCTCACCCTAACTGGTTGGCCACAAGATCAGGCTGAAAATGATGTTTGTGAGATTTTCCCATTTATTCCTAAAACATGACTATTCCCCACATTCTCCCTTACACAGGAATCCTTGCTAGGGCTTAACTCCACCTCTTTATTCCTCTGGGCCTCGTTAGAGTGGGGTACCCATCATATATAGGTGTTAAATTGGTTTAGGGTGCCCACTGGCAATAAAATGGGTGGAGTGCAGTTTGGAAATTCGGAAAGCAGCTGCAAGTGAAATCCTGGTTTAGGGTAACTATCTTTCGGTCACAGATACCACTCCTGGGCTATATTGAAACATATTATAACCATATATTTTTAACTACTACACATCCAACGGTTTCTATTGCTGGGTACCAGCCCTCTCTCATCCTGATTAGCTCACCATGAGATTGCACTGCACAAGACATTCGCCAGAGTTTTAGCATGTGTACCAAATCATGGTAATTCTCTCTGGTCTTCATCCTGTGGAAACATATCCTTGCCAAGCTTGGCCCCAACTTTGTTTCTATAAGCCTCCTGAATGTAGAGGTTTTCTGTGAGTTCAGGGGGGCTGAAGGCAATAAACTTGGCCTAGATAAATTTGAAAATCAGGTAGCAGTGAAATGCTGATTTAAGGTACCTGTCTTTTGGCCACAAATATCACCCATGGGCCGTTTGTAAATATGCCACAATAATATAATTTAAACATCTACACATTGTGAGGTTTCTATAGCTGGGTACAAGACCTCCCTCACCCAGATTGACTTACATGGCATATAGCCATCTACTGGGCCAGCCCAGGCCCTCTGAAGCTGATTAATTGGCCGATTTAGCAGAGTGGGCAGTGGCAGAAGAGTGCCGACTCCGAAAGGTTCGCTCAGAAGATAATGCAGAACGAGATTTGGAGCTCTGGAGTGCCATGTTAGACCATCTGGGAGAGGATAACACAGCCTAACTGTTAGTTCTTCCTTGAGGTCACACATTGGCCGCTGAATTAGCTGAACTTTAGCAAACTCTGAGGGGCCCCCATGTCCTGCACTGCGGGCCAGATGTTTCGGGAGCTTTGAGGATGTGTCCTACACTGTGGGGGTTGCCAGCTGGGGAGCTGGGTGATGCCACTTAACCCCACCTTTAGATTTGGGTTGCAAATGCTGGTTTGATTTAGGCTCACCACTTTATATGACTCACTATAAAACAGCACAGAGGGTTAAAGTGCCTGCTGCAGTGCGCACGTCTTGTTACTTGAAGTTTTTAAGTTGCAATCCTTCTAAGATAGTGTAGTGAGGTAAGAAGCGGATTCCAAGATTTGCATGCACACTGCAAGGCAGAGTATCCACAGGTCCAAAAGTGTACTGAATAGTTAGTGTCTGTGTTCCAATATTTATACCTGGTGATCTTCATCTGGAAGATGGGAGAAGCTTCTAGAAATTCCCTTTGGAACCCCCAGGCGTCCTGCCTTCCCTGTCCTGGTTCCAGACTAACTAGAGGAGGTATGCAGACCTTTGTGCAGAGGCAGGACATAGCCTATTCAAGTGTAAGTAGAGCTGTGTCCAGCTCCATCCTCCCATCCTGCCAGTGATGGTCCACCCAGGCACACCTAAGCTCTCTATTGTGTGTGGCAAGGAGGAATACACAAAGCCCAGCGGTCAGCTACACCAATTCATTTGACCCAGGGACAGGTTACAAGCACTAAATGGCTAAGGCAGGAAAAAGCCAACTTTCTAAAAGTTGTATTTTTAAAACTGTAATGCAAAATCCGACTTTACCATAAGAGAGGATTTTTCATTACAATTCCAAAGACACCAAACTTGAATTGGTCACCTGTTTCAATTTGGAAATTGCAGCATATTAAATGCAATAAGGTAACTCCAATGTTATTCTGTGGAGAGGGAGGCCTTGCAGTAGTGAAAAACTAATTTAAGAGGTTTTCACTACCAGGACACATAAAACTCAAAATTACATGTCATACGTTTAAATATATTGCACCCTGTCCTGTGGGCTGTTTAGGGCGCAGCCTAAGGATGACTTACATTTATTAAAAATGGAAGGTTAGGGCCTGACAAAAGGGTCACTTTGCCCAGTCGAAATGGCAGTTTTAAACTGCACAAACAGGCTGCAATGGCAGGCCTGACACATGTTTAAAAGTGCTACTTGAGTGCCTGGCACAATCAGTGGTGCAGGCCCACTAGTAACATTTAATTTACAGGCCCTGGGTACATGTACTACCACTTTACTAGCATCTAATAGGTAAATTAAATATGCCGACTGGAGATAAGCCAAAGTTACCATTTTTTATGCATATGCACTTTACACTGACTTTTCAATGAGATGAGCAAAAATGGAGAAGGAAGGTAAAACATTTGGGTGTAGACCACCCTAAGGCTGACAGGTCTAACAAAACCCATATAACATAACAAACAAATTAGGGTAAGAGAGCCCAAATTATTCATCTCTTTGCATATCAGGGGGGCGGAATGGTACAAGTGCAGTGGGATGACTGGGTTGTTGAAGTATCTCCAAAATATATTTTGGCCGAAGCGTGACATTAAGACAATAGTTTTTGTATGTTTGTTTGTAATGAGAAAAAATTGTATCTGATTTGCCTCACTTTGTCACTGAATGGGATGGCCAAGTGTAATTATGGATATGTACAACATCTTGTATCCGCCTGTACACTAGGGTAAATATATTTACGGTCCGCTGATACATAGGAAATGCACTAAGACGAACATTTATGGCCAGTGGCCTGTGCACAGCTTTGTAGCTTCCTATAGGGAACAAAAGACCCGATAATAACAACTGTACCTTTTATTACATCTGTACTGGCCATCCGTTCCATATTCGGTCCTGGCCCCTTACCCTCCCTTCCCTTTTGTTTCCTTTCCGCGAATGTAACATGTATGTTTGACAAAAATGCAAATAAAGATATTTAAAAAAATAAAATAACATAACAAACAAAATTAAATTAAAAAAGTACAATTTAAAGTTTTACTAAAGTAGCGAGAGATACATCTGTCATTCTTATAGTGCCAGCATACCTCACAAACAGGAGTTGAACAAAGCCAACATCCTGCCTCTAAAACCTTGTTTGTCTAAGCACTTGTGAAGTGATAATAAAATTGGTGCTTTTTCCTTCTGTTGCTTTGGAATCTAGGCTTTGGGCTCTAGATAGCTTCCAGCCGGGATGAGACACCAGCAAAAAGAGAGCTGATGTCTGTTTTTATGGGGTCTTTGTGGTGGTCCCTGCTGGAAGTGAAAATAAGAACCCCCCTTATACCCTACAAGGAAAGCAGATAAGTTGCAGGTGCTGCTGGAATGAACGCTAGTGTCTTCAAATTACAAAAGGACAAATTCAGCATACTCCACTATGCCTGGCCCAGATCAAATAAATGCGTCTGGATATGGCTGGGTCCCCATCAGATCCTGCACTAATAAAAGGGAATCTATAAGAAGAAGAGAGTGAGAACCTGGTATTGAAGCAGAAAACAATGGCATGTGAGAAATGCAGAAGGAGGATTCCAGAAAGATGTGGGGGAGAAAAGGGCCCCATAGTCCTGGCCTCACCTTGCCCAGATAGGCATACTAACCTGTGTGTAACCCAGATTCTGGCGGTACAAGTGCAATTTACATGTGGCCATCATTCTGTGTGCTCTGCAGATAGGTCAAGCATTGGATGTGGGTATAGTCTAAACCCCTTAATGACCCACTGACTTGCACTGCGAGAAACTCAGACTGCTTTCAGTATCAGGACTTTATATTGTACCCAGCCATGAACATTTACCCACACCCTCAACTCACCCAGACAACTGAAGGTGACTCATTTGACAAAATACACTGTACATCAATATGTAAAAGAAAATACTCATAGGTAATGAAGAGTGAAATGAAAATGAAGGTGACATATAAACAGGAACGGTGTTGCTGGCATGGATTATCTTAGGGCTTTTTACAGTCATTATTGAGAAATTGATCAATATTTTTGCCTTGACATTTAAGGACATGAGTACAGGGCCCCTTAGGGACCAATTTCAAAGTCAGTGTAATGATCTGCTCCACTTAAAACCATGGGTGGGTGATAGGTTTAAATGAGCTGCAGAGCCGAATGAGATTGCACTGGTCAATGGTGACATGAGAGACAGACAGTGCTAATGATGAAATAGAATGGAATTCAATGGGACAAGTGGGGTGATGATGTTGCTATCAGACTTGAGGGAGCGTTAGTGTTGAGATGCTGGGGGAGGGTATCACTTAAGGCTTCGGGAATGGGGTCTTTTTCTTTTCTGCTCTAACTGATTTCTTTTGGTCCCCAAATCCATCTGCTTCATGCTAGAACTGGGAGCTTTAGTCTACACTTTGCTGAAAGACGAAGGCAATAACGTAGGTCAAGTATAACCTTTAGTGTTACATTGGGGGGCATATTGAAGGATTTTGGAATGGAGAGCAAGGGACTAATCACAGTAAGTGACTATCTCCTTTTTAACATTTGTACATTTTAACTGGAGGGAACGGGCCCCTAGTTGCTGCTTGCCAAACAAGATGTGCTGGAATTGCTGCAAAGTAGTTTATTTATATGTGGTGTTAATCATGCGACATCCATGAAATGCATTAAATGTTCTGTTTGGGGAGCCACATTACTTAAAGAGTTTCAACATTTCTGCACTTGGACCTCATTAAGATGGGTAATAGACTAGTCTTGTAAAGTTCATTCATCAATGTCAGGTTCAGGTTTTGGTGACCCAAGTAACAGTTAGGTCCTATTGGAGACCAATGTTCAAAATCAGTAGTTACTGACATGATGGCAGAAGTGCATATGTGTCCATTGAAACTACTTCCACTATATGCATATTGAATAGAAATTAGAAATATGCGTAAAATGTTTCCTGAAGGCAATTTTTGCATAAATGGAGGATTGCAACTGTGGGCTGGTTTTTAGGCTGCAACTGGTTTACACTGGGTTCGATTTGGGCTTGAACTTGGACAGCATTGGGATTGGGTCGGGTTTCAAAATCTAGCAACGCTGCTGGGGAATCAACTGACAGGCTGTTACTTGATGAAAGTGCACGTTTTACTCAAAATGTCAGATTTTATTCTCACAATGCTTAGGAAGACAGTGTAAATTTACAGAAAATATGGCCTCATGTTAGCTAAATGCTGTTCTCGGTGACTTTTAGTGCCAGGTGCTTGCCCGCACTGTGCAATCATCGTGAACGGCAACATGCACAGCGCAAGTGGGCGCTGCTTCCTTTCTGCCGCTCAAGTAGATTTTTTACTTGAGCAGCTGCTTTCTCAATGTGAACGGACGGTTTCTCACTGCGAGCAGTCGCGAGCATACGCGACCACTCGCAATGAGAAATCTGAACGCCCGCGTTGAGAAATCTCGCCGGGAGGTTGATTTTCCACACTCGCCAACTTGACGTTGATGATCACGAACGAGGAAAAATCTCGCAGAGAGGTGGATTTTCCTGGGTCATACTCGCCAACTTGATGAACGCGAGTGAGGAAAAAACTTTCTGAAAACTCTGCAAACTCTGCAAGCGGAGTTCACCGCCCAGACTTAAAAATCACCTTAGAATATACCATAATTCCTAAAATTAGTATGGTACTATCAATACATGATTTATTTTGTGACTAAAATATCTTTTCACTCTTTATATGTGCTCCTTTTTGTGACTCAGACATATATCTATTGAGAACAACACTGTGGGGTAGGGTATCTCTACCCTACACTCTTATGTCTATTTTTTGGGTTTTGTTTTAGGAGGCAGTCCGAGTCCTAATATGGCTGCCACCACACCATTATTGATGTCATGGCAACCAATCAGATCTCTCCAAGGTATCTGTTAGGTCCGCGGAGCTTTCACAGCGTGATATATAATACGTTTGGAGAATTAATTGCTCAAAAATGGATTTACACCATTTCAGACCTGGCATCCTTGGCATGGTAGCCCCTGCCTTATTGCCTCTGCCCTCCTGTTTTGCTGACTTAATTTCTGCTGGCTTTAGGAGTTTGGGGACTTTACCATTGCTAACCAGTGCTAAAATGCATATGCTCTGTACTCAAAATATGGTAACATTGGCTTATCCACAATTGGCTTATTTAATTTACTTATAGTTCCTAGTAAAGTGCATTATATGTGTCCTAAATTAAATGCTACTAGTGGGCCTGCAGCATTGATTATGCCACCCACTCAGTAGCCCTTTAAACATGGCTCAGGCCTGCCTTTGCAGAGCCTGTGCGTGCAGTATTAAAACGCTATTTCAAAATGGCAAGTTAACCTATTTAGGACCACACTAGCCCCAGACTCTGCTGGGGAAGGGAACTAGAGGCAAAACAGGGCATTAGGAGCCGGCCAGCCTCCATCATAAACTGTTCTACACAAACGGGGCCGCTCCCACTAAAATGACCTAAATGGTGCTCAGGGGTGTTATGTGTATGTGAGTATAGGTATCTCACAAAAAGTTTAGGACTGGCCTCACACACCACCTGGTGTCATGCTTCATCATCGGCCGTCCTCGCCCTCTAAAAACTTGGTTTGATAGAGGGCGGGCATACACCTGACGACAGGTATGCACTTCTAAGCTAAGTGGGGGCCAATTTGTATCATGATCCACGAGCACAACCCCGTGATGGACATGAGGCAGTCCTCTTAGAATGGCTATTATTCCCTTAATTTAAGTCGTATTCTGGTGCATGTTACTCCTTTAGTAATGTACAGGAGCAGCTCAGTATCCATAATTCTGCAAAACAGAGGCAGAAACATGTCGACCCAATTCTACACGGCGAGGGGTTAATAACCTTCCCCATATCGCCATTCACTTGTTTTTAGATACCATACAGTCCTAGTTCATTAAAATTTAGTGAGGCGACTGTAATGGTTTTTAATTTCACTCACTCACTTTGGGCCCCCACTTAGCTTAGAAGTGCATCCCTGTCGTCAGGTGTATGCCCGCTGTTAGGAGTTAAGCCTCTTACCCTCGTTTCTTGTCCCGTTTTTGTCTGCCATGCGTGCTTGATTGGGCGTGCACTTGGGGATGGGCGGGGTATCTGTGTATATAACGCTCTCCCCACCCCTGAGTTAGCGCTTGGTTTCTTTCCCGGTCCTGCGACCCGGAAGGTCTGTGTCTGGTAACCTTGGGGTCTGGGGACTTCCTGTATTGCCTGGATTGCCTGACTTCCTGTTTCCTGGATGGACGGACGGACGGAGTACCGTATGCTGGCGAACGCCGGTAGCTCGTGAACAGCCTATGCTCGCTGGTTATTTGGACTCAACAGACTTAACAGACTCAGCGGACATCTGTTCTTGTTGTTTCGACGTCGAGGTTGAGTGCAGGTAGTTTTGCCTATCGATTCTTACTTCCGTTTAGGCTATTATCTGCTTGATCTATAGCCGCAACATATGGGATCATATGTTGCGGAGAAAATAAACGCGGTTGCGTTTTTTCACTGTTTCCCCATTTTTTACTTGTTCTTCACCAGACCCTAGACACCTGGAGATTCCCAGAGTTCACTGAGGTCTCCAGTTGGTCATTGTCATTACGGGTGCACCCATTAAGAGGATGGGTACAAACCATATCCTCTTTTCTTAGTTTGTAGAGGGGTTTTTTGCCGTGTTTTGGCTTTTTCCCCTGCCCTTCTTTTTGTTGAGATACGTGGAAGGTGTTTTTGGGGTCTTTTTGTGGACATTGGAAACTTGTATCAACTCTGGATTAGGGTACAGTGTGGCCTTAAGTAATCCTGTTGGAAGACACTGCTATGAGACAATACTTACAGATCCATACATCATCATTGAAACCTGTGCAAGGGGCAAGAGTGTTGTCCTGTTGTCCAAGTGCTAGTTCAATCATGTGCGTATGTGTGATTATGTGGTGTTAACCTGTCCTGTGTTGATTTTTTGTAGGTTATCCTGGGTTCCCGGTAGCGTACAGAAAACAAGGAATATTGCCACCAGTGCTGGTCTACAACCTGGTCCTCTTGTTTTGTTTTTTCCCCCCACCTTCTTCCATGGTTCTTGTTTGCCATCGCCGGTATATCAAGATAGGCGGTGGCGAAGGGAGCTTAGGAGGAGGACTGGGATTATTCTTCGCTACCGCAGTATTGGGTGGTTTTACAGTGGTGGCAGGACAGAAAACCAAGCCCACGAATTGACATACTGCCTGAGCGAAGATGGACCTAGGGGAGGGCACACCCAGAGTAGGGGAAGACGGGGTTCCCTCAATGCAGGACTTGATGGCTGCTTTTACCTCCCTTCAGGGCTTGAGACAGGAGAATGTAGGATTACATCAGGAATTAACTGCCCTTAGAGCCAGGGAACATACATGGGAGGCAGGAGCAGGCCCATCTTCTAAGGTTCAGGGGCCTGTGTTGCAGCCAGCTACATTTCATTTTGATCGTGTGTCTGGTCAGGGTGCGGGTGGGGGCAATCCTCTTGCTATTACCGTTAATACTCCGGTTCCCGTCCTTTTGGCAGTCCCTGAAAGATTTACAAGGGACTGTAATAAGTATGCAGTATTCATGAACCAATGTCATCTACATTTTATGTGTCGTCCCTCTGCTTTTCCTGATGATACGGCAAGGGTGGCTTTCGTTATCTCTTATCTGCCCGGGTCTGCAGCTACCTGGGCTGTTCCATTAGTTGAAGGAGATGATCCTGTGTTATACAATTATCCGGCTTTCAGGGAACAGATGCGATGTTTGTTTGCGAAGCATGCTTTTATGCAAGCAAGCGACGCAGAGTTGTTGAAATTGCGACAGGGGAAGCAAGACTTACTGACTTATATTGCTTCTTTTAATCGTCTTGTGTCTGAAACTCAGTGGCCTATGGCAAAGCGAACCTCAATATTCTATCATGGATTAAGTGAGGAGTTAAAGGATGTGGTGTCACAGGTAGTGGATCCTCCTGAGGCCTGTGCAGAATTCATCGATTTGGTGGTTAAGTTAAATCATCGACTCCTTGAACGACGTGGGGAAAAGAACCGTTTCATGGGGTCTCGTGCGGTGGTGGTGAGGGGTGATACCAAAGAACATGTGGAGGTCAAGCAGACATCTGAACCCATGCAGATAGGTGGGGTGAGAGGGCCATTGACTAGCGATGAAAAGAGTAGGAGGCGCCTACACAACCTATGCCTATATTGTGGCAAGGGTGGTCATTTCGCCCGTGAATGTCCCATAAAACCATCTTCTTTTCCGAATTTCAAGGCAGTGGCATATATAGGAAGAGATTATGGTGGGTTAGCCTGTGGAGAGGTAGCTGGGAGTAACCCCTATGATATTCCAGGAGCTGTGCAAAGGGTACCCAGGCACTTCACCGTAACCATTTGTGTGGTACTGTCCAGTAGCAGTAGATTGTCTTTGACGGTATTACTTGATTCTGGAGCCACTGGCAATTTTATGGATAACGGTTTGGCTGAAACCTTGAAGGTTCCCTATGTGTACAAGGAACAACCAGAACCTGTTCGGGCCATAGATGGAACTGAATTGTCATCTGGGTTAATAACGCGTCAGACAGAACCCTTGCTGTTGATTTGTGATAATGGGCACTCAGAGACTGTAAGTTTTGATTTGATTGATGCTCCTTCTTTTGGGGTGATATTGGGAGTACCTTGGTTGCAGTTGCATAACCCAAAGATAGACTGGGTGCGGAGAATGGTGACTTTGGATTCTGCACATTGTTTGCAACATTGCTATCAGGAAGCGACAGATTGGGTTGTGCCCTTGACTTGTGCAGCTAGTACGCAGGGTGAGCTTCCTGGTGTCCCTTCTCCTTACAAAGATTTCAGTGAGGTTTTTGATGAGGTACAGGCTGTTGCGTTACCTCCTCATAGAACATTCGATTGTCGTATTGATCTGCAGCCGGGTGCTACTTTGCCGTGTTGTCGGGTATATGCTTTGTCTGAACCAGAGGAGAGGCATTTACGGGAGTATATAGATAACATGCTGAGTACTGGGTGTATACGTCCTTCTGTGTCTCCCGTGTCTTCGTCTATTTTTTTCATTCCAAAGAAGGAGGGTGATCTCCGCACGTGCGTGGATTACAGGGCACTTAATAAAGTGACAATAAAGAACAAGTATCCCCTTCCCCTTATTCCGGTGTTGTTGGACCAACTGCGGCATGCCACAGTATTCACCAAGCTGGATTTACGCGGTGCGTACCATCTCATTCGTGTCCGTGAAGGGGACGAGTGGAAAACCGCTTTTCGAACAAAGTTTGGTTTGTTTGAATACTGTGTCATGCCCTTTGGTTTATGCAACGCCCCTGCCTCGTTTCAGTTTTTTATTAACGAGGTCTTGCGTGAGTTCCTGGACATATGTGTTATCGTTTACCTGGATGACATTTTGATTTTCTCTAATAACATCGAGGAACACATTGGTCATGTCACACAGGTATTGCAGAAGTTACGTGAGCATCGGTTGTATGTGAAGCTGGAGAAATGTAAGTTCCATGCTACTTGTGTTGAGTTTTTAGGATTTCATATATCCACCAAAGGTATCAAGATGGATCCCCGTAAGATTGAAGCAATTATTTCATGGCCTCCACCTACGTGTCTGAAGGATATTCAGGTTTTGTTGGGGTTCGCGAATTTCTATCGGCGGTTTATCTCCCATTTTTCTGTTATTGTGTCACCTATGACTGCTTTGTTGAGGAAAGGTGTCCCTTTCATTTGGTCCCCGGTGGCTCAGGCAGCTTTGACATTACTGATAGAGAGGTTTACCTCTGCTCCTGTTTTGGTGCATCCGGATCCAGCATTGCCGTTTTATGTGGAGGCGGATGCTTCCATGTATGCGGTTGGTGGCATATTATCTCAGAGGGATGTGGAAACTGGTTTCATGCACCCCATAGCTTTCTTCTCCAAGACATTGTTACCTGCAGAACGTAACTATACGATTGCAGAGAGGGAGCTTCTGGCAATCAAGTTGTCTTTTGAGGAATGGCGACATTATCTGTGGGGAGCTAGACACCCCGTTACGATTTATACGGACCATAAAAACTTGGAGTTTTTTCGTTCAGCACGGGCTTTAACCCCCAGACAGATGCGATGGGTGTTGTTTTTTAATGAGTATGACTTTGTCATTACTTATAGACCTGCAGCTCAACAGGTGAAGTTGGATGCCTTGTCACGGATCCATGGTGGATCCAGGGAAGATCTGGTGGGTACAGAAGAGAAGACAATAATACCTGCAGGGAAGATTGTGGGTGGGACATCTGAAGAGGACTTTATTAAGTCTGTACAGAAAGAGATTGGGAAAACAGATTTGACCCTTGGTTGACAGATCCGTTGTTTGAATTGACGGGCTGGGTTGTTGTATCACGATGGTCGCTTGTTTATTCCACCTGAATTGCGGCAGCAGGTTCTTACGTGGTGTCATTCTTCCTCTTTGGTTGGCCACCCTGGAATACATAAGACCAAAGAGATATGTTTGCGTTGGTTTTGGTGGGAAACGATTGGCCATGATGTACAGGTGTTTGTAGGGTCATGTCCTGTCTGTGCAGTTAGTAAGGCAACACATACTCGCCCTGCTGGTTTGTTGACCCCTTTGCCTGTGCCCCCCTCCCCTTGGCATACCATTAGTATGGATTTTGTCACTGATCTTCCTGAGGTGGGGGGGTACACAGCTTTTCTTGTTGTGGTAGATCTATTCACTAAGACGGCACATTTTATTCCATTACTACAGATACCTAGTGCCCGTGTTTTAGCGGAGGTGTTTATCTCACACATTGTGAGGTTACATGGATTGCCATCCGCTATCGTGTCCGATAGGGGTCCGCAATTTGTATCGCATTTTTGGACTGAGTTATGTTCCTCATTGAGGATGGAATTGCGTTTGTCTTCCGCATATCATCCTCAATTGGATGGACAAACGGAGCGGACGAACCAAACGATGGAACAATATATACGCTGTCTGTTGACTTCTTTATCTTGTGATTGGCTCTTGGCACTACCCTTAGCTGAATTTGCGTACAATAACAGCTTGCATTCAGCTTTGGGTATGACCCCTTTCTTTTGTTCGTCAGGCTTTCATCCAAAGGCCATACCTATACAACCCTCAGGGCGGGTACCTGCATTGGATACTTTGAGTCGTTCTTTGGTGGCTATCTGGGAAAAGGCTCAAGAACAGTTGTTGGCCACTAAGGAGACTATGAAAAAGCAGGCTGATAAACATAGAATCCCAGCCCCCTTGTATGTAGTAGGAGATATGGTGTGGTTGGCCACAAAGAATTTGAGGTTGGATGGGCCAAGGAAATTACAGCCAAGATTTGTGGGGCCTTTTCGTATAGGTAAAGTGATCAATCCTGTGGCCATGAAGTTGGTTTTGCCTGATGAGTATCGCATACATCCTGTTTTTCATACCTCCTTGTTGAAACCCTATACTCCCACTGTTCTGTCTCTGCCCCCTCTCCTGTGTTAGTGGACGATCACGAGGAATATGAGGTACATGCTGTTCTGGACTCTAGGAGAAGGGGTGGGAGGCTTCATTATTTTATTGATTGGAAGGGCTATGGACCTGAAAACCGCACATGGGAACTGGCTAGTGATGTACATGCCCCTAGGTTGGTTCGGCTGTTCCATCTTCGCCATCCTAGCAAACCTCGACCTGTGGGGAGGCGTTTGGGGGGAGGTACTGTTAGGAGTTAAGCCTCTTACCCTCGTTTCTTGTCCCGTTTTTGTCTGCCCTGCGTGCTTGATTGGGCGTGCACTTGGGGATGGGCGGGGTATCTGTGTATATAACGCTCTCCCCTACCCTGAGTTAGCGCTTGGTTTCTTTCCCGGTCCTGCAACCCGGAAGGTCTGTGTCGGTAACCTTGGGGTCTGGGGACTTCCTGTATTGCCTGGATTGCCTGACTTCCTGTTTCCTGGATGGACGGACGGACGGAGTACTGAACGCTGGCGAACGCCGGTAGCTCGTGAACAGCCTATGCTCGCTGGATATTTGACTCAACAGACTTAACAGACTCAGCGGACATCTGTTCTTGTTGTTTCGAGGTCGGGGTTGAGTGCAGGTAGTTTTGCCTATCGATTCTTACTCTCGTTTAGGCTATTATCTGCTTGATCTATAGCCGCAACATATGGGATCATATGTTGCGGAGAAAATAAACGCGGCTGCGTTTTTCCACTGTTTCCTCATTTTCTACTTGATTCCTCGTTTTCCACCAGACCCTAGACACCTGGAGATTCCCAGAGTTCACTGAGGTCTCCAGTTGGTCATTGTCATTACGGGTGCACCCATTAAGAGGATGGGCACAAACCATATCCTCTTTTCTTAGTTTGTAGAGGGTTTTTTGCCGTGTTTTGGCTTTTTCCCCTGCCCTTCTTTATGTTGAGATACGTGGAAGGTGTTTTTGGGGTCTTCTTGTGTGGACATTGGAAACTTGTACCAACTCTGGATTAGGGTACAGTGTGGCCTTAAGTAATCCTGTTGGAAGACACTGCTATGGGACAATACTTACAGATCCATACATCATCATTGAAACCTGTGCAAGGGGTAAGAGTGTTGTCCTGTTGTCCAAGTGCTAGGTTCAATCATGTGCGTATGTGTGATTATGTGGTGTTAACCTGTCCTGTGTTGATTTTTGTAGGTTATCCTGGGTTCCCGGTAGCGTACAGAAAACAAGGAATATTGCCACCAGTGCTGGTCTACAACCTGGTCCTCTTGTTTTGTTTTTTCCCCCCACCTTCTTCCATGGTTCTTGTTTGCCATCGCCGGTATATATGAAGATAGGCGGTGGCGAAGGGAGCTTAGGAGGAGGACTGGGATTATTCTTCGCTCCCGCAGTATTGGGTGGTTTTACAGTGGTGGCAGGACACCCGCCCTCTATCAAACCAAGTTTTTAGAGGGCGAGGACGGCCGATGATGAAGCATGACACCAGGTGGTGTGTGAGGCCAGTCCTAAACTTTTTGTGAGATACCTATACTCACATACACATAACACCCCTGAGCACCATTTAGGTCATTTTAGTGGGAGCGGCCCCGTTTGTGTAGAACAAGTTAACCTATTTGCCAGGCCCAAACTTTCCTTTTTATTACATGTTAATTCACCCCTAAGGTAACCCCATGGGCAGGGTGCAGTGTATTTAAAAAGCAGGACATGTACTTTTACGTTTTACGTGTCCTGGTAGTGAAATACTCTTAAATTAGTTTTCCCTACTGAAAGGCCTATCTCTTCCATGGGTTAACATTAGGATTGCCTTAAACACCCTTTAAGTGTAATCTCCATTTGGGAGCATATGGGAATTTGGAGTTTGGTGTCTCTGGACTCACAATTTAAAATCACAACTTATGGGGAAGTCAGATTTTAAATTCTAAGTCTGAAAATGCCACTTTCAGAAAGTTGGCATTTTTCTTATTTTAACCATTCTGTGCCTCTGCCTGTCTCTCAATACACATCTGGGTTGGGTGACGACTGGGCCTTGTACATTCCCTCTAGACAGTCACACAAAGGGAGAAGTGGTGGGACATTTGCATCCTGATGGCCCATCACCAGGCTGATGGGCCTTTCTGAGGTAGATTGGGAGGGAGGAGCTGACACTTGCATCTGAATAGGGCTATGCCTGTCCCCACACAAAGAGCAGTATACACCCCTTGTAGAGTGTCTGGAGCCAGGGCAGGAAAGGCAAGAACCTTGTGATCTTCAAAGGCCTCTTTGATGTCTCCCCCACTTCAAAGGCACATTTGGGTGTAAGTTCTGGACCCCCCATGCACCACAAATTCAGAGCTCTATTTGAACCAAGGATATTTGCCTAGAAGAAGAGCTGCTGTGCTGTAGGAAGGACTGCCACTTTGCTGACTGCATTGTTGTGTTGTTCTGCTGCCTGCTGTGCTGTAGGGTGGACTGCCACTTTTCTACCTGCTCCTCTGTGTTGACCTGCTGCCTGCTGCTTCTTGCCTGGGAGTGAGAGGGACTAGACCTGCTCTCTACATCCTTGAACTCAAGATTCACCAAGGGCTTGCTGGCTTGCGTCCACTTTTCTGATGGCTCAGGGACACAAAAGACTTCTTGTCTTGCTGGTGCTGCTGGACTCTGCAATCTGTGTGTTGTACCCTTGCCTGAGGTGCCCATCCAGTCCTTGGCCTCATAAGTGGGTTCTGCAGCTGCCTTCTCCAAAAATCAAAGCAGTGGACCCTTTGCAGCGATTGGAACCGACCCAGTGCCCTCAGACGGCAACGCAGTGCCGATTCGACAGTGACGCGGGTCTCGACTGAGAGTTTCGATGATGATGCAGTGTCAATCTTTCAACACTGTCTGTGAGGCTCAATGACGACGCAGCGCCGAATCTTCAACAGCGTCTGTGAGGCTCATCTCTGATGCAGTGACCCGACTATGGGGAAAGTTCCGACTCATCGTGCTCTTGATGGCGACACTTTACTCCATACAAGATACTTTTTCAGTGGGCCCTGCATGAAGTGTGTAGTCGGCCTGCCCTCCCTTGCGGTTGGCCTGAACTTTGGATTTGTACTTGTCCCTCACAACCTCAAGTAACCTTTTGCCCGTTATTGACTTCTAAGCACTGTTTCGACATTTAATATTTAAAAAATCATATCTCAAGTTCTACTTCTTGGATTTTCATTGTTTTGTTCTTGTTTTACTCAGATAAATATTCTCTATTCTTCTAAACTGGAGTGAAGTTTTTTTGTGGTGTTTTCACTGTGTTACTGCAATTAACGTGTGAACAATTACTTTACACATTGCATCTTTAGTTAAGCCTGAATGCTTTGTGCCAAGATACCAGAGAGTGGGCACAGGTTTATTTAGGTTGTGTATCTGACTTACCCTGACTAGGACTGTGGCTTCTGCTTGGACAGGGTATGTACTCTGCCAACCAGAAACCTCAATTTCTAACACACCAAATCACAAAAAGAACTCTTTCCAAGATGAAATCTGGAATTCTGCCAAATTGGTATAAATCCATTCGGCTGTTAGGGCTGTAGCAGTGTCTAAAGTTCCTATAAAAAAATGAATGCGGAAAATGTGTTTTGGAACCCCCCCCCTCCTTATTCTCAGCCCTCGCTTGATGGATCACCCTGAAATCTTCCAGGAAGCAAAACACTATTTTTTAAACAATTTTGTGAAGATTCATCAAAAGGTGCCAAAGATATAAGCAAACCATAAAATTAATTTCCTATGGAAACACGATGCTAACTATAAATACCCATTGGCGACCGCGTTAGGTTTGCATTACCATAGGGAATGGTTTTTTTGGTTTGCTAATAAGTTTGGCGCAGTTTGATGAATCTTCATTAAACATTCTGAAAAAGCGCTACTTTTTGCTTAGTTTCTTCATGGAACTGTTTCGGGGTGACACAATCCCAATGCAATATCCATTTGAAACTATTGCAAAGGGCTACAGCCTTGGCGGCTCAGTGGAATTACACCAAATTTGGAAGGAAGCTAGATCTTGGTTTAGAAACCATGCTTTTTGGTGTACATCCGAAATCCGTTCAGTAGTTTAGGATAAATTAATGTACAAAATTATTTGAATATCTGGACAGTTGGGTTCAGGAGAGTCTTGAGAGAGAGTCTCAAAAACTCAATTAAAACAAATCGAGCATTCTGATTCACCGAGGGGGCTTTGTTTTCCTTTGGTGATCTCGATCCCATGGGAGTAAGTAATGAGCGCTCTGATTGGCTGGCTACAACATGAACAAAAATGTTGCGTGGCCATTACAGGACTAAGGGACTTTGTCCCCATCCTGAAAAGGAGTTGAAAGAAAATATATATAAAGGACGTCCTTGGGGGCCAATTAACCCTCCTGTTACCTCCAGTAGGTCCCACACAGCAGGATTGCTGAGAAGCTGTCAGAGGACGCGCCCCCTTTCTCCACCACTCGGCAAATGTGCCTCCCGGTGCACTACTAGTTGGGGGATAAAGTCCCCTTGGCTCCACAGGGAACTTGGGGGCCAAGAAGCCCTCCTGGTACCTCCTGTAAGTCCTAAGAAGCAGAATTCCTGAGAGCTGGTTGGAGACCCAGCCCCCTTTCTCCACCACTCTGCAAACTTGACTGCTAATTAAAAAACCTTAGAAAATCACTAAAAAAAACAAAGGTTACAGGGATGTTATAGTTAGCAAATAAAATTAAAAAACCTTAGAAATTCACTAAAAAATCCAAAGTTTACAATAACGTTATAGTTAGCAAATAGAATTAAAAAAACCTTAGAAATTCACTAAAAAAACAAAGGTTACAATGACATTATAGCTAGCAAATAGAATTTAAAAAACCTTAGAAATTCACCAAAAAACAAAGGTTAGAGAGACGTTATAGTTAGGGTCAGATTTTACTCATTCAAAACCAGAGAAATTCAGCCGTTATAGTTAGCTGAGCTAACTATAACTTGCGCCCGCACAATGCACTGCTGATGACGTCACATATTACATCATTCATGACATGGTCAGTGACATCACTGATGACATCACTGATGACATCTCAAATGACATCACTGATGACATCACTGATGACATCACTGATGACATCATCCAGTGACTGTGTGTTTCTGTAAAGTTTAAATATGTTTTATATATATATATGCCAAGGTGTATTGAAGTATGAGTGGGTGTATGAGTGTCTGAATGGATGATTTAGTAGGTGCGTGACTGACTGTATAAGTGAGTGGTTAAACGTGTCTTACTGAATGCATGGGTTAGTGAGTAAACTGTGTACATGTCTGTATCAGTCTGTCAGTTGGTGTGTAAGCGGCTGCATGGGTTGGTGAGTAGCTACATGAGTGTCTATATGGGTTATTGATTGGTTGTCTGAGTATCTGTATGGGTGCCTGAGTGTCTGTGTGGGTGGGGGGTGTGTGACTCTGTGCATAGATGTGTGAGTGGGTAATTCACTAGGTGTATGGGTTCAAGAGTGCATCTGTGAAGGGCTGTATGGGTGGGTGAGTGTGTGTATGGGTGTGTTGGTGAGTGAATGGATGTCTCAGTGGTACATGTGTGAGTAACTACATATGTGAAAGGCAGTATATGTGAGTGTTGGAGTATATAAATCACTATATGTGAGAGTGAGTGATTGTGAGAGTGGCTGTATGGATGAGTGTGTGCTTGTATCAGTGATTGTATAAAAGAGTAAGTATGTGTTAGTATCTGTATGAATAAGTGAGGTGGTCTGTGTATAACTGTATAGGTGAGTAAAGGGGAGTGTGAATGATTCTTTGCATGATTGACTAGGTGTGTGAGTAACTCTATGGATGAGTGGCGATGTGTGAGTGTCTGTATAGGTGTATGAGTGCAAATGATAGTGCTGTATTGATAAGTGACTGCATGTATGAGTGACTGTATGGGTGAATGAGTGGACACGTGTGTAGACCTAGGAATCAGTGAGTGGGTATGTAGTAATTGGTATTGGTGAGTCTATGGTTTCGAAAATGGTAGTCTGTACTTTAGAGTGGGTGTATCAAAGGTTATATTAGGGTGTGAGGAGGTGCATCAGATTATCACGTGGATGATGTCATCAGTGATGTCATTTGAGATGCCATCAGTGATGTCATCAGTGATGTCACTGACCATGTCATGAATGATGTAAAATGTGATGTCATCAGCAGTGCATTGCGGGGGCGCGAGTTATGGTTAGCTCAACTAACTATAACGGCCGAATTTCTCTGGTTTTGTACGAGTGAAATGTCCAACTAACTATAACGTCCCTGAAACCTATGGTTTTTTCAGTGAATTTTAATGGTTTTTTAAATGCTAATTTCTAGCTATAACGTCCCTGAAACCTATGGTTTTTTCAGTGAATTTCAAAGGTTTTTTAAATGATAATTTCTAACTATAACGTCCCTGAAACCTATGGTTTTTTCAGTGAATTTCAAAGGTTTTTTGAATGCTAATTTGTAACTATGCCTACAGAGGTAGGACATGTGAAGAAAGAGAAAGAAAAGCACAGAAAGAAGCAAGAGAAATGCAGAAAGAGGCAACAGAAGTCCAGAAAGACGAAGAAAAGTGCAGAAAGAGGTAAGAGATATGCAGAAAGAACCAACAGAGGTGCAGAAAGAGGCCTTGGTTCAAAGTCATCCTGTGCCCCCAACTTTTTACTGACTGGTACTGGTGGTAACTGACTCTGCCTAACCAGGCCTAGAGCCAATGCTATGCTAAAAGACACTTAGAATACAGTGAAAACACCTACATACACTAGGGAACACTATGCGTTGGGGTACCCCTGTGATTGGCATGACCTCCTCTGTAAGGCCCCAGTACATAATAGGGCAGGGGGATTAAAACTACCTCTAAGTCAGAGGTGCAGAAAGATACTTCTTTAAGTAGTAGTCACGTTTGCAGAGTGGTAGAGAAAGGGTGCTGGGCCTCCGACCAGCGCTCAGGAATTCCGCTGCGTAGGACTTACAGGAGGGCTTTTTTTTTTTTACAGTGTTTTATATAGCGCGAACTTGACCCAAATCATGTATCAGAGCACTTTACATAGCACCAGTTGCATTATATGAGGACACATTCATTTTTTTTGTTAGGCACGGGTAGATTAAGTGATTTGCCCAGAATCACAGGATGTTCAGCGTCATTGCCGAGACTTGAACCCAGTTCCCCAGACTCGCGGTCGACCGCCCTAGCCATTAGGCCAACTCCTTTCCCTCTCAGGAGCAAAGTGGACTTCATCCCCCATCCCGTAGTCTGCCAGGAGGCACTTTTGAAGAGTGGTGGAGAAAGGGGGGGCATGGCCTCCGAAGACTTCTTAGCATTCCCACTGTGTAGGACTTACTGGAGGTAAGAAGCGGGGTACTTGGCCCCAAGGACATCTTTGGGGGCCAACTACCCCTCCTATTACCTCCAGTAAGTACCCCACAGCAGGATTGCTAAGTTCTCATAACAGGCCACGCCCCCTTTGCCCACCACTCTCCAAACGCGCTCCCTGGCATGCTCTTGGATGGGGATTGAAGTCCCCTTCGCTGCTGGGGGTCATTTAGGGGCCAACCAGCCTACCTCTTACCTCCAGTAAGCCCCACACAGTGGGATTGCTGAGAGGTGGACACAGGCCATGCCCCCTTTCTCCACCACTCTGGAAACGCACCTCTTGGCGCGTTCTAAGTTGGGGGATTAAGTCCCCTTGAATACTGAGGGTCCCTGGGGGCCAACTAGCCCACCAGGGACCTCCAGTAAGCGCCATACAGCTGGATTGCAGAGAGGTAGTCCGAGGCCATGCCCCCTTTTTACACCACTCTGCAAATGCGCCTCTTGGCGCACTGCTGCTCGGGGGATGAAGTCCACTTGTGTCCTGAGGTCCTCAGGACACAAGAGGACCTCATCGCCCCACCAGCAGTGTGCCACGAGTCACGTTTGCAGAGTGGTGTAAAAAGGGGCCTGGCAGGAGGGGGGCGGAGCATCCGGCGAGATGCTGGCTTTTTTTTAATTTTGTTTTTGGAAGGGGGCTGTGTGGCCCCCCTTCCCTTAATTATTTTTGGGTCCTGGGGACCCTATCCCCCAGGGCCTGAGCATTTGGGGACTGTGGACTGGGGACTGTGGGGGGAGCCCCAATGCCCCCACGGTCCCACCGGCTCCCCGCCTCCTGCGGGAGCCGGCATTGCTTTTGCACAAGGGGAGCTGCTGACATGCAGCTCCCCTTGTGCAAAAGCAATCTGATTTGGTTTTTGAACGCAAGAGCAGGTTTCCTGCTCTCGCGTCCAAAAACCACAGCAGAGTTTGCTATGACAGGGCAGGAGCTGTGCTTCCGCCCTGCCATAGCAAACAGCAATGTCCCGGGGGTGGGCACCCCAGGACATTGCAGGAGCCGGCCCTGGGGGGTGGCAGTCCCCAGGGCCATCAAGGGCTCCAGGAGGTGGGCCGCACGACACCCCTCCCAACATTTACAAAGCCCCGGGAAGGTGGTGGTCCCCGGGGCAGTGTGGGGGAAGCAGGAGCTCCCCCACACCTATTTTATATTAATTTAAGCCCCGGGGAGGTGGCGGTCCCCGGGGCTGCGGGGGGGGCATGTGCCCCCTGTGCATAACTAAATAAAGCCCCGGGGAGGTGGCGCATGCCCCCGCACATAATTAGCATAGCCCTGGGGAGGTGGCGTCCCCGAGGCTGCAGGGGCCCCCGCAGGCCCCCACTATTAAATTTTGGCATTGCCCCCGGGACCTGGCCCACCCGGGGGCTCATTAAAATACATAATATAAAAATACACATACATACATACACACATATTGTACATGCATAAACATGTATATATATCTAGATCGGACACAGAGCACGAGACCGAATTTACAGAGAAACAAAAAAGAACGTGCCGGAGGAGGAAGAACAGAAGGGGCGGGAATGGAGCTGCGCTCTGGGACAAAGAAGAAGGAGTGTTATCCACGCAAATGAAGGAATCCCCACCAACTATAATCAATTTGACGGACTTGAATTTGACAGATGAAGAAACCAAGATCCTATCTTTGGGTCTATCATTTTGTATACGAACTAACTTCAATTATACACAGACACGAATTGATTTTTTTAAGTACATCAGGAAATTGAAGTTAAAGAAATTCTTTATGAGCAGGAGTGAACAACCCAAGAAAACTGAAAGCACCATGGAACAAGTGGGAAACCTAGAGGTTCGAGATATGGAGGTACTCCTTGATTTACAGCAATTGGAACTGGAGGGAGAGGGGTTGTCATTGTCAGGGTTTAAGGATGACACTACTAATATTTTATGTCTTGATGTGTGGGATAGTGTGGCAACAAATTTTAAACCCAAATCGACATTTACCCCAAATACCCCGAAAGATGCCATTGATGTTTTCTCAGATTTAGTGATCAAAGATCTGAAAGGACTAGCAGTAACCACGAGTAAATCTTTTTTGAAAGGTAGGGGTCAACTAGACAGAGAATATGAAGCAGCTATAAAGAAGTTGAAAGACCGAAAATACATTGTGATACGCCAGTCTGACAAGGGGGCAATCTGGTCCTGTGGCCTTTGAAGTTGTATAATGAAGAAGCTCATCTGCAACTGAAAGACCATAACTGTTATTTGAAGGTACCACAAAGCAATTTAATTGAGGAAATTCAATATAAAATTCAAATATATGAAGGACTTGGCAAGATGGCAAGGATTGGGGCTAATAAGCAAAGGTGAATATTTGTTTATGAAGGTAGATAACACTGTGACCCCGATCCTCTATTTGATCCCTAAGGTGCATAAAAACAAGGAGAGACCCCCTGGCAGACCAATAATCTCTGCCATTGGCAGTCTTTTTGAACCAACCTCTCGGTACCTAGACTCCTTCCTACAGGTGTATGTGAAAACCCTCCCAGCTTACATTCAGGACACTAGGGACTTTATGGAGAAAATATCCAGTGTGGTATGGAGTGATACATATCTCCTAATCGCACTGGATGTCACAAGCTTGTATACGAGCATAGCGCATGAAGATGGCTTACGAGCGGTCCGACATTATCTTAACCTGAGACCAATAAACTTCTATCATCATTCAGAAATGTTGTTAGAAATGTGTAGACTCTGTCTAATCAATAACCACTTCATGTTTGGAGGAGACACCTATAAACAACTGCGAGGGACGGCGATGGGTACCTGCTTCGCCCCCAGCTATGCTAATTTGCATATGGGCTGGTGGGAGGAGCAGGTGCTCAAGGTCAAGTTCGACAGAGTATGGAAGGAGAACATTAAAACTTGGGTCAGATTCATCGACGACTTGTTTGTAGTGTGGGAGGGATCGAAGGACTCAGCAAAAGAATTTGTGCAGGCAATAAATAACAATGATCTGAATTTGAGATTCACGGATGAGATTAATGAATCAAGAGTAACATTCTTGGACTTGGAGGTATATATCCAGCAAGGGGTAATTCAAACTCGTACATTCAGAAAACCCACTGCTGGGAACTCGATACTGCACGCGGAAAGCTTTCATCCACAGAAACTAAAAATGAGCATACCTTATGCCGAGCATCTGAGGATGAAGCGTAACTGCAGTGAAGAGGCAGAATTAATAGAAGCCCAAGATGCACTCAAAAATAGATTTATTCAAAGAGGGTACAATCCCAAAATATTGGATCAGGCTTACGAGAAAGTAAAAAGATTGAAAGAGAGTCACTGATCAGACCAGATGCAGAGAAGAAAGATTTAAAGAAAAAAAGCACAGGGGGTCAGTTGAGGATGATTACCGGATACAATGCATATCAGTCAAATGTAAGAGAAAGCCTATGTAAGCATTGGCATCTGGTAAAGAAGGATCCAATATTGAGGGATATATTAACACGTAGACCCCTGATCACGTTTAACAGAGCCAGGTCGATGAGAAGAGATTTGGTAAATAACAGTCCGGAAGTCAAAAAGGTGGAAGGCTGGTTGAAGATTATCCCAGGTTTTCACAAATGTTTAAAATGTAAGGCCTGTAAAATTGGCATTAATGAAAAACAAGTCATATCGCCGTTCATGCATAGCCCATGGAAGATTAGGTGCTCACTGACATGTCGAAGTGAATATGTGGTGTACATCATACAATGCACTTGCCCCAAAATGTATGTGGGGAGTATGATACATATGGTACATGTTCGTATTTTACAGCACCTGAGGGCAGTAAAGAATAATGATAAAAATTATGCAGTGGCCCGTCACATAAATGAAACACATAAAGGCAACCTAAATGATTTATCATACTATGCCATTGATCAGGTTCCAAAACAGAGGAGAGGCGGAAATCATGAGAGTAGACTACGCCAACTTGAGTCAAAATACATTTTGCTGTTCAACTCCAAAATTCCCAATGGTTTGAATGTAGAAGAAGACTTGCATGTACATCTGATCTAGCGTGGGTATTCTGATTTTAAGTGTTTTTAATTAAAGGTAATCAGTCACAGAGTAGGGAGAATCATAAGTAATATAGGCAGCTATTTTGATATTAGTGATAATTTATTGTTTTACATGAAGGTGTTGATATGTTGATGTTTAGATATAATAATGTTATTTAAGGATGTATAAAATTTAAATCAAATATATGCATTAGCACTTTATGCCCAGATGGAGGCAATATGCAATTGATGACAGTATTGTCATGTACTAGCAGTGACGCACTTGCACTTTATTGCGTATTTTGCACAGTTGAATGGATCTGTGTAGTATAGTATTTTTCATGCACTAGCACTTTATTGCGCAAGTTTGCACAGTACCTTGCATTTGCACTTTATCTTTTAAAATTTTATAAAAAGAAAGATTGTGATGAATACAATTAATGGTTGAAATCCTAAATATGTGAATCAACATAGTGACACATGTCAATCGAATTTTAGATTCATCAGGAAGACAAGGATGAACCTGGAAGAGAGGAGGAAAAAAAGTCTCACACTACGGGGACATTGAATAATGTTTATAGCCATATTGGAATGATGTATATGGTGATTATAATATACACAGGCAATAAGATGACTATGTTGCATCTTTATAGATTAAAGATGCAAGCATAATATGTATAAAATATATATATATTTTTTGTGGCAATGAATGTAATTGCCTATGTTGAATTGAAATGTCGCCCCTAATGGCAATGTTTATCCTTAGTAAGGATGTGAGTCTTTCTTTGCTGCCTATGATGACTATGGAACCATGTGACTCTTTGCCTTTGTATTTTAAAACTTTACTACTGAACAAACAATTGTTGTGTGAACAAGCCAGGCAATGGCGAAACGCGTTACAGCGTAATTTGGATTAAAGCAGAGACTGCATTGAAAATCCATCCCCCGTGTCGGTGTCTGCTTTTGGAGCTTAAAGGCAGTAATGGTTGGAATATATATATATATATATATATATATATATATATATATATATATATATATATATATATATATATTCATAGAAAAACAAAAGGTTACAGGGACATTATAGTTAGGCTGACATTTCACTCGCACAAAACCAGAGAAATTCTGCCATTATAGTTAGCTGAGCTAACTATAACTCACACCCCCGTAATGCACTGCTGATGACGTCACATATTACATCACTCATGATATGGTCAGTGACATCACTGATGACATCAGTGATGACATCTGAAATGGGTGATTGTGTGAGTGAATGGATAGTGCCTGTGATATTGGAAGAATATATGACTAGTGCCTGGCTAATTGGATGAGTGCATGAGTTCTAACTCAGTGAATGCATGAGTGCATGGGTAGTGACTGAGTGAATGGTTGAGAGCAAACATAGTGCCTGAGTGAATGGATTAGTGCAAGGGTAGTGCCGGCCTCTTCCAGTGAGTGCATGGGTCATACTTGGGTGATTGGATGAGTGCATGGGTAGTGCCTCAATGACTGTATCAGTCCATGCACAGCGTGTGAGTAAATGTATGAGTGCATGGGTAGTGCCTGAATGAATGGGTGAGTGCAAGAGCAGTGTCTGGGTGATTCCATGAGTGCATGGATAGTAGCTGGGTTAATGAATGATTGTATGGGTAGTCCCTGAGTGATTGGATGAGTGCATGCATAGTGCCTGCTTGGTTGCATGAGTGCATGGGTAGTCCCAGGGTTATTCCATGAGTGCAAAGGTAGTGCCTAGGTGAATAGAGGAGTGCATGGGTAGTGCCTGGGTGAATGGCTGAGTGTATGGGTACTGCCTGGGTGATTGGGACAGTGCCAGAGTAGTGTCAGGGTGATTGAATGAGTACATGAGTAGTATCTGGGTGATTGAACGGGTGTCTGCATAGTGCCTGAGTGAATGAATGAGTGCAAGGATAGTGTTTGAATGAATGGATGAGTGCATGGGTTCTGCCGTTCACAGTATATTCTATCCTCTAAAACTTAGTCCTATTAGCTCTATAATATATCTTAAAATACTTCTTCAAATGAGATGATACAACATACTTCAAAGCTGAAAATTTTTCAAATTTAATAAAAAGCACTTTCAATACCCACCTGTTCTCTATAAGGAGGAGAAAGTAATACATACATCTTCTTGCATGCACATTTCGAAAACATGTGGTGTGAAACAGATGTATTCTAGTTTGTGTTGACTTCTACATGTATTCTGACACTTGTTGTGCATCTGATGACTCTAACTTCAAAACTATGTAGTTTATCATACAGGTGCACAACTCATCAGTTCTACTAGAGTATTGAGTCACAAAAGTAGTCATCTGTTATCTATGTATGCGTCTGAGAAGTCCTTGGATAGAGAGTTCAATACACACCTGCGCTGTATAATGAGGAGGAAATAACTTGCAATAAAAGCACTTTTATTGGTTATGCACTTTTGTAAAAACTACGTGTGATACTGCTCCTCAGAAATATGATGATACTTTTCAAATACTCTAAAGGATGAACATTATTTATATTAGAAACAAATAACATATAAATACATTTTAAACATTTTTCCAAGTTATCATACATATTGTTTTATGTATTCTTACCTTTCAAGTAATTTAGATACATCATTAAGTAAATCTATTTTAGAGTAGTAATATCCTAAACAGCATTAAAACTCTTTTCAAACTTCAACAGTAGCTACTATAAAGAAGAAAAATAAAAACTGTTATTTAATGATAATATATTAGAGAAATTATAATATTATGTTTTTGAGAACACAAAATTAACTTAGAATTACATAACATTCTTAGTTTCCCATTTTGCTGTTCATAGATTGCACATAACTTCACCATACACAGTGATTTCAATGTACCATTATCATTGAACAGCAGGGAAAAAAACAATCAAATTGATTGTAGAAAAAAACCCAAATCAGCATAGAACATCATTATCAATATGTGTAGCAATGCGTTCTCCTTTCTATACTTTCTTAATCAGTTCTTTCATCTACATTAACTCTATTCTTTATCACAAATACATTTCACAAAACGTATAAATTCATTTACATCTGGTACAATATAGACAACAAATATATAAACTATTTGCTTTTAAACACAATTTTCCAAATGTAATATCAATTAGGGCAAATAATAATCAAAACACTAATTATAAACACTAATTGTGAGAAGTTGGCCTGGTATATGATGTCCCCTAGTTAAAGTGGGCACCTTGCACCAGTCCAAACAACCCTTATGGTGATTTAAGAGGTCAAAGATAACCTTAGAAAGCTATCCAAGTGGTAGCTGTGGCGAGCAGCATTCAGGCTTAGTCTTGGAGGAATGTTAAGCAGCTTGTTTTACCAGAATGCAACCTTATTGTATTGGTTAAATGAAAGGAGAACCACACAGTAGTTATAAGAATATATATTTATTATTATACCACACCTTAAATACCTCACAGTATCTGCTACATGCAGATAAACACAAAGCACACAATACTGTAGGCAAAAAGAAGGCAGGGCAATAGGACACCCCATTTTCGCCTAAGATTTTCTGGGAGGCCCATGATCATGCCCTTTAGGGTTTTGTTGAACCTTTCAACCAACCCATTGCATTGTGGGTGACAGGGTGTGGTGAATTTGTAATTCACTCCACACTCCTTCCACATTGCAGTGTTGTAACTAGACATGAAGTTTGTACCTCTGTCAGTTAAGACCTCCTTAGGGAAACCCACTCTGGAAAAAATTCCCAGGAGGGCCCTGGCCACCACAGGGGCTGTGGGGGTTCTAAGGGGTATAGCCTCTGGATACCTAGTGGCATGGTCCACCACCACTAGAATATAACTGTGCCCAGATGCAGTTGGAGGGTTCATGGGACCAATTATGTCAATCCCAACCCTCTCAAAGGGAACCCCCACCACAGGTAGTGGTATTAGGGGGGCCTTTGTGGTACCACCTGACTTACCACTGGCTTGACAGGTGGTACAGGAGCGACAAAACTCCTTAGTGTCCTCTGACATGTGAGGCACGTGAAAGTGTGGGACAAGCCTGTCCCAAATCTTACTTTGGCCTAGGTGTCCTGCTAAGGCAATGTCATGTGCCAAGGTGAGTAGGAAGCCCCTAAACTTCAAAGGTATGACCAACCTCCTGGTGGCACCAGGCTTGGGGTCTCTACCCTCTGAATAAAGGAGTCCCTCATCCCAATAGATCCTGTGGGATCCACTGACACTCCCAGCAGCCTCAGCTGCAGCTTGCTGTCTGAGGGGTTCAAGAGAGGGGCAGTTTGCTGCTCCTGACTCATATCTGCCCTGGAAGGGCCCCCTGTCCCCAAGAACTCAACCAGACCAGGTTCCAGTTCCTCTGAGACAGTACCTTCACAGGTACTGAGATCATCTCCCTTAAGAGACTGATCCTCTCTCAGAATCCAGGGCCTGTTCAGTAGACATCAGTTTGCCCTGTGACCTGGTCACAGCAAACACATCTGCAGAGATGCCCAGCATTGCTGCATGAGTCCTTAATTCCACTTCAGCCCAGGCTGAAGTTTCCAAATCATTGCCCAATAAGCATTCCACTGGAAGGTCTGAGCAAACCACAACTCTCTTTGGGACAGTTACCCTTCCACAGCTGAAATTAACAACTGCCAAGGAATGATCAGTCCTGACATTGTTAGCATTGTTCACTTGGTACATCTCACCAAGTATGATCTGGTCAGGGTCCACAAGATCTTTTGTCACCATAGTGACACTTGCACCTCTGTCCCTGTATGTCATGGCCTCCTTACCATTAATCAAAGGCTGTTGTCTGTATTTTCCCAGGTTACTGGGACTGACAAATAAGGTGGCAATATCAATGCCACCATCACAGACAAGCACAGCCTGAGCTGGAGTTCTGACTAAGCCAGAACCCACCTCAAAGCCCAAGGCTAACCCTACTAATCCCTTGTTCCCTGTACCACCACCTGTACTTGTGCTAGGGGGCGCAGTTGACTTAGGGGCAGTGGTGGTAGGAGGATTTTCCTTGGCTTTTGGACAATCAGCATCTTTTGTCCAATGGGTCTTTACCTTACAAAAGTAACACCAAGGTTTTCTTTTGCCTTTTCCTGTGTTGGATTGTGACTCCACCCCCCAGATGCATGTTTTTGGGGCCCTGATGAAGACTTTTGATCTTTACCCTTGTCCCCACCCTTATCTGGAGTTTTAGAATCCTGCTTCTTCTGGTCACCACCAGAGTATTGGTTTTTCTGCTTCACCCTGGTTCTGACCCACCTATCTGCCTTCTTTCCCAATTGTTGGGGAGAAGTCAGATCAGAGTCAACCAGGTATTGATGCAACAACTGATTTTGGCAATTATTAAGGATCTGCTCCCTCATAATCAAATTGTACAATCCCTTGAAATCATTCACTTTGCTGCCAAGCAACTAGCCTTCCAGAGCCCAAATAGCACTATCCACAAAGTCTACCCAGTCCTGATTCTGTGCCTTCTGGGTGTTCTGAACTTAATCCTGTACTGTTCAGTGGTTAAGCCAAACCCATCAATGAGAGCACTCTTCAGGACTGAATAGTTGTCAGCATCCTCTTCTCTAACAGTGAGGAGCTTAACTCTACCTTTGTCAGCAAAGGAGGCCCACAAGATAGCTGACCACTGCTCTTGAGGGACCCTCTGAACTTTACAGGCCCTCTCTAAAGCAGTTATCCATTTATGGATGTCATCCCCAACATGGTAGGGAGGGACAATCTTGCTCAGGTTCCTATTGTCAAAAGAATGTTCCTTAACTCTAGGGACACTGTTGCTGCCACCATGGGACTCTAGTCCCAATCTTTTTCTAGCCCTCTGGACTTCTAGGGACTCTTTATCCAGGGCCAATTGCTGTTGCCTGAGCCAAAGCTTAGCTTTCTCAAGCTCCAGATATTTGCACTCCCTGTCATAAGAGCGGTCCCTTTTGCTAGATACAGAGGTCCCTACAGACTGTCCTGCATGATGTGACTCTGCAGAGGGATATCTAGATCTCCTCGGTAAACTCTGCACACTTCCAGGAGGAGTGAAGAGAGGGCCAGTTTGGCCTTCCTCTCCATCTCCCTGAAGATCTGAGTTGTCCAGGTGGGAATCATCTTGTTCCTCCTGGCCAGGGTTTGAGTCTAGGTCATAGAAGGTGTCACCTCCTGACCTGTCCTCATTCTCTGTCCCACCCACTTTCTCCTGTTCATCTGACCCAGGGGTCTTCCTTAGGTCATCAAGAAGTAAGGCTTCTATGAGGCGGTGGGTGTTTGCAGTTCTCCCTGTCTTCAGCTTTCTAGAGGCACACAGGGCTTTCAATTCCTGGAATGAAAGCTCACTGTATCTAGAGGGCAGAGAGCCACTGGCATCTCCTTTAGAAGACATACTAAGTGTGGTGAGGTGTTGCACCTACATAACCTAGTGGGAACTAAACTCTCTGAGGTTGGAGAAAGGGTGTCCTAGACCCTTGACCTACCCAACCCTAAGTTCAGTAGAACTTACTTATTCTAAGCTAGTATTATATGTACCTAGTACTTAGTGGTTTTCAGTTAATTAATACAAAGATTTATCTGGTAAAACAATGCAGGCTTGAATCCCAACCGCTGCACACCAATGTGAGCAGTTGGCCTGCTTTATGATGTCCCCTAGTTAAAGTGGGCAACTTGCACCAGTCTAAACAACCCTTATGGTGATTTAAGAGGTCAAAGATAACCTTAGAAAGCTATCCAAGTAGTAGCTGTGGAGAGCAGCCTGCAGGCTTAGTCTTGGAGGAATGTTAAGCAGCTTGTTTTACCAGAATGCAACCTTATTGTATTGGTTAAATGAAATGAGAACCTCACAGTATCTGCTACACGCAGATAAACACAAAGCACACAATACTGTAGCACAGAAACAATAGTAAGTAGCACTAATACACAGTGGGCTCCAGGGGGAGACCAAACCATATCCTAAAATAGTGGTCTAAGAACCACAACTTGAGTCAAGACAGTGTCTAGAGGATGTGAATCACTGGGACCCCAAGGAACCACCCAAGGCGAGTAAGTAGGGACCCCACGGAGGACGAGTGCAGTGTGAGAACACAACTGCGTGTTACGTGCAATTCAATGGGAGAGTCGCAGTTGCAGTTTTTAAGTTTAAGGACCCTTCCCAGTGGATTACGAGGGAACACTTTGGAACATAGAAGGTTGGAGAGCCACCCCACCCGTGGAAGTACCAGAGTTACCTATGCCAGGGAAGCCGGGTGCATAGGTCTGAAGTGGCATCGGAAACGGCCGTCGTTCTCAATCGGAGTCTTCAAAGAAATGCCACTGTTGGAAAGAAGAAAAGTGTCAGATGGAATCTGCAGGTGGATTCTTGATAGAAGGAACCTGAAAGCAGAGGGGACAGAGTCTGAGTCACTCAGGAGTGACCAGGGGCTCACTAGACGAATGCCCACCGATGTCGGGTGCTTCAGGTGCGAAGAAGGAGACCTTGACTCTACAGCTGCAGGGACCAGGAGATGTCAAGGATGACCAGAAGCCGGATACAAGCTGTCCCACAAAGGATGTCGAGTGCTGAGGGGTCGGTGTCTGGCAGGAGCACCAACAAGCCTTGGCAACGGCAACCCATGAAGAAGGACGAGGAAGGTCACGGTCTTGCCTAGCAAGGACCAGGAGACACACCACAGCAAGGGGAGTCAGGGCAGGTCTGGAGCCACCAGGGGAGCCCAAGAAAGGCAGTGTTGTCCCTCAAATGGACCCACAGGCCGAAGGCACAGGAGTCGCAAGGGAACCTCTAGCAGTTTCACAAAGCAGCAGCTTGCAGGGCACAGAGTGTGAAGAGGCCAAAGTTCTTTGTATTAATTGTGCACAGAGGTGAGGGCTATCGACAGCCCAATGCACAAAGTTAGGGAACACCAACAAGCATATGCAATTGCAAAAGCCCACGGTGCACAGGGGTTTGGGTTATGCAGTCCTCATGAGGGATACTGGCCTCCAACTTGGTGAGAGGGCAGCTCAACCTAAAGTAACATATAAACCCACCTCCTGTGTTGCTGGAGCCTTTGGAGTCTACAGGAGCTCAGGATAAGCAGACCAGTCAGTTGACTCCTTCACTCCTAGGGAGATACTTCAGTTGTCCTTGATGTTCCACAGGTCCTGCACGAAGCCTGTATGGTGCAGGGGCACAGACGATGCTTTGGACAGAGAGGGAGACGAAGTCAGGCCCAGTCAAAGTTCAGAGTGTCCAGACGGTCGAAGGTCAGTGGTTTCTTGTTCAGAATCTTATCCACGTCGAATCTAAGGTCCTACAGCCAGGTAAGCCCTTTTGTACCCACGGGAGAGGGTTGGACAGATTCAGGAGACCCTCCCAGGGGAGGGTCAGGACAGTGGGGAGGTTACTCCCATGTCCTTTATCCAGTTTCACGCCAGAGCAGGAGCCAATGGCTTCCAGAACTGGTTTGAACTGGACTATGCACAGGGACACCAAATATGCCCCTTATGCAGACTTTCAGGCACTTCGGAAGTGCATCCACTCAGCACCAATACACTAAATCCTGTCTGGGAGGTGGTCACACCTCCCTGTGACAGGATGCCTATTGTGCTGCCTTTCTCTGCTCGAGCTCGGCTCAGCAGCAGGAGGGCAGAAATGTGTCTCTGGTCGGCAGCATCCATTTTGTGCTGTCCGGGTCGAGAAGGCCGGTACCGGGAAGACCAGGGACCCACGAAGCTTGCTTCTGAGGGGTGGAATCATACCTCCCACACCGGTTACCGGTGTGGAGGTATGATTCCAAGGTGTTTGATACCAAACACGACATAGTTTGTTGCAGCCGTTTTCGAGATAGCAGTTTATGCGAGCATATAATGCACCTCTACCTTTATGTCGGGCTGCATCACCGACAACCCGGGAGAATGGCCTCCGAAGGCTGCAGGGGTGCTCTGCTCATGCAGGGGCACCCTCTCACGTAAAACCCAGCACCCTGCCTTCAGGAGTGTCAAGGCCTGCTATAGGGGTGACTTATAGGTTTTAAGTGTAGTGACCTATAGATATAGTAAACCTATATCTAAAGTAAGTGGTGCATGCACCATCTTACACAGGCTGCAATGGCAGGCCTGTATTTCCATTTTGCATGGCCTCTCATGGGTGGCATAATATATGCTTCAGCCCATGGGAGGCCTCTGGGGTACCTATGCCCTGGATACATGTGTACCATATGCTAGGGACTTATAAGGGTACCCCAGTTTCCAGTCTGGAGTGTACCTAAGTACATGTCATAACATTTTAGGGAGAAAGCAGATAGACTGGGGTCCTGATTAGCAGGATCCAAGTCAGACTAGTCAAAAACAGTGCAACATCAAGCAAAAGGTGGGGGTAACCAAAAGAAGCAGATCCTACTTTCCTACACTAATAGTTTGCAGTGGTGTCTACTTTTTGTTGACATCTTCCCCAATAGGCAGAATGATGTACTCAAAACTTTGGCTGGAGAAATAACATATAAGAATTTCATAATTCATAAGGCAATCTAGGTTTGAATTCCAAGTGGGCATCATTGCAATGCGTCCATCCCTTGTTACACTTTAAATAAACAGTATAGTGTCCAGATGTTGTAGTAGGACCATCATGGAAAATAATAGCCACTGTTCTAAAAGTTCTTCCTGAAATAGATATTTGACTTCCTTAAAAATTTTAATTTTTGTTTCTAATTTTCTTCCATTTGGTCTACAACATTGTAACATTAAAATGAGATATTTTCCAAATCTTTCTATATGTAATGTAGACAACATCTCTGATGTACAATGTGAACATGTCATATCCTGATTTACTGTTTTTATCAATTTGTTAAAAGGTACTGATTTGCACTCTGGTATTGTCAAGTATAGGAATCGTTTTGTTTGTATTTCAGTGGTAGAAGTAAATGAACATTCTTCACACTTATGGTCCCATCTGTAACTTAGTCCAAATAAGTTATCAATGTGTATTCCTTCGTCTTCTAATACTCCAAGCATGAACATTACAACTTTGTGTGCGTCTTGTTGTATGTTTAGGGTAAATGTCAATGAACCAGTACATATAACTAAAATATGTTGAATGCCTGAAGCAGTATGTATTTTAGTTCTGTCTTTACCAACTGTTGAAATTCATGATGTAGTGCAGAACAGAATCTTCTTTCACGATTTTCCATTATTTCATGATGAGGATGTGGTAGATGAAACACAGCTTTCAGAATCACATTAGCATAACAGTTGACACCTGAACTGTTTTTCAACTGGTATCCTACAATGTCATCAACACTTTCTCTACTTTTTACTTTACGCCTTCAACTTTCTCTTCAAATGTTTTCATTCTTTGAACCTCAGTTGAATGTTTTACATATTTGCATTTTGGACACACTACACGTTTCTCATATATGGGATATTCACCTAAATGAGGAGCATAAAGTCCTCTTAAATGAACAATTGTACTCTCTTACACAATTTGCACCAACACGAACCCTTTTCTCATCAAAATCTATCAAATACAAACCAGACAATGATCTTACTCGAGACAATGCAACATATGTCATTCCCTCTTTGAACACCGTACTTCCAATATTTACAAAAGCTGTGTCTATACTTAAACCTTGAGATTTATGAATAGTTACTGCATATGCTAGAGACAGAGAAAACTGTAATCTGCAAACATTCTAGTCTTTTACAAGCAAAAAACATACAACACAATGCCCAATCTGTCTTACCTCATTAATCTGATCAAATTTTATAATCAAAAATTCTAATTCCATCTCATTTTTGAAAATTTACAAAATCAACAACTTTTCCCATTGCTCCATTTACTAATCCTTCTTCTACATTCAAATTACGCTGCAAAATTATTCGACATTTTTTACATACATGTAAAGTCTTTTCTAATCCTGCAGTTTTAGATACAGACTTTTCCATAGAATCCAATTTAGCCTGTAGCTTCTAGTAAGAAGAATTGTCACTACCTGGTGTTCGATTTTGTCAATAGCTTTAATTTGCACAATTTGTTGTTTTTCCAGTTTGAGAACTAGTTGATTAAATGTAGAACACTCTTGCAGTGTTGGCATTAGACAAACTACAGACTTGTTTTCTACAAGCATATTGTACATTACTTCAGTTGCTGTTTTTCCAGATGTAAACAAGTTCCTTAGTATCCAACTTTCTAAAGCTTGTTTACTATGTTCAGTCAAGACACCAATTCTTATGTCTTTAAGAATATTTCCCTAATGTTCATCACCTGATTGTTGCATATTCATAGCAAGTTCTTTATATTCAAAGTTTAACTACATTTTTATATTTCCTATACTTCCCAAAGATTTTCTTGTCTCATTATGGAGAAGTGTTTAAAAAACAGGTTGTCCTTTAACAGGAGTAAGTTGTAGTAGGTCTCCAAATACAATTAAATGTTTTCCTCCAAACAGAACATCGTAATCCGTTTTTAAAATCTGTTGCATTCTCAGGTGTACAAAGGCGAGCATTAAGTTTGAGACCATGCTCACCTCATCAACGATTAAAAGTTTTGTTTTCTTCAGAACTCTTGAGACTTCATAACAAGCTTCTCCAGATAGCTTCTGATATTCCAATGTATTATCATGTTCAACAGGTAGCATAAGTAATCGATGTAAAGTAATACCTTTGATATTGTGTGCTGCTAATCCAGTTGGAGCTGTTACAACACAAGATAAATGTGATTCTGTAGTTTTGTGTAGATAACTGGTCAAAACTTTAATTAAGAAACGTTTTCCTGTCCCAGCTTCCCCACTGATGTACATTAGAATGGGTTTAAATGATGAACATTGGCATTCTTTTTTTTCATGCAGCAAACCATGTTGTACCTGTTGTTTGACTTGTAGATATATTTCTTTTTGTTCAATATTTAGTTGTTCCTCTAACTTTCCCAACTGAATAATATCGTGTTGTGCTTGTGGCATTGCAGTTTCTACCTCATTCATGGCTATTGCTGCTTCATTTTCAATAATTGGTTGTCCTAGTGGATCTTGACTCAGTGGACCAGAACTTTGACTGCCTTGTGAACTTTCTCTAGCTACTTCAGCTGCAATAGTACTTTCTTGTTCAATTTCATCATTTAACATTTGTAGATAAGTTGGGAAAATTGTGCTTTAAACGCTGTCTTTAGTTGCATTAAAAGAATCTTCATAGCAGTCAAAATCTCCAAGTAATTCTGTTTCACTACGCCAAGGCTTGAACAGCTGCAGTAGTGCTAAATAGAAAAGTTCTCTCTTATCTGCACTATCACAACTCAGTTTTCTGTGATTAATAAGATTGCCTTTGACATGTTTCACTAGACATCCATCACATCCAATTTCTGCATATCTTTCTTCTTTTATATTTTCTCTAACATTCTTTTTACACGTATAGTGCTGAAGTATTTCATACAGACATAGGTTTTTTAGATGTGGACGTCTTTAGGGATAGTATGTACCCAACATATTAGTTTTAACAATATCAGTACTTTCTGGTTTATACTGTGCTAGGTATTCGATTTCTTGTAAAGATTTCAATACGCTATTTCGTGTGGAGGCAAGACCTAGACTTACCCAAATGATTCCTCTTGACTTTAAATATAAACTGGCTGAGCTCGAACGATCCGAACATTCATAGGATCCAATCTCTCTAAGGGAAAGCATTTTCAAGCTGAAGCAGTAAAATTTCTTGCTAAGATTCTTCTCTGCTGAAATTTCTTCCCACATTTCTTTCATTTTTGTTTTTCAGATTTTGTAATATATGATGTAACATAGCGAGCAACGGCAATTGAATTATCTGCAACATACTGAATATCCATGTTTGCATTCCACATTTTCAAAATAACTGGATTGTAGTCAATAATTTACTTTGAAGCTTCTGTTCTTTTGAAGTTGTATGTATTCTTGGGAGATTTTTGAGTTATTGTATGTCTTACTGCTGACAAAAAACTATTTATTCTTCCTTTAGAAATTATAGGATGTGGGAATCCAAAACTACATTTCGTATAAAATTTCCCTTTGCACTTGTATTTTCGTCGGCCTTATTTCCCACATCGATGACTTTGAAAGCGTAAAACTTGTTGTCTCATGCTCTTTTCTCCTCTATCTCTTTGAATGGCACATGTAACATACTGTTCGATAAAAGACAAAACAGTTTCATCACTATCAGTTCCACATTTTGGTGCATTCTTTATCCATAATAGCATGTGTATATGAGGAGCACCTCTGGCTTGGTACTCTTTTCGCCAAAAGAAATCAGTTACCTCTCCAAGAGGTGGAATGACATCATAATTTGAAACCTATGGTTAAAATACCTGCACACATTTACAGGATCCAAGGAACAGAGTTCTCCAGCTGTCTTCAATTCAAAGTTTTTAACATTTGAATTTGCTTCTCGTAGAAATTCAAGTAAATCTTCCCACGCATATTCAGCACAGCTAAGTGTTACAAACCATGTAGGTGTACCTAAGTTTCTTAACTTGCATTTAAGTTCACCATGACGATGATACCAATATTCATTGGTACCATGCTGACACGCCATCAAATGAATCAACTGAGATTCTCAATTTTCATCTTTTTGTTGAACTTTGTCCATGAACTCTGTTGCAGAAAAATGTTGAAGATGAACTACTGTTTTTAATATGTGGTTCACTGCATATGAAAGTGCAGACAAATCGCTTTCAAACAGAAGATGAAATATATATGAAATGCACTGCCGAAATCTTGGCTCTTCAGAGTACAATCTTGTTGATCAGTATTCTGAAGCTGGAATTCGTACAGCTCACTCATCAAATTGTCCACCTTCTCCAGTGGGGAATAGCTGTGGAAAACAACGAGCTTCTAAACTTTTTTCCCACACACTCATGGGAGTTCCCTTTGCTTCCTTCATTTGAAATCATTCAATACTGTTTCCTATGATTTCTTTCAAATGCAGAGGATGTATAGTATAATGTTCATAAATATCTTCACTCCGGGACTTGTCCACTTTTTCTATTTGGCCACTTGACATTACTGTTTCATCTTCCAAGCATATTACTTCTTCATCAACATTTCCATTCTTATAAAAAATATTATTCTGTACCAGGTACAATGTAGCCATTTGAAGTTTATTAACATCTACAAACTCTTGCCAGATTTTTGAACTCTTTGTTGGTACACCAATTACTAGAATAACTACTGGCTCATTTTCCTCCCTGTCTAAACCAACAGTTTCAATGTTTTTCTTAAAATCTAAAGGTAAGTACATAACTCTTCCTTTCAGACCTCTTTGTAAATCTGTTGGTGGCAGCTTACCTGTTTTAGGCTCCATACGAACTATGGCCTAAAATGGGTGTACAGATTGAATAAGAATAGACTCATATGCATTTAAATCTACTAGTTCCTGAGGAATAGGTACCAACTCTAAGTTGTTATGTACTGCTCTAGCTGGCATTTTGTTATCTTCTAATTTGTTGTAACAGTATTTACAAATAACTTGATCAGTAGCCAACTCAATTGACATTCTTCCAACAAATAAAGACCAAATTGCTGCCACTTATCATTGTTTTCCTTTTCACTTTTTTTAAATATAAATCAACATTCCTAGTTTGACTTCTATAGTGACTTCATCGACAACAAATACAAACATAGTTTGGTTTTTCAGACAAAACTGTCTTAAACTTTGTAATTTCTTCTGCAAACTCATCAATACTAATCTCTTTCCCATGTTCTTCAATACCTACGCTTATCAAATTCTCACTTTGTCTACACTCGTCTTCTGAACCAAAAAAACAAAACTGTATATCATCACAAACGTTTTGTACTTCTGATACAGAACCATGCAAAAGAGCTGTGTTCATTTCACTTAGACATAATGCAGGAGTTTTTACATAGTAGAGTCTCCTTACTAACTTCCGCATCTCAGAGTGGTGTACAGCTAACATTCTTAAATGATGAAAAGTACTTTGGCACACTTTTCTTGAAAGACAAGCCAGAGAATGACCTTGCAACTTAGTATATTTTCTTATTTTACATGGATCTAATCCTTGTAACATTTTAATCTTCTGTTAACACATTTTTATTTGCATATTGTCGTAAAAAAAATCATAATATGTTAATAGATTCCTGTCAAATACTGCAATCCCAGTTATACACAGGTGCTTGTGTTATTTTCCCATAAACTAATGTTTTTTTTCCATGACAATTCTTTTCCTTCTGATTTGTTGTAAAACTTTTCTTTTTCTTATCATTATTATTGAAATTTTTTAATCTCTCTACAACTGTTTTAGGAAACTGTTTAGTGCTCTTACCAGAAGAGATTTTATCCTGTGTAACATTTTGCTCTTTTTCTAATGTACTCTTCACTTTTCTTTAAATAATACTGTTTTCTTTGTTCTCTTCTCTTTTCATGTTGTCTTGTCATCTTCAATTTGTGATCCAAATAAAAGAAATTTCTAAAAAATAAAGAATAGTTTCAATAGTTTGTTACATCCATTAACAATTTTAAATTAATTACATATCAATATACATAATAACCAAGTATGCACTTTTGCAAAGCTCTAAATGCTTGAAAGTCTGGGGAAAATCATTTTAAGCTTTTTAAGCTAGCATCTTCAGATGCATAACACATGTGAGAAAACATGTACAAGTAGACACATACCTCAGTCACGAGAGCACACTGACCTTTAAACTTGACAGAGTACACTTACCATTACAAACAGACACCTAAATGTATACAGCCTACTTCAAGTGTACCTTTCCAGTGACTCATATGAAGTAGCCTAATCCCTAATCCCTTTGCCAACATGACATAAACCTCACTTTTCTCTGGCAGCTTCACTATTCACACACTGCTCAGAATGTTGGGCCTAGCTAAATTTCAAACAGCAATCCTTCCAATGTCACTGTTGTAAGTTTCACCATGTTTCTGAAGGCATGAATGTGTGTGACCTACTTTTGCTAGTGACATGATACATAAAAATAGGCATACAAATAGTTGAATACCTGTGTTTCAGACAGCTTGCGCTCTAAATTTGTGTACAAGAAGGTGTATGTATTACTTTCTGCTCATAAAACAGGGCACGTGGGTGTTGAATAGTCTATTTGAGGGGCTCTATAACACCTACATACTTGAGATATGTGTGCCTGTGCAACCGAATTACAGCGCAGAACTGAGAAGATTTGTCCAACTGTAGGAGAAGCTACCAGCTTTTTAAGCTAGCATCTTCATATGCATAACACATGTGAGAAAACATGTACAAGTAGACACATACCTCAGTCACGAGAGCACACTGACCTTTAAACTTGACAGAGTACACTTACCATTACAAACAGACACCTAAATGTATACAGCCTACTTCAAGTGTACCTTTCCAGTGACTCATATGAAGTAGCCTGATCCCTAATCCCTTTGCCAACATGACATAAACCTCACTTTTCTCTGGCAGCTTCACTATTCACACACTGCTCAGAATGTTGGGCCTAGCTAAATTTCAAACAGCAATCCTTCCAATGTCACTGTTGTAAGTTTCACCATGTTTCTGAAGGCATGAATGTGTGTGACCTACTTTTGCTAGTGACATGATACATAAAAATAGGCATACAAATAGTTGAATACCTGTGTTTCAGACAGCTTGCGTTCTAAATTTGTGTACAAGAAGGTGTATGTATTACTTTCTGCTCATACAACAGGGCACGTGGGTGTTGAATAGTCTATTTGAGGGGCTCTATAACACCTACATACTTGAGATATGTGTGCCTGTGCAACCGAATTACAGCGCAGAACTGAGAAGATTTGTCCAACTGTAGGAGAAGCTACCAGCTTTTTAAGCTAGCATCTTCATATGCATAACACATGAGAGAATACATGTTCAAGTAGACACATACCTCAGTCACAAGAGCATGCAGACCTTTAAACTTAACAGACTGCACTTCCCATTTCAGTGCTGAAAGATGAGAGACAAGTAGAGAAAGAGGCAATAGAAGTGCAGAGAGAAACAACAGAAGTGCAGAAAGAAGCAAGAGAGGCACAAAAAGGGAGACACTAGGGGGCGTGCGGACAAGATGGCCGCACTGTAGTGAGGCTCCGTCAGCCCCGGAGCCACAATCCAGCAATTATCCTATAATCACGGGGCAATCTCACTGTGTGACCCCCCCACACTGAAGCAGAAGGTCAGCGGAGGAGGCACGTCTGCTTGGAGGCCAGACACCGGCCACAGAAGACCATCAGAGCACTGGGTGCAGCTAGCGACCTATGCAACGAGGCGCGACCGGCTGGGTCGCGTGAGGTGAGGCCCAGCCACCGGCCACGTGGATCGGGTGCGCTCGCCCGCTGGGATCCTCTCCCCCCACCCCCCGCCACATGACACCTGACTGCCACAGGCGTGCCTCGGGTTGAGGCGATTGCTGCGCATTGGGAAAATCAGGAGAAGCGACCAGGGCCTGCATGTTGAGCCGCGATCGCTCAGGCCGCGTAGGAGAGGGCCTGCCGCTGGGAGCTTGGGCCAGACTGATATAACTGCGAGGGCCCATCCCTCTTGCCACAAGAAACCTAAGAGCCACCAAGCGCACTCCTAAAATTTGGGACGGCGAGGCCGGGGGAAAGTTAAGCTGCGCGACGGACACTGGGTGGTGCCGCCGCGGACTGCCGCAGCGGCACCCCCCACCCGCAACACCTGCACGCAAGGCCGGGGGTTCAGGCCTACCGCTACGCCTCCTTGCGCGTGAGTTGCGGCCTCTTGTCCAGGCACCCACGGAGAAGCGCGCCCTCGCAGGAACCCGCTGGCCCTAGCCAGGGCTGCGGGGCTGT
Organism: Calotriton arnoldi; assembly: GCA_963921515.1. Classification (NCBI taxonomy): domain Eukaryota; kingdom Metazoa; phylum Chordata; class Amphibia; order Caudata; family Salamandridae; genus Calotriton; species Calotriton arnoldi. The sequence continues at coordinate 1,968,749 of CAWUFW010001189.1, forward strand.
GTGGATGAGTCAAACACTACTGACTGGTAGACTGGAGCCCGCGACAGGTGCGGAGGCCGCGTTCTCGATGAGCCGAGTGCGGCCATGAAAAGGACTATCGCGGCGGCGATGGACTGGGCCTCCAATGCCCTACACGCGCCCCAGCACAGAATTAGGAGACTGAGGCCTCGCCCTCTGTGCCCCGGCATCCCAAGCCCCTCGCCGACCGGCTACCAACACTGTGAATCACTGTAAGGCCTGCTCGACTCACGCTGCATGCTTCTGGCACATCAGGCCCCAGATGCTATTGGCTGGATCCCCCTGACTCCTGGCACTGGTGTGGTGGGAGGGAGCGCGATTACTGGAAATTGGACCGGGGCCCCCGCTGCGCCCAGAACTGCTCACTAAGCGTGCATTACGGGCCTACCCTCTCTCAAACATCTGGAAGTTTGCTGAAGGTGCACGCGCAGCCACAGTACCACACCCAACCAGAGACTTTGTTGACACTTCCCCTCAGGGCCCGGGAGGGGTAGCTCCTACGTTGACCCCGCGTCTTCCGTCGCCAGACACACACTACCGACAATAAGGAGGCCTGGAAAGCTAGCGCCCCGGTGTCCTGCCCAACGCCCATTGATCGGTTGCCCTGGTGCTCGTAGGCGCCACTTACCCTCGCCCGGGCTGCGTGGAGCGGGAGAACAAGTCTCATCGTATGTACAAGAAATATACTGACGCTGCACAAATTGGGCTACCGCAGCAGTGAAGTGGCGACAAAACCGGGTGCCATCCCAGCCAACGTAGCAAGAACCCAGAGGGAGTGGGCCCGACGACACCCAGGCCTGGCACCACACTGCGCGCCTCGTGCCGCTCGGGGGCTACTACGAGGCCCCGCATCCCCGGGTCCGCACAGAGAGCTGCACGCAATCCCCACTTGGAGACCGGGGAGCCCGTAGCACTCGTCCCGGAGGGATTTCACAAACCTCGGCCCGCTTGATCAGTGGCGAGCGACATAGCCTCCGAAGCTGCCGAAACGTGCGCGCACTTATCGGCGCCTAGTGCGTCAGTACAGCAGCCACCTGTGACTCTATCCCCCGGCTACTGCCGGTGCCATAATGGGGAAGCCGGACGGTAAACAACCCAAGCTCACTTTCGACTCCTGCAGGACGCCCAGAGGACAGCCACCTGAGGCGGAACAAGACGGCGTGGGACAGGCGAACAGAGACGCGGATGAAGTGGACATGAAGACGCTACTTAACACAATGAAAGCTAGCTTCGTTTCCATTGAGGGAAAAATGGACTCCATGTGCGCCAGAATGGACCAGATCACCCAAAAGATCGAAAAGCAAGACGGCAGAATTAAAGAGGCGGAAATGCGAATCTCCATTCTCGAAGATGACCACGCGCAGGTGGCTGGGCAGCTCACAGACATCAATAAGCTGCTGAAGGAGATTGCCGCGAAAAATGAGGACATCAATCAATCAATCAATCATGTCACTTATAAAGTGCACTACATACCCGCGAGGGTCTCAAGGCGCTGGGGGAAGAGGGGGGTGGTGCTGCTACTGATCGAAGAGCCAGGTCTTGAGGAGTCTTCTGAAGGCCAGTAGGTCTTGGGTCTGTCGGAGGTTGGTGGGGAGGGTGTTCCAGGTCTTGGCGGCGAGGTGGGAGAAGGATCTGCCGCCGGCGGTCGTTTTCCGGATGCGGGGGACTGTGGCGAGGGCGAGGCTGGTCGAGCGGAGCTGGCGGGTGGGGGTGTAGAAGCTGAGTCGTCTGTTGAGGTAGGCTGGTCCGGAGTTGTGGAGTGCTTTGTGTGCGTGGGTGAGGAGCTTGAAGGTTATCCTCTTGTTGACAGGGAGCCAGTGCAGGTCTCTCAGGTGGGGTGTGATGTGGCTGCGTCGGGGGATGTCGAGGATAAGACGTGCAGAGGCGTTCTGGATGCGTTGCAGCCGTCTCAGGAGCTTAGCCGTCGTTCCTGCGTAGAGGGCGTTTCCGTAGTCCAGCCTGCTGGTGACGAGGGCCTGGGTGACTGTTTTTCTTGTTTCGGTGGGGATCCACTTGAAGATCCTGCGGAGCATTCGGAGGATGTTGAAGCAGGATGAGGAAACGGCGTTGACCTGCTTAGTCATGGAGAGGGTGGGGTCGAGGATGACCCCTAGGTTGCGTACGTGGTCGGTGGGTGGCGGGGCTGTTCCCAGTGATGTTGGCCACCAGGAGTCGTCCCAGGCTGAAGGGTTGGAACCAAGGATGAGGACCTCCGTCTTGTCCGAGTTCAGCTTCAGGCGGCTGGTCCTCATCCATTCGGCGACGGCCTTCATTCCTTCGTGGAGGTGGGCTTTGGCGGTGTGAGGGTCTTTGGTGAGGGAGAGGATCAGCTGGGTGTCGTCGGCGTAGGAGATGATGTTGAGGTTGTGCTGTCGGGCGACGTGGGCGAGGGGTGCCATGTAGATGTTGAACAGCGTTGGGCTGAGGGAGGAGCCTTGGGGTACGCCGCAGATGATCTTGGTGGCCTTGGATCGGAAGGGGCGAGGCGGACGCTTTGTGTTCTGCCGGAAAGGAAGGATGTGGTCCAGTCCAGGGCCTTCTCTTGGATCCCGGCGTCGTGAAGGCGTGTTCGTAGTGTGTGGTGGCAGACCGTGTCGAAGGCGGCTGATAGGTCCAGGAGGATGAGGGCTGCTGTTTCTCCGTTGTCTAGCAGGGTCCTGATGTCATCGGTGGCGGCGATGAGGGCGGTTTCGGTGCTGTGGTTGCTGCGGAAGCCGGACTGGGAAGGGTCCAGGATGTTGTTCTCCTCGAGGTAGCGGGTCAGTTGTTTGTTGACGATTTTCTCGGTGACCTTCGCGGGGAACGGGAGCAGAGAGATGGGTCGGAAGTTCTTGAGGTCCTTGGGGTCTGCCTTGGGTTTCTTGAGTAAGGCGGTGATCTCGGCGTGCTTCCAGCTTTCCGGGAAGGTTGCTGTCATCGAAGCCCGCTCCAGGCGGAACAATATCCGCATCACTGGCGTCCCTGAGACGACCAACACCGGACGGCTGGAAGACTACGTAGAACGGCTGCTCACCACATGCTTCGGTCAGGAGACCTTTTCAAGAATGCTGATCGCCGAACGGGCACATTGCATGCTGGTGCCGAACCCCCCACCGGGTGCGCCGCCCAGGCCCATAGTCGCAAGACTGCTCAACTATCGCGACCGCGATACAGCGCTACGTAAAGCAAGGGAGATGAAAGAAGTTATTTTTTAGTACAATGCTCTCTCACTATATCCCGACTTCACTCCCAATGTCCAGGAGGCGCGTAAGAAATGTGTGCCCATCAAAAAGAAGCTCCAGCAAGAAGGAGTGGAATACGCCATGCTCTATCCCGCACGTCTCCGGCTTACCTATGATGGCAAGCACCATATTTGCACCACACCACATCAGGCGGCGAACTTCTTTAAGAAAACAGTGCTGGCTGCAAAGAGGGCGGAGCGCTCCCCACCTAGCACATCACAATGAGGACTGAGGATAATGGTCGGGTGCTCGATGAACACCCCCCCCAGGTTTGACTGCGGACATTGCAGGTATAGCCGCAAGCTCCGAGCAGCAGGTAACGTTACATTTGTCCTTTTTTGACCTCCTGAACTATTGCCAGATTTAATATGGACAGTGAGAACCCTGTAAGAACTCATACTTGCATTCCGGGGCCCCCTCCTGCACGGAACGATGGTGCAGGAGGCGTTGCCACGCCCCTTGGGGACACGTCTCCGTGGGTGCTCCCCTTCCCCCCATCATTGGGGACTGTACTGTTAGTCTGTTGCCTCCTTTGTTGTCTGTTGGGGACATTTCAGGAAAACGTCAACAGCGATCCTGGGACCCAAACACTATTTGCTCTTCTTATTGTTAGCATCTACATGTCACTGTACTAGCATGTCATAGTGTTGTTGCTGCTATGTAATTCCACAGCATCGATGGTGCATTGTCCACTCGGGGCACCGGTGACGCAGATTGTGCAGGTTTTCATAGATACTTTGGGAGGGGTTAAGAGGGAGGGAAGCGTGCACGGCAAGTTGGGGTTGCTGATGTGGGAGGGTAGTTGGGGAAATAGGTTGGGTAGTTCCGAGCGTCCACTCGACAACAGATAGTCTATGGGGGTGTTGACAAGTGGGTTGGGAGGGTTTCAGAGGGCGGGAATAATGCACAGCAAGTTGGGGTCGCCGATGTGGGAGGAGCGGGGGGGAACTTGGGTGGGCATACTTAAGTTTACAGTGGATAACTGGACGCATATGAACAGCACAAACTTGGAGACAGGCACACGTGCTTTCTACACACTCGCGCAATGTTCCTTAGGTAATGGTGGATGAGGGGTAAAAAGACCACACAGAAGCACACATGGGATTCCTAACATGGAACGTCAGGGGTCTGGGCAACCCTAGAAAAAAGCGACATATACTGGCTTATCTGGACAGGCATTGCGTCAGCATAGCCATGCTGCAGGAAACGCACACGCTACCTACACAGCAGCCCCAGTTTGCCTCTAGATGGGTCTCTCATAGACACTTTTCCCCGTATTCAGCATACTCGAGAGGCACTGCAATCCTTATTAAAAGAACGGTTCCCTACACAGAAGAGGGATCTGCACTCGACCCACAGGGGAGGCATTGCATGATATGGGGCAGGTTGGCGTCCGAGTCAGTCACACTGGTCTGCAGCTATGGGCCCAATACAGATGATGAAGACTACTATATTACCTTATGGGCGCGCATAGTAAATATAGGCTCGACTCATCTCATATGGTGGGGGGGATTTTAACTTAACACTGCATCCCCCATGGGATCGCTCTCACCCACTGCCGCATCACTATTCCAAAGCACAACGACAACTACAGCAAATACTGGCAGACAATCTGGTCGTAGATGTCTGGTGCCACCACCACCCCACACAGCGGGAAGGCACATTTCACCCGGCAGTACACAATAACTGGTCTCGGCTGGACATGTGGGTTGTGTCGCAGGGTATGACAGTGCATGCTCTCTCCACTTGTCACCTTGTGCGTACCTACTCTGATCACTCCCCTGTGCTCATGTTGCTGAACCCTCCGGGCCTGCCGCCCCAGCCCAGGCTGTGGCGCCTTCTACCTATGGCGCTCCTTGATCAGGTGTTCCAATCGGAGTTGGGGGAAATGCTTGAGGAGTTCCTTCGGTTAAACGTAGACTCAGTCCCCTCCCTGACCACAGTATGGGAAGCGTTAAAGGTCACCGTTAGAGGACACTGCATAGCCAAAACGGGGGGCATTCTCAAAGATATCCGCACAACCATAGCCAGTCTGGAACGCCAGCTCAGGCAGCTGGAATCCAGCACCCACAAGGCATGCGACGGCCCCGCCCTAGCCAAAATCTGTGAACTCCTCACAGAGTACCAAGTCGAGGCAGAGAGGGAGTGTCGCTTCCACGGAAAAAATCACACAGCGCGTAAATATGGTGAGGGCGAGCGCCCTGGCAAAGCGTTGGCAGAAACTATCAGGCCGCCAAAGACAGCGTGTTAGTGATTCGTGATGGGTAGGGGACGCCCCACCACGACACACCGGCCATCATGGGGGTGTTCGCCACACACTATCAGACACTATACACGTCCTGCGCGACACGCCAAGAGGAGACTCCTCAATACCTACAGCAGATAGAATTGGCCTGGCTCAGCGACCGGCAGAGGGAATTTTTGGCGCCTGAGTTTACCATAGACAAAATTCAGGAGGCCATCATGCACATAGGGAATGGGAAGGCACCGGGTTCCGACGGCCTCGGAATGGAATTTTATAAAACCTACATAGACACGCTGGCACCCTTCCTAAAAGCCCTGTATGAAGACGCGGCCGAAGCGGGATCGCTCCCACCCACTATGCGGGAGGCCATGCTGGTCTCACTTTTAAAACCCGGGAAACCCTCGGAATCCCCAGACTCGTACCGGCCCCTGTCCTTAATAAATTGTGATGCAAAGATTTTGGCCAAAGTGCTGGCTAACAGACTCACGCTATTGATGGATAATCTTATCAGGCCGGACCAAGCAGGCTTTATACCGGGCCGGTCAACCTCCCACAATTTGCGGACCCTGTTTTCTATCATGCACGGTATTGATCAGGACGAACAGGCGGTGGCGGTCTTTTTAGATGCCACTAAAGAATTCGACTCCCTGGAATGGGGCTACTTATTTGCCGTCTTAACACACATGGGATTCATGCCCGGGTTCCTCATGTGGATTAAACTGCTCTACCGCCTTCCTAGTGCCACACTACTTATGAACGGGGAACATTCCCCAGCCTTTGCCATATCCAGGGGCACGTGGCAGGGGTGTCCCCTTTCACCCCTGCTGTTCGTGATAGCGATGGAGCCACTAGCTGCCATGCTGCGACAGCACCATAAACAATATGCGCTAGACTACCCCACTCGGCCCGTCTTAATCTCGCTCTATGCGGATGATATCACGCTCTATGTGCGTGACCCCATAAGCAGGTTAAATGCCATGATCCGCGAAATAATAAAATTCGGGGCTTTCTCGGGCATCACAATAAATTGGGGAAAGTCTCAAGTTTTACCGCTTACCGGATGTACCGCTCCGTTCCCAATGGACTATCTGTTGCAGGTGTGTGATGATGAGGTCCGTTACCTCGGTGTCACCGTCACCAAAGACAAAGATGAACTTATGAGGGCAAACTATGGAGTGGTCTTCGATAAGATAGAAAGCTTGATCACCAGATGGATAGCTCTTCCGCTTTCCCTTGCGGGTCGAGTGGCCTTAATGAAAATGGTCATTATGCCCAAATTCCTATACCTGTTCACAAACATCCCCTTCTCCCCCGGCCGTCACTTCTTTACCAGACTGAACAGTCAGCTTATTCGCCTGGCATGGGGAGGGAAACAGCCTAGGATCAAATGGAGTACCCTCACGCTGCCGTTCGCCCAGGGCGGATTCGAAGCACCCGATCCTGAACTCTACTATCTCAGCCGTCAGGCACACTACGCTGCATATTGGCTTGCACCCCCACCCTTCATGACTCACCTGGCGGTTGAACAAGGGCTTATGGCGTCCGCTTCACTCGCAGGACTTCTAGGCGTAGATAATAAAACAGCTGGGGGACCACGGTCCACAGTGGCATGCACCAACAACGCGTGGCGTGCCATAGCCAAACGGTCCCAGGCACCTATGCTTTACTCCCCGTTACTTCCTCTCCGAGATCAGCCTAACCTGCCCGTCATACAAGAAGGCATCTGCAAGCGCATGTTCATCAGGTTTGGGATGAATACCTGGGGAGACATGTACCACGAAGGGCAATTCAAAGGCGCAGCGGCATTCTTCGGCGACACCCCTCCCCCACTACCATGGACCGCTTCCTCTACATTTGCTTGCGACAGGATGTCATAGCCGCTACACCTGCGTTTCCAGAGGAGCCCCCTACACTGCTTCCACTGCATCTGACACTGCGGGCTGGGGCATCACACGCTGTATCACGCATCTACAGGGCAACAATCGGGGCAGGATTGAATGGTTCCCTGAAAGTACAACAGGGATGGGAAATGGAACTAGGCCATCCAATTACAGATGAAGCCTGGGCATACTGTTGCCAGCAGACTGAGCGCATTACAGCTACCAGCAGATTTAGGATCATACATTTTAAATTCCTTCACCGCATCTATTATACTCCTGTGAAAATGCACAAACTTCAATTGCGTGATAGTGATAAATGCGACCGCTGTGGGAGAGACGGGGCGGGGTTCCTACATGTTGCATGGGAGTGCAGACCTGTGGCGCGCTTCTGGACTGGGGTGGCGGCGGCTCTGGGGGACATGACTGGGGGTCAGTTTGAACTTACACCCGAAATGGGCCTCCTGGGATACCTCCCTGGGCACAAAGGCAACATTAAGCGTTTCCTGGCTCTGGGCCTCCTCCTCGCCAAGCGTAAAATTGCATGCAGATGGGGTAGGGGCAGGGCGCCCAAATTCAAGGATTGGTTAGCCGACCTCACTTACTGCCAGGAGCAAAACGCTATATACGCTGAGCTACTCCCTGCCCCCTCACATCCTACCTGCTGAAAGAAACAGTAAGTGTCACTGACGCCAACGTGGCGAACGGGCAAACTAATTGCCAAACGGAGGCTGGTGGATCCCAGATTAGCGAGGTGACTCTCTAGATCACCTGCTGTGTAATTCTGTATACCTCTCATGTTGATGCCAGATCTAATGTACTGTGTCCCACACTCGAAACCTAGCCCCCTTTTTGTTCTCTATGCACTGTATCATCGTATTTTTGCACTGTAAATAAAATGCTCACCAAGTATTGTTTTTGTTAGTACTGTAATACTACAAAATGCCAATAAACAGATTTTCCCCCCAAAAAAAGAGGTGCAAAAAGAGGAAGAGAAGTGCAGAAAGAAGCAAGAGAGGTGCAGAAAAACACAAGAGAAGTGCAGAAAGAACTAACAGAGGTGCAGAAAGAAGCAAGAGAGGTGCAGAAAGAAGAAGAGAGGTACAGAAATAAGCAAGAGAGGTGCAGAAAAATGCAAGAGAAATGCAGAAGGAACTAGCAGAGGTGCAGAAAGAAGCAAGAGAGGTGCAGAAAGAATCAAGAGAGGTGCAGAAAGAAGAGAGTGAGGTGCAGAAAGAGGCAAGTGAGGTACAGAAAGAGTAAGAGAGGTACAGAAAGAAGCAAGAGAGGTACAGAAAAAGGCAAGAGAATTGCAGAAAGAAGCAAGAGAGGTACAGAAAGAAGCAAAAGAGGTGCAGAAAGAAGCAAGAGAGGTACAGAAAGAAGCAAGAGATGAACAGAAACAGGTGATAGAAGTAAAGAAAGAGGCAAGAAAAGTGCAGAAAGAGGCGAAAGAAGTGAGAAAGAACCAGAAGAGGTGCACAAAGAAGAAGAAATATGCAAAAAGAGGCAAGAGAGGTGCAGAAAAAGGCAAGAGAACTGCAGAAAGAAGCATTCATGCGTGTGTCTGTGCCTTTTGTTAGTGACATGATACATAAAACGAAACATACAAATAGTTGAATACCTGTGTTTCAGACCGCATGCTTTTTAAATTTATTTACAAGAAAGTGTATGTATTCCTTTTTGCTCATAAAACAGTGCACATGGGTATTGAATAGACTATTTCAGGGGCTCTATAACACCTACATATGTAAGACATGTCTGCCTGTGTGACCGAATGACAGAGCAGAACTGAGAAGATTTCTCCACCTGTAGGAGAAGCTACCAGCTTTTTAAGCTAGCATCTTCAGATGCATAACACATGTGAGAATACATGTACAAGTAGACACATACCTCAGTCAGAAGAGCACGCAGACCTTTAAACTTGACAGACTGCACTTCTCATTTTAAGCAGACATCTAAATATATATGCCCTACTTTGAGTGTATCTTTTCAGAGACTCATACGAAGTAGCCTAATCACTAATTCCTCTGCCAACATGTCTTAAACCTCACTCGTGTCTTGCAGCTCCACTATTCACCGACTGCTCAGAATGTTGGGCCTAGCCAAATTTGAAAGAGCAATCCTTCCCATATTATCACTGTTGTAAGTCTCACCGTGTTTCTGAAGGCATCAATGCGTGTGTCTGTGCCTTTTGCTACAGACATGATACATAAAAAGAAACATACAAATAGTTGAATACCTGTGTTTCAGACCGCATGCTCTCTAAATTTGTGTATAAGAAGGTGTATGTATTCCTTTCTGCTCATAAAACAGGGCACGTGGGTATTAAATAGTCTATTTCAGTGGCCCTACAACACCTTCATACATAACACAAGTCTGCCTATGCGAGCAAATGACAGATCAGAACTGAGAAGATTTGTCCACCTGTAGGAGAAGATACAAGCTTTTTAAGCTAGCATCTTCAGATGTATAACACGTGAGAGAATACATGTACAAGAAGACACATACCTCAGTCACGAGAGCACGCAGACCTTTGAACTTGACAAAGTGCACTTCCCATTTCAAACAGACACCTAAATTTATACAACCTACTTCGAGTGTACCTTTTCACAGACTCATACTAAATAGCCTAATCACTAATCCCTCTGCCAACATGTTTTAAACCTCACTTTTCTGTTGCAGCTTCATTTTTCACCGACTGCTCAGAATGTTGGACCTATCAAATTTAAAACAGCAATCCTTCCCATGTCACTGTTGTAAGTCTCACCATGTTTCTGAAGGCATGCATGCGTGTGTCCGTGCCTTTTGCTAGTGACATGATACATAAAAAGAAACATACAAATACTTGAATATTTGTGTTTCAGACCGCATACTCTCTAAATTTATGTAGAAGAAAGTGTACGTATACATGGGTACAGATTTATATAGACTGGGATATAGTTTAATACATCTGTCAACATGGTTTAAACATCAGTTTTCTCTACTACTTTCATTAGAGACTCAGGGGCAGATTTACAAGAAACTGATGCATCTATAGAGATGCGTCAGTTTCCCTGCGCCAGCCTGCGATACCCTTGCTCCACCATGGATGCACCGTATTTACAATACGGTGCACCATGGCGCAAGGATTGACAGATGCGTCAGAAATTCTGATGCATCTGTTGGACCAAAAGTCACGCATTGCTGGAGTCGTGTCGCAAGCATGATGCAACTCCAGCAATGCATGTTGAGGCCTACATTTATTGTACTGTGTCACTCCTTATGTCTGCTTCAAGCAGGCATAAGGTTTTGACGCAGTGGCGCACTAGAAGTGGCGCAGTGAAATCTTGTAAATTTCACTGCGTCACTTTCACAAGGCTTTTCTGCGTGGGAACATCCACCCTGCATACATTATACCTGACACAGGTATAATGTGAGGCAGGGCTTTACAATGTGACGCATCTCCCTAGATGCGTCACGTTGTAAATTGGCCGCATTGTTTATGCCGCCGCTGCATCATAATAGTGACGCAGCGGAGGCGCAAAAGTGTTGCAAGGGGCTTGTAAATCTGTCCCTCAAGAAGCACACATATTACTATGCACAACCTATTTCAATCTTCATTTTAGTGCAATAAAACAAACTACATTACACATTCGTACATTTGGTGACATATTTCAAACATCACATTTCTCTAATGCTTTGCAAGCTTTATGAATAATGCATTACAAACTTACAAATATCACTACAAACACTGAAGCACTCCTAAGTAATACATAACACACCTTACACATTTGTAACTCACCTCTGAAATACTATTGCAGAATATGAAAATGTCCGAAAATCCTTAAAGATTTTCTTCCCAACACAATAAATGTGGTGCACCACTCTCAACAGGGTAAAACCAGTAATGGCAAACTCTCCCTCTCTTTTTGCACACAATGAATGTAAGTAACAAATCAAAATGCTCCCTTCAGTTTTTCAAATTCTAAAACCCATTTCTATTGGTTACACAAATTAACCCTTTATTGCTCACTCCCAAAAGTACCCAATATGCTTCTGTAATTTATTGAAGTCGCGACTCCACCGCGGTGCCACAGTTCAGTGTGTATGAGAGTTCAAAAACCTATTTCCAATAACACTAGTATTATTTTTTGAGAGCACACCACTTCTAAAAATAGTACTGATTTGGGAAATCTTACTTTAGTAGTATATCACTTATATATAACTTAGCATTTCATATTTTAAAACCACAGTTAAGTTTCAACCCTTCCCCCATTCTGTTTAATCCTAGTTTCCATAGTAACACTTTCTGCAACATTCAACTGTACCAGAAGGCCACAAGTTCACCATTCTTTCAAATTCAGCACACTAGCTTACAAATGCAAATAGCAGGTGTGCTTGACTTTTGCAAAATATTAGCTTATCCCCTCTACTGTACCTTTCAAACAATTTTCTATAACTAATCAGAAAGATGCTTCTTCAGGAAAGTAACATGCATCCTATTTTTTGAGTACACCATGTTTATGTACAACCAATCAGTTATCTGCTTTTTGTAAAACAGCATCTTCTCCACCATTTTAGATACCTCTCATTCACCAACTGACTTACTCAGTTACAGATGTCTTTTGATTCCTTCCACACATCCCTTCAAAATGCTTACAGTATGGATTGTAGGGCACAGCTATGTTTTCTGGGGCAAAAGGTATGCTGAACACAGAGGTATTGACAAAGACCTAGGTTTACAAAATGTGGATATTAAATGGTTTGCACAGAGAGGATTAAAGTGGCACCAATTGATGCCTTTGGTTAAAACCTTTTTGCATCTCCAACAGCCTGACCTCATGATTGTGCACTGCGGTGGTAATGACCTAGGCACATTGACTGGGGTAGGGCTGGAAATCCTAATGAAGGATATCGTTGCACAACTGATGTTGCTTTTCCTTCAAACTGTCTTTGTATACTCTTACATATGCCAAAGACAGAAATGGAAGTGGTCAAATCAATTCTGTCCACAGATTGACAAAGCTAGGAAGCATGTTAATAAAGCTGTTTCTGCTTACCTCAGAGACCATAGGATGGGCTCCATCTGTAACAACAATCTACGTTTTGATATGCATGACATCTACAGAAGTGATTGAGTTCACTTCACAGATGAAGGAAACAGAGTGTTTTTCAACAACCTTAAGCTGTGCATCCGCACTTACATGTAGCTGCAACAAAGTCATAATGAACACAACGGCTCTTGTTAGAGCTACCCTATAATCCAACAGTGAAAGTTATATATTTTTTAACATATATACACTTTATAAATATTTTCCGGATTCCCAAACCCGTCGCGAATCCGCAAAACAAAAGCACGAATTCAATGTACTACAACACATTTCACTTTTCAAGTTTCAACTTTTAATTTCTATTTTTTATATTATTTCTAACTCTATCGATTTTAATGTGATTATTAACTTCAATCTCACTAGCTCTATAAAAAAGTGCAACACTACCTTCTGAATTGTATACTATTTAATTTAAGGTAGATCCGTGAACCCACCATGACATTACACTTTGGGGCCGTGCTGAGAGCCGTGATAGGGTCACAACTCCTACCACGAGAAAAAAAAAAATAATGATTGCCCCCCAGTTCCATAGGCCCATTTCAGCCCCGGTAAGCACCATCTCCCGGGGCCACACCATTTCTATTTTTTATTTTTAAGGAGGGGGGCCACGGGGATCCCCTCCCAGGCCGATTACGGCTCCAGGGACCCCATCCCCAGGACCCGACCATTATTTATTTATTTTTTAAAAAGGAGAGGGTCCCCCCTTCCCGGCCATTTTCTGGCCCAGGGACCCCAACCCCCGCGGCATGGCCATCTGTTTCAAGACTGCGGTCCCGGCCAGCTCCTGCCTCCTGCGGGACCCGGCATACCTCTTTACCCACAGGGAGCTGCTCACATGCAGCTCCCTGAAGGTAAAAAGCAAAGTGCTCCACTGTAAACAAGTGAGAGCAAAATGCTCTCACTTGTTGACAGTGGACCACTTGTTTGCTATGGGGTGGCGAGAGCAGTGCTCCCGCCATCCTATAGCAAACTGAAATGCCCCGGGGATGGGCTCCTGGGACATTGCTGGAGCCGGCCCTGGGGGGTGGCCATCCCCAGTGCCATGGAGGTCTCCATGAGGGGGGCCGCGCTGCCCCCCTCCAACATAGTTAAAGCCCTGGGGAGGTGGTGGTCCCCGGGGCCGGGTGGCCGCAACGAACCCCTGCATTTAATTTATGTATGCCCCGGGGAGGTTGCAGTCCCCGGGGCTGCGGGGGCGTGTGGCCCCCCGCATTTAATAACTATAGCCCCGGGAGGTGGTGGTCCCCGGCGCTGTGTGGGGAAGGGCAGGAGACCCCCCAAGCATTTTTTAATAATAAAGCCCCGGGGAGGTGGCGGTCTCTGGGGCTGCGGGGGGCACGTACCCCCCTTTTAATGACTATCGCCCCGGGGAGGTGGTGGTCCCCAGGGCAGCGTGGGTCCCGGCATGATAATTTTGCATTGCCTTCGGGACCTGGCCCACCCTGGGGGCTTAAAAGAAACAAGAGCGGGAGACTGTGCTTTGCTTTTTAAAAGATGTCTCAGTTTTTTTTAATGCTTTTTTGGGCCCTCGGGGTCCCTGTGGGACCCCCCTGAGCAGGCCTAGGGGGTCAGGGTGTTTCTACCCTGCCCCCTTTTCTTGTTTTCTTACCGTTTTTCTTGTGACTCGGTTCAACCAAGTCACAAGATGGCTGCCAACACTTCCTGGTTAGAATTGTTGGCTGCCAATCAGATCTCACGCTCGAGGTTGGGAGGGTTTGCGGATCCTTCGCGGTGAAATATGGATATCCATAAATGTTTAAATTTCTCAGAAACTCTTGAACGGATTTACACCATTTAATAAAAAGAGTGCACTCTGGACCAAGAGCTACCTTTCTGCCAAATTTGGTGTAATTTCGTTCAGCAGTTCGGGCTGTAGCTGCGTCAACAGTTTCCTATGGAAATTAACATGGAGAAAAAGCATTTTGGGACCCCCCTTTTTCTCGGCCCCTGGCTCATGAATCACCCCGAAACTTTCAATACAGGAGCTGAAGTGAGCGGGCCATTAGTTTTGATAATTCTGCAAAGATTCATCAATCGGCGCCCGAGATATTGGCAAAAGAAAAATGCTTGTTGAATGGAAACAAGGTCGTAACTATAACTACCTACTGGCGACTGCCAGTAGGTAATATATATATATATTAGGCGGATATACTGTCCTTGCAGAGTCTAGGCAACTTCACATACTCGAGCATTACAGGGATCTGTATGCAGAAAATGTCAAATAGTGAATTGCATTGTAAATACATACACAGATAAAATCCACATATTTATAATGTATAATTTTAGAGTGATATGTTTACAATGTATATAGTATGTAGTCTATGTCAATTTATGCAAATTCAGCACTAGCAGTTTGAGCCGTGTCATGTGATCAAGGCCGTGGGGCGGCCGAAACGCGTCATGGCGGACTAGCTTGGTGGCAATAAAGAACACTACGCACTGACTTGGGTCTACGCTCGTTTAATTCTTGGAAGGAAACTACAAGCGAGAACATACAATATATATATATATATATATATATTTACATACATGTTGGACTTGGCCCTCTTTGGCTAAAGTTCCTTAAATTTTTTGCCTTCCTCCTAGACCTTTTCCTGACATTATGTTGCCGACTTAGATGCTTTGGGCACTTTGCCACTGCTGATCAGTGTCAAAGTGCAAGTGCTCCCT
Organism: Calotriton arnoldi; assembly: GCA_963921515.1. Taxonomy (NCBI): domain Eukaryota; kingdom Metazoa; phylum Chordata; class Amphibia; order Caudata; family Salamandridae; genus Calotriton; species Calotriton arnoldi. The sequence continues at coordinate 1,983,873 of CAWUFW010001189.1, forward strand.
GTATAGAGTGTTATGGTAATTGGTTGTCCATAATTGGTATGTTTGCCTTACTAGTAAAGTCCCTAGTAAAGTGCACTATGTGTGCCAGAGATGGTAATGCAAATGCTACTAGTGGGCCTGCAGCACTAATTGTGCCACCCACACAAGTAGCCCTAAGAAGAGATCTCAGGCCTGCCACTGCAGTGCCTGCGCGCAGTTTGTTAACTGCCTTGTTATCCTGGCAAGTGCACCCACTTGCCAGGCCTTACCTTCCCTTATTATGCACATCAGACACCCCTATAGTAGGCCCAAGGTACCCCCCTGGGCAGGGTGCAGTGTATGTGAAAGGTAGGACATGTAATGAGGTGTGTACCATGTCCTGACAGTGAAATACTGCCAAATTCGTTTTTCACTGTTGCAAGGCCATCTTGCCCATAGGACAGAATGGGGAATGCTGAGTCCCATGTTTCAAGCATATCTTCCGATAGGCATAAGATGGAAAGATGGAGTTTAGTGTGCCTGAACTCAGAATTTAATAACACATCTTTTTGTGAAGATGGTTTTTGAATTGTGTGTTAAGAAACCACGCTTTTAGAAGTGGCTGGTTTCTTGTCTTAAACCATCCTGTGTGCCTCTGCCTGGTTGTGTATTGCCTGTCTGGGTTTGGATGTGACAGGGTCTGGGAAGTGTCCTAACCCCAGGGAGGAGTAGGTGAGACAGCAACAGGCTGGCCTGCGTTTGATGTGGGGGGAGGAGTAGCCCGCTGGATGTGAAAAGGGCTGTGTTGCTGCCCCCAGAGGATGGCTCCACCTCCTGCTGAGCGTCTGGGCCCCAGACCCTGACTATCAAAGGAAGAGGGTGTGCACTGGCAGGAAGACACCCAGGTCTGGTTTGGACCGGGGTCAGAGCCCCTGAACACAAAGACTTCAAAGGAATTTAGGGGTATAAATGTAAGAGCTGAAACCCCTGAACTCAAGACTGAAATCCATACTGAAAAAGGATTGAAACTACTTCGTGATCAAGAGGAACCTCTGCCAAAGAAGTACAGCTGAAGAGACTGAAGAGAAGGACTGCCCTTGCTGTGTGTTCTGGGGCTGCTCTGCAGTTTGCTGATTTGACTGAGGAGAGGACAAGGGACTTTGCTGTGTGCTGTGTAACCCTGCTTGAGAGGACTTTGCTGTGTGCTGTGTCCTGAAGTAACTTGTCTCCAAGCGCCCGAGGAGAGCTGGTCCCCTGTTGTGGAAACTCAGGAACATAAAAGTTTCCAAGTGTGTCTCAACGACGCTGTGTGCATGTGCTTTTTGCACGCCTGAGACTGCCGTGTGGTCCGTGGTGCTGTTTACGAGGTGCCCCATGACCGCATTGCCCCCCCGCAGCGTGAAACATCGTCCACGCTGCTACATTGCTGTTTGTGGCACGAGCCGTCATCGTAACTGAGGCTGTGAGTAAAGATCGCCGCTGCCGGCCCGAGCCGCAACGTGCTTAAGGATTTCTTGAAGCTAAGGAAGCTACAAGGTGAAAGGAATCGTGATCATTGCTCGTCGAAAGGAATCTGCCCAAGATCGTCAACGAAGGACAAGGCAGTGTCGTAACCCATCCGGCTACAGCGTCGCCTAGCAACAGAGATGCAACGTGATAGGGATCGCCCAGCAGGACGTCCGACGAGCGGAGAGAGCGAGGCAGCGCACCCCCCCTGGTAAGGCTTGGACTCCAGTCGGGAGCCGCAAGCGTGTGTGGCCTGGGGAGGCGTGCAGGAGGAGTACAGGAGTGCTCCGAGCTCTCTCCCGCTGCACCGCGTTAGACGTGCTGAGTCCCCGAGCGGCCCGTACCTGCCCAGCAGTACCGGGGCCACCCCTGTAAGCTTACGACCGTTGTCTCTGTTGTTGGGGCCTAGTGGTGCCCGAGTTGACCACGCAGATTGGCTAACCGCATTGTTCTAGATTTACGAACTGCCTGATTCTTGCATTACGAACCGCATTATTCTTGCATTACGAACTGCCTGATTCTTGCATTACGAACCGCATTATTCTTGCATTACGAACTGCCTGATTCTTGCATTAAGGACTGTCTTATTACTACATTACGAACTGCATTACAAACTGCATAGCATTGCATTAGGACTGCATTAGAGATCGTGAATTGCTCATTAATACCGCAAGAACCTACAAGTGATTGCTGGCCTAATAACCGGCAAAGCGAGATATTACGAATACGCATATGTTGGATTTCTATCGTTTGGTCTCATCGTATTCCATTTTATAAAGATACCGCTATTTTTATGAAACCAGTGTGGTGTCCATTTGTGGTGTTATCACTGTGTTACTGGGAGTGTGGTTGCAAATACTTTACACATTGCCTTGGAGATAAGCCTGGCTGCTCGTGCCAAGCTACCAGGGGGTGAGCAGGGGTTATCTAAGCGTGTGTCCCTCCTTACCCTGACTAGAAGCAAGGGTCCCTATTTGGACTAAGGTACATACCTCAGCCAACTAGAGACCCCCAGTTCTAACAATACATAAAAAGATGACTTTAAACCATTATCAACATCTTACCTATAAAGTAAATATCTGCGGAGTAAAATACCGAAAATGTACTTACTATGTAAAGTCTCCTGATTTACTGACCTGCGATGTAATGATTCAAGATATTAAAACTTTTAGGTGCTGGTGGCACACCTGAATGCCTGAATGAGCAAAGAGCAAATGTTATGAACTAAGACTACATAAATAAATTCTGTTTGTATACAATCCTGCCTAAGGATAATTATTACTGACAAAATATGCCATTGTGAGGGTTGCACAGCAGTAGTTGCATACCTGAATGCTGAGGGCAAAAAGTCTATATACGCCCTCAACGACCGCTTATATATTTGAGAATCCATGATGTTCTCAGTTTGCATCCTTCGTAAGAAAACACTGATTTTACAATTATTCTGAAAACAATCTTGAGAAAAATAGCATAGTCATTAGTGATGTCCCTTCAGAGAAAGGTCATGGAAATTAATTCTGAATTATACACATAGGGGCCGATTCCGATTCAGGCCGGAAATTTCTCCGACCGAGCCGGACCCGGAGAGATTTCCGACCGAATCGGACTCTGGCAGTCCGACCGAACGAGTACGATGCGCACGCATGCAATCGGACTCGAGTCGGTCGGACTCCCATTGAGTCAATGGGAGCCAGACGTACAATGCGTACGCGGGCTCCCATTGACCCAATGGGTGCGAGGCGAACACGGGTGCCCCCTACAGCGGGTACGCCTCGAAGTGACTCGCGGCATACATGCACAGGTAGGGGGGACATGGGTCCCCCCTGTGTGCGACTCGCGTGGCTACGCGTACAAGGGGGTCCGACACGGACCCCCAAAGTGCGGCTCCGACTGCTCTGTCGAGCCGGATGGCGCGAGTCGGTCGGACTGCTCGCGGCGCGCATCGTACTTGCCCGGCCGGGGAACGTCTCCATCGCGCGGTGCGCGTCGTGGCCGTGCGAGTCGGTCGGAGCGCTTCGGACCCGCGAACAAGTCGGTCGGCGATTTCGCGTGCGCTCACATCGTACTCGCTCGGCCGGACGCGCGTACGAATCGGTCGGGAAAGAGGGCTCCGAATCGGATCCGGTTAAGCCGAATCCGATTCGGTGCCCTACCGGCCGAGATCGGAATCGGCCCCATAGTCTTTTAATTCTAATATGAAAATACCATCTAATTTATGAGTAAATGTATATTAACATTAAAGTAAACGCATCATATCAAACCTCACAATGAATATAAAACATAATTGTCCTACAATAATGCTATATGCAGAAATAATCAACAGATATACATTAAAAAACAATACGTGAGGCCCTTGGGCCTGAAAGGAGTGATGGGTGGTTGCACAATATGAAGGGCACCAGTACAAACAAAAAATCCACGAACAGCTGAATGTCGGTCTAACTATCCTACACTCACTCCATTCATTCCCCCATTTACATGTCCATCCGAAACCTGAAACCAAGGCTTGCTGAAGGCTCCAATAAAAGTATTTTGCCCAGCCCCTCCTGAAACTCCAGCTTTATGCAAATAACTTGATGTGGTAAGTGAATTGGGAGAATGGGCAGGATGGCCCAAAGGTAAAGGAGGTGCCATCTGTTCATTGCCTGTGCATCAAGCCATGATCCCAATGGAGGTGTGCACACATCTAGAGCCAAGTTGAATCACACTGACAAACGCAGGGTGATTGGGATGACCAACACAGTGTAGTGTGGAGTTCACTCATGATGACACTCGCAGGGAAAGGAATGAGCAAGATGGCCTGATAATCAGACTTTCTTGTGAGTGTCAAGAGACAAGAGAGTCGATGCATCTGACCATCAATCTCTGTCTTCTCCAGAGCTCACCGTTTAGATTAGCATGTTCTATTCATGGTGCTACATATGCTGTATACTATTGGATAGAGATAATGATAAATACTATTAGATTAGACAGAGATAATGATAAATAACTATGTTTGTGATTGTTCTCATTTATGTTTTAGGTTTGTGCAAGTCTCTTCAACATGCTGTATTGATGTGCTTGATGCATTGCAGCCCTGGCTACTGCTGTCACTGATTAGAGTAGTAGTGTATGCTATGAATTTTATGATGTTTAATTCAAAAGAATGAATAAGAAAACATTAGAGTAGCTGTCCACACACACACAAACACACTGACAGACACATACAGCATTTAATACATCAACTTATTTTACATCAATCAATCAGGGGGTTTATAGAGCGCGCTACTCACCCGTGAGGGTCTCAAGGCGCTAGGGGGGGGGCAGCTCCTACTCAGTCGAAGAGCAGGGTCTTGAGGTCCTTCCTGAAGGCGTGCAGGTTCGGGGAGCATCTGATGCTGATTGGGAGCTTCTTCCAGGTCTTGGTTGCGATGTAGGAGAACACCCTTCCTCCTGCTCTGCTTCAGCGGATGCGGGGGATCTCTGCTAGGGCGAGGTCGGGAGATCGGAGATTCCTTTTGGGTGCGTGGAAGCAGACTCTTTCGTTGAGGTATTTGGGTCCGCTGTTGTGGAGGGATTTGTAGGTGTGGGTGAGAAGCTTGAAGGTTATTCTCTTCTCGACGGGGAGCCAGTGTAGGTCGTGGAGGTGTTGCGTCATGTGTTTGTGCCGAGGAGTCCCGAGCACAAGTCTGGCCGCGGCGTTGTGGATGGTTTGGAGCTTGTGTAGGAGGGTCTTGTTGATTCCGGCGTAGAGGGCGTTTCCGTAGTCCAGTCTGCTGGTTATGAGTGTGTGGGTGACGGTTTTTCTGTGCTCGGGGGGGATCCATTTGAAGGTCTTTCAGAGGATGCGGAGGCAGTTGTAGCTGGTGGAGGCGACGGCGTAGATCTGGCGGGTCATGGAGAGGGAGGAGTCAAGGATGATGCTGAGGTTCCGCGCATGGTCTGTCGGGGTGGGAGGGCTCCCGAGGGCAGAGGGCCACCATATGTTGTCCCAGGCGGAGGTCGAGGGTCCCAGGATGAGGACCTCTGTTTTCTCAGTGTTGAGCTTCAGGCAGCTGTCCTTCATCCAGGCCGCGACGTCCTTCATTCCTTCCTGGAAGCTGATCCTGGTGTCATCGGGATCCTTCGTGAGGGAGAGGATGAGCTGGGTGTCATCGGCGTAAGATACTATGTTGAGTCCGTGCTGTCTGACGATGGCGGCGAGGGGGGCCATGTAGATGTTGAACAGTGTGGGGCTGAGCGATGATCCCTGTGGTACTCCGCAGTTGATCTCTTTGGGTTCGGAGATGAAGGGGGGAAGTCTGATCCTATGGGTTCTGCCGAGGAGAAAGGAACGGATCCAATTGAGGGCGGTTCCCTGTATCCCGGTGTCGTGTAGTCTGACTGCGAGGGTGGGGTGTGAGACGGTGTCGAACACTGCGGAGAGGTCCAGTAGGATGAGGGCTGCAGTGTGTCCCTGGTCGAGTAGCATGCGGATGTCGTCGGTGGCGGCGAGGAGGGCGGTCTCAGTGCTGAGTTTGCTGCGGAATCCGGACTGGGAGGTGTCTAGGATGGCGTTTTCTTCGATGAACGCGGTCAGCTGGGCATTCACGAGTCTTTCGGTGACTTTGGCGGTGAAGGGGAGCAGGGAGATGGGCTGATAGTTCTTCGGGTCCGTGGGGTCGGCTGTGGGTTTCTTGAAGAGGGGCTTGACTTCCGCTCGCTTCCAGATGTCGGGGACGATGCCGGATTGGAGGGAGGCGTTGATGGTCAGTCGTAGTTCGGGGGCGATGGCGGTGGCGGCCCTCTGGTAGATGTGCGGTGGGCAGGGGTCCGTTGGGGCTCCACACCGGGTTTTTATCATGGTCGTGGTGATGAGTTCGACCGTGGCGGGAGACCAGGTGGTGATGGTCAGCTGGTGGTCAGCGGAGGGGGTAGGGGTGGTGAACAACGTCTGGTCGCTGAAGTGGTTGTAGATGGCCTTGATTTTCTGATGGAAGTAGGAGCTGAGCTTGTTGCAGAGTTCCTGGGATGGTGTGACGTCTGTGGCCTCGCTGGGGGGTTTGGTGAATTGCTGTATGACGTTGAAGAGTTCCTTGACGTTGGTTGCGTTGGCGTCAATTTTGCTCTTGATGAAGGTCTGTTTGGTGTCCCTTATGAGCTGGTGGTACTTCTTCAGGGCGCTCCTGTGGTTGTTAAGGTCTTCTGTGGTTTTCCCGCTTCACCAGGTCTTCTCGAGGTGTCTGCTGGTGCGCCTGGCGACTTGGAGTTCGGTGGTGAACCAGGCGGCCTTTGGGGGGCGTGGTTTGGCTGGGTGGCGGAGTGGGGCGATCTTGTTGGCGCATCTGGAGATCCAACTGTGGAGTTCGATGGCTGCAGAGTTGGCATCGGTCGCGGTGATGGGGGGGTCTAGGAGGAGGGTGGCGTTGAGGAGTTCTTCTGTGATTTTGCTCCAGTTCCTTCGTGGCGGGCGGGGGGCCAGTGTGGGTGCGGTGGTGGTGTTGAAGGTGAAATGCACGCAGTGGTGGTCGGTCCAGGGAGGCTGCGTGCTGTGGCTGAAGTGGATGTTTGATCCTCCTGCAAAGATGGGGTCGAGGGTGTGTCCTGCTCTGTGCGTGGAGGTGTTGACAAGCTGCTTCAGTCCGAGGTTGCAGAGGTTGTCGAGGAGGGTGGTGGAGTCGGGGTCGCTGAGGTTGTCGAGGTGGAAATTCAGGTCTCCGAGTAGGATGTAGTCCGTGGAGGTGATGGCCTGGGGTTCGACGAGGTCGGTGATAGCTGTTGTTGCTGGGGAGCGGGGTCCCGGGGGTCTGTAGACGAGGGTGCTGCGAAGCGTGGTCCTGGGGGAGATCTGGATCTGGAAGTGGAGGTGTTCTGTGTTGGAGTGGGGGTCGCTCGTGCTGGAGGTGGAGAGTCGGATGCAGGTCTTTTGTGCGATGGCGAGTCCTCCTCCTGGGCGGTCTGGGTGGTCCTTCCTCTGGATCTTGTAACCGTCGGGGATAGCGGTGGCGATGTCGGGGCCGGAGGAGGCGGTTGTCCAGGTTTCCGTGAAGAAGGCGACATCGGGCGCGAGGGTGTCGATCAGGTCCCAAATCTCTACGGCGTGTCTGTGGAGTGAGCGCACGTTGAGGAGGATGCACGTCAGGGCTTTGGTGGCGCGGGCGTCCCGTGAGCCTGCGGCGAACGTGGGGGCGCTGTAGGTGGTGCAGGAGAGTTGGCACTGTCTGCAGGAAAAAGGTCTGTGAGAGGTGTTTGGAGAGGAGCTCTGGCAGTTAGGGTGTCTTCCGGGGTTGAGAACGAGGAGGGTGGCGGCGTCATATCGGCTGGGCCCTGGGGATCCAGGGTTCCTTGCGCTGGCCACGGTCGGGTTGCGGACGGGCGCAGACGGGCTTGCGCAGCGGTCGTCATTATGTAGGGGAGGGACGCTCAGCTGGGAGGCGGGAAACAGGCGAGGGCAGGGGGGAGGGGCCGCGTGTCAGCAGCAGCAGGAACGGCGAGGGGAAGAGGGAGGGGCAGGGACAGTGAAAACAGACAGTGCACAGTTAAACAACAAGAACCAGGGCACAAGTTAAACAACAAAAATCGGGGCACAGATGTACAACAAGAATTGGGGCACAATTAAGCAGCAAAAAACAGGGCACAAGTATACAGCAAGAATCGGGGCACAACTACACAATTTACCCAATCAAGGACAGCAGCCTCGAACATCCAGGCAGGGGGCTCAGCGGCGACGTCGGAGCGTGGGAGCTGCCGGGGAGAGTGCAGGCCTGTGACCAAGGTCAAGGTCTTACATAGATCCAGAGCTTGATAAACAATATATATATTTTTTTTAAACAGAGAGACAAGAGAGTCAGTGCCTGTGTTGGTTGTATGCCACCTTCAGAAGGGTTGACAAAATTCCATGTATGAATTGTGTCTATCCCACCAATCCAAGAGGTTGTAATTGTTTCTTAAATTAAATTATGCTTCGGAGGGTTAGTGCTCCATATATAGGGTAGACAAGGTGGGAATAAAATCCTTACCTGGCCTGCCTTGGGCCACTGTGAGAAAATGTACCTTTTGTGTGGTCATACCCATTGTTTTCCTGGATTTTATTGCTGATCATTGGATTGCTATCCAGTGCCCAGTGTATATGCTCTGAGGCCTAAAACATTTACAAATTAGCTAATCCCTGAGTGGTGTATTTAACTCTTCTGTAAGGTCATAGCACATGGTGTAGAAATTGCATCCATGGCATAGAAAGTTAAACGGTACCGGTGGACTGCAGCACTTATTGTGCCATCCGCTAGTGTGACACGGAAATTGTGGCTTCATGCCTACCATTGTAGCCTGACTGCTGCAGTTTTAACCTGCAGTGTATCCTGTTAATATAACCCTTTTTGACAGGTAAAAACCTCCTTTTTAAATATTAATAAGCCACCCCTAAGTAGGCCTTGTAGCCCCCAAGGTAGGGTGCATGGCATTTAAAACTGAGACATATAGAAAATTAATGTTACCGTGTCCCTACAGTGACAAGGCACTAACTGCTATTTTCACCTTGGCAGGCCAGCCTGTCCTATGTAGAAAACCAGAGTGCAGATTAAAAGACTAATAGTGCTAACTCTGGAATGGGATCAGCTAGAAAAACAATGAAAACACTATTTTAATAGTTATTCCAAATTCAATTCAAAGATGAAGTTGGATTTTTAATAAATATTAAGGGAAAGTAACTTTTAGAAAGTTACCATTTATATGCCTGATCTTTCCGAAGACTAATTTGCATTAGATCTACAGCTACTCCCAACCAGTGCTCAGTCTTAAATGATATGTGAATGCAGTGTGAAATTGCTCACAGGAGCACACAGTAGGCTAACCTTAATAGGCAAAGATGATTCCTCTGAACTCAATAGAATATGCAGGTTCGGGGCTGTGCCCCTCCAGGTGACATCCCTGAGTCAAATCCTGCATGACATGTCTGACTGAAGCACATGTAAACGTATTGTGCCCTTCAAAGGGAGCAAACAGGATGCTAGGAGACCTCCTGTATATCACCTGTCTGGTTCCTGAAGAGCCTTGCCTTTGTCCTTCAATACTTCTGTCTATGGGTTTGTTGTGTGCACTGTGCCTGCTTCAAACTGGATCTTAGAGTCCGATTTGGGAAGACACTAGGATTACGATAGTACACACCCTACACACAGACCCAACCCTCAGAGCCAAAGTTTAGTGTGGCCAAAGACTTTTACCATATTGAAAATGCCCTGACACATGCCATATTTGGCTTGTTTTCAGTAAAGGAAACAGAAGCTACTGCAAAAGTAGCTTTGTAAGGGATTGGGAACCTTTACTCCATTAATCAAAGAGGAATTAGGAATATTTTAGGGTGTCTACCGCCCACAAGCTGGTGAAGCTTACAAAGGTGGACCCTCACCCAGCCTTCCTAAAAGCACTGTTGTACTTGCTAAATCATACCAGGTGCACTGAACCTGCTGCATTTGGCATTTTTGAATTGTGAGAAGGACCTGAGGAGGTTGGACCCTCTTCTACTTGAAATCCAAGGACAGAAAAATCTCCAAGGATCATAAGGCTGATCCTCTGGATGCCTCCAAGAACTTACAAAAGCGGAAGAGGCATTCCTGTGAAGAATCCCAGCTGACCAGTGGCAGTTGGACATGGATTGTACTTTGATGTTGACCTCTGCTTGATACTCAAAAAGTCCATATGTGCTCTCCTGAGTGCTTGGGTGGCTTTGGAAGTATACTCCTGTGTTTGTTTGAGCCCGAAAAGAAGTTTGTGATCTTTTTCAAAACTTTTTTCTCCAGAGTTCCAGATCTTCAAGGAGACTGACCATGAAAAGAATCTGACTGGCAGTTCCACAACATTAGATTGAATTTCAGATTTGTCTTGCGTGGAGAAGTGGTTTTCATCAGAAAAATGGAAACGTTCCTTTTCAGATTTAGACTTAGAAACGTCTGCTTCCAGGCCCTAACAGAACCAGTGTACTTGGTGTATCCAGCCTGCACTCTATCATGGTTGGCCTCAAATTGTGCCTAGGGCTTGGTCTACCACGACTGTTGACTACCATTAGCACTTTGCCCTTTTTGGTGCTATTTTCATTTAAATATTTTTAAAAATCATATCTTGGGTTCCCCTTATTGTATTTTTGTTGTTTCCGTGTCAGTATGCCTTTTAAATATTCTCTATTTTTATAACATGAAGTGGGATTTTTATTGTGTTGTGTTTTTGATCTTTTAACTGTTTTGATCATTTTAAATGTTCCACATTCTCATTACGTTAAGGCTGCCTGCTCTGTCCCATAGCTACCAGGGGTTAGGCTCAGATTTAAGTTACTGAAATCTTTAAAACGACCAAACAATATAGCGACTTTATTACTTATGGGGCACACTAATGCAACCCAACTATAAACCACTTTCTCACAACCACCAACCAAGAGTTCTGATCTAACTTACCTACCCATTGTCTGAAATGGTGAGTGTGACTGAATCCATATGATAAGAGGTGAATGCATCCTAAATCAGAACACATATGGCTCTACCTATAGGGATGTGTCCATAACTGCCACATTTTCTGCCTGTATATGTGTGACAGTTCAACTGTTGCAGCATACCTATATGTGAGGCTTACATGGCTCATATGCCTCAAGTAAAGTGTTCAGTGTTAAGATTGCCAGATTGCATTTATTTGCATACAGAGGCACATTTTAAAATTTAAATAAAAACATCAAAACTATAGCTGCCAAAATGCACAGTACAAAAATCACTGGGTGATCTGCCCACATCACATCTGACAATCTGGGCAAGTGAAGTTCACACCTCTTAAATTGTCTCGCACCAGGTCTGAGTTATTTTCCTCTTTGAGGCTGTGAAACTCACATCTATGGGATGGTGACAAAATGGTTTAAGCAAATGCACAGATTGATAATTTATAGCACAATATATATAAGACAGCCTTCAGGTTGTTCCATGGTAGGTGTGACATGCTCATCCAGTCTAGAATTTTCAAGCTCCATTAGGATACTAACCTGACTTTTTGCATCATTAAACAAGAACTACAAGCACCAGAATTCAAAATAAAAACACATACTGATTATCAACGAAGACTGTCTCAAGTTCTTTGTTTATAGATTAACTGCTATCTCCAAAGGTTCCAAAACCATTACTTCTGAAAACTTCATGGAAACCACAGGTGTAAGTTTGTGGTATTTTGGGTGCCCTTTCATAAAATATCCATCTCGTCACATTATTTACATTGATCCATTCACATTTTTGTTAAAAAACTAGTCATTTTAAATTAAGCCTTTTATTTCTTTGAAATAGTTTTATAGCTGCTAAGTGGATCCATATGATCATGTCTGACATCTTTAGTCAGTCTTGTCCTTTTAGCCTACAACATGTTATATTTTGGCTCTTGTAGTTTTGCTTTTGAATTGTGGACTCAGGACACCATACTAATTGTTGTTGATGAAAAAGCCAGAACTGACTGAAGATGTCACACATTATGTGAGACTGGAAGTCAGCAGTGAATGTTGCTTGAGATGACCTTTCACACTTTCACCATCAATGTATTTCACTCACATTTTAGTGGAAAAAGAACAGTCCGCACTTCTTTATACAGGATATTCACAAATAACAAACATAATAAAATAATTATGTGACCATTTTCATTGGCACGCTCACTTTGAAAGCAAAATACACAAGATGCTCATGTAAAGAAACTGAAACTTTAAGAAAAATGTGCAAACAAAGATTCCTGTGAATAATGGATTTTGTAAGGATTCATATATGCAGGTTGTGTCACCACCCTTAGGTCCTGGGATCCTGGAGGTTTTCGTGGATCAGGGGTGATGTTTATGTGTAAGCCCAGACACATGGCAATGTTGTGCAACATGCAACAGACAACCACTATCTTGCACACAACATATGTAGCGTGCAATACCACTCCCCCATGCGGTCTAGACATCTGAAGTGCAAGTAAAGGATACCAAAAGTGCCTTCTATTATGGTTGATGAATGTATGTCTACCATATTGTACCTCTGTTGAGGTAGTGTGGTTGAGCTTTAAAAAAATGTGAGGAGATAAAGAATGCTACCCTGTATTCTAACAAAGACACGTGATATTTCTTAAAATGTGCTTCCATTCCAAATACATGCAGTAAAAGTAAGGTGAATGTTTATCTTTTTGTCTTGTAGTGAATAATGATTTGAGTGTGTTTTGAGAAGCCATGTCTTAGATGTGCATGCCTCCCCAGCTATTAGATGTTATGAATTACCTATGAGCCACGTCACTAAAATCCCCTGCAACCAAACAGTGTGCAAAAGTGACTGATGGAAAATGTAAATGTCCTGTATGCTTCCAAGATATCAGACATTGCATCGCATTGCAGAAAGTGTGCCCATTGATCGCATGCCAACGGTGCCTGTTGTAGAAAAGGTGACCCCTGTAGTGAGGTGGCTAAAGTGCTACATGGGTGAGATCAAAGGCAAAATGGGCAGAGGGCAAATTTATATAATTCTGTCACAATGCCTTTTTTGCCACTGTCTGTGGCCGGCAATAAACTGGTTCACTCTTTTGTGGATGCATCTCAGTAATTGGTTCAAATATCAAAATTGGCTTGCTGTGAGATGCTTATGTTTGTTAGAACTGATCCTCTGAAAAGATCCAGTGGCCATTAAATGGAGTGCAAAAAGTGTTTTTACATGGGCTGGGGTAGCATGTGAGCATGCTGTAGGTGAATCAAGCGTCTGCCCCATGCCTGCAACCATGTAAAAGTTTACTTCAGGTGAGACTCTAGCAATGACTGCTTCTCTGGACATGCCAAGAATGTTGATCATTAGTCTGTAAACCCTCTCTCCCTCAAATAATTATTCCTCAAAATGAGGGGCAAAGCTGCAAAGACATTCTTCAAAATAGTGAAGGCAAAAAAGCTGTCTGGTGTGTAAGTTCATTTCTTATGTGGTCAACCTGTATCTGACTGGATGCTGTTGTAATACATTTCACCTGTAGATGGCTCGTGGATTTTGGAGCAATATTTATCTCCTCCCTTGCATTAGCAGGTGTTGTAAGCCTTATTGTAATAGGATTGTTTTAACATTTTTAAAATGCAAACATTAAAAATGAATTTACAAAAAATGGTAAAGTCATAAAAAATATTTTACCTTTACTTTCCTAGTTTTCCTTATTTCCGATTTGGTGCCTTTATTGATTCTATTGATGTATGTTGCAGTACCTATAAATGGCCATTTGTGATGGTTGACTCTCTCTTAGGCTTGACTGGAGTACCTTTGAGCCTGTTCTGTCCCTCTCAGAGCTGTAGTAACTTTAGAAGTGCATTTTGCGAATAGCAATTGTCCTACTTTTTTGTAGATGTAATTTTGTATTAGCATGCTCCAAACTAAACCTCTCCTTCTATTTCCTTAACCCCCCCATTTGTTAGTACATATTCCCTACTTTCCAGCTACTCTCCCTTGTCACTCCCACATTCACCACAGAAATGTATATGTATATGTACAGAGGTTTCTTCACACATAGTGAAGACCTCTGCAAAGAAAAGATAGGTGAGGTGAATGCAGAGGTCATCAGATGTAGGTTTGGGAACAGCATTTTGTAGTGCGTGACCAAAACTACTGTGGTACTGCCTTACCAACTATAAAACACAATTTGTGAATCAGGCCCTTAGTATCTACGGTGACCAGATTAGGTTCATAGTCAAGTTACCGAGAGCAGAGATGTTAGTAATGCTTCTTTAACAGGCAGTAGTACTTTTTTAGGTCAACTTTCACCATAAATGATTCCGGCTTGGCTATGGAAATTCCATGCATTGAAGTGTGGAGAATACTTTTTTTGTTACAACTTCACAGGTTTGTCTTGTATTTCCTTCAGACTGCATTAGGCAAAAGTATAGATTACACATTTTTGAAAATTATATTAATTGGTCTGCCAAATGTTGCCACTGCTCTGTCTTAATCGCTCTATATGTCTGTGATTGGATTATGATGCACGGATTCGAAAACACTTAGGGGCCGATTCTGATGCGGGTTGGAAAAGCTTCCCGACCGAATCGGTTGGGAAATGGTGTCCGACCCACTCGGATCGGGAAAGTCCGACCGGCGGAGTAGGATGCATCCGGATGCTTCCAGATATGATTGGGTTGAACTCCCATTGACTTCAATGGGAACATTTGTTCCTAACCGCATCAGAATTGGGCCCTCGGTCGGGAAGACACGTTCCCGATCCGATTTGGAAGGAGCAAATGCCGTTAGGAGGCCTTCCTAACCGCATCAGAATCAGGCCCTCGGTCGGGAAGCTTTTCCAACCCGCATCAGAATCGGGCCCCGGGTAGTAGACACAGATATTTTGCTACTCTCAGGTGTAGCTGAGTGGGCATTCTTACAATTGCCAGTGTATATCCAGAAACAGACGGAGTGTATTAGTAATGGGTAGAATGTGACAGCCTATGACAGTGTGCCAGTAATGTTGCACTAGACTGATAGTGAAATGCAGGTTGGCATAGCAAGATTGCTGTTGCCTGGTGAAGGTAAGGCTGTCAAGCCAAAGATAACAAATGTTACCTAAACGTTTAAAAGTGGAACCAGGACAGAGGAATGTAGGGGGAGAACACTGAGAGAATAAAGAAGTGCCTTGTGGATGCTTGTAACTCATTGTAGGTGGCATTGATTGAGCACTGGCACAATGTGGTTAGAAGAAAATGGGATGTCTTAAAGGTTTTCTCCTTTTGGTACTGAGAGAGAGCAATGGAATCCTTTGCTGAATTTCTCCAGTATTTCCACAAACAGTGCCAGCAGCGATCCCAAATGTTTCTCAGCACCCATTGCACAAAGACCACCCAGATAAATTTTCACAAATTTCCCAACAGCAAAGAATAAAATAGCAAATAGGAACATCTACTTTTACTACACGTTTCATGAACGGGGCATTTTTATTTTTGGTACTCATGCCTATTTTGTGGTCCAATCAAATCCCTGGATGCTACTATAGTGTATATAATATTATAGATCATATATTTAAACAGGCAGTGCCAAGAATAGTACATATTAGCCAAGTTTTATTAACAACATGAATGCACTCGGGCATTGCTGAAGTGCTGATGAATTTCCGCCCATCGGTTCTGCGGTCCTGCGACTCTGTGATTCCCGCTATGCTTGTGCAATCACAGCAGCGGCCGCGTTTGGGGTTCTCAGAGATGATTGAGGCAGAGGCCTTCGATCAGTTGCACTCCCTCTTCCCCTGAATCTGGCGAGCTGAGGAGAGGACCGGACTGGCGGAAAACCGACACACACGAGCAGGAGGAGGGGCTAGTGCCATGACTCCATTCGGTTGGTACGGAGGCGGCCGGCATTAGGCCGGTGCAGCTTGTATCCCAGCTGGAGACATCACCTGCACCTCGACCTCCAGTATAGGATTCTCCACCGCACCTGCACCTACAGCCCTATTGCTGCACACCCCTCCCTGCTGGGTGAGGATTTGGGGGCTGGCCCTTCCTCCGCGCTCCTAGGTGTCTGAGGTGAGCAGGATGGACTGAGTGAGCAGCTGACAGGTGACCCAACAGCAAACAAGGGTGAGGGGTGCAGTGTCCCTTTTGCTGACAAGGGGGTAACAGGCCACCAACACTAGGGGACATCCTACATCTGCTGGACCCCTGGCTGGATTCCCTCTACTTTTGGCATGCTCCTGCCCCTTCCCTAGCGCTACTTTGCACCTTGCTTTTTGCACTTTCCCACAGATAGTGCTTACCATCGGGGGAAGGAGTGGCGGCGCTTATCATTGAGTGATCAACAACCTAACCAATTCTTTTTGGAAGCCAAGCCCCCCTCAACTAGGATTGCCCACAAGGAAGCTGGGTGTGGGGGTGAGATGTGCACAAGAAGTTCCTTGCTCTTGAGATCACGTGCCACAAGATCAGCAAGTCAAGTAGGGGAGAGGCCAATCCCCTCAAAAAGAAAGTCGAGCAAACCCCCCTTTCACAAACAAGGGGGGGTCCGTATTTGTTAAATCACAAGCCTCTGATCACAGCCCCTAGTGGGCATAAAGAAATATTATAAACCAACAAATAGGACCCAAGCAGACCAAGAATCTCCTCTTTCCATCCATCTGTGATGTCTAACGATAAAGCATCAATTATGATGGAAGGCAAAGGTGAGGAGCAATCATCCCCAAAGTTGCTCCCCCGCTTCAGAGCAAAAGGAGGAGCAAAAGGAGGATTGTCCAGCTTGTCAGCTAGATGGAGCTCAATTGCCAAAAGCTCCTCCCCAAATGGAAGGAGTGGGGTCAGTCAAAGTGGAAGTCAGAAGTGATGACCCACACAACTTATCTTCTCATACTCTACCCCCATCACCTCACCACAAACAACAAGCAGGGCCATGGACTTGGAACCCAAACCATTGTTTCCACCCTGGCCCCTCTCACCAGAAGTCATAATTGTTGCAGCCTATCCAGGACGACTCCATTTCATTAACCGAGTGACGGAGCAGCAAGCACCTCTCTGGCTCCCTTAGACATTATTGATCTGGTTTCCCTCCACAACTCAGTGTGAACAGCTGAAGAAGATCTGGAGACATCCTAAAACTAACCTTTAGGGAAATATATAGGCACCCCCCCCATTGGAATGGGGGGAGAAGCCGTAACAAGAAGCTGGAAAAATCAGAGTAGTTCTACATAAGGGATGAAGAACTGTTATCGGTAATGGACCCACTTGACGTCCAGTCAAGTAATAGTGGTAATGAACGTCTTAAATTGAAAATAATCAAAGGGAAAAATGAACAAGCATATCTTCCAGCCACTAAAGGGCTTCAGGAGGAGTTTAGGCCAGCCTCGGACACTAATGCTCTCAGGTGCAACAATGCCCCACTGCTTCAGAAAGACAGGGCTGATAAGCCTGACCCAGTGGCAATCAGCAAAAGGCCTACCCATGATACTCCAGATAGGGACTTGCAGACTCAGAACTAGTGGTCGATTATCGACAGCACACTAACAACCATGAGTCACGTGGCAATGCTGCATGCAGACAAAATGGACTCACAGATCTTAATATTACAGTCCCTGGCGAACAACGTGAGGAAGATTGATTTGCGACTGGATAAGCTAAATTTGCTCATAATGAACGCCCAGCAACAGCCAACAAGCCAGTGGAGCTGTGTTACTGTTCACCACTCATCTAAAAAATGTCTGCTCTTCCTGAAATGATGTTGGATCTTCTTAGAGAATATAAAATAAGTAACACACATCATACCAGCAATGAAAGGCTGTTTCAATGAAACGTTCAGCTTGGTGAGGACGCACTCTTTGCTCCCCACCAAGGAGCTGACCAAAAATTGTAACCAAACCTTTAGGATCCAGAACCAGACGGTAGTGAAGAACAGAAAATTGCCACTTCCCCTCTGGTAGTGAATGTTGTCCAAGAAGACGCTGTAGCACCTAATGTTGTGCCCAATGCAGGCCATGTTTCACGAGCTGATAGCTTTTTCCAATACAATCTCTAAAAAGAATATAAAACGCCTGAAGAAATTAAACAAAAAGCAAAAACAAAAATCTGAAATAGAATTGTATCATATTTTCAGGAATTCCAGAAAAATACATTGATTGCCGTTGGAGACCTCGCCCATGAGAAGGAAAATATCTCATTCAGTAACGCTTCTTCAACAACTGAACCACCTGTTTTGAGATCCCCTCCCAGACAATATAATCAGACAGCAAGAGACCTAACTTCTACTTGATGGGTCTCAACAAGGGAAAAACTGTCTGACCACCAATCAAGACCCAATCCAACGACCCCCCCCCCATACTCCCTAGAAGCTTGACAAGGGCGGAAGCAAGATGGCGGCCGCGGCGTCGGCTGAGTGAGCTGGTCATACTCTCTCCTCCTGACGGACTCTTCTCCCCCCCTTGTTTATGTGCAGTATATAGGATATATCGAATTTTGGAGTAATATGAAGGGATACGACAAAGAGCAATAAGTGCCTCGACTCTCTGGGATGATTTGGCGTCTAAGACTCTAGTTTTGTGGCTTACCTCTGCCCGTAAGATTGGCCTGTGCTCGCTCTTTACATCCGGCGGCAGTTGAAGCCCAGTTTTCCTGTGTAATTGCCGCGATGCCGCCTAAAACGTCTGCTAGAGGAGCAAAGACCCACGGTCTCCCCGCTGGTGCCGGGAATGCAGTGAATCCGGCAAAGCTGTCCCGGACGACACTGCAGTGGATGATACACGTCGCTCTCTCTCGGGCAAGGGCAGAGCTGCTGGAAGGGGTCGCCAGACAGTGCCCGCACTATTCAAAGCGCAGGCTGTAAGAAGCAAGACGCCAGGTGATCTCTTGACAGGCAACAATGATGAAGGCAACATTGTAGCAATGCCGGCTACAGCTGGGAAAGCCGCAGCGATTCCGGAGGGACTCACACAAGGGCTCGCTCGAGGTACCGACCTCTCTCATCAGGGTGGTGTTAACGGTTTGAGTCTCGAGTTAAAGGGAAAGGGAGGGGTTCAAACCAATGAGCTCAACAAACACAGACATAATCATGAAATTACTGAGGGTAATGCCGGATCGCCGAATATTATGGAGCATCTAGAAAATGGCCTTATGGGAGATGTAGTTCCCCAGGATAATAGTTTAGAAGAAGGCACAGCTAATCGGGCAGGTGTGAGCTATACTGCCGTGAGTGCTGACGATCTGCAAAAGGGAGCAGAGGAACCTCAGGGTGCTCTGAAAGACGATCTGCAAAAAGGAGCACAGGAACCTCAGGGTGCTCTGAAAGATGGAGACTCAGGGGAAAAATTCTATTCATTATCAGACCAGTCGAATTCCTCGGGGGATGAAAGTCCTGGTAAAGATTGGGCTGGAGAGGAGAGCGATACTGGCAGCTTGCGCTGGGAAGAGGAAGAACCTGAAGATAAGTCCTCTCATACTCCGGGAACGGTGCGCAAGCAAAGGGAACATGCGTCAGATAAAAATCTGGGGTCAGCCGGCTCTATGGTCTGGGACTATTCATTTTCCCCAAACTTGGAGGGGAGCAAGGACGTGACTGGTGTAACAGAAACGCCAAGGCCAAACCTAGGGACCCCTGAAGAAATCACACTATCTACTATTTATCAGTCAATAATGGCACATCGTGAGGAGACTCGTCTGGAAAGTCTGCGCAACCAGGGTGCATGCCGAAAACTGCAAAACTCAATACGCAGGGTGGCAAAGACTTGCTCAGAGTTTGCAGCTAGGATCGGCAAAGCAGAGACAAGAATCTCCACATTAGAGGATGAATTGGCTAACCAGAGAACCATCACTGAGTCCCTGAAATCCTTGAAGGAGGATACCCTATGGAAGCTGACGGACCTTGAAAATCGCTCAAGGAGGAATAATCTACAGATTTTGGGGATATCAGAGGGCAAGGAGGAGGGGGATGTTCGCCAATTTGTGATTGAACTCTTTGAGGAGGCCTTCCCAGAATTACATTGGGACTGGAAAACGGAATTGCAAAGAGCTCATCGGTTTCCTTTCCAACAGAAAAACGGGGCCAAGGCATGGAAAGACCACGGGCTATCCTTATCTGCTTGAATAATTTTTTGGCCCGAGAGGCATTGTATGATTTGGCTAGGCCAGACAGAAAAAGAAGGGGAAAGGGATGTGATTTCTTTGTAAGGCCAGATTTCTGCCCTGCAACAGTTGAGAAAAGATGGCAGCTTCGCCAATTAATCCCATTATTCCAAGCAAAAAGGGCACAGGTTTTTTTGCATAATCCAGCTAAACTGAAAGTAGTCTTTCAGGGGCAGACACAATTTTTTCTATCTGAGATTTTAGCAAAAGAATATTTACAAATGATCTAAAATGCACCGGGGGATAAAAAGTTCTTAGCAATGTTGTGATGAATAGGGGGATCATTTCCAGTGGATGATGTAAAGCTTGATTCAGGATTTCCTCCTATTCCTCTTATCTCTCCTATTCTGCTATTTCTTTCTTTTATCTTTAATTCTTTTGGAGGATTCCTCTGATACCCTGTGCCCCTGTGCCCTTTTTTTTTTCTTTTCTCTTGGAATTTTTGATGATATCGTAGTGGGGGGGAGGGTCGGTCTTGAGGAGGGGGGCAATGACACAGCTTTCCATCACCAGGGACTGTTGGACCCTAAGCCTCATAAGATAGGTAGTAGGGGGAGGGAAGGGGTGGGGGAGACAGGGTGGAGGGGGGGAGAGGAGAGGGTGGGGGAAGGGGTGGTGGTGGGTCAAGGGTGGTTAGGAGGGCTGTACAGCTAGGGTTTGTCATTATAGTCATGGCATTTTCTTTTGTCTCAATATGAGAGTACTTTTTGATAGGACTTGTGGAGTCTACTTGCATTGTCTGAACTATTTCTTTAGGCTGAGGGGAGAATCAATTGTCAATAAGAATGATGGTTGGAAAGGATAAAATTCGCGTTTGCTCTTTGAACATATGCGGCTTGAATGATAGAAAAAATCGAGAAGTATTGGCTAAAATTATACAATTTATGCAAATAGATATCTTATGTATACAAGAGACCCACATACCGTGGGGCAAACGGGGGTACTTGAGAGGTTTGGGCCTAGATTTATTGGCTTGCACTCATCAAGGTACTACTACTAGGGGAGTGGCCATCCTAGCTAAGAAAGGTATCGGTTTGTGTCAAAGAAGTAAGGAGGATAAATGGGGATGGTGGGTGATCTTAGAGTTTGTAATTAACGAAACCCCATTGACAATTTGCTCACTGTATGGATCTAATCTGGATGACCCAGAGATCTTAGACCATCTCAACATCGAATTGGCTCTATGGAAGTATCCGGTAGTTCTCTGTGGAGATTTTAATATCCATTTGGACAGTAATTTTAATTTTCTCGGCAATGCTCCATATCAAGGAAGGAAAGTTAGGACGTTTAAAGCTCTGCAGAGAGTAGTAAGGGAACATGGATTAGTCGCTCTCTGGGTCGGACACAGACTGGGGGTCCCAGGGCACACCTTTTACTCAGCCCCTCATAACAAATCTGTCCATCTGGACTATTTTTTTATATCCTATCAGATTGCGGAGAGGGCCAGTATTGATATTTCCCCTAGGATCATTTCGGACCACAACCCACTGGTCGCTGAACTGCCACTAAGTGGCATCTCTAGGGTCCAGAGGAAGTGGTCTTTCGAAAGGAAGCTGCTCCTTGAGCAGGCATACTGTGAGCATATGTCCAAATGGATAATGGAATTCTTTAGTATTAATAGGAGCACTTCCTCTGAGACTATTGTTTGGGACGCATTCAAAGCAGCCTTGCGCAGGGAGACTCTTAGCTTTTCTATATATCGGCAGAAGGCCAAACAGAAAAAGATAAGTGGATGGGTGGATCAGCTTAGGATGACCGAAATTGAGCTGATGAATAAAGTAGGGGATGGTCAGGATAATGAAGAATGTCTTCAGCGAATAGCTCTATTAAAATCTAAAATGCAGCAGTACTTTGGGAAAGAAATTGCTATTAAATATACACAGTCCAGGGCGGAAACATACGAATTTGGGGAAAATACTGGAAGGGTCCTGGCAAAGCGGCTGAGAGAGAGGGAAGTGGCCAGCGGAATTTGTAAGATTAAAGATCATCTTGGCCAGATTCAAGATTCTCCAATTAAAATTTTAGAGGTATTCCAGAATTTTTATCAGCAATTATATACTGAAGAGACAGGTGCGGGTGAGGCAGCGGGTCCAAAGGCATTCCTTGAGTTCTTTGAAGATCTTGAAACAAGGAAGGTTACTCCTGAACAAAATAAGATTCTTGCTGCCCCAATCACATGGGAAGAGATAGAAAGTGCGTAGTTCCTCTCTCAGCCGGTAAGGCGGTTGGCCCAGACAGCATCCCTTTAGAGTTCTTTAGGACATTTAGATCAGCACTTCGACAGGATATGGTTTCGCTATTTCAGCTGGCCCAAAAGGGGCAAATTCCTGAATCTTGGCGGAAGAACACAATAGTAGTCTTCAAGAAGAAAAATAAGCCTGAACTTAGTCCATCGTTGTATAGGCCAATCTCTCTTATTAACGCAGATAGTAAGGTCTATTCTAAAATAATAGCTTCTAGACTAGCTAAAATCATTACCCCTCTGGTGTCTATTCGCCAGCATGGGTTCATCCCCGGGAGAGATACAACTGATCACGTAAGACGCGTGATTGCACTTCTTGACTGGGCTAAAGCTACGGGATCTTCGCTGGGGGTGGCCCTGTTGGACGCAGAGAAAACGTTCGACAGGGTCTCCTGGCGATTTATCTGGTTTGTATTGCAGTGGAAGGGGTTTTGCCCTGAATTTATTCAAGCAGTGCAGACACTCTATATATCACCTGTAGCAGAGATCCGTATATCAGGGCAGGAATCAAAATCATTTAGCATCAACAGAGGTACAAGGCAGGGGTGCCCTTGCTCCCCCCTGCTGTTTGCACTTTATATTGATCCGTTTCTTAACAAATTAGAGAAAAACATGAATATTAAACCAGTGAAGATTAATGATACGGAGTTTAAGACATTGGCTTACGCAGATGATATCGTGATACTCACTAGCGATATTACAGCGGCTTTCCCAGCAGTGAGGGATCAGGCGGAGCAATACGGGGTTTTATCAGGTTATAAATTAAATATCGATAAAACGCAGATTATTAATTCTAATTCTATGCCTACTCCTGACCTCCCTGTTTCGACCGAAGCAACATATCTGGGGATTAAGATCTCATCGTCGGTTGATCAAATACCGGATCTAAATATTATTCCCATGATTGATACTGTCAATAGGACATTAGAGAGGCTAGATCACCTGCATCTCTCTATGTATGGAAGAAATAATGTTTTAAAAATGCTGGTCCTCCCAAAATTCTTATACTTATTTAGGACTATTCCCCTGGAGTTTTCAACGGCATCTTTAGCAAAAATTGAAAGGAGTTGCTCTAGGTTTTTGTGGGGATTTCATAGGGCAAGAAGGGCAGCCAGATGGATGACACTTCCTAGAGAGCGAGGAGGCTGGGGAGTTCCCAATTTTTTAATGTATCATTGGGCATCTTTGCTATAACATATGGGGATTCTGGTGACTGGGATTAAAGCTGAAATATCTATGGCTGTAAGACCAACTATTTACGAAATCGTACTGGATAATGAAGCTAATCAATGTTTAGTTAAAAACACTGGGCCTGATTCACAGAACTAACTTACGTCAAAAACGTAAAGTTAGTACTTTTTGGTATTCACAGAATACACTTACTCATTTTGGTATTCACAGAATGAACTTACTCATTTCGGTATTCACAGAAGTTAGTAGTCCTAACTTTAGGACTCCTAAATGCCTTCTGTGAATACCGAAAGTCTTAAAGTTAGGATTTTTCTCAGTTTAGGAGTAGTAAAGTTAGGAGTCCTAACTTTACTACTCCTAAACTGAGAAAATCCTAACTTCAAGACTTTCGGTAGTCACAGAAGTCATTTAGGAGTCCTAAAGTTAGGAGTCCTAACTTTACGACTCCTAAACTGAGAAAAATCCTAACTTCAAGACTTTTGGTATTCACAGAAGGCATTTAGGAGTCCTGAAGTTAGGAGTTCTAACTTTACTACTCCTAAACTGAGAAAAATCCTAACTTCAAGACTTTCGGTATTCACAGAAGGCATTTAGGAGTCCTAAAGTTAGGAGTCCTAACTTTACGACTCCTAAACTGAGAAAAATCCTAACTTCAAGACTTTTGGTATTCACAGAAGGCATTTAGGAGTCCTGAAGTTAGGAGTCCTAACTTTTCTACTCCTAAACTGAGAAAAATCCTAACTTCAAGACTTTCGGTATTCACAGAAGGCATTTAGGAGTCCTAAAGTTAGGAGTCCTAACTTTACGACTCCTAAACTGAGAAAATCCTAACTTCAAGACTTTTGTTATTCACAGAAGGCATTTAGGAGTCCTGAAGTTAGGAGTCCTAACTTTACTACTCCTAAACTGAGAAAAATCCTAACTTTAAGACTTTCGGTATTCACAGAAGGCATTTAGGAGTCCTAAAGTTAGGACTACTAACTTCTGTGAATACCGAAATGAGTAAGTTCATTCTGTGAATACCAAAAAGTACTAACTTTACGTTTTTGACGTAAGTTAGTTCTGTGAATCAGGCCCACAGAACCCAGCTACTATAAAAAAAAAACTAGATTTAAAATCCTCAAGGCAGCTTATGGGCTTTGGAGAAAGGTCCGACGGAGGCTTAAGGTTTCTAATATAAATGTGTATACTCCCTTTTCGGCGTGTGGTGTTTTACCGCCAATCTTTCAAGATCAAATTACCTTCCGATGGGGCAGTGCTGGGATTAGTGTCTTGGGGGATATATATGATGAAGGTCAAATAGAAACATTTAATTCTTTACAAGAAAAATTTGGGTTAGACAGAAGAGATTTCTTCAAATACCTGCAGGTTCGGAGTTTCATGGGGACAAATGCACAAGGGACCACAGCAAATTTAGAAAAAATATCTCTGGTGGAAACAATAAGTAGAAGGTCCCGAATTGGGAAAATGTATCAAATATTATTGGAAGCCTTCCCCGACGATTTGTGTAGTCAGAATACTAACTGGGAGGGAAAATTTGGGAAGGAGGGGATAAATATAGAAGATTCAATCGTTTTAGCAAGTGAGACTTTAACAACAGGAAGCCTTAGAACCCAACATTATATGTCTATTTTTGACCTTTACTATACTCCTCGGAAGGTCGCGAAATGGGGAGGTACACGGGGTAGACGGGGAGGCAAGTGTAGCAGATGCGGATTAGCGGCTGCGGATACTATACATATGTTTTATTCATGCCCTAACTTAGCTCAATTTTTTCAGGATATCGAATCTTTTTTCAATACAGTTTTGGGGATCCCGCTTGCAATAACACCAGAATTGGTAATCCTGGGCACTGAGTACAATGGGGGAGGAAATATAAGAGCAAGATCTGAGATTAGATTTGTATTTATTGCCATGGCCATTATACAATTGTGTATTACTTCTCAATGGATTAGCCCTGATTCTCCCTCATTTATAATTTGGAGATCAAGGATTTTAGCTATCTATAATATGGAGTCCTCTGAAAATAGATTGAAAGGACGTAAAAGACTGGAACTTGGGCAAAAAACTTGGGCTCCTATTTCCGAGTGGATTGACTAAATTATGTTGTTTGTCTTGTTATGTCAATTTATTATGGCTGTTACTTTTTTTTTCCGATAATGAATTTGCCATGACTTGTAACTGCAATATGGAGAATTAAAATGTTATTAAAAAAAAAAAATAGAAGCTTGACAAGGAATCCAATCAGAGGCTCGAATGACCGTGAGAGCAGCTGCATCCTCTTTATACAGCAGCAAACTAACAAAGACGGCCGGAGCACAAACGGAGGTCCTTCCATCTCAGACGGTGAAATAGATAAGGTCCAACAGCCCTCTACTGCCAATTGTTTCCGTCTCCTCCAAATAGATAATGGGGCATTCAATGGCCATACCGAAGCCATTTCTTCCCACCAAAACCCTGAATTGTCCAACATCTCCAAAGGGACAGATCGTTCCCTAGATCGAGGAGGGACTGCTTGCCCTGAATTCCTTCTTGGTCGCCCCAGTCGGAGAGACCTCTTTTTGCGCCTCAATCTACAGCGGCACTGTACTCAAACTATGGAACAGCTAACCCCCGGCACAGCTCCCAGCCATTAGACTCCCCTAAAAATGGGACCAACATGAGCCTGAAAGTATAGAGCCACTCCTAATATTTCAACAGGAGTACCTCTCCCGGGACTAGGAAGACATTCTAAACAGGAGCAATTTGCTCAATCTTCTGTCGGCTCTACTTGAGTTGGGGACTCTGGACTCGAAAGATTTGATTTATATTATGTTCATCCCGGGGTCCAAAAAGAGTACACAGGATGCGACAAAAGTACTCTTTAGAAACAAAGAGATCTCCAGGCTGATAGAATCGTAGCAAGAGATTCTGGCAGAATGGGGCATAAGTCTAAGTAAACAAGTATTAATCTCAAAAGCCCGATTTCTTGGATACTACAGGAAGCTGAGTACGGCAGACCCAGGGTCGCTTAAGGAAATGGGATGCAATGGAAGCCGATCATTCCACTCCCTAATTTATCTCCGAAGCTTTCAGCAAAACTATTGCTAAAATCAGCAAGGACACAGTTGGGGGCCACACATATTCATGAACAGTCCCAGAAGGCTTGTGCTAATTTATGTGGCTCACTGTATCAAGAGCCAGGGAGAGCCGCGTACTTAGCTTCCCACACAAAAGTATTAGTGAAGAAAGAGCCAATGAGATTGAGATGCGGGATCATCCCTTTAAAAGCCTACAAATACGGAAGACTAACTGGGGCTCTCGGCCAGCAGTGTTGGTTATGTAATTTCCCGAAGGAAAGTTTAGCGCACACGATATGTATTTGCCCAGTTTAAAAAAATCTTAGGGGCATATTAACAACGAGGCGATAGACAATTATCGCCGCTTTAGCGTCCGTTTTCGGACGGAAAGCGGCGATAATTCTATCGCCTAATCAGCAAGGTCACGCTATCGCGTGAATCCCTGCACTATCGCCCTTTCCCCCAACGCCCATCCTTGCATCTCTAATGAGATGCAAAGTGGGCGTTACTGGGCGTACCCCAGATGGGCTACGTTGTAAATATCGCCGATGTGCACATCGCGATATTTACAAGGCAGCCCACAGGATTATAGCAGACGTTAGATTTTGGCGAAAACTTCCGTTTTGCCAAAATCTAACGTCTGCTATAATCCCGATTTACCTATGTTAGCCATAGGAGGTGGATTCTGCTGATACGACCCTGTGGGTCGTATCAGCAAGGTTATCGCCCTTTTGCAGGGAACATCGCTGGAAAACCAGCGATGTTCCCTGCAAAAGGGCGATAACATCGCTATCTCTGGAATTTTTATCACCCTGGAGTAACGCGTTGTTAATAACGCGCTACCCGGGCGATAAATGCCAGAGATAGCCAGCGATAATATAATTATCGCTAAGCACGGCCAGCGATAATTATCACTGGCCGTTGTTAATATGCCCCTTAGATGTTTTTCTCCGAAACCGCTGTTTTGTAATCTCGGCATAAGAGACTGAAACACGGCTATTCTTGCATTCCCAAGATTCATGAACCTGCAGCTAACCGGGCGTGAAATTTCTTAAAGAAAATCAAAAAGTATTGGCTTTGGCACCAACAAATTCCTGAGTATTCATGCCTTTAATAGAGGGTTGGTTTAAAACCCTTTTAGGATTGGTTTTATTTTATTTTTCACCTACTCAGGTGAACCTCTGCGCTTTGCACTTTATGGAAACTGGTCTTTGCCAGAGCCACTCGATAGATTCCTTGCACTTCTGATTCCCTTTCGTTTTTAGGATGTATTACTATTTTACTGTGTTTTCTATATTGTGATGGTTTTTAATAACTTGAAAGAATAAAATGTATCTATCTACTAACATTGGCTCTTAACTGAAATTATGAGTTCTGTAGAAATACAGTGGGCTAGCTGTGTCCCCCTCAGAGCTTTCACTGTTAAACATCTTAAAACTTTGGAAAACTGTGTGGGTAGCAGTGGAACTGGACCTGGAAGTAATTTCCCATTTCTCATTGGAACATTCAGGGTTCCAAAAAATGCTGCCAATTTCCCAGAGCTGTTGATTTAGCTGATTGAAATCCTCATTACAAAAAATATTTGTAGAGGGTTTGGGATGGTTATGGATCTGACGTGACCTACAATGTGTGTTACGCTTGTTGTATTTTATTTATTGCTCATTTGGTAATATATTCAGGTGATTGTCAAATAATGCCGAAAACTATTAAAAAGTTTGTATTATGTTTGTTTTAAATGTACTTAGAAAATATTTGCAGTAGTATCATTCTGTGTGGTTCACTTTCATTTGCAGTCTCATGTTGTGCGCTTATGTTTTGGTATATTGTTTATTTAACGCAGTATGGTGACAGCACCTGCTGTTTCATGCACTAAGAGTTATTTAAGCTTTGTTTTCCCGCATATATTGTTTCATAATTACCAGGCACTGCTGAGAATACTGCTGGGAAAAATGAAGCGAGGACATAAATGAATACATTTATTCCTATTGCTCGTGTGCTCTGCTCTATGAAGCATCAAGCGCTTGCCTGCCAAGTCCCAGAGATGACACACCAAAATTCAAATTATAATTAAAGCTTTTTTGAAATATTGAGCTAAAGGATATGTTAGCAATGGCATCTTTGATTTTAAAACGAGATACAGCAAGTAGATAGGGCAAATAAACATTTCAAAATAAAAATAACTCTTTCTCAGTGATAGGGGCTATTGGAATTCAGACTCTGTCTGCTGGTCCTGTACATCCTTGCCTCTCTGACAGGCAATGTCTGAAATACAGATCAACAGAACACTTGATTCTGCAGATGTGCAGCGAAAAGTCAGAAAAACAGAGGGATTTTTTGTTTGTGTGTGTTTTCACTTAAAAACCAAACAACTACTGTAATTCATCAATTATAGTTCAATGAATTGGGCCCAGGCCGAAAGCATTGCCCTACACAGAGAGGATAATAGGGGCCTGCGCAAATACCCCTTTTTGACTGGCTGAGGCACTATCTTGGTTGAATTCGAAGCAGCCCTGTGGAGCACAGCCGAATCCCCTAGAGGTGCAGTGGTCCCCTTCACCAGCTACCCGCCTCTCACAAAGCGTATATTTGCAAAATGGGACGGTACCGGCTTGTTCAAACATTATGGGGTCGATTCCGATTCGGGCCGGAAAAAGCACCGACCGACTCGGATCCGGAAAAAATACCGACCGACACGTACCAGTGGCGCCCGACACGCCAAGTACGATGCAAGCCGCGATAAATCCGACCGACACGTCAGGAAACCAAGCCGACCGACCGAGCCGCTCGGAAAATAGCAATCCGGCCGGAAAAACACGCGAATCCAACCGACCGACACGCACCCGGAACAAATCCGACCGAATCGTACCCGCCAACTCCAACCTGCAAAGTACGATGCAAGGCGCGAAAACACGACCGAGTCGGACGGAGGACAAGCCGTACGACCGACACGCATACAAAACCGAGCCGAAGCAACACAATACACCGCGACCGACGCGTACGCAGCATACAAAACTGCACAAACACAGCGTGAACGAAACGGAAAACACCGTACGAGACCAATGCAGGGTCCGACGCGGTCACAAGAACGTTTCCAACATACACAAACAGCACAAAGGAAAAATCAACCAAAAAAGGCCAAACAAGCAATTACCAAGCCAATAAATACTGGGGGGGTGGGGACAGAGAACAAAGACACACCAACAACTCCACCTATATAAAGGACACAAATCACTACCATGAGCCTTTGCAAATGCCATTCCACTGCCAGCACCCAAGAGAAAGCAACCACACACCCACAGCTCATCCCTCACACAAGCCACACACCAGCAGCACACCAACAAATACCTACCTCACATACACCCAGCACAACACACACCCACACACCCTCACCTGCACACCAACACACACATCACCCACTATCACCACCCATCACCATGCCCCCCAAGAAGAATCCCAAGTTCCTAGATAGTGAATTGGAAGTCATGGTAGACGAGATCCTCAGGGTGGAGCCACAGCTGTTTGGCACTCTGGTCCAACAGACCCCCATGTCGCAGAAAACCAAGATGTGGGAGAGGATCATCAACAGGGTGAACGCCCAATCACCATGTCGGCGCACAAAGACCGACATCCAGAACAGGTGGTATGACGTGCGCAGGAGGGTCCGGGAGCTGCTCAAGAAAGACTACCACCTGAGCCAATACACCGGCAGTGGCCCTCCTGCCAAGCCAGTATACCTCAGGCCCTGGGAGGAGAAGGTGCGGGCCATCCTTCCGCCAGTGAGCGTATATGGACTAGAGGACATCCCAGAGCCTGGTGAGTACACAACAAATGTACACAATAAACTGCCACAAAACACACACATCACTGTCAAGGGGAGAGTCAAACCATGCACTCATAGCAATTACACAGCAACTAGAACAGAATCATCCCAAAATGTGTATGTCAGTCAGATAAACACAACACATGCCATCAAAAAAGTCACATCCAACTGTGCCAACACATGTACAAACACAACCACAACTACAGCTAGGCAGTGGCACAAATAGAACTAACACACACATCCACACATGTAGCCACCACAACAACACCAACACACAGTGAAGACCACTCAAAGGAAGGAATTCTGTGTATGCTGGCCAAGTCAGTGTAGCCAATAGCATCATGGGAGTCGCAGTCACACATATTGCCCCCCCACAACTGTCCCATCAACACCACCCTGAACCATGCTCACATCACAGGGAGTGGAGAAGGACTCACAAGATGGCTGACACTGGCTACTGCTGTGGGGAGCACAAGGCCCTGCTGCCAACTGTGCACCAACAAACAGCAGGACACCACTGACTGACATCCTGAGAGACAACTTACACTCCCTGCAATGCAAGCACGTTCCATGGTGGGATATCTGGCTGGCTGGCTGGGTGGGAAGGGGGACTTGCAGCACTGACCATAGTCACCAGCACCTCCCCTCACACCCCCCCAACACAAACTCCACAGTACCCACCTGGTAGAATGCAATGCCCTCCATCCTAACACAAGATCCCACAAAGCACCACCACCCTGGGTTATGTTGTGTGAAGCACAGGGACACTCTTGGGACTCTTAGCCAAACAACTGCCAGGACAACACTCCCAGCCATCCTGTCAGCACAGCCAGCCCACCCCACAGGGAAGCAGAGTCAAAAGGAAGGAAGCATGGGCATGCTGGGAAGGGGGTGGAGGCAATAGCATGATGGGAGTCGTAGTCACAGACATTGCTCAGCCTCACAACTGGCCCATCAACACCACCCTGAACCATGCTCACATCACAGGGAGTGGAGAAGGACTCACAAGATGGCTGACACTGGCTACTGCTGTGGGGAGCACAAGGCCCTGCTGCCAACTGTGCACCAACAAACAGCAGGACACCACTGACTGACATCCTGAGAGACAACTTACACTCCCTGCAATGCAAGCACGTTCCATGGTGGGATATCCGGCTGGCTGGGTGGGAAGGGGGACTTGCAGCACTGACCATAGTCACCAGCACCTCCCCTCACACCCCCCCCAACACAAACTCCACAGTACCCACCTGGTAGAATGCAATGCCCTCCATCCTAACACAAGATCCCACAAAGCACCACCACCCTGGGTTATGTTGTGTGAAGCACAGGGACACTCTTGGGACTCTTAGCCAAACAACTGCCAGGACAACACTCCCAGCCATCCTGTCAGCACAGCCAGCCCACCCCACAGGGAAGCAGAGTCAAAAGGAAGGAAGCATGGGCATGCTGGGAAGGGGGTGGAGGCAATAGCATGATGGGAGTGGTAGTCACAGACATTGCTCAGCCTCACAACTGGCCCATCAACACCACCCTGAACCATGCTCACATCACAGGGAGTGGAGAAGGACTCACAAAATGGCTGACACTGGCTACTGCTGCGGGGAGCACAAGGCCCTGCTGGGAACTGTGCACCAACAAACAGCAGGACACCACTGACTGACATCCTGAGAGACAACTTACACTCCCTGCAATGCAAGCACGTTCCATGGTGGGATATCCGGCTGGCTGGGTGGGAAGGGGGACTTGCAGCACTGACCATAGTCACCAGCACCTCCCCTCACACCCCCCCCAACACAAACTCCACAGTACCCACCTGGTAGAATGCAATGCCCTCCATCCTAACACAAGATCCCACAAAGCACCACCACCCTGGGTTATGTTGTGTGAAGCACAGGGACACTCTTGGGACTCTTAGCCAAACAACTGCCAGGACAACACTCCCAGCCATCCTGTCAGCACAGCCAGCCCACCCCACAGGGAAGCAGAGTCAAAAGGAAGGAAGCATGGGCATGCTGGGAAGGGGGTGGAGGCAATAGCATGATGGGAGTGGTAGTCACAGACATTGCTCAGCCTCACAACTGTCCCATCAACACCACCCTGAACCATGCTCACATCACAGGGAGTGGAGAAGGACTCACAAGATGGCTGACACTGGCTACTGCTGTGGGGAGCACAAGGCCCTGCTGCCAACTGTGCACCAACAAACAGCAGGACACCTCTGACTGACATCCTGAGAGACAACTTACACTCCCTGCAATGCAAGCACGTTCCATGGTGGGATAACTGACTGGGTGGGTGGGTGGGTGGGAAGGAGGTCTGGCTGTCAACCAAACACAATCAATGCAGACCATGTTCACACCCCAGAGAATACATAGAAATGCCCAAATAATGCAGGACAATGTGCCACACCAATATCAACCCCTGACTGTGACGACTTAGGACAATACAATGTACAGGCCCGCACCCCGAGGCACAGTCACAACTGTCAGGTGTGTCAACCACTGATGCCTGCAGAAACATGACATACATTGTTTGTGTCTCCCAAAAACAGGTGATGATAGGGACACAGCAGCAGACGCTGAGGAGTCCCAGTCCCAGGCTCAAGAGGATGCCGAGCTCACTGGCGTCGTACAGCCTCTGTCCTCCTCGGACGATGAAGAACAACCTGGCACATCCGGTGCAAGTCAACATGCTGCACCAGCAGGACCACCAGCTGCAGCACCAGCAGGTCCACCAGCTGCACCCCTGCACCCACCCCTCCAACGACTGTCACCACGAATACCATCCCTGCCGACATGGACAGAATAAGGAACAACACCAGCGCAGTGACCCTGGACCAACCTGGGGCCATGGACACCACCACCACCACCAACCCCGAGGTGGACCAGGGTTATCTGTGCGTGCAACTGCACACACTGCACATGTCAGCAGGGGTGGTGGGAGGGGTGGGAGACAGAGGTCGCTGCTTGCAGACGTTGCTGGTGTGCATGAAGACCCACAACTGGTACGCATAGCTGATGCGTACCAGTCCAGCACCGGAGAGCTCAGCCAGGTAGTGGGGCTCCTCAGAGACATCAAACAGCAGCAGGCTGCCCATCATGCCCGCTTGGACTCCCACATGTCCCATGTGGAGTCACACATGTCACGTGTGGACTCCCACATGTCACGTGTGGACTCCCACATGACCCGCGTGGAGTCCAAGTGGGATGTACTACATGAGATGACGGCGGTGCACAGGGACATTTTACAATGCCTCCGCCAGATGAACAGCAACCAGTCCACACCTCCCTGTGTGCCAACAACATCTGGTACCGAACAAACTGCAACTGCCACAGGGAGGGAGGAGGACTCTGGCGGAGAGTCCCCTGCACCGCAGCAGCCTGCACTTGAGGGCCCCCCCCAAGAAGAGGGGTCGTCCGAGGAGGGGAAAGTGAGAGGCTGATGGCCAAGCGCAACTCCCAGGAAGCCTGAACCTGTTCTGGATTTTCGCCTTTGTGCACAGACTGTTCACCCTGTTGATGGCAACACTACTCCCACACATTGCATGGGGAGTACAAGTTGGAACAATGTGTCAGACAACTGTGGCCCCGATACTGGGGATCCTGTCTACCTGGACTTTCTATTCATCTAGGAACTTGGGATTGCAAGATTCATGTACAGCACAATCCATCCTATGCACTATTATCACAGATGTATCACAATAAACACAATAATACACCATACTTGCCTCTGTCGTGATTCCAACGTGGGTGCTGTTATGGGGATGATGAACAACAAAATTACACTGTGTATGCGAACTGCAACAGCAAGGACAACACAGGCATGTGAGTACAGGCAACGTGACACATATGAGGGAGACACACCACCAGGGCTACACAACACATACACACCTAGGCCATCTGACTCATTGCCTACACTGATGTTGCCAGGGAAGACGGTGCAATGCACAGACACCACACCCATTCCCAGTTGTAGTCAAGTAGCCCACAGGTGCAGTAAGCAAATGGCAGTCAAATGTGTGACCACAGACAACGCACATCACTAAGTGAAGCACAGGTTTATTACACAGTAGCAACATGCCGTAACCACTACAGATGCAAGGTAACCCCACCTGGTAGCGGGCACACAGTCAACAACTGTAGACAGAAGGAAGTCCATGGGTGTGGCGCACATCACCTGTAGGGACACAACAGCTACCAGCCTGGATGTGCAATCACGTTGTCGGTGGACACAGTTGACCAAACGAATCTGAAAGTACCCTGTGAAGGACAGAAATGACACACAGTCAAAAGCAATGGAGTACAGGACAGAACAGCAAAACTCATGCACAATACATGTTACAAGATACCCACCCAGAACCAAGTTAGCATGTGAACACTGTTGGGGAGTACAGCCCACCTGTAAGCACACATCGCAACACACATCCAGTCAAGTAGCCCATGGACACACTCCAACAGCACCAGAGCACCACCCACACATCATGCCAACTCACATCATTGACATGACACCTCAGGATACTCACATTCAGCTAAAGAAGTTGGTGATGAGCTGTGTGCGGACATCACCATCACCATCATCATCATCATCGTCACTGGCATCGTGTTCCAGGCCAGGATCCTCCACAGGTGGCGGATGTTGGTCATCGTCATCCTGGATGAGAGGCAACTCCTTCCGCACTGCCAGGTTGTGGAGCATGCAGCAGACGATGATAATCTTGCACACTTTCGCAGGGGCATATGGGAGGGACCCTCCGGTCTTGTCCAGGCAGCGGAAGCGGCTCTTCAGGAGACCAAAGGTCCGCTCAATCACTCTCCTGGTCCGACCATGTGCCTCATTGTAGCGCATCTGGGCAGGTGTCACAGGGTTCCTGAGGGGTGTCAGCAACCACGGCATGTTGGGGTATCCCGAGTCACCTACGGACAGACAAGTGCACATCAGCTGACTTGGAAAAGTGGGCGGAATACTACAGATCAGATCACACACAATGGCACAAAGTCAGTACACACCGACAAGCCAGGCACGCTGGTTCTGCATCTGTGCCATCAACCTGGGGATGCGACTACTCCTCATCACAAAGGCATCGTGTGCTGAACCAGGGAAACGGGCACACACGTGTGTGATGGTCATGTCTGCAAGACACACCACCAGTGCATTGACCGAGTGGTAGTGCTTGCGGTTCCTGTAGGCCTGCTCCTGGGCCTGTGGTGGTACCAAAGCCACATGTGTCCCATCAATGGAGCCAATGACATGCGGCATCCTCCCCAGGGCATAAAAGTCACTCTTCACGTCAGTGAGTCGTCGCAGTCTAGGGAAATAGATGTACCGGTTCAGGAAGAGCAACATTGCCGCCAAGAAATCGCGGAGCACACGGCTGAACATGGTCTGTGACATCCCACCAGCAGACGCCACAGTATGTTGGAAGGTACCGGTGGCAAAGAAGTGTAGGGCTGCCATCACCTTCACCTTGGGGGTCAGCGCTGTAGGATACGGCCGGCCAGGCTGCAAATGTGGGGACAACTGCACTGCCAAATCCTCAATCAGCTGCCTGGTGAAGCGGTACCGTCGGATGCTGTCCCGTTCCACCATCGTTGCCAGGTCTGGGAATGGCCGATGGACAGCAGGAGCCCTGCAGTGCAGAGGAGAAGTAAGCAAGATCGTCAGTCACCCCACATATGCGGCATTGAACACACTCAAGATCCCAACATACATCATCATGAGGCACAACTACATGAAGTGTGCAGTACCGGAACGACATGTATGGTACATACATGGCCAACATCTGTCAACACGGTCCTACAGGTGGCATCAATTTGTCCCAGGTTGGCCCATTGGATATCATGATGCTGTGTCACAGTCACCCCCCAGTGACATGTGAGGACAGATGTGCCCCAGGCACCACAGCTCAACGACAGGCACATTCCCAGGGACCCTGTAATGCCACATGGACACTGGCATCACCTGGAGTATCATGTGTACACCACAACAAAACAAACATGACCCCCACAGGTAGTGGCCACACTTGCCATGGCAGGAGAGCCATGGACGTCTGTGACACACACGCACAACATCAGAGTCCATGCACACACAACGTGGATGTGGAGACTGTCTCCCATTGTGCACATGAAATCAGAGACATTGTAAACACTACATGCACAAAGACTGTGGAGGGCCATCACTATTGTGCCACTGGGACACCCTGGCTCAAACATACCGTCCCACATGGGACTCACGGGGTATGTGACATGACATACACAAACACCACTGTGAAATGTGACCATGGCACATGCACAGATATGAACAGTTGCACATCACAGTGGTCACGTACACGTAACACCCAGGATCCTGTCCCCATTAACACGTGCACAGCCTGGGGGTGGCTGCCCACAGGTGACACCCACAGGACAAAATGTACACCAACATACACACAATAGGAAATGCAGCCTTACATGCCTTATGATAAGGTTTGGACAGGCTGTCGTGATGTAGGTGTGCCCCTCACTCCCTGGGAGCTATCTGTGGCTGGCATATGTCCATCTGAGACAGGCATGCTGACATATGCCAGTCACATGTACAGTGATGCGTTGAACAGCAATGGACCGATCGGTGCCTCCGGCCGGCCCATTGCTTTCAATGTGTGCGGGTACGCGTTGTACCCCTGTGCGCGTTGTACTGCAATGGACCGATCGGTGCCTCCGGCCGGCCCATTGCATTCAATGTGTGCGGGTACGCGTTGTACCCCTGTGCGCGTTGTACCTCAATGGACCGATCGGTGCGCACCCATTGACAATGGGCTTGCCTGGCAACGGACGCGTTTTCGAATATTCGAACGAGTCGGTTGCTGGAAAATCAGTTGGTCACCCACAACAATGTTGCAAAATCATGTATGTCATGAAGTTGAAATTTTGAAGGATGCTGTGGGCGTGTTTTGGTGCTGCTATTCCATGGATTGGCCAGATTCAGAAGATGCAAACGACTTGGACCTATCACTTTGGACACAAGGGACAGTATCTGCCTCTCCAGCACATATATATTGCTGCATGTTCCCCTGAGAGCCCACTTGCCTGCACTACATGCTCCAGGACGACATCTGCCACTGCACTGCTGCTGTCTCTGCCCCTCTGGACCCTGCAATGGCACGTACTGTGGAGAGAGCCCCAGCCTTCAGCCTTGAAGAGAACCAGGCCCTGCTGGACAGCCTACTTCCACAGTACAGCAAGCTGTATGGGACACCAGGGGAGCAGGTGAGTGTTCTGTGCACTGCCTTTCTGAATGTGCATTTTGTCTGACTAGCAAGGCTGAGAGTCAGCACACCACTGGCTAGCAGGCTCACTGAGTAGTTGTCACCCCCCATAGTGTGTAGTGACTTGCACTGGACAGGTATGGTGCAGTGACAGTGCTTCTGAACAGGGTTTTACTCCCCATGCTATGATACCATGTAGTGACTTCTGGAAAACTGTCCATGGGCAGCCGTGCACTGCCTGGGTACACCATGTGCCCCTGTGATTGCGACATGTATATGCAACTGTGTCATGCACGGATATGTTGCATGTGTAGTAATGGCCTTATCACTTTGTCATCCTGACAGGCTTCTGCCCATCGGAAGCATGAGATCTGGAAGGACATCGTCCGGGCTGTCCGGTCCGTGGGGGTCTACAAGCGCCGGATCCGCAACTGCCAAAAGAGGTGGCAGGACCTTCGGGGCTGGACCCGGAGGATTGCACGGGTCCAGCTGAAGCTGTCGCCTCCTCGCAGGAGGGGCGGAACACGGACCCTGACCCCCCACATGCTCAGGATCCTGGCGGTGGTCTTTCCAGACCTGGATGGGCAGCTGAAGGCCAGAGAGCAGCAAGGAGGGGGTGAGTCAAAGACTGCACTGTGTACTCTGTCTAACATGTTATGTGCCCTCCTCGGGCCAGGTTGAACTGCCACAGTACAGCAGTCATGTTGTCCAGGAGCCATGTCCCTCTATTGTGCACTGCCCACTCCTCATCTGATACCCAGGTGTGGCCCTTACATGCAGGGAATTCTGTCACTTAGGACTGTGTCCTTGCAGTTTGCTTGACTCAAGGTGGGAGACAGCATCTGTTTCCCTGACTCTGTGGTGGGCATCATGGGTGGGTCCATTGCTTACACAATGCCTGTATTCTGACATGTATTCAGCGTGTTACTTTGATCTGTGGTCCAATTGCTGAGCTGATCCACCACATGTGGCTGGGGTACCTGGCACACACCCATGCTGCGGGTGGGAACAATGTTTGGGCCCCAGGAGTATGTATATGACGTGTGTCACACATACTTAGCCAGCTGCCTACAGTCCAGGGCTCATCCCTCATTCATGTGGGGCTGGACAGTCATGCCTACTCCAGGCCATACAATACACTCTGTACTCCCACTCCCGTGTATCAGAGGACACATTGTGCACAGTGATTTGACCCCTCAGGTGTCTGCCTCTGTGTCAGTGTGCTGTGGATTAGTCGCCAGGACTGCTGTGGAGTTTCTTGGTAGGGGCTCAGCATGCCACTGGAGATGTGACCATAGGAGACGATACTTGTGTGACACATAGGTGTCTGATCAGCTGCCCATGCAGACTGGGGCATGTAAATGTGAAGTTCAGGCAGCTGTTCCCCATGCACAGCAGAGTGTGAGGGGCTCAGGTTCAGAGGGTAGTGTCACAGGTCTCCCATATGTCCAATAGGTATGACCTGGACAGATGAGGGTTAAGAGGATGTGTTGTGGGGGGATGTACATGTGCACTTGTGCAGCTCCAGGACTTGCATTCCCCATGACCTACTATTGTGACACAGTGCAGAGTGTTGTTGTCTGGCTGCAAAGTCATACATCACTGAGACAGTGATGTATGACTTTGCAGTCATGCCTCCGCCATGGCATGTGTCTACTGATTGGTGATCCTGCAGGGGAGTGACATGTGCTACATGCACACCATAGTGGCGCTGGCTATCAGGACATGGGTGCATCATGGTGTCTGTCGCTGGTATGCATCACATGCATTTCCTATTTGACTCTGGGCATCCCTTACATCCGTAAACCTGTACTGACTCAGTGGCAAGAGCTGTGATGTGTCCACACCGTGTCCTCTGCACTGTCCAACTACTGTGTACTTGGTGCATGTGTCAACACTGGGGTGTTGCAATCCAACAGACACCAGACAGATGGGTGCAAGGCCATGTGGGATGTGAGTGCCATGCTTGGCATCAGACTGACAATTGACTTCTCCTGTTCAATTAGGGCACTTTTAGCAATGTACAACTAATGATGCCAGGGCTTGCTCTGTAATGTGCTGTGCTCACAGTGGTGTGTGCGTTTGGTGCAGGTGACTGATGTCTGTCTGTTTCCCCATTGTTTGCAGATACATCCACGGCCACGGAAGGGGACAGCTCCACGGACCAGGAGGAGCCGGAGAGCCAGACTGGGTCAGCAGCCGAGGAGTGGTCGGAGGGACCCAGTGGCACGGAGGGCGAGGGGAGCCACACCGAGGAGTCCTCAGCAGCATCCACCTCAGCTGAGGACCAGAGCAACTCGGAGGATGACTCCCTTGTGGAGGCGGGTGTCAGCAGCCACCACACCCCAGCTAGTGTTGCTGTCCCCGCCACCACCAGC
The DNA here is from genome assembly GCA_963921515.1 of Calotriton arnoldi. Lineage (NCBI taxonomy): Eukaryota > Metazoa > Chordata > Amphibia > Caudata > Salamandridae > Calotriton > Calotriton arnoldi. The sequence goes on from CAWUFW010001189.1 coordinate 2,023,814, forward strand.
ACCACCACCGCCCTCCCATCGGCTCCCATTCCCCAGGTCCGTGGAGGCTCCCATGTCCGGGAGCGTGTCTCCTTTGGGCCAGGCACCGCACCCCCTGCCCCTGTGTCCCCTGCTGCCCTGAGTGAGGAGTCTGTGTACCTCCTTCGCCAGCTCCATGTAGGGCAGACAGCCATGCTGAGTGTCCTCCATGCGCACACCGCGCTGTTGACTCAGCTGGTGTCGTTCATGGAGGGCATCTCATCGGGCATGTCTGACCTACAGAGGGGCAATAGGTCCATGGACTCCTCCCTGACGGCAGCAGTGTCCCTCCTCAAACGGTCCCTCACCCCTCCTGCCTCTGCTCCATCCACACTCCCCAGCACCTTACCCATCCCAGGCACACACACACTGGCACAGGCACACACCAGCACACACACATCCAGCACACTGACACACACGCCAATGACAAAACGCACACGCACGCACATTCAGGGGACTGAAGCCAGACTCACAGGGGATGGGGCCCTGGAACACACACACGCATCCACATGCACTGCGCAGTCCTCAGTTCCCTCTCCCTCCAAAGCACCCTCCCTTGCCTCACCTGCAACCCCAAAGTCACAGCAGCTCTTCCTCTGTGACCTCGGCCTCTTCCCCACCGATGAAGCTGCTCCAGCATCCCGGGGGAAGAGGAAGCCCACCCACACGGAGCAGAGTGCCCCTCGCCCCCGGACACCCTCCCCCAGGCGCAGACGGACTGAGGCCCCCACCCGCAAGTCCCCCGGAGTGCTAAGAGCAAGACCCCGCCACCACCCTGCAGCTCAGGCACAAGGTCTCCGTCCTCCATCCCTCAGGCCCCCACTGCACAGGTGCCCCCACCACACCCTGCCCCAGGTTCCCCCACCCACAGATATACCATCCCCAAGATGCTCCGGCCTTCTCCCCTGCCACTTGCTCTCCCAGCACCACACCCCCGCTGCGCTTGTCTGTGCCACTGATGTGGTGAGGGTGTCCCCCCCTCTGTCCAACCCACCTTGCCTGTTCCCCATTCTCCTCCCCTGGAGGTAGGCACTGCAGTGGAGTCCACTACCGCCCTGTCTGACTTGGGCACTGCAGTGGCGGACCTGTCCACCCCATCTGCAGGGTCCACTGCAGTTGTGCCGGCACCCACGACATCTGTGTCATGCCCCCAGTTGTGCCGGCACACACCATGTCAGACACCTCCACTGCAGTTGTCAGTGGCTCTCCTGCACCCACCACCCCTTCCCTGACTCCCCCTGGTGAGCCCTGATCCTGTCCCTGCGGTGCCTGGCCTGCCCCCCGGTTGCCCCTCCTAGTGGATTGTCCCTGGTATTGTGCAGGCATGCGTAGGGTGACATCTGCCAGTGTCACCCTGTTTGAACTTTGACAATGGACTGGCCATTGGCCTTTGCTCTTTTTCAGGACTTCGTTTGGCCTCAACACATATGCTGAATAAAGCAACTTTCTTTTCTCTAGTGCTCATGCTTCAGATGTACATGTTGTTGGTGCAGCTAACCATGCCCTTGCTGCAGTGATGGTGATATCTGGTCTCATGATTATGAAGTGTTACTGTGCAGGAACCCATGTGGTCCAGGGGGAATGTGTCCTATCATGTGGTGTATCCATGTCATCAATAGCAGCATCTGAGGGTGTCATGTGTTCAGTATTTGGCAATGGGTTTCCTACTTACATTGGCAATTTCATATCTGTGGCTTCCACCCCTGCACATCTGTTGTGCCTGCCATCGTTGCATTTGTCTACTTCCCTGACCGTGTTGCCATCTCCAGTGGACATGCAGGTTTGGGCATCAATGGGGAGGGACTCATCCGTGTAGTCAGTGCAACATTGCTATACAAGTGTGTTGGATCTGTGCTGATGATTCCGTTGGCACATCCATGACCAGGCTGATGTGATGGGAGCCCTCATTTGGTGCTAATTGTTGATTGTGTGACCAAGTGCTCAGCTGACATGATGGGGCCCTACTGAGGCAACATATGGCACAGCTTTCCTCACACAGGAGTGGAGTCCCCTCATGGCAGTGTGTACACGTGTGACATTGCCTGCGCCCAAGGTGTGTGTTGTATGTGCATGTCTGTGTGTTCACTTCCATTCATCTGCGCATGCTGTGATCCCTAGTGTTGTACCTGTTTGTGATGCTTGCTGACTTGAGCTATGTTCCCCCAAAGTCTTCTCCCTGTGTTCTCTGTGATGTGGGTGCATGGCACATTACTGGTCATCAGGGTGTCACCCATAGGTGTGTTTGCTGTCAGGGCAGAGTTTGTGTGCTGACGCAGATGGGTCACAGTCAGGTTTCCCTTTGGCACTTGTTGTTTGCCCCTGTCATGTGATTTCCAGTTTGTGTTATCTTTCAGTGATTGTGACACGTTGTGTGTGTGACTGCTGGCACTCCTTAGGGTCCGGGCTGCAATGTTGGTTGTTGTCTATGTGTGTTCTTTGTGGGTGACCTTGGCTTCTTCATTGGTGTGTGACTGTGGCTGGGATCCCATTGGTCGGTGTGGTATTGCCGTCATGTCCATGTACAGAGTAGTGTGCAGTGTGTCAGACATTCAGGAGTCTTGTTGAGTGTCCATGTGTGATGTGTTTCTACACCTTGGTTCCCACCCACCACCCTGGAATAGTCATGGGTGCATGTGCAATGTCACCAGTGCATGTGTACTTCACTGCTGCACATTGTTGGAGGTCGAGGGGTGTGGTGTTGAGTGTGTGCAGATGAGAGTTGTTGCCCGGCTAGTCCCCTGCCTCCATGTTGGCCTTGGCTTACTGGCCATGCTGATTGATTTGTGCTTGTGTAGGTGTGATGGTAGTTAGTTGCTCAGGACACCTGACTGTGGTTCACAGTGTGAACGACATTTAGCTTTGTCATCACAGTGGTATTTTTTCTTCAGCCCAGGGTCACCACATTGTGGGGGCCCTGGGGGTGGTGCTGTGGTGTGTCTGTGACTTGCTGTGTCAGTTGTTGTTCCTACGTGCCTGTGTGACATGTGTGTTTTGTGCTCCCTCTCACCTGTCAATGCCTGCTTGCCCACATAGGGGATTTGGATCCATGAGTTAGCTTAGTGTGGCAGTGTATGCACATCTGTATGATTGGTATTCAGCTCTCCTCATGTGTTGTGTTGTTGCCTGGGGACACTGGCACCCCCACCCCTCACCTGCTGTGTATGATGACAGTGTTGGTCTGCCTGTTTGTGTTTGTGCATCTGCACCACTGCATTGGCATATCTTGGGTGTGCCATTGGCTGTATGTTGTTTGGTGTGTTTCCCCTGCTGTCCCTGGGACTCCTAGGTCATCGGTCAGCACAGTGATCATGGTTTGTGTGTCCCATTGCTGCCATGGTATGGTATCTGTTCACCTCACATCTGCTGTCTCCACAGGGTATCTGCATTTGTGTGCCCATTGGTGCAAATATGTGGTTCTGCATTCTGATGGTCACTTCTGTCATTGTGTCATTGATGACTGTTGACGGTCTCAGCCCCCATGGGTGTTGTTTGTCTGCACATGGCCAAAGGAATGTTTCATTTGCACTGCAGTATTTGGCTCCCCCAATTTATGTTGCAATGGGACACATACACTACTTTGCCACAGATGAGTTTTTGGTTCTGTGACCAGGAATGATCCATGCAGTTTGGCAGTTGCAGCTCTTTCTTTGTTAACAATTACCTTTTGGTCACTGTGATGATGAGGGTGTAGACCCCATTGCCACAATGGTCAAAATGTGCTTCAGCTATGGACCCCACACTTACCTTTTGGTCACTGTGATGATGGGGGTTTAGACCCCATTGCCACAATGGTCAAAATGTGCTTCAGCTATGGACCCCACACTTACCTTTTGGTCACTGTGATGATGGGGGTTTAGACCCCATTGCCACAATGGTCAAAATGTGCTTCAGCTATGGACCCCACACTTGCCTTTTGGTCACTGTGATGATGGGGGTTTAGACCCCATTGCCACAATGGTCAAAATGTGCTTCAGCTATGGACCCCACACTTGCCTTTTGGTCACTGTGATGATGGGGGTTTAGACCCCATTGCCACAATGGTCAAAATGTGCTTCAGCTATGGACCCCACACTTGCCTTTTGGTCACTGTGATGATGGGGGTTTAGGCCCCATTGCCACAATGGTCATGGGCTGCTTGCATTGTGGGTGCCACACACATATATGTGTGGCACATGTGCTAGGGGGTCACATTGTATGTTCAATGTCATGTTCGGTGTTGTAGGCATTTGACACAGCCTGCTCACACGCTTGTCATGGTGGTGGGGGGATGTCTTAATCTTGCATTCCCTAGGTTGTGGTGTGCTTGTTGTGTCATGCATTGTCCATCCTATGAGTGGGGGTGGTAGTAGTGGTAGGCATCCAGCCCCCTGGCTAAGGGTGGTAGTAGTGGTAGGCTTCCTGCCCCCTGGCTAAGGGTGGTAGTAGTGGTGGGCATCCTGCCCCCCTGGGTGAGGGTGGTAGTAGTGGTAGGCATCCTGCCCCCTGGCTAAGGGTGGTAGTAGTGGTAGGCATCCAGCCCCCTGGCTAAGGGTGGTAGTAGTGGTGGGCATCCTGCCCCCTGGCTAAGGGTGGTAGTAGTGGTGGGCATCCTGCCCCCCTGGGTGAGGGTGGTAGTAGTGGTGGGCATCCTGCCCCCTGGCTAAGGGTGGTAGTAGTGGTAGGCATCCAGCCCCCTGGCTAAGGGTGGTAGTAGTGGTGGGCATCCTGCCCCCCTGGGTGAGGGTGGTAGTAGTGGTGGGCATCCTGCCCCCTGGCTAAGGGTGGTAGTAGTGGTGGGCATCCTGCCCCCCTGGGTGAGGGTGGTAGTAGTGGTGGGCATCCTGCCCCCCTGGGTGAGGGTGGTAGTAGTGGTGGGCATCCTGCCCCCTGGCTAAGGGTGGTAGTAGTGGTGGGCATCCTGCCCCCCTGGGTGAGGGTGGTAGTAGTGGTGGGCATCCTGCCCCCCTGGGTGAGGGTGGTAGTAGTGGTGGGCATCCTGCCCCCTGGCTAAGGGTGGTAGTAGTGGTAGGCATCCTGCCCCCCTGGCTAAGGGTGGTAGTAGTGGTGGGCATCCTGCCCCCCTGGGTGAGGGTGGTAGTAGTGGTGGGCATCCTGCCCCCTGGCTAAGGGTGGTAGTAGTGGTGGGCATCCTGCCCCCCTGGGTGAGGGTGGTAGTAGTGGTGGGCATCCTGCCCCCCTGGGTGAGGGTGGTAGTAGTGGTGGGCATCCTGCCCCCTGGCTAAGGGTGGTAGTAGTGGTGGGCATCCTGCCCCCCTGGGTGAGGGTGGTAGTAGTGGTGGGCATCCTGCCCCCCTGGGTGAGGGTGGTAGTAGTGGTAGGCATCCTGCCCCCTGGCTAAGGGTGGTAGTAGTGGTAGGCATCCAGCCCCCTGGCTAAGGGTGGTAGTAGTGGTGGGCATCCTGCCCCCCTGGGTGAGGGTGGTAGTAGTGGTGGGCATCCTGCCCCCTGGCTAAGGGTGGTAGTGGTGGTGGGCATTTGGCACCCCCTGGCTAAGGGTGGTTGTGGTGGTTGGCATCCAGCCCCCCTGGGTTGGGGTGGTGGCGCGCATTCAGGCCCCTGTGTGCATATGTGGCATTGGTGATGGGCATCCCGCCCCTATGGTGCTGCTGTTGCAAGTATATTCAGATTCCCCGTGTATGTGTGTGATGTGTCGTGTACGTGTTGTATGTGTTTTGTGGTTGGTGTCTGACTTACCTTCTGCGCCGTACGCGTCCGTGCCTGTTCCGGTAGTAGATGTAGAATATTGGTATGATCGGGACGAAGGGATTCATGGTTGGTTCGTGTCGTTCGTCCTTCTCGTTGCTTCGCGTCGTCCTCGTCGCTTGGCTTCGTCCTCGTCGCTTCGCTTCGTCCTCGTCGCTTCGCGTCGTCCTCGTCTGTGCTGTGTTCGTCTCGTAGCCGTGGATCGTGTTGTGGCGCGATTCGGAGCTTATGTGCGCCTCTCCCGGATGCTTTGACGTGCCGTGCGTAGCGACGGGTTCGGCGCGTACGGAAAGCGCATCGTACTTGTCCGGCCGGACGGGGCTGCATTTTCCCTTCCGTGCGACTCGATTCGGCGTTTCCGGATTCGCCTCGGTCGGAGAACAGGACCTGGTTTGGGTGAGTACGGCTCGGCCGGATTTTTTGCTGTTGTGCACATCGTACTTGCTCGTTCGGTGTGCTGTACGGATCGGTCGGGAAACTGGCTTTCGCATGGCTTTTTTCCCGACCGAATAGTATTGGGTGCGCCTCCGACCGAGATCGGAATCGGCCCCTATATGTTTGTATTTCTTCCCCCCCCTCCTGTTGGATTAAATTAAATCTTCTTATTGTTTATGAATGGCCAAGTTGGTCTGAACTCTGATACAACCGCCTGTATACAGTTATCCTTTGTTAGACACATAGGGGCATATGTACAAGGACTGGCGATAACTATCGCTAACGCTAGTTAGCTGCAGTTTTGTTATCGCTGCTTACCGCTGAAAACTATCGCCATGTTAGCGGCGTATTTACAAGCCGTCACTACATGGCGATAGTATCAGGGATCTGCGGTGAAAACTGCCACTAACATTAGCGTGATGGCGATAGGAATTCCGGTGTTAGCAGGCGAAAACTACCGATAGGCCCATTAGCGGCAAAAAAAACTCACGTTAGTCAGCCCAAAGTGAGTTTTTTTTGCCTCTAATGCAAAAAATAGTCTATCTGCAACCTCCAATAGAAAATAGGCATAAAAACCAAAACAATGCAGAATGTAGCAGCCAGGGCCAAGTGCAGCACACATCAACAACCCCTGCAAGCCACCCAACATCCAGGATGACCAGGATGAGAGCCTGGATGCCTCGCTGGACCTGCGTCTGCAGCCTGGATGCCTCGCTGGACCTGCGTCTGGAGCCTGGATGCCTCGCTGTTCCTGTGTCAGGAGCCTGGATGCCTCACTGGACCTGCATCTGGAGCCTGGATGCCTCGCTGGACCTGCGTCTGGAGCCTGGATGCCTCGCTGGACCTGCGTCTGGAGCCTGGAGTGGGATGCGGAGGAGCTGTGGAGTCGATGAGCCATGGTGGTAGACATTGAGGCACGACGATCGCCCGTACCTGGTGGTGAAGTCTGGCAGGTCGCATGGAGACACGTTGCTGACCTGTGTGAGAAGACTGCCATGCGCCCCTTGAAGCTGTTAATGGTAGAGGCGCTCCTGCGCACCAACGTAGATAGGTCTGCATCGCACACTACGATCCACCACTACACCGGGGTGCACGGAGGGGATTACCAACGGTGGGTGCCGCCTCTCTGCATCACAGGCCGGATGATGTTGGGCTGGCCGGATGCTGTGGAGGGTGAGGCCCCTGAGCTGCGCCGAACTTGTGTGGCGGGAGCACTGCAACTTCACGCCTAAGGGGGCCCTGCTGCATCAGCTGCATCAGGAGGTTCACCAGCGGACTTGGCAGCGACTGCTGTACCCAGACTTGTGAAATCACACCTGGCTGAGGCTCCTGCTGGCTGAGTCATACATTTGGGGAGAGTGCAGCGGATTGCGCCACGGTGTCAATGTCCAGGTAAGGAGAAGGTGGGATGCGTAGCGCAGGAGGCCCGGGGGTCTAGTCGCCCAGGCCTAGCACACGTAGATGATTCACCCCCAGTGGCGGCTCATCCGCTATGGCGGAAGAGCGTCGGCCCACGCCTTCAAGCAGTGCAAGAAGAGGAAAAATCATCACATGATGATAACTTCCTGATGTAATCGTGCTATGTTTCCTTTTTTGGGCTGCTCCACTCACGGAGCAGGGCAGGGGCGGATTGGCATGCCCACTCAAGTACGCAATGACTGTTTGGTCGGCCCGCTCAGGCCGCCCAAAGCAGTCATGCGCACTTCCCCGTTCGCAATGCAGGCTGCATTACAGCCTGCATGGAGAACATGCCCACCCCTCCAGCCCCTGGCTGCATGCCTTGTCCCGGCGCCAATGACCAATCCCAACGCCGCATCGCAGCGTTGTGATTGGCTCAGGGGAGGGAGCCTGGCTGCCTACTTACTGTTCCTGGAAGCAGACTCAGGAGAGCAGGAGCAACAAAGACACGGGAACCGGCATCGAGGTAAGATTTCCCTCATTTAAATATTTACAACACCCGCTCACACACACCCCCCCGCATCCACGCCCCATCCAGTGTTCTTTCCGGCCTTTCCCACCTCCCAGCTGTCCAGTACCCCCCGCAGCCCTTCTTAATGGCGGCCGCTTTGCGGCCATGCGCAGCGGGCATACCACTGGTGTGCCAAAGGTAGATATGAAGTTACAACGCATACCATTACATCGCATTCCATTACAATGCATACTAATACTAGGCATATTGCAACAGTAGGGAAGGTGTTGCATAGCGGAGATGTAAAAATTACTATTCCCACTTCAGTGAGTGCAACCCTAAAACTAACCATTGCACCCCAAAGTAAAGCGTGGACCCTAAAATTCATCTGTGAGCCCCCAAAACACACCCTAAAAATCATATTTGACCCAAATGCACACCCCAAATTTCATATTTGACCCAAATGCACACCCCAAATTTAATAATTGACCCCAAAACACACCTGAATTTTCATAATTGACCCCAAAGCACAGCCCAAATTTTATCTCCAACACACGAAACCCATACCCACCCTAAAACTTAAAAATAAAACATTACTGACCTCACAATGCATTGTAATAGAATACGATGTAAAGGCACCTGCGTGGTTGGAGTAGCGTTGTAAAGGCATTACGATGTAATGCCTGCGTTGTAATGGATGTCTCCCGTGCCAAAGGCAAGCCATAAGCAAGCCCGTCTGCGTCCGTCTGCCCCTGGACAGCACTCAGCACCAAGGACCCTTCCTCTCGGACACTTCACCGCTACGACGCCAGCACCCTCCTCGCCATCAACGCTGGACACCACATCGCCTGCCAGGACCAACTTCTGCTCCGGACCAGACATCGCCATCGCCATCACTGACGGCTACTGAATCACCCGCAAGGACCACCCCGACCCTCCAGCAGGAGGCATTGCCATCACCTACAGAAGCACACTCCGACTGACCACGCACTCTAATTACCCAACGGTGACCATGGAGCACCTCAACTCCCAGATCCGGACCAAGCCCATCCTCTGCGGCACCCTCATCTGCAGGCCCCCCGGGCCATGGCCCCCCATTCTCCGATACCATTGTAGACCTCCGTGCACCCCAGGCTCTCCCATCCATCGCCGACATCCTACTCGGTGAACTCAAGTTCCACCTGGACAACCCCAGTGACCAGAACACCACCCCCTCCTGGGGAAGCTCACCACCATCAGACTCAAGCAGCTAGTCACCGCAGCAAGCCACATAGCAGGACACACGGTCAAGCGCGTCTCCTCTGCCAGTGGGAACTTCAACTACAGCCACACCACCGGACTTTCCTGGACCGACCATCATTGTATACATCACGTCTTCACCATGCCCACCGTACACCACCGCCATCATCGCCCCCTCGCAGCTGGATCAAGGCCACCGAAGAACGTCTCGTCAACTCCTCAGCACCACCACTCCGCTAACCCTTACAGACGATGACACCGCAGTGCGCAACCGCCACCGATGGATCTCCAACTGCGCCGACACCCTGGCACCCCTCAAGAATGGACCAGGCAAAACTAGCACCACGTAGCGCCGTATTTGCAAAGTGACGCATGTAGGCATATGCGTGACCTTGTGAAGCCCTGTTCCACATCATACCTGCATCGGGTATGATGTATGCAGGGTGTGCGTTCCCACGCGACAAGGCCTCATAGGAGTGGCACAATGAAATCCCTCAGATTTCACTGCGACTATTGTAGGACCGCACTGCGTCAGTACCTTACGCCTGCCTGATGGCAGGCGTAAGGGTGACGCAGTGCCACAGGGATAGGCTGGCCCCATGCATTGCTGGAGTTGCGTCATGCTTGTGACACAACAGCAGCAATGCATGACATTAGCGCAGACAGATACGTCAGGATTCCAGACGTATCTGTCATTACTTGCGTCATGGAGCGCTGTCCAGTGAAAACAGCGCATCCATGGAGTCGCAAGAAGGGCGTAGTGAGAAGTGTTGCGACACTGTCTTGTTGCAGCGCTGCAACACTTTTCATGAGTAAGGCCCAGGAATGCGCACTATCTTATTGATGGTGTGCATTCCTGCCCTGTAGTTTTGTCGCAGGGCAGCGCAGCAACATTGCTTGCAGCGTGGTCCAGCACCAAAACCTGCTGACATGAGGCCCCAAGTGTTATCTCCATTATTAAGACCAGCTATTTTCTGGTCTTAAGTCCCAGCTGCTAACGGGCTTTAGCGGCTGTTTTTTTAATGTATGGCGGGTCCGGGCGATCATTGTAAATATCGCGAAGTGGGGTTAGCGTGCGTTTTTGCACGGGAACACCTACCTTGCATATCATTAGCGATAGTTATCGCTAACATAGGTGGCGATGCTGGAAACGGCCGGTATCGCCAGAAATCTGTCGCTAACAGCTGTAAGCTACAGCTTGTTAATAGGGCGATGAAAATATCGCCGCATTAGCGGCAGAAAAGTGCCGCTAACGCGGTGTTAACTCCTTGCACACATGCCCCATAGACTTCATCTTTACAATCGTATCGACTAGTAATGTCCTTATTGACGCATTATAACTATCTGCCTGTAACTCTCCTGAGATGTAGAAGATGATACACAAGATGTGGTTGTACTATGTTGTAAGATGTAAAAAAATTAAAAATGCTCAATAAACAGAAAAAAATATAAATATATATATATATATGTATGTATATATATATATATATATATATATATATATCCACAGCAATCCTTATTCCAGAAAGAAGAAGGCACGCACACGAAGGCTGAAGGAATAATGCTTCTTTATTTAAAAGGGCCTCCCTCGACCCAGAGAATGAGGAATATATAAATATATATATATATAATAAATATAGTATATATATATATTTATATATATAGTTCAATGAGATAACTATAACTTGTGTCTCTGTCATGCACTGCTAATGACCTCAGATATTACATCGCTCATTACATGTTAAATGGCGCATTTGATGACATCACTGATTATGATCACTTAAAAAAACAAATTTGGTGTTAAAGAGCCTACAATTATATACAGCTATAGCATAGAATTACTGTATATAGAATAGAAATAGTGTAGCTCTGAAGACAAAGTCTGGTTCAGTAGGGTAAAAGGTCTATGGTGCACACTTTAGATGCCCGTAAAGTTTCGAGGGCAACCAAATACTGCATTTAAAGAATGTAGAAACCAAGCACAATTGGTGTGAGTATGATGGGACACACCCGCACCGTGTGGGGGCCTCCAACTACCTTATTTCTCACTGCCTGGAGAGGAGAAGAGGCTGTGGAGGTGGGTCCTGCGACGACGTCATCTTTTTGCGCAATATAGTGCTTTTACATCTCCCGCTGCGCAGGATAGACAAGCACCGTGTGGGGGACTGCAAGTACTATGGGGCAGATTTGTAGGGAACTGATGTATCTGCAGAGATGCATCAGTTTCCTTGCGTCAGTGCCGAATGTCCTTGCACCACTATGGATGCACTGTATTTACAATACAGTGCTCCATGGCGCAAGGATTAACAGATGCGTCAGAAATATTGACGCATCTGTTGGCACAAAAGTGACGCATTGCTGGAGTTGCTCATGAAAGTGACGCAACTCCAGCAATGCGCCACAACAGATGGGTGAGTCCCATTCAAAAAGCCCAGCGTCATTCCTTATGCATGGTCTGAGCAGGCGTAGGGATTTTGACACAGTGAAGGCGTAGAGTGAAGCAGTGAAATCTTGTAGATTTCACTACGTCATTCTACATGGCTTTTTGCGTGGGAACGCCCACCCTGCATACATTATACCTGACGCAGGTATAATGTGACACAGGGCTTTACAACGTGATGCATCTCCCTAGATGCGTCACTTTGTAAATTGGCTGCATTTTTTATGCCGCCGCTGCGTCACAAATGTGACGCAACAGCGGCGCAAAAGTGTCGCAAGGGGCTTGTAAATCTGCCCCTATATTCCTCACTGCTTGGAGAGTAGGGGAGGCAGCGGAGACGGGCCCTACAGCAACATCCGCTCTTCGTGCTATGTAGTACTTTTACATCTCCCACAGGACACATGCAAGCCTCACCCGGGTAAAGCCCTGGCCAAGGGCGGGCCCCCCTTTGCCATCATTGCTCAGAGGAGGCTGGCCTGGGCATACCTTCTTGGTTTGCTCCCCTGGTAGGTAGCTTATTGCGACCATCTTTTTGCCATAGTGCCACCAGTGCAAGGTACCGTTTTTTATCTTTTATTTACTTGGCCTCACTTCTGGCTCCACTTGAAGTCATTTTTGGCTTTAAAATTAAAAATCGTGAGTCTCCCCAAGTGAATCGAGTCTGTTGGCATGTATGCTTATAGTACCACCTGATTCGTTTTATACCCATCTCTGCCCTTGCTTTGTATTGGAAGGCTGGTAGTCAGAAGGCTGAGCCTTGGCAAATGTTTGCTTACAGGCGTACATGATGGTAAATTAATTTGTATATATCAAAATATTAAAATGGTTAGGTTCAATGTAAATCGAAATGAGTTTAATCCACATGAGTTGGAATTTATGTCAAAAGGACAACATGATAGTAAATTAATTTGTAAATATCAAAATAATAAAAATAATCATATTACATTTTAATTGAAACAAGGCAAACGGTTTATCCACGTAATAAGTCGGTAAGTTTGTCACTATTTTGACTTCGGGATGCATTTTTTTTGTCTTCACACGAATTTATACTCTTTAAAATTAATTAATTTGCAGGCACTTGGGGGCATATTCACAAGGAGCTATTGCCGAATTAACGGCACTTTATCGCAGCCAAAGTAGTGATAAATTTACCTCCCCATTCACAAGCCGGTGTGAACAGCCCACAGCACCAGTATACCCGCGATAGCAGCCGCAAAAAACATCGCCACAGAGGACCCCCGCAAATATCGCTAATGAGATGCAGAGTAGGCGTTCCCGTGCCAAAAGCCGAGACAACAACACAACTCAACATTCACAACGACCAGCCACATCGGCGATAAAAACACAAAACAGGCGATAAAGCGCGTTAGCACCAGGAAATTTACACCTGCTCTGACCTGGTGTAAAGTCAGAGGGTAGCCAGCACCACAAAAGGGAGCACAGCCCAGGGCCACATCCGAAGGGCAACAGATGCCATGGAGCCACTCATCATGCGGCCCGGACACCCAAGAGGGCCACAACACCCACCGCCACCACCCCAGGACCCCAACCCACACCCGGAACACCCGCCCCCCCCGGACCACCACAGACGCAGTGCAGACAAAGACAGCGGAACCCCAGGAAACGTACCAGCCGTACAGACCCAACATCTGACAATGTCACCGTCCACTACAGGCTGAAAGGGACAACCATCCAACGCATCCTGACCATCATCGCCTAACAGGCCTACGGCACCAACACAGCGGACAACCAACATCCCACCCCACACAAAGCTGCTGGCTTGGCTGCACCTGTTGGCCCCTGGTACCCCCCAAACAACACCCGCCAGAGTCGGAGGAGTCACACAGCCAGCCACATCCAAGTCCCCCACACCTGTCCTGGACATCCCCATCACCCTGGTACCCCAGTCCCCATACGTACAACACAATGCGCAGGATCCGCTGGAGACCAAGCAAGGACCATACGCCATAGCAGGATGCACGCACCTGTTGGGGGCAATCCACAGCACACATGTACTACCTGTGCCCCCTGGTGACACAGCACACAATAACCTCAACAGGAAGCACACGTCTCACATCAATATGCAGGCAACAACAGAACACCGTGGAACCTCCAACAATGTCGCCTTCAGATACACAGCCAGTGTGCATGATACCTTCATCCTCCGACAGTCCATCATCAACCAGCATTCCCAGGATGCCAACAAGGGAAATGCACAGCCCCTTGGCAATATCCAAATGAACACCCCACACACCTCAACTCCACAACCATGCAACTCACAACTCTGGCAATGCACACGTCACAAAATCACATACAGCAGGCACAACAACATGCCCACCCACCAAACACGACAGAACAACTTACAATGTTCACATGGGCAAGCCCTGAACATGAGCCAGCAACGGCATGGCACCACAGCCACATAATAGCCGAATGTGGGGAGAGGTGGCAACCAGGCATGTGTGAAGGATGCAGTAGAACCATGATTGGGAAAGTACACAATGCCAAGAGTGGCGGATATGTGCTGGACACACCGCAGTATGCAGAATACACCCCTATCCATGGCGACATACACCGCTGGTGTATGGAGTGTAGTGGACAGTGGACGCCACCATGTCACCCCAGCCAGTGGGGGACCTCGCGGAAATGTTGCGTGTTACGCCCCCCCTAAGCGTCACCGGAGTGGGATGGCCCGGCGTACGCCACGCCAGCATAGGGGTGTGAATAAAAAGCACGTAGGCCTGGGCGTGGTCCTCTTCCGGAAAGACCCATGTCTCTGCCAGGGCAGCGCCTCCCACCCCGCCATGAGGCCGACGCCGTCCTCGTGAGCGGAGTTGGCTGTGATGCTGTGTGCCTGCCGGACCCCGGCACGCTGGACCACGAACCCGTCAGGCCCGCCCCTGCGCAGCCAGGCCACACTGATCACCTGCTGACACCGGCGTGTGTCAAGGAGGGCCCACCACGTGCCGGCGCAAGCTCCAAGCCCGAGGCCCACAACCTGGCAGCCACCTCAGACCATCACGGCCTCCACGACACAGGCCCGCTTTATTCCCTTTTCGTTGACGTACTCCACTGCCGCCTTTGGCCTACTTTTCAGACCAGTAGGTCCCATATGTGAAACTGTGTCCTGAGTCATGAATGGCAGTGACCCCAAATCCGGGCCAGCGGCCACAGCACCAGACCCCCCCGATCAGTGAGGCATAGTTCCATATGGGCATCTTGCAACACGTGGTGCCACTAACCCTGTTCAACGCCAGCCGGCTACACGTGGTGCCACTAACCCTGTTCAACGCCAGCCGGCTACACGTGGTGCCACTAACCCTGTTCAACGCCAGCCGGCTACACGTGGTGCCACTAACCCTGTTCAATGCCAGCAGGCTGCACGTGGTGCCACTGAACCTGAACAACGCAGGCCAATGGGGCCATACAACCTATGCCGGTGACACTAGGTGAATGGGCCGTGCTGACCGCTGCCTCAGGCCTACACTGCAGTCCAGTAGGTCACAGAGTCTTGATTTGGCAATGTTGGAGTTCACATCTGTGTACCGGCATCATCGCAGACTGCATCCCCTCTCAGCACCTGTGCCACTAAGTGTGTTCCCCGACATTCATGGACACTCACTGGTCGTACATTGGTGGCGTTTGAGTCTATGGACTAGGGGCTAGTTTTCATCCTCATGTAGCTGATACAGAATTGTTGGTGAAAACGAGGTTTGCGCTTTCCACTCCTCCATTTGCTGCTTCCAGATAACATCAGACGTTCCGCATCATGCCCTGGAGGACACCTTCCACTGTCCCCCGCAACCCTCTGCAACATACACCTCAGACATTGATGGGGACCCGCTCAGGTCGCATGGCCCATCTGACTGCACCGCAAGTCACCGTCCCATGGCTGGGTGCCTGTGCCGGCCGCAGTGCATCCGGGGCCACTAACTCTGTGCTGCTCAGGCCTGAGACCCCTTCTTCTGAGACATTGAATGGCCTCTGTAGCGATGGTCTTGGGGTCATCAACGCCATGTGTCTGTGGCCCTGCGCTGTCCGCATCCTCCGGCCTCAACTGCGGGCCACCAGGGCCCACACATAGCATCTAGTCTTGACCGGCCCGGACGTCGCATCACCGCAGGAGGCACACGCCACCACCGCAAGGACCACCTCCAACCTCCATCTGCCAGAGTTGAAACGGTCCTGACAGACCTACGGAGTTGCTCAGACCTGTCGTGGATGCCATCATCGGCCTGATACCCTGCTCAGCACTCCAGGTACCAGTGACTCAGTGCACCGCAAGCCACTGTCCGTTACTGATTGAGTTTTGTGCTGTTGTGAGGTTGCGCAGCAATGTCACCTCATGCAGTGGGGTAGACCTGGGACTATGATGAGGAAGATGTGTCAAGTGTGCGGACGGGAGAAGGCACAGACAATGGGAGGGTAGGAGCCAACAGCCCCAAGGCAGGAATGCAGACTGGTCGTGGTAGTCAAGCTACCCACCCGGATCTATTACTGGGCATTGCGCTGTGGACTGCGGACGCAACTGTCACCTCAGGCAGTGTGGGAGACCTGGGACGTTGATGAGGAAGTTGATGCAGGTGTAACACACCCCACTGCATCTGCATCAGGACTAAACAGAAAGGAAACAATCCTAGCAATTTCCTCACATGAGCGCACTCTTCTCTAGTGCCCCTACCTCAGTGCACTGCAACTCACGGAACCTCCTGACTGAATATTGGGTGACCTCTGTCCTTACTCCGGATCCCTCCATGTTGCTCTGCAGTTGACTCTGTTATGCTGGTGTTTTCTGTTTCCATTACACTGGTGTCCACTGTTCAGGTTGTTGCCAGCACCAAGCACTCCATGCGGGCTGGCTTATACTCACCCCACACACATCCAGCACAGGCGTCACTGTACATGTGGCCCTGTCAATAAAGGGGCCGGGCGCACGTGACCGTAGCCAGTTCAACATGATATGTGCATGTGTCCCTGTGGTCTTGTTGTATGCATGGGGGCCCTGAGCCCTACGACATTACATTGTGCTGTGTACAGCGGACGCAGACATGTCAACGCAGGCAGCGGGCTAGAACCTGGACATGTAGCTTTGTTGTCACCCACTCAATTCGTAAGGGGAGTGGACTGTGCCGTCGTACGCAGAGCCAACGTGGGTGTGTGACTGATATGTGCGTGCCCCTGGGCGTGGTTCTGTACTGGGTATGTGTATTTGCATGTGTCTCTATGGCAGTGTGGGTCTCCTTTGTGGGTTGTAGGTGGTCCCTGAAGGGTATTGGACACCCACGTATGTGCTCTAGTTCGCATTCCATGGGTTGGGCAACACCCGCACCTGTTGGGCCACCTCCTTTTGGCGTTCTGACACCTGGCATTGGGGTGCCATGTGTGGGTCGGTGAAGTATTGTGAGCCAGCCGTGATTGCGGGTGCTTCATGCTGTGTGGTCTGTTGCAGGGGCTGGGTTCTCCTCTGAGTAGCTTGTCTGCCCTGGTCCTGGTGATGGGTTGTGTGGGATGTCCATGGGCTGTTGTAGGGCGTCGGTGTCGAAGGTGTGATGTTCGTCTCCGGCATCACTGATGGGTGTCTGTTCTGACCTGCTGGAGGTGTTGTTTGTCCCTCTGCATTGTGAAGGGGAGGTGCAGGTTGGCATTGTGTTGGCGCCTTGTTCTTGTCGACATGCAGACTGTGTGACAATGTACATTGTGACTGTTTGGGCGGTGGTGGCTATTTGAGTTGGGACAGTGTACATTTGGCCTACATGGCTGATGTGGGGTTGTAGCCGTAGATATGCATCTCACAGTTCCCTGCTCTGTCCAATGTGATTGTTCTGTTTCCGCGCCTGGACGGACACCGGGTGTTGCACTTTGTGCCACATTGTCATGGTATGTGCTGTGATTGCTATGTGTGTGTGCTGCAGTGTGCCAAGGGGATCTGGGACATGATCCTGGATAATTGTGGGTGTGCAGTGTGCTAGACGTCATTGTGCATGTGTGCCATTGTGCCCATCTCCCCCCGTCCCCACAGTCCCTGTTCGTTACACTCCCTGTTGATGTTGTGTCAGGTCCTCTCGAGCTGTGTCCGTACTCCCTACTCCTTGCACCGTCTACACACTGATGACTGTGGCCTGGGTTTCCTCCAGCTCCTCCTGTGGTGCAGGACTGCCACCTCCTGTCGCCGTTGCTGCCTTCCTGTTGGCAGCGGGTTTGTACCTGGTTTATGTTGTCACGTCCTGCCAGCGCCTCTTGGCCTCCTGGATTGGCCTCCTCGGCACTCCGACTGCATTCCAGGTGGTCTGCTTGTGGGTCAGTTGCTGGTAGTGTTCTGTCACCTCCTTGACGCTGGTCTTGTTTTCCTGCAGTCTGCACCCCGTCTTCCTCTCCCTTTTCTCCTTGGCCTTCCCCGACCCAGTTGTTCCTTGCTGGTGGTCTGTGGGGGTTGTGGGGTTTGCGTTGACCTCTGCGCTGGGTCAGGGTGCATCCATGTTGCTACATGCTTTGGCTTGTTTCTGGTGTGTTGTTCCTGTAGGTTTTATGGTGCATTTTCCCGCCAGACGCGTGGGATTTGCAGGCCTGTGGCTGGTTTTCGCTACTTTTTGTACCGCGATTGGCCTCATCGATGATTTTTTGCCTTTCACATTTTTGCAGCGTGGCGTTGATTTTCACGCTGACATTTGACGCGTTGTCTGGTGTCTATCGCATGCTACCGCCTTGTTGTGAATTCCACATTGACACAGGGTTATTTTCCCGCGATGGGCTGCGATAATAAAAGTTGCGTTACGCTACACTTGCGGTAGTTATCACACGTTCTTGTGAATATACCCCTTGGTCTCATTAAAAACGACTTTCTGCAAAACAAATAAACCTATAACCTGCTTTATAGAGAGTGGTTTTAATTAAACGAGACAGAAGTAAAACGTGGGCAAAGTGTATAATGTGCAAAGACAGCCTCTTTGCCGTACAAACTCGCATTTAGACCCAAGAGGCACAAGAATGGAATGAGCTCTGCTCATTGTGTAATTATGCTCTTATGTACTCGGAAGAGCATCATGATGTGAAATATTTCTTTTATTGATAGGTATTGTTGGATATGAGATTTGGGGTGAATGAGTCAAAGTAAGCCGTCTACATAAGAAGTGAAGAAGGTAGTCTAGGACCCTGTGCATTTCTCCAAGGGCATTGGACAAGAGGGTAAAGGGCAATGCAGTATTAAATGTGTTAGTTTGCAAGGACCTTGACTACCCTATGGAAAAGGGCTAGGACGGGGAAACCCCCATTAGTCTTTACAGATGATTCGAGAATCTTCTGGAGTTTAGTTTAGGGGTGAAGGTCAGTCCAATTTTGAACAGGTTTCACATATTCTTATTTGATGAGTGGATCACCCATGGATGGCTACCAGCGGAATGGAAAGCTAATTTGATCCATATGACGTAATAACAAATTCTCTGTATCGTTGCATGCATTCTTGAATATATGTCACGCAGCTGTGTACTTTTTTCGGTTTTTTATTTAACCCGTTTCAGCCAATGGCCTTTGGTGAATGAGTTTAAGTTGAAATTAAACTTTAACCCCTTCGCTGCTAGGCCTTTTACCCCGTGCTAAGCCTTTTTTTGGCTATTTGGGGTAGTTCGTGCTTAGGCCCCTGTAACTTTTTGACCACATAAGGTATCCACGCCAAATTTGCGTCCTTTTCTTCCAACATCATGGGGATTCTAAAGGTACCCAGGGTTTGTGGATTCCCTTGGAGGGGACCCAGAAATTAGCCAAAATATAGCTAAATTTTGGGGTTTTTGGGAAAAATTGGAAAAAGGGCTACAGATGAAAGCATCTGTTTTTTTCCCTGCAAATGGTATCAACAAAGGGGTTGTGGGGATGAAATCACAATTTTCCCAGATTTCAGGGACAAGCAGACTTTTGTCAGAAAACCAAAATGTTTTACACAGTTTTGGCATTTTTCTGGGACATAGCCTATTTTTGCAATTTTTTGTGCTTTCAACCTCCTTCCAGTTAATGGTAGAAATGGGTATGAAAGCAATAATGGATCCTGGAAAGCTATACATTTTAGAAAAGTAGCCAAAATTCTGAATTAAGCAAGGGGTCATTTGTGTAGATCCTTCAATGTTTCTTTATAGAAACTAACAGTTGAATATAGGAAAAATTGAAAATTAGTTGAAAAAAACAGCCATTTGGGTCAACGTTATCACCTGTAATTTCTTCTAATTATGACAGCTGTTTGAAAGCAATATACTGTTACATCCGCTGAACCTTTCTGGTTGTGGGGATATATAGGACTTGTAGGTTCACCAAGAACTCGACGAACCCAGAGCCAATAACTGAGCAGTGTCTTGCAATGGTTTTTTATTATGTATCCGGAATTTAGCAATTCATTTGGGAAAATATATACATGGAAAAATCGGTATGAAAGACACCTATGTATTTCTGAAATTGGAACAAAATATAGAGTTTAGAAACAGTAGATATTTGCACATTTCTGAAATTGTGAGCACCCATACTAGCATGAGAATTATAGGTCATTTTTCAAAATAACTTCTTTTTTGCACATTGTCTTTCATTTGGAAGGCAGAAATGCATCGAAAGTCAATAGGTAATAACAGTTGCTCTACAATTCTGTGTTACCCTAAGTCTCCTGATAAAAATGGTACCTCACTTGTGTGGGTAGGCCTCGTGCCCGCGACAGGAAACGGCTCAAAAGGCAACGTGGACACACTTTATTTTTACAGTAAAAACTGAACCTTTTTTTGCAAAGTGCCTAGCTGTAGATTTTGAACCCTAGCTCTGCCGGCACCTAGGGAAACCTAGCAAACCTATAAATTTTTGAAAACTACACACTCAGGGGAATCCAGGATGGGGTGACTTGACTGGCTCTCACCAGGTTCTATTACCCAGAATCCCTTGCAAACCTAAACATTTGTAAACAAAAACACATTTCCCTCACATTTCTGTGGTGAAAAGTTCTGGAATCTGCGTGGATCCACAAAATTCCACCCACCCCGCGTTTCCCAAAGTCTTCCGAGAAAAATGGTACCTCACTTGTGTGGGTAGGCCTAGTGCCCGCGACCGGAAATGGCCCAAAACGCAACGTGGACACACCACATTTTCACAGTGAAAAAGGACCCTTTATTTGCAAAGTGCCTAGCTGTAGATTTTGAACCCTAGCTCTGCCGGCACCTAGGGAAACCTAGCAAACCTATACAGTTTTGAAAACTAGACACCCAGGGGAATCCAGGATGGGGTGACTTGACTGACTCTCACCAGGTTCTGTTACCCAGAATCCCTTGCAAACCTAAACATTTGTCAAAAAAAACACATTTCCTCATATTTCTGTGGTGGAAAGTTCTGGAATCTGTGTGGATCCACAAAATTCCACCCACCCCGCGTTCCCTAAAGTCTTCCGTAAAAAATGGTACCTCACTTCTGTGGGTAGGCCTAGTGCCTGCGACAGGAAACGGCCCAAAACACAACGTGGACACACCACATTTTCACAGTGAAAACGGACCCTTTTTTTGCAAAGTGCCTAGCTGTAGATTTTGAACCCTAGCTCTGCCGGCACCTAGGGAAACCTATACATTTTTGAAAACTAGACAGGCAGGGGAATCCAGGATGGGGTGACTTGTCTGGCTCTCATCAGGTTCTGTTACCCAGAATCCCTTGCAAACCTCAAAATGTGTCCAAAAAAAACATATTTTCCTCACATTTCTGTGGTGGAAAGTTCTGGAATCTGTGTGGAGCCACAAAATTCCACCCCCGCATTTCCCAATGTCTTCTGAGAAAAATGGTACCTTACTTGTGTGGGTAGGCCTAGTGCCCGCGACAGGAAACGGCCCAAAACGCAACATGGACACACCACATTTTCACAGTGAAAACGGACCCTTTTTTGCAAAGTGCCTAGCTGTAGATTTTGAACTCTAGCTCTGCCGGCACCTAGGGAAACCTAGCAAACCTATACATTTGTGAAAACTAGACACCCAGGGGAATCCAGGATGCAGTGACTTGTCTGGCTCTCACCAGGTTCTGTTACCCAGAATCCCTTGCAAACCTCAAAATTTGTAAAAAGAAAACACATTTTCCTCACATTTCTGTGGTGGAAAGTTCTGGAATCTGTGTGGATCCACAAAATTGCACCCACCCCGCATTCCCCAAAGTCTTCCGAGAAAAATAGTACCTCACTTGTGTGGGTGTGGACCCCGGGAGCAAAAACGCAGATGCCCCCTATGTATCCGAAAATGACCTGGTTTTGCAAGGGAGGTCAAATGAGTTTTTGGTCCCAGGCTTGGCGGCCATCTAGGGAAACCTACCAAACCCACACATTTCTGAAAACTAGACACCAGGGGGAGTCCAGTGAGGTATGGCTTGTGTGGGTCTCCCAACGTTTCTCTACCCAGAATCCCCTGCAAACCTCAAATTTAGCTGAAAAAAATCACTTTTTTCTAAACTTTCAGTCTGGAAAAGTTCTGGAATCTATGTGGATCCACAAATTTCCTACCACCCAGCGTTCCCCCAGGTCTCCCGATAAAAATGATACCTTACTCGCGTGGGTGGGTCAAGTACCCGCGACAGGCAAGGGCCCAAAACATAAGGAGGAGACATCAAAAGGACCTATCACAAAACAACCTGGTTTTGCAAGGGGGGTCACCTGGGTTTTGGCCCCGGGCTCGGCGGCCATCTTGGGAAACTCAAACTACCAAACCCACATATTTCTGAAACCTAGACACCCGGGGGAGTCCAGCGAGGTATGGCTTTCGTGGGTCCCCAAACGTTTTCCTACCCAGAATCCCCTGCAAACCTCAAATTTAGCTGAAAAAAATCACTTTTTTCTCAAATTTCTGTCTGGGAAAGTTCTGGAATCTACGTGGATCCACAAATTTCATACCACCCAGTGTTCCCCCAGGTCTCCCGATAAAAATGATATCTCACTCGCGTGGGTGGGTCAAGTACCCGCGACAGGCAAGGGCCCAAAACTTATTGAGGAGACATCAAAATGACCTATCACAAAACAACCTGGTTTTGCAAGGGGGGTCACCTGGGTTTTTGGCCCCGGGCTCGGCGGCCATCTTGGGAAAATACCAAACCCATACATTTCTGAAAACTAGACACCCGGGGGAGTCCAGCGAGGTATGGCTTGCGTGGCTCCCCAATGTTTCCCTACCCAGAATGCCCTGCAAACCTCAAATTTAGCTGAAAAAACCACATTTTCCACATATTTTTGGGTGGAATCACCGTGCCGGCACAAATGTCCTACCCCACAGCATTCCTCTCAGTCTCCTGAGTAAAATGATACCTCACTTGTGTGGGTGGGGCAAGGGCCTGTGACTGGGAAGAGCCCAAAACATAGGGATTTAGGGTATAGCACTGACAATTCAAAGCGCTACATTTTTTTTAAAATGCGTTTTTAGCCAATTCTGCATTGGACACCCACACAAGTGAGGTATCATTTTACTCGGGACACTAGGAAGAATGCTTTCCACCACAGAAATGTGAGGAAAATTTATTTTTTGGGACAAATTTTGAGGTTTGCAAGGGATTCTGGGTAACAGAACCTGGTGAAAGCCAGACAAGTCACCCCATCCTGGATTCCCCTGGGTGTCTAGGTTTAAAAAATGTATAGGTTTGCTAGGTTTCCCTATGTGCCAGCAGAGCTAGGGTTCAAAATCTACAGCTAGGCACTTTGCAAAAAAAGGGTCAGTTTTCACTGTGAAAATGTGGTGTGTCCACGTTGCGTTTTGGGCTGTTTCCTGTCGCGGGCACTAGGCCTACCCACACAAGTGAGGTACCATTTTTCTCGGAAGACTTTGGGGAATGCGGGGCGGGTGGAAGTTTGTGGAACCACACAGATTCCAGCACTTTCCACCACAGAAATGTGTGGAAAATGTGTTTTTTTTTTTTACAAATTTTGAGGTCTGCAAGGGATTGTGGGTAACAGAACCTGGTGAGAGCCAGACAAGTCACCACATCCTGGATTCCCCTGGGTGTCTAGTTTTTAAAAATGGATAGGTTTGCTAGGTTTCCCTAGGTGCCGGCAGAGCAAGGGTTCAAAATCTACAGCTAGGCACTTTGCAAAAAAGGGTCAGTTTTCACTGTGAAAATGTGGTGTGTCCACGTTGCGTTTTGAATCGTTTCCTGTTGCGGGCACTAGGCCTACCCACACAAGTGAGGAACCATTTTTCTCAGAAGACTTTGGGGAACACGAGGTGGGTGGAATTTTGTGGATCCATGCAGATTCCAGAACTTTCCACCACAGAAATGTGAGGAAAATTTATTTTTTGGGACAAATTTTGAGGTTTGCAAGGGATTCTGGGTCACAGAACCTGGTGAGAGCCAGACAAGTCACCCCATCCTGGATTTTCCTGGGTGTCTAGTTTTCAAAAATGTATAGGTTTGCTACGTTTCCCTAGGTGCCGGCAGAGCTAGGGTTCAAAATCTACAGCTAGGCACTTTGCAAAAAAGGGTCAGTTTTCACTGTGAAAATGTGGTGTGTCCACGTTGCATTTTGGGCCATTTCCTGTCGCGGGCACTAGGCCTACCCAGACAAGTGAGGTACCATTTTTCTCTGAAGACTTTGGGAAACACGGGGTGGGTGGAATTTTGTGGACCCACACAGATTCCAAAACTTTCCACCACAGAAATGTGAGGAAAATGTGTTTTTCTGGACACATTTTGAGGTTTGCAAGGGATTCTGGGTAACAGAACCTGGAGAGAGCCAGACAAGTCACCCCATCCTAGAGTCCCCTGGGTGTCTAGTTTTCAAAAATGTATAGGTTTGCTCGGTTTCCCTAGGTGCCGGCAGAGCTAGGGTTCAAAATCTACAGCTAGGCACTTTGCAAAAAAAGGGTCAGTTTTCACTGTGAAAATGTGGTGTGTCCACGTTGTGTTTTGGGCCGTTTCCTGTCACGGGCACTAGGCCTACCCACACAAGTGAGGTACCATTTTTCTCGGAAGAATTTGGGGAATGCGATGTGGGTGGAATTTTGTGGATCCATGCAGATTCCAGAACTTTCCACCACATAAATGTGAGGAAAATATGTTTTTTTGACAAAGTTTGAGGTTTGCAAGGGATTCTGGGTAACAGAACCTGGTGAGAGCCAGACAAGTCACCCCATCCTGGATTTCCCTTGGTGTCTAGTTTTAAAAAATGTACAGGTTTGCTAGGTTTCCCTATGTGCCAGCTGCGCTAGGTCCCAAAATCCACAGGTAGGCACATTGCTTAAAAAAAGTCTGTGCCTAGTGGGCTTTCTGCCGCCCTGGGGGGAATCGGGGGGGGGGGGGGTTGGCCCCGATATGCCCCCAAGGGGGCGAAAGACTGTGGCTATTTTTGGGGGGGTGGGGCATTGGTATTCCCATTCTGGGGGGCAGCCCCCACCCCCACGCATAAAAAAAGACAGCGTAATCGCTGGCGCCTAGTGGGCTTTCTGCACCCCCGGGGGGTAGATCAGGGGCCACTGCCCCCATCTGCCCCCCCAGGGGGGCGGAAAGACTGGAATTTCTTTGGGGGGTTGGGGGTATTGTCATGCCCATTTTGGGTAGCCCCCATCCTACATGAATAAAAAAAAGAAAATCCCTGGTTTCTAGTGTTCTTTTTGCCCCCCCGGGGGGGCAGATTGGGGGCTACAGCTTCCATCTGCCTCCCAGGGGGGGGCAGAAAGATTGTAATTTGTGTGTGTGGGGGTCTGGGGGCATTAGCATGCCCGCTCTGGACAGCCCCCACCCTAATTCAAATTGCCCAAAAAAAAAATCCTGGCATCTAGTGGGCTTTTTGCCCCCCCTGGGGGGCAGATTGGGGGCTACTGCCCCCATCTGCCCCCCAGGGGGGCAGAAAGGCTGTAATTGTGGTGGGGGTGGGGGCATTGGCATGCCCGTTTTGGGCAGCCCCCACCCTAATTTAAATTGCCCCCAAAAAAATCCATGGCATCTAGTGGGCTTTCTGCCCCCCAGGGGGCAGATTGGGGGCTACTGCCCCATCTGCTCCCCAGGGTGGGGCAGAAAGACTGAATTTTGCCAATTTTTTTGGGGGGGGGGGAGCAAAGGCCCTTGCCCAAGGGGCCGCTCCCCCCTCCCTGGTGTCTAGTGGGTGGATCCCTGCTTGGGGATCGCCCTCCTGGGGTGATCCCCAAGCAGGGATCCACTGGGGAGGGGTACCATTGGAAAGGGGAGATTTTCCCCTTTCCAATGATACCTCTCCCGTCTTTCTACGTGCTCAGGGGGCTGAGATAGCCCCCTGAGCACGTAGAAAGTGAAACTGAAATGAGCCTAAAGGCTCATTTCAGTTTCTATGAAATGACGTCAGCGCACGTGCGCGCTGATCGTCATTTCACAGAAACAGGGGGGAGTCCTTGGGAGCTGAGCTCCCGAGGCTTTAGGGGAGAAAAAGAAATCCCTCTGGTGCATGCACTAGATGGATTTCCGGTGCCATGTGCCAGGAGGGCCGGGAGCCGTCCTGCGCACACAAGCACTGTTGCGCACGACGGCTCCCGGCCGTCGTGCGCACAGAAGGGTTAAAAGGTTCAAAATAACAATGACAAGAAAGCGCAATAAAATACAATCCAATAATTCAGTCTTGAATAATGAGATGAGGGCAAACAAGACTCACTAAAGAAGGGAAGGGATATTGCACTTTCACTCATAATTGACAATTCCTTTGCTGATGGAAAATGCCCCTCAGCCAATCATTTGTGGCATCAAGAATAGCTGTCACTTTATACTGGGGGCAGAAAAAACCTGTGATTGATAAGGTTTAAGTGATCAGCATTGAAGGAAATGATGCAGGCAATCAGGCAGGAGTATGCAGAACAGCAAGCTTTACTCGATTTAAAAGTAAATCATAAAGGCACATGGTACAAATTTTCATTATAAGAACATGCTTAAAAACATTTAAACATAGAAGGGCAAAATTCATCACTGTGGAAGCATAAGAAAAAGTGGCAGCTCCCCCATTAAATCGAAACAACAGTTCAAACCATCAGCTGGCACCCGCGACTTCTTCATTTGTGGGACTTTAATTGGAATAAACAGTGGGGGAGCTTCAGCATGATTTAATTAAATTGGAGGCTGGGGGACCATGAATTGACGATAAGCCAAGTGGATAAAAATAGTGAAGTTAATGTTTAAAACCATGTTCTCTGGATTCAAGGCAGCTATAATGCCCTGCCTGCAGGTCTGGACTCTCAATTTGTTCCACTCTGGCCTCAACTTTGTTCTGCGCAGGGACGGCAATACTGGGCAAATACATACAACGTACTCCAGGGATTCATATGATTTGCCACAGCTTCTGTACGTAAGGTCGACTGAGCGGCGCCACCATAATGGGCGATGTTTCAAGAAAAGCCACTCACCCATCCTAAGGGCTAATAATCTTTGTTTTAGATGTAAAGAATAAGGGCAGGCCAAGTGTGGCAAGGGGGGTGGGGGTCAGGTGATATGAATTGATTACTGCCCATGCGTGCTTCCTTTTGGTTAAAATCTCTCTGTCCAACAGTCTGGAGCATAGTTGGATGTGCTTTTTGATGCTTAATTTGAAAGCTTTCTACCCAGGATTGATAGTCTAGAGATCATCTGGTGATAGTTGTATTTGTTCTTGGTGGCATACGCATGTAGGGTGTTTAACAGCTGTTGCAGTCCGACACTTGTGCGACTAAAAACAGCGAGGTCTTCAGCATATAAGAGATTGCAGATCTGTGCGCCACCAATCCTGGGTGGGTGACTATTTGTTGTGCCCAGGTCTGCTGAGAGAACAGCTAGAAAAAGATTACAAATCAGCGGGGCTAGCACACATCCGTGTTTCACTCCCCTTGTTGTCTGGAATTTTCTAGATAGGTGCAATCCAGTGCCAATCTTAACCCGAATCCAGGTGTTAGTATGAAGCTGGATGATTGATTTCAATAAATTGGGTGGTATTCCCCAGTTGGAGAGCATGGCCCAAAGAGACTCCATGGGTACGTGGTCAAAAGCGGCTTTAAAGTCCACAAAGCAACAAAAGAGTGCCGTGGCAGTTGCAATCGCTTCATCATTAAGAATGGATAAAGCTAGGAGGTTGGTCAATGTGCCTGAGTTTGCCACAAACCCCATTTGATCCTTAGGTAACAGTCTTTTGATTCAGCCCAACCCTTCAGGTCTTCCAGCAGCAGGCTGGCGAAGAGCTTCTCCTCATTATCCAGAAGTGCTACCAGCCTATTGTTGCTTGGGGCTGATTTTGAGCCGGATTTGTGGATGGGCTGATGATTGCACCGTGCCAAGAGTCTGGTATGATTGAACTCCGTAATGAGTAATCGAACAGGCTGGCTAGCTGCTTGGACCTGAAGGGTATGTTCTTTTTAAACAAGGCCTGTGGCAGGCCATTTGGGCCCGGAGCTCCATTCAATCAGGTTTTAGATAGAGTTTTGGCCAGCTTTATAGGAGAGAAGGAGACTTCTTCTGTTGAGATTTCCTGCGCGCCTTGCGGGATGTCCTGGCGTTCCATGGAAGGCATTGTCGCTGGTAGGGCCTTCCACTCTTTCACCTGGTAGTGACCCTCAAGGCAAGTTGCCCAGTCGTTCTCAGTGATATTTGCCCTTCCCAGACTGCGGTTTCTGTTAGATTGGTTGTTTACTAACACCCAGAATTTTCTGGGATACCGGCTCTTGCTTGCGTGAAGAAGGGAGCACCAGAGTTGTTGAAGGTGTTGTTGTTTTTCGATTCGACATGCCCTTCTATAATTATTTTGAGCGGTTTTGTAGCTCTTCAATAAGGAATCCGATTTTGGATGTCTCCTAACTGCCCTAAGGGAGCGTTTCTGATGTTCTTCGGAGCTCTTGTCTGAGGGGAGGGAGGAGCCTGCTTGTGGCTAGATCTGCCAAAATGTTGTGGTGGCCGGTTGAATTGCTTTAAAAGGTGATTGCAGAAAATTGCCCAGTCATTTACTGGGGAGACTGACCCCTGGTTAAGCTGTGTTATTAATTGCTCACATTCTCCCATAATCTTTGTACTGATGGCGTCCGACCATCTTAGGCGTCTTAAGTTCTTGGAGTGTATTCCCGTATTTGTGAGTTTGGCAGGATCGTGATGCGCGAACTTCAATGCGATGGTGGTGACCTGTGGTCGATGGCCGCTTTCCAAGAGTGTTATATTACTGTAATTTTCTATGTATGGGAGTAGCTCCAAGTTACAGATAGAATAGTCGAGAAAGGTACACTTGTGGCCATTTGTCCATGTCCATTTTGGGGGAGTATCATGTGGAAATCTCCCATTCAGGGCGATGAAGCCCCACTGTTGAGTTGTCAGTGTTCCCCTAAGCTATAGCGTTTTTGGTTTGAAGGTTTTACCTGTGTCTTTAATTCTGTTGGAATAAACTGGAGCAGGCTGTCAAGATGTGAGAGGTTGGTGTTAAAATCCCCCGTGAGAAAGCAGTCTGCGTTCGGAATGTCCCCTGCCAGGTCGATGGAAAAGTAGTCAAGCTGGGACCTTTCTGTTCTAGAGTTCGGGTTAATGTAGGCATTGAGAAGAAGCAAGGGGCACTTCAGTCTCCACAAGATGATTTTGATTCCTAGGGGCCAGTTCACCGGGAAATCTAGTGTTTCAAACTTTCAATGGGGCCTTTTAAGCTGGTGGAGGTGTATATTGACAAGCCCCGCTTGGGCCTGCCAAATTTCTGGTCTCTTACAGCCGTCTTCCAGTGTTCCAGGATAGCCTTTTAATGGATGATTTTGTGTCGGCCAAGTTTCCTGGAATACAAGAAAGCCTTGTCCAGAGATGAATTTGCAAATCTCTGGGGAGTTTATTTTGTGGTGGAGGTTCCAAGAATATATGGTTGATGGGTTTTGCTGGTGCGTGATAATAGCGGATTCTGAGTATAAATGGGCGGATTCTGAGTATAGACGGCAGGGGGTAAGCATAAGGCAACAGTCAATTCTTTTATTTAACTTCCTTTTGCTTTCATCAAACTCTTACTGGATTCTCTAGTGGCTTCTGTCTAACATTTCAGTTAAGAAATCTCGGACCTGCTAGAGCCTCCTAAGATCCCTTCTGCCAAACAGAGTTGTTTTGCTCAGATTCACTTTGGCCTTTTGCAATGGTCCTCTTGGCATCCTTCCTCCCCAACTGTTTTGTAATTGCCTAGCTTGGTATGATTTTAATTGGGCTAAGCATATGGATTAACCCGCTGTGTACACTGTCATGTTACCCTAAATCCATGTTGATTGCCAGGGTCTGTACATTCATCACTGTCAATATTTTTCGAAATTGATTTCTTAGTTCTAAACAGCTGAAGCGTATGATTGTGATGTTGCCTCAGGTGTAGATATGTAGGTGGCAATCAATAGAGAAGTTTCATGGAGGCAGAGCCGCCTTCTTTCCTCGTTTGTCACTGGCAAAGTTTCCTTGCATTGGTATCTGCTGACAATCACTGTAATGGTGCAGAGAACAAGAAGAATAAGGATGCAAATTCTGTAAGTGTCATAAATTGGGAACTGTCATTTGATACAAGCGGTCTCTCCTGGAGACTCATGCAGTACTTATGCCCAGTCCCTTCTCGCTTGTTCTGTGCCCTGTATTTATTTTAGCAGCAGTTATGGCGGTGTTCAACATTCTCTCATTTTGTAGATGACCTATTTTGTCTGCCACCTGGTAGAAGCATGGCTTCTCGACCTACCTGCAAGAATTTAGTTTCTATATGTTAGCTGCAAGAAGCGACAATAAATTGACCACTATCTCACGATTTGCAGCAAGCAACAATGGATGTGCACATCCACATAAACCCAGTGTGTGTTCCTTGGCATTTTTGCTACTTTTGTTCTCCGCAGCAATTCATTTGTGAGCAGTCTCAGACTCTTTATGTAAATGTGGGTGTTTATGATCAGAAATGTGAAAGTTCATTTATTTGGATTTGATAACGAATGATAATGGTAATAAGGGAGTACTGGAGTGGATTATGTATAGGGCGAACTTTACAGTATTCTGTAGGTTTGTTTGTGTTAGAAATTGGGTTGTTGGTTGACTGGGGAATGAACTCTGGTTAAGCAGCAGCCACAATCTTAGTCAGTGTAAACGGCAGGCAAACCATAAATTAATCTGTGCTCACCCTCTGGTAGCTTGGCACAGAGCAGCCAGACTAAATTTAGAGGCAAAGTGTAAAGTATTCGTGCAATATTTCAAACAGTAAAACAGTGAAAACCTCCCCCAAAAAGATCCCACACCAGATATAGGAAAATAGTGTCGATTTTAAGGAATAAAACAAGACTTAAATGACAAAAATCCAATTAACAGAACTGGGGATATTGAATTTGAAAGTTTATAGTAAAAAATAGCGCCAGAAAGCATAAAGCGTTATTGGGGATATCTGGTCGCACTGGACCA
This sequence comes from Calotriton arnoldi, assembly GCA_963921515.1. Lineage (NCBI taxonomy): Eukaryota > Metazoa > Chordata > Amphibia > Caudata > Salamandridae > Calotriton > Calotriton arnoldi. Next base: position 2,054,890 of record CAWUFW010001189.1, read on the forward strand.
GGTCAAAGTCAGAAGTTCAGGCCAACCACAATGGAGCGTGGGCTGGCAACAGGGACGCAGTTAGGCCCACTTAACAGAGTACCTAAATTCTAATTGCGGACGGTTGCATGGAAATTTGTTGATGACAGCCAAGGCAATACGTCACTTACGAGATGCAGTGAGGCTGAGGTGCGAGGCCCTGTTGCGTCGATGTCGAGGATCCTGTTGATGGGGCTTGCAATATAAAGTCTGGTTCGATGATGCGTAGCGCAGCCGTGGTGATGATTTATTCCGATGAGCAGTGAAGCTGCAAAGTGGAGTTTCGGCATCATTGTCGAGGTTAATGTGAATGAGGGATACGAGGAGCTTGCACCAGGAAAAGCATTGTGTAGTGGTGGTGCCAAAGGTGATGCATTGGTCCCAAGATGTGGGTTGCGGCAGCGATGCAGATCTTTTGTGACAAGTGCAATCCACACAGCAGTGGTGATGCATCGCTTCTGATCAGGGATGTGCCGCTGAGCTGAGAAAATGTATTGGTTCTGCTCGGAGATGCATCGTTCAGCAGAAAAGATGCTTCGTTTCTGCTGGCAAGCACCTTAGGCCCACTTCCAAGGGTTCAGGACTGGGGTGGCAACACTTGCCACTGTAGACTCACAGATGGCAGGTGCGGGGGTTGGAAGCCTGTTGTTTCCAAGAGGCTTCAGATCAGTAGGCCAGCCAACAAACCCTTTTAGTTACTCTGGGTTCTGGTGTCAAGTGATGCAGGTCCAGTCCTTCTCACCCCGGGAGGAGGGCAGCAGGTCAGCACAGCAAAGTAGGAGTCCAGCAAAGCAGCAGTCCAGCAGAGTGGCAGTCCTTCAGCAGCACAGCTGTCCTTCCTAGCAGAGAATCCACAAGTCTAGAAGCGTACTGTCTTGGTGGTGTCTGAGGTTCAGAACTTATACCCAATGGTGCCTTTATAGTGGGGGGGAGACTTTAAAGACATGCATTAGAAGTGCATAGAGATCCTTCCTTCCTGCCCTGACTCCGGACTCACTACTGGGGGGTATGCAACCCTTTTTGTGTGGACAGGACACAGCCTGGTCAGGTGCAAGTGAGGCTGTGCCCAGCCCATCCCTCCCTTCCTGCCAGAGATGGCCCATAGAGACACACCTAAGCTCCCATTGTGTGTGGCTGTCTAGGAAGATTACAAAAAGGTCAACTGCCAACTATACCCAGTCATGTGATCAGAGACAGGCTACATGCACCAAATGGCTAAAGCAAGAAAATGCCAACATTCTAAATGTGGCATTTTCAGAATTGCAATTTAAAATCTGACTTCACCGTAAGTTTGGATTTTAAAGTGGGAATCCAGAGACACCAGACTTGAAGGGTTTATCTCTTCGCATTTGGAAGTTACAGTTATAAAAAGGAATACGGTAATTTCAAATTCATCCTATGGGAGACATAGGTTTTGCAGTAGTGAAAAACAACGTTGAGAGTTTTTCACCACCAGGACATATAAAACATAAAGGTACATGTCCTGCCATTTAAATACATTGCACCCTGCCCCTCTGGGTTGTACAGGGCCTACCTTATGGGTGACATATGTATAAAAATGGAACAGTTGGGCCTGTCAAAAGCTTTCTTTTGCCAGTTTGACATGGCAGTGTGAACCGCACACACAGGCTCTGCAAAGGCAGGCCTGAGACATGGTTAGAGGGGCTACTTAAGTGTGTGGCACAATCAGTGCTGCAGGCCAACTAGTAGCATTTAATTTACTGGCTCTGGGCACATGTAGTACACTTTACTAGGGACATATAAGTAAATTAAATATGCCAATTGGTTATAAGGCAATGTTACAGTGTTTAGAGGAGAAAGCACATGCACTCGGGACAGCAGTGATAAAGTGCTCTCATTCCTAAGGCCTTCAAAAACTAATTCAGCAAAAAGTGGAGGGTAAGGCTAAAAACTTGGGAGTGACCCTGCAAAAGGGCCATTTACAACAGTATGCACCCTAAATATTTACCCCAGAACATTGACAGGACACAATATTGAGGACAAAATATTGAAAAGTCTAGATATTCTATACCAGACTCCACATATGTGTACCTAAGCAGTAAATATATCTTCAAGGTACATAGATGTGGAGTTAGGAATAGTCTTCTGTCCTCAGAATTCTTGTACCACAATATTCTCTGGGTCGATATTCAGTAGTATAATCCTATAGGTTGTGTCCCACATATTGTAGTGAAAGTTATCACACTATATGGTTCTGTTCTGTTTTCAAGGAATGATGCTAACCATCTTAGGATCTTACACATGATCCTACCATGTATTGCTGGGAAATTAAGGGGAATGTTGTGGAAATGCTATCAAAGGCAGCCAAGAGATCTAGCTGGAGTAATGCGCAGGCCAGGCCTTTGGGCTTTGGAGGAAGTAGTTTTTAACTTACAGTCAAAAAGGGGGTTACCGTATAATATAATAATTGCCTATACACACCATCACAGCGGTATAGGCAAGGCAAATATGGCTATTGATGGCTATGAGGTTAACTAATATGACCAGATCTGCAATTATATATTTCAGCTACAGTGAAACAGTTCCTGTACCAAATATGGCACTGCTGAGTCAATTAATGGACAGGAGAAGGTGACAGCACAAGCAGGGATTTATAGCAATGGATGAAACCAGGAGGAGAATGGTGGGGGACATAAATTATCAGAAGACTATGGAGTGAGCAAAGGGAAGAAAGACAATGATAGGGTGGCAGCAGAGAAAAATGTTCGGATGTTGACAGATCAAGCGGGGATCTGGGGTAACCAGAAGAACTAAAAAGAAAACCAAGAAAGGAATCTGCAGCAGAAAAGAAAGGAAAAATAGTCAGAAGAGAAGGACAACTGTCACGCAGTCCCACGCAGCGCTAAATGACAAATGGTAAGTGAAGGGGCATAGAGAAAAAATTGTTAGGTGAGGAAACAACACATCCAATCAAAAAGCAAGGTGAGAGAGCTATGCTGCAGGGTCAGGACAAACACAAAATTGGAGTAAAACAGCAAATCCAAAGCAGAACATCGAATTAGGAATGAAAACCATTCAATGAAAGAACCTAAAGTGCATGGGAAAGTATGGGATACAATTCTGCGTGCAACAGACAGCAAATAGTGTCCGTAGTAAGACCGCAAACATTGCAGTGAAAAACAAAGGTCGAAATGATGCAGTGACTTCCTCATTTCCTTTTTTTCAAAAAGATGAGCTATACTAAACTTTATTTCTGTTCTTTCCTCCATCAGATGCACCTTTCATGCTCAAAGAATGGAAACTATTTTAAAGGACCAAACACTTTGCAACTGCAATTGGCAAATGGGTTTAAAGGAGCTTCAATCTATCCAAGCTGGCAATTGGGAAACATGTCATTTACAGTGGTTCCATATATTTCTAAAACCTGGGGCCATATGTACAGTGAAGTGGTGGAGAGAGGCGTTAGCCTTCCTGGCTTAACGCCTCTCTCCGCCACTTCTGAAACGCAAGACTGCACCATATTTACAAGAATGTGGTGCAGCCTTGCGTTTCTGCCTGCGATGGTGCTAAGTTTAGCAACTTAGAGCCAACGCAGGCACACTTGCACCATGTTGCAAGGGTGTCTGCGTGCAGGGGAAGATTGTTTATGTGTAGGAAGGTGTCCTTTCCTGCACATAAACAATCCTAAAATGCCTTTCTGTCACTGTCATTTTTTTAAAAAAAGTTTGTTTATGTACAGGAAGGGACACCTTCCTGTACATAAACAAACCATGGCATTTTGCTTTTTGCATGTGTGCTGCACAAGGCAGCACACATGGAAAAAGCAAAAACGAGGAGAAATAATGCATTTCTCCTCGTTTCGCCTTCTTAATGGCGCTGCCTCCTATGTAAGCCACCCTTGTACATAGGGGGCAGCGTCAAAATGAATGGGTGTTGCGGTGGAACGCCCACCGCAACACCCACTGCCCACCCCTTTCACGCTAACCATAGCGTGAAAGGGGGCCTTATGTACAAGGCAGCGTTAAGCCACGTTAAGTGGCTTAACACTGCCTTGTACATAAGGCGCATCCCCTATCGCCACCACAACATCACTATAGGTGACGTTGTGGTGGCAATAGGGGCTTGTACATATGCCCCCTAATATGCTTTCCATCTCTAGATGAAAATGCATATGCTTGAAGAGGAAGGGCGCAGGTATTGCAACTACCTCTGTTCTTCAACACTGCAGGCCACTCTCTGACTTCTGATGCAGGGAACGATTGCATCCTTTGTGCAGCTATTAATTTGTCTAATAGTGTGGCCTGTGACCTAGCGCTAACGGTGAAGTGAATGTACCACCTCAAACTGAGTTATAATCAATGTCCATATTATCTGTGCTTTGACTGATGAAGAAATAGACTGTGCTTAGATAAAGAACAGCTGTATGAAGTGTACAGAACAAAGTAATTCATTTAATTGCAAAAACCATGACAATGGTGCTGAATTATTAAAACTAAAAGCCCTGTCCTCAGTGACAAAGTGCACAGAACATTTTTTTTGCGAATGAATACTAAGGCAACCCTAATACTAAATCCAGATAATCATACATTACATAATGACAGTGTCAGCTCAGCCTTAATTATAGCGGAGCTGCTGGCACCATCATATCAAAAGGGCAATGATTCATCACACGCTCATAAAACCATCTCTCAAGAGAGCCATCTGTTACTAGGGCTTTTACTGTCATACAAATTAAAAGGTATACAAGCATGAAACTTGCCAAGCGTTTTGCTTCATTTTGCCACATGCTCCATCATTTTAGGCAAGGTAGAGACATCATTACCACTACCGGCCCATGCCAATGCGCATGCAGAGCTAGTAAAAAATGTAAGCAGCCACTGAGAAAATGTAGTATTCCAATGATTCGGATTTCTATTAAAACATTTTAATATCCCTTCAACTTCTGTAGGCTCTTCAACATTTAGTAGTTAGTGGTGACACGTTTATTATTATTATGATGTCGCGTGACAAGTCACAGTACTGGATGAGAAGGCAGAAGTCCATGTTTATTGCCACCTGAATGTCTGCAGATACCGAGTCTGGTCTCCTCTGCCCTCGATCTATTTTAAATATCTGACGGTTTAATTGATGGTCTGGTAATATTTGCTGATATGCCATGTTAATCCTTCCAGTGTGCAGATCTCAGGTCATTGTATTGAACTGTGCACATGCAGGAAGGCCATGTCTGCTGGTGAGATGTGGGCTGGGTCCTTCAGGGTGTGGCAGATGCAGGACATCCGCTGTAGACCTGTAGGCTTCTTACTCCGGCATCCTTGCAAGTCCCCCACCCTAATTTGCAGTCACTGAACCCCTGTTTATGACAATGGAGACTCAGCTGGCTCAGCTATGGGAAAGGTCCTGCCAGCGACCACAAGGAAAATAACCTTTGAAAGTTGAAATACCTTCCCTAATTAGGGCAGGCCCCTGCAAGGTGGATGGACCCCAGCAGGGAAAGTCACCATTGACCCCCATCCTTCCCCACCATATGGAGGCACAATACTTCAGTGTGTCTGGGCCCTGCTATTTTCTTTGACAGAAACAACCTTCAACTTTGGGGGCGTATTTTGATGTAAAATCTGGGGGTCCCCAGAGTTACAAGGGCCCCTGTTTCTAACCCACTAATGCAAGGACTTAGATCAATGCCACAACAAGGAGTTAGAAAGCTAGTTGGGCCACAGCCCTGCCACTAACCCGCGGAGCAATTGTGCACAGGCAGTGTTGTTAGATGTTATAAGTCCCTCTAGATGAGTTCATGGACACAGTGATAATCTGAACAATCTTTGAGTTTATAAATAACACACTCAAAGGATGCACTAGGACATAGTTGAAATGTTTTATTTATAATCCTTAGTCTAGTGGTAAAATAGCTACAGTAATCACACAGAATGTGAAAATAAAAGTAGTTAGGCATGTAATGGTCAGCGAAAGCAAGATAGTTGTTTCTAACATTGTTAGTGAGTCACTGACAACCTAACACCCTAATGCTATTTCTAAATGCGATGCTAAACCTCAGCTAAAGCATTACTAGCAAAACTTACCTTGCAATTTTCATAGGAAGGATCACACAGCATACCTTTGATTAGTTTGCTGCAGCTCTTCCTTATCAGAGTTCTATTACAGAAGAATAATATGTGCTCTATGTGCAGGATGCCTTCAGCCCGGCTACTGGAATCAACTCTCGGACTGAGAGCAGGGGGCTCAGAAGTCTGGTGTGGCCTCTCAAGATTGCTATGGTGTGACGACCTCTCCTAATCAGTGGTCAAATCCTGGGGGATTCATATGATCTGACCACTGATTGAATGACATAGTTACAAATTGAAACAGGTTTTGGAGACACCGAGCCTACTGTCAGCCTAAACTAACATGGCATCCAAATTAATATTCCTCATCTTTGTAAACAATAAGCTTACAATACAAGATGCCATATTGTAATGGCTGCGCCCAATAATATAAGCAAAAACATGTCAGACGACAAAGTGTCGGCCATGATGATTTCAGCATTTTCTATTAATGAAAAGGAAATGCTGACAGCAATCAGGGAATGAAAACAGAGTTAGCAATGTCATGATGTTCACAGCAGTTTCTGTGAAACAAAATCAATGCTTAGCAGGGCACAATGATACTGTGGACTACCTGGCATTGCATTTTTAGTGTTTCTGCTGTATTGGTCAGAGCACTCTCTGCAAATATTGGCTGCTGACATCTCAGGCATACCTTTGTACAACAAGCAAGCTTCCGCTGGCACCCCAGTGGCTTGTCATCCCTTCCACTGTGCACTAAATCATTTCCTCTGTATTTGTGAAATACAAAATACAGTGCAGTTGTAAACACGTAGCTTTATAGAGTGAACTCAGAATGCATAAGTGTATCAGTGCATATTTTGCAGTTTGTACAACGGATTATCCTACTCAGAGTGCCAGATGTTTGCAAGGGAAGATGATGATTTTAAGACCTTCCTTTGCATAAACCTACATTATCTACCCACTATGAGTATGGATTTAGTGCCTTGCAAATATTCCACTTGTGTAGAGTTAGGATGTGCAGAATTGCATAATGGTATTTTTCCTAACATCCCTCAAATATTCTGTAAAACGTGAGCGCTCTGTAAATATCCCCAGACTTTTTACACAACTTGCATCTCATACATTCACAAGTAAATTTTAAAGTGCAGAGAGGCATGGGATGGAGTTGCATATGTATGGGATTGATCACAACAGTATAATTGCATTTCCCTGACCAAACCTATACATTCCACTAGAACATTTTTCTCTGACCCCTATAGGTGACACGTATGATTGTGGAAATAACTAAATTCTATAAAGTATACATTCACAATTGCATGATTGAAATCAAATGTATGCTGTAAGTAGGTAGGCAAGTAGGCTCATCCCACGCTAATGCACTTGGTTATACTTTTGCTTGGGAATTAGAACCTTTTTTGAGTATGCATCTGATTCATGCACAGAAAAGGAAAGGCTTTGGGCCTGATGTACTAACACTGAATTTCCAAGCAATAACTAACTGAAATTAAAGAACTGCAAGTCCATATTAATGTTTATAATAATTGCGATTTTTCAGGATTTGCTTTTATAATTTAATGATTTCGAATTTCTGATTTTATTATTTATCACAAATGTGGTGTAGCAAATTGCGAATGTTGCAGTGTCAGTGACTGATGTCATCACAATCAGGAAATACAGCTCCAGGATAGCCAACAAAAGAGGTGCTCAGAAGCAGGAGTAAGCAAAGTACATCAAGGATGATGAGCCAGCCAGAGAGAGATACGTAAGTGGAAGGAAGAAGAAGGAGAAGTTCTCAGACTGACTTGCATCTGGTCAATAATGATAAACCTTTTGCAAATTATCCCTAATTTTTCCTAAGGCCAATAAAAAGAAGATCCAGGAAGGAATCGAGGAGAAACCCAGTGTAGGTAGTGTAATTCAAAGTACCATAGAAATCTGCTTGTGCGCACTGTGTTAGGTCATAAAACAAAGAAGAAACCTGCAAGCAGGAGAAGTGAAGCAGAGGGCACAAGAGGTGTACCGCATACAAAAACACCACCTACCCCCTTCACCCCCAAGGAGGAGATGTTAGACACAACTTTCCTGCCTAAGGCACTGACAGGAGTCAATAGTACAACAGATCCTTCTGTGCAACTTCCTAGTCATATGTCAGTACAGTTCCCTGAAATGCCGTACTTATTAAGCCAAGTAGACTCACCATAAAGACATCTTTGCCATATGGGTACAACATTTGTATTCACATCAAACAAATACCTAGGATGATTGCCAGTAAATCTAGATGTAGGAATCATGACAGTGGGGAAATGCATTGTGGTACTTGTAATTGCCTGTTTCAGATGATTATGAAATGACACAAGTGCACATACAGCAGACTATAGTTAGTACATGTACCTTTTCATAAATGAAAGAGTGATACCCTCTTACTCCAAACAGTGTAAATGTGACGAGCAAACGTGCGTATACAAAGCCTCTATAAATGAAGGTTATGCAGTTCCTTTTGCAATAGAAGTCTCTTTACAATAGGAGGAAACAGAAGGAGGCATAGAGGTGAAATGTGTGCAATCAGTCATGAAAAAACGAGTGAACATACAAACAAGTGAACATGCGCCTGTTGCTACCTCAGTGAAGCAGAATGCAACATGTTGTGGAATTGTACAGGCAAAGAGCTAGGCCTGGGCGGAAAACTACGCTACGCTCGCGGAGTTTGTGGAGTTTGCGCAACTACGCAAATCGCATGTAGCACAGTGCAAAAACGCGTAGCGGGCATTTTTTGCTCGCTCGCGGTCCTCAACGTCAAGTTGGCGACCGCGAGCGAGCAAAATCAACATCCCGGCGAGACTTTTTCCTCGTTCGCAATCGGCAACATCAAGTTGCCGATCGCGAGCGTGGAAAATAAACCTCCCGGCGAGATTCTCAATGCGGGGAGGTCAGGTTTTCTCATTGCGAGTGGTCGCGTATGCAAGCGACCGCTCGCGATCAGAAACTACCAGTCCGCGTTGAGAAAGCTGCCGCTCGAGTACAAATCTACCCGAGCGGCAGAAAACGACCGCTTGCACTGTGCATGATGCCGTTCGCAACGATTGCACAGTGCGGATAAGCTTCCGGCACTGTGCAATCATTGCGAACAGCATTTCCCTACCGCACTAAGCAGTTCGCGTAGCTACGCGTAGCTCACGTAGTGCGAAGTGCACTTCGCGTAGCTACGCGTAGCGCTACTACGCGAACTACGCCCAGGGTTACAAAGAGCCACACAACCAGCAATGTGTTTCCCACCTGAGCAAACAAAGGTGGCTGTGAGGTCATGCCACCTTCAGGGCCAGGGCTCTCGTTGGTCATGAGGGACATGGAGACACCCCATTCATAGGGAAAATCAGGGTAGTGGAAACATCAATGCTTATGATCCAAAGTTAACATCTTACGACCATGTGGGCACTGGGGACATTTAAATAATGGAATACTAGAGTGGAAACCAGAGTCGCTTTCATCCAATTAACTTCATACACAAAAAGCTAACCTGAAATATGAAGGTCAATTCTTTTTTTTAGTTTTATATAGCACGAACTAGACCCGAGACATCGGGTATCAAAGCGCTTTACATGAACAGCAGTTTCGTTACAGAAGGACACATTCATTTTTGTTAGGCACGGGGAGATTAAGTGATTTGCTCAGAATCACAGGATGTTGAGCGTCGTTTCCAAGACTCAAACCCGGTTCAACCGCTCTAGCCGTAAGGCTACATACTCTCCCCAGTCAATGCTCTCTCCAGTCAATATGGAAATGTACTATCTAGGGAATACACTTTACTTCATTGTGTAGTTGTAAACATGTCAACCGATTTTTCAGTGTTACTACCTCTGATAAATATAATTTTACTAAGTTTGTAGCTATCCTATGCCCTCTTTATCATCAACAAAGTCTTCAATAAAATGCAAGTTGGCATGTCGCAGGAACACTTAAGGTATACTATGTATATCAGCGTACCGGGATTCTTGTTGTGGAAGTTAAACCTCAATATTTCACGGCATCACAATATTTTGATCACCTGTTAGCATTGGATCGAATTATAAAAAGGTTACACTTTTAGGAGTAGAGCACACCACAGAGCAACTGTTGCCTGCGCTACCCAAATTCACACTAAAACACTTGTTACAGTTTCAGATTGACCCTTTATCAGATCAAAATACCCCAGCTGCCCTCCGTCCACCTCTAGCGCTTCTGTGATGGAAACACCAGATGTGGAACAAGCCCCAAACACACCTGGAAGATTGTAGCAATAAATCTCTTATGAGGATGTAATACCTAAAGAAACAAGTCAGCTACATACACTTATGAACACAAACAAATGCTCAGCAGAGAGCCTACATTCGGCCCAAAGACAATACCAGAACAGCCGGTCAGTTACATTTCATCAGATAAGGCCTAAACAATGCTTAATAGTAAGTGTCAACCAGGGGCGTGGCCAACATCATGGCAGCCACCAACAGACACATGCAGACAAAAAAACTAAACTGGGAGTCAATTCAAGGCTATCCAATGGAGCTTAAAATATCTTTAGCACCGCACCAGTGAGAATGTGAAAAAAAAATTGAAAACTACATAAGGAAAAGGAGGAAATAAAATTCCAAGGCTCCGCCATCCCAAAATGGACATCGCTCTTACACGCTTATCCCATATTCCCACATGGTCCTGCACTGCAACCCCTAGTCAACACTTCAGGCCATCCAGCTGCATACAAAAAAATTAAAATTCCCAAAAAATTAAGAAAATGTTGGTGCATATTGTTAGAAATGGGATATCTGGTTTGGCTAGGGCAAGTGCCTAAGACAGGCAGAAACCACCACTCTAGTCAGGGCAAGGGAGTTACACACTGAAGATAACCCCTGCTCACCCCCTTGGTAGCTTGGCACGAGCAGTCAGGCTTATCCCAGAGGCAATGTGTAAAGCGCAACACACTCACAGAGCAGCGACACACTAGGCACACCACAAAAGAAACTCCACACAAGGTTATATAAAAATAGCCTTTGTATTATCCATAAAACACCTTAGAGCATAATCACATATGTACACTGTGCCACCTGGCACTAGGTATTACCTTACAGGGGATTATAAACATTACAGGGCCAATCGGGCTACTGTCAGAACCATAACCATTAGAACTCACAAGTAGCGAAAATCACAACCAGTAACTACTGAACAGGGTACACCTAGCACAAACACATTATGCAAAAATCACCAGGCCAATCTGGCCACTGTTATAACCTCCTTACAGTAAGGATGACCAGTAATTACTGGTACGCTCACCTTCCAGCATAACGCATGATGCCTGAACATAATCAGCAGGGCACCATTGTAAATACTTGCCCCAGTACACATATCATGAGCACCTCATGCCCACCTTAGACCCATGCAGACCACTCATAGTGCGCATTAGCAACGTCAGGGCACATCACCTCAGTGGCGACACTATCCGAGGATAGCACAACAGCTAGAGCGCCACCCGCGCTCTGGTGATGGTACCTGGTGTCCCTCCCATAGGTTTCTGGGCCACGCGCCCACCTACACCACAAAATGCATGAGTCACTTCGGTGCTAGGAAAAGCACCCGGGGGAAACCTGCCAATGGTCCCTAAACAAATGAGGCCGTATTCCCCTTCACCCAGATACCCCTGAGGGCGGGAGAAATGTTCACTGTTTTTTGCGGCGGGACGACCTTCCCCTGCCACCCCGCTGATGACAGAAATGCCGGCAACCAAGAAAAAGAAAGACAACGGGGCTCCTCACCGGGGTCTCGCCCACTTGCCGGTAGCTCAGCAACTCACCCGTGGCCCGGGTGAATCAGAATCCTCAGGTCCCCTCATCCGCGGGGAACACACAGGACTCCTCTCTGCCTCCAGCAATGCCGGCAGACACGCGGGGCTCTCCTCCTCCTTACGGAGAGCCCCGCCCACAGTCAGGCAAGCGCCGCCTGGCTTCCTGTTTTGTCTTCGCCTGGCTTCCGGTTCTGCGGTTTCACAGAGAGAGGTCTCCATTGCTCCTGCCGCCTCCTCTGCCACACAATACGGAGCGGAGCCTCTGCAACTTCTTGGTTTGAGGACGGCTGCCCCACAACCACAGCACGGCCACACGCTGCTCATGGCACAGCTCGAGGGGAAGACCAGGCAATCCCCTCTCGGCGCGAACGCACACTGTGCCCGCCGCACGCGCTTTCTGCAGATCACCCCCTCAAGCCTGGGCAGCGTCCTCCTCGTGCCGAGTGCGCTATTCAGGGCAATGGCCACCAGCTCCCCAGCAGCAGGGGGAACAGTCCAGTGCTCACCACGCTCTAAATCCCATGCCACCAGGGGCAAAGCTGGGCACAGGCAGGCCAGCACATAGGAACCCCAGGAAGCAGCAGCTGTGTCCCATGGTGGTTCCTCCTGGCAGTCCAGCAGCCTGCCGGCCACCAGATTCAGGTCAGCACACACAACACACTTTCATGGGGTCACAGCCCCAATACTTATACCCCAAATGTCTTTGTTCTCCCCCTGGCCCAGGGCTCTGCGCCCGGTCCAAAACAGTTCTGGGGGCACTCACACCTTTCTCTAAAGGTGCACCACCACCTCATTTGTCAGTGTAGGCTCTGGCCCCAGACACACCACAGGGGGGCAGAGCCAGCATTGTGGAAGGCAGGCACAGTCCCATTCAGTCCCAGGTACTACTCCTCCCACCACTCCAAATGCAGTTTGGCCTATTTAGCCTAGTGCTGACTCACCCAGCCCCTGTCACTTCAGAGCCAGACATGCAATACACATCAGGCAGGCACAAAGACACATAGCACACAGAAATGCCCACTTCTAAAAGTGGCATTTCTAAAATAGTGATAAAAAATCAAAGGAACACCATTTTGCAGCATTTATTACCGCTATTCCAAACATACCAAACTTGACCACTCTACTCCTCTCGGATCAGGAATCACCACTGAAACATTTATCAGGGAATCCCCAATGCATTCCTATGAGAGGGCAGCCTCAGAGTAGTGAGAAACCAAAATGGCTGTTTGTCACTACCAGGACATGCCATACAGTTAAGGCACATGTCCTACCTTTTACCTACATTGCACCCTGCCCATAGGCCTAGCTAGTGCCTAACTTAGGGGTGACTGATATGTAGTAAAAGGGGAGTCACAGACATGGCACCCACTTTATGTGTCACATCACAGCGGCAGTAGACTGCACGCGCAGGCCCTGGAATGGCAGAGGCCTGAGACAGGTTTGAAAGGCTACTTTGGTGGGTGGCGCAATCAGCGCTGCAAGCCCACCAGTAGCATTTAATTTACTGGCCCTGGGTATCTGGGATACCGCATTACAAGGGACTGACAGGTAAATTAAATTAGCCAAACAGGTGTAGACCAATCTTACCACGTTTTACCATAGAGAGCACATGCACTTTACACTGGACAGCAGTGATAAAGTGCCCAGAGTCCTAAAACCACCAACACCAGGTCAGAAAAAAAATCAGGAGGAAGGCAAAAAGTTCAGGGATGACCCTGCAAAAAGGGCCAAGTCCAACACATATCCTACCCCAAACATCAAACATTTCCCAAAAGCAATGCTCTCAACTTCCTTAATTTGCCTCTCCCCACCCAAAAAAATATCAAGGGTGGATGATGTAACATAGATTGGAGACAAGGAATAAGTGATGCATTCCCTACAGAACACAAAATAACAAAGGGCTCAACAAAGAAGAAAGTAGAAGTCTTCAAAACAAGAAGAGTACTTGATTCAGAATGCTTAGCCTTACACTATGGTACTTTCCCTGCGAAAATGAAAAAGAAAACGTTCTTTGTGTCTACTAGAACAGTCCCAAAGGGTAAGAATTCATCACAAAATTAATTGTATTTGACTATTGGGGCTCTATGTTAAAAAGTACAGCTTCTCACATTTGATGAAGCCTTCTAGCTTTGCTCCTGTGTACCAATCATATGATTTTTACCTGAAGAAAATATTCTCTATACAGTGTGGTGTAATATTTTTTTCAGGTTCTTTTTTATATTGCAATAGGGGCAGAGAAGTTGATGCACTGGTCTTGAAGTGCTATTGACATGGAGGGGAAACCAGTATTGGAGTTGCCTGGGACAGTAAACTTTCTGTCTCCAATGGATGAAGCTTTCAGTAGATTTTTGACATTTAATTCTTGATTAGCGTGATGTAGGCTTTGAAATGCTGAATGCCGTTGCCCTGTGAGATTTTGAGGAAGAGTTGAGATTGTTTGCATATTGATAGATTTATCCAAGGAGGTTCTATCTAGATTTCAAAGATGAGACTGGAGCCCTGGAGCACTCCACAGAAGGTGGGAAGTTTCTACGATCTTTTCTTTCTGTGGTATCAGTTAGTGGCAAATGTAAAGGTAAGAGGTGTTCCTTTGAAGGACTGTGTTCAAGATGTCTATGCCTGTTTCAATGGTTCTTTGCTTCATGGTCAAGTGTATTGAATGGTGCTGAGATGTTGAGTAGCATCAGGAAGCAGGGATTGTTTCTGTTTTTTATGAGCATGACCTTATTGAACTTGAAGAGTAGCTGACTGTGCTGCTGCGTGGACTGATTGATTTTCTTGTAGGTGGTTGTTCTAGCTGACCTGCTTTTGCTTGGTGTTAGGTTTGTCATGTTTTTGCCTATGAAGGGTAGGAGGGCGAGCTTGTTAAGATCCATGTTCAGTTTCTTCAGCAGAAGGAGGATCTGTCTTATCCTAAAGGCATTGAGTAAAGTTACTTGCCAGATATTGAGGAGTGGTGTGAGGGCATTCGCTCAAAGAGATTTATCAGTTATTGAATGTAAAACTTCATCATTGTAGGACATCCCTTTGAGTGAGATTAGGATGTTTGTATTGTCAGCATATGAGAGGAGGGTGCAATCAGTCAATTTTGGGTTGACTTGGCAGATAGTAGATGGTAGTGTGGATGACATGTGGCTTATGTTCCTACTCATATTATTTCTCCCTGTTTATTGAAGTTCCATTATGCCTCAAACTAAACACTTCTGCAATTGTTGCTTTGCTAAATTTAGTAAAGATTTAATTGAATTGCATCACATTATTTTATAAATTCCGATGATTTTCATATATTTATTCCTTAAAAATGTTCTTTCAATTGCACAGCTATTTTTCTTCATTGCTTGTATTTAAAATATATTTCAGCATTATCATCTGAGAATTGCCCTTCTATACATCGGCATTTTCATTTGAGAATCATGAAAAGATATATTTAAGGTTTTTCACAACCATTATGTTCTAACTTTTTCATTTTCTACAAATACCTAATTGAAGCAGATTGAAACACATTTATCTACTACATTTCATAGAAGAGCTTCCTCCTAGGGTATTAGATAATAAACATGTAATTCCTACTGGACACTAAGGCCCTGATTACGAGTATGGTTGTACCAAGACCTCCGTAATCGCGGTCCAACCGCCGCCTCCTTGCCGGTCCAGCCATCTGATTACGACAATGCCGATTACGACAATGGCGGTTGGACCAACAGAAGACCGCTGTCACCGCCAGGATTCTGCGATGGTGGGAAAAGCAACAGGGTAATGAGGCGGTGTCAATGCTGGCACTGCCGTGCCTATTCCAACCTCCCTTTCTGCTGACCTTTTCATGGCAGGGACCCCGTCATGAAAGGCTGGTGGAAAGGCAGGGAAGAGGCCCCAAAAGGGGCCCCTGGGCATTTTAGTCTATTGAGCATTGAGGCTGGGGTCACATGTTGTGCCCCCTATGCCTGCACTGTCGTTCATGCACTGTATCCCATGCACAACATGGGGCATGGCAACAGTGTGCGCACGGCAGTGCAGGTGCTGCAGTGCAGCTGCATTGCCTTCAGCCTCACACTGTGAGCTGAAACATGCTGCAGTGGCAAGACTGCCGCAGCCCAACGCTGGCCCGGCAGCAAAACCAAAATGAGGCGGTCAGGATGTCGCTGGCTTGGTGGCTTTCTTCCGACCGCCAAGGTCGTAATCAGGGACTAAACATTTTCTGCACTTTGTCCACATTAGTCTCATCCACCATTTGGAATGGATCAGTGCAGTTTTAACTAAACAAAACATCTTCCTTTTCAAGTCCAGCCCAAGCTCATGGCATCCTATTTTATTAATGTATCAATGATTGTTCTAGTATAGTTCTTCTTTCTGTAACCCAAAATCCAATCTTGTTGAAATTCCACTCCGTCATGATAGTGGAAGTGATTTGATTTGAATCATCACGAAACCCCAAAGAAGTGTGCCAAAGATATAAGCATTTTGAGAGAAAAACATTAGACCACTGTCCTTAAAAGATGAGCCTGATCACTAAATAAGATCATTTAGTCTTGGGCCCATTCATCTGCAATAAACGCATAGAAGAATCAAGCCTACAATAGTTCTTATATTAAATTATGTATACCATTAATAAATGCATGTATGACCAGCACGGCAAGTTCAAGAGATTTGTCATTTTATTGTCCTGAGTTCACGCATTACTTCCTGAGCTTCTCCGAGAGCACCCCCTGCGATCAGGAAAGACCATGCTGGCAGAAGAGGGGCAGGACACGGCAGAGAGGTGCACTAACATTTTAGAGAGCTGTCACAAGAGCGCCAGCTCCTTAATGTGGGAAGCCTTCCGCAAGATCATATTCATTTGCCTTCTCATATCTGCACATTTGCACATCTGCACATCTGCACATCTGCACATTTGCACATTTGCATCTGGCGCCTTTGTCTCAGAAGCACAATAATTAAAGGCATGCCTCAAGAAAGATTCTTGAATCTCTTGTATTCAGCTCTTTCTAGAAATGGGTAAGTATACATAGCTACCACAGATATACACTAAACACATCTCATTTAATAAAACATTATAGAACATTCTGGGTCTTTCAAGATTGTTCTTATATTTTAAGTGTATTTTATTTCTAAGTATGTTATGTGAATTTGTGGTGATTTCTGACCAAAAATTCAACACTGGGTCAGATTAGTAGGTAGTACCCATTGCAATCAAAGGGGCATATTCTCAAGGACTTATCGCCGATTCATCTGTACTTTAGCGCCGCAAAAGTGGCGATAGAATTATCGCCCCATTCTCAAGCTGGTGCAAACTGCCGACATCGCCAGTTTTCCTGCGATAGCTGCCGCAAAACACATCGCCATGGATGAGAGCGACAATTAACGCTAATGATATGCAGAGTAGGCGTTCCCGTGCAAAAACACATGAAAACACCACTTCGCGATATTCTCAAAGACCAGCCAGATCTGCGATGCCGGACAAAAACAGGCGATAAGGCGCGTTAGCAGCAGGGACTTAACACCTGCTTTTTACTGGTCTTAATTAGGACGAAAACCTGCAGTATAAAGGGAGCCCAGGCCAGAGCCACATCTGAAGACCAACAGATGCCATGGAGCTACTAATCATGCAGCTTGGAGACCCAAGAGGGCCACAACACCCACCGCCACCACCCCCAGGACCACCCCCACCGCCAGGACCACCCCCCCCGGACCACCACCGAGGCAGCGCAGAACATGACAGCGGACCTTCCGAAAATGCATCAGCCTCACAGATTTAACGCCAGAGGATGTCATTGCCCACTAGAGGCTCAAAAGGACAACCATCCTCCGCATCCTGACCCACATTGCCCACAGGCTGATGGTACCAACACAGCGAACAACCATCATCCCTCCGCAGACAAAGGTGCTGGCAGTGCTGCACCTGTTGGCCTCTGGTACCTTCCAACTAACAACTGCCAGAGTCGGAGGAGTCTCACAGCCAGCCCTATCAAAGGCCATCACACCTGTCCTGGATGCCATCATCAGTTTCATACCCCAGCACCTTCACTTCCCCCACACAGCGCAGGAACAACTGGAGACCAAGCAAGGCTTCTACGCCATAGCTGGATTCCCACACGTGTTGGGGGCAATCGACTGCACACATGTCCTACTTGTTCCCCCTGCCGACACTGCACACAATTACCACAACAGGAAGCACACGCATTCCATCAATGTGCAGGCAATAGTGGACCACCGGGGACTGTTCACCAATGTCGTCGCCAACTTCCCAGGCAGTGTGCATGATTCATACATCTGCCGACAATCCATCATCAACCAGCGCTTCCAGGATGGCACCTATGGAAATGGACTGCTCGTTGGTAAGTACCAACGGAACACACCACACACCTCAATTCCACAATCACACAATGCACAACTGTGGGAATGGACATGTAACAAAATCACATTCAACATGCCAACCAACATGCACACCTGCCAGACACGACAACACAAGTAACCGTGGTAAGAGGGGCCAGAAATGTGGACAAACCATACACTAAGGCATAGCCCCTCTGCCACACATTTGCAGAATGTGGGGAGAGGTGGGAACCACAAATGTGCGAAGGAGGCAATGGACCTATGAATAACAATGTACACAATGCCAAGTGTGGCGGTGATGTGCTGGACAGTCTTGAGTATGCAGAGCACAGACATGTCCATGTGGACACATACTGCTGGAGTCTGTAGTATTGTGGACAGTGGACGCAACCATGTCATCCCAGGCAGTGGGGAACACCTTGGACAAGTAGCCATGTCGGCCCCCCTGTAAGCGTAAGCGTAGTGGGCAGGGCTGGCGCCCGCCAGTCCAGCGTAAGGCTCAGGGAGTGGTTCACATCTGGGATGGCCACCGAAGTAACTACTGCGTGTGGCTCTGTGTCCGCCACATCCTGGCCATAGGCCTACACACACGTGGCCGACCACCTACAACGGGCAAAGTCACACGAACGACGAGGTGGCTACGTCCCATGCCACCCAGCGCACATCTCGTCATCGCCTGCAGTGGCGTGTCTGCCAGGGTGATCCCCAGACCCGACCTGCACCCAGCGGTGAATGCCTGCCCCTGTGCACCCAGGCCTCACTGCTCACCTGCCGCCACCGGAGTCTCTCCAAGAGGGCCCACCACATGCCGGTGCAATCTCCAAGGCCGGGCTCCGCGAGCTTGGCAGCCTTCTCAGCCGATCGCTGGCTTCTGCGCAACAGGCCCCCAGCGCACCCAGTGGCACCGCGAAGTTGCAAGTTGGCTCCTGCTGCCTTCTGACCACACTGCGGTACAGCAAGTAGCAGACACATCCTTTCCAGTCCGCCCCTCTAAGCCTGCTGCATCATCGCAGGCTGCACACCCGCTCAGCTCTTCCAGTGGGCCGAACTCAGTGCACCACAAGTCACCGTCCAGCCTCCAGCATTATAGCATGATGCACAGCCGCTCAGCTCTTCCGGTGGGCCTACCTCAGTGCACCGCAAGTCATCGCCACGTGGCGGTTGGCCCGTGCCGGACGCAGGGCCTCAGGTGCCACTAACTCAGTGCACCACAAGTCACCGTCCATCCACCAGGCCTGCTGCATCATCGCAGGCTGCACACCCGCTCAGCTCTTCCGGTGGGCCGAACTCAGTGCACCGCAAGTCAATGTCCCGAGGGGCTACCCCAAAAGTCCGCCTCCAGTAGCCAACAGCATGTCCTCGGTAACGCCACTGGAGCCCTTCACAGTCACGGGGCGACCCCCATCCCAGGCAGGCCGCCGGTAAGCCTGGGTAGATCGTCTGAAGATGTACTCCGAAGCACACGACATCCCAGTGCCGCAGCGGCGGCGCACGCGTGGTAGGAGTGCAGAGAAATGGCCCGGGGCTCTGGGCGTGGTTCAGTTCTGGGCTCTGGGCGTGGTCCAGTTCCGGCCTGGCCACAAAAGTGACTATGGCGTGTGTCTCCGTAATAGTGTCTGCGCCACCCGGCCTGTAATCGACAATGTTGCAAAGTAGCATGCACCAGGAGGGCGGCCTCGCCCGAATGGATTAATAAAGGAGCGCGAGACCGCTCGTGTCTCGGCTCATACATGCCAACTGTTGTGTGTGTATCTACATTGCCGCAGCCTGAACCGAAGGCCTAGCCTCAATATCAGCGAGAGTTCAGCCAGGCCAGAACTCCACATCTGTGTCCGCCCTATCCTTACCATAGGCCTACACACACGTGGCCGCGCACCTTCAACGGCCAACATTACAGTCTTGCTGTCAGTCCTGCGGACATGCGCAGACAGGCATGACAATGGTGTGCTGTAGGAGTGCAAGTGATGCAACCGCGCAGCACACACAAGTAAATAGGCTCGGTGGGAGGGAGGAGCAGCTGTGAGGCAACGTAATACACATTGTCCTACCACATTTTCCAGCAGCAAAACATGGCTAACATGAATCCCAAGGTCGCACAAATCACACACCACGAAACTTGTATGTCTGCCAACACAGCATGCAGAACCACCAGTTAACACTGACCTCACTTACCTCTCACAGGTGATCAAGGATATGCACTCTGCCCGTGGCTGATGACACCCCTCCGAGACCCGAACACCCCCCTGCCCAGAGGCAGTACAATGTGGCCCACAAACGCACCAGGGGCATTGTTGAACGCATGTTTGGCGTGTTGAAATCACGTTTCAGGTGCCTGGACATCACCGGTGGAAGACTCTTGTACAGCCCAGAAATAGTGTGCAAGATGATCACTGCATGTTGTGTATTGCACAACCTATGTGTACGCACGAATGCCCCATGGATCCAAGTCCCAGTAGCACCGGACGATGATGAGGAAGATGATGCAGGTGGACCACACCCCACTGCAGCCGCAGCAGGAATAGCCCGAAGGAACACAATCATCAACAATTTCTTCGCATGAGCACGTCACATTGTGACTGTCCACATGACCACATGACCGGCATGTGCAAATAAAATCTTAGCAACACACATTCCCCGTGTGCATGTCAGTCCTCTGCATTAGAACATTACTCTGACGGGTGTAATTGCAACATTGAGTGCTAACATTCGCATATGTTGCAAGAAGAGATGGTGTGTATGTCACCTCTGTACCGAGAGGCTGTTTAGGGCGTCACGTATTCGATATGCAATATCAGGGTGTCACATGTAGTACGTCATGCCACTCATCAGCGTCCCACGTGTACATGAACATGACATGAAGGCCGTCATTGGTGTTCAGGAAAAGACAACAGGGTGCCATTTGTGGTCAGAGATGTACCTGCCTGATGCAAATATACACCCTGTGTGTCGAGTCCCACAACATGTACAACATGGCCGTAAGAGGGATGTGGGCACAGTGGACACCTCAGCAACATTGGGAGATGCACACCAGCCTAGAAGCCAGCAGGTCCACCTTGCGTGGAACACACCAAGGTATCCCCTGGTCAAATGTGCCATGTACAGGTCACATGTGTACACGGACATCATCCATCAAGAGTAGTGATCAGTGTCAGCTAATAGGTGCAAGGTGAGCGGTCAACCGCCTCCTCACAGCTACCTGTACCCATCACTGTCAGACTGCAGCTAAACAACACTGCTACATCAGAGCATGCAGTACTGACCGTGAGGGGACATACATGGCTGGTAAGGGTTCAACCATGCCGGAAGGCAAAGCAGTGACATCCCCCCCACCCAATCCCCATCACATTTCCAGAATGCAAGCAGATGACAAACTAACATTGTGGATGACAGCCCCTCTGTCTGAACTAGAAGGCGGTAGCACATCTGCATCTATGACCTTGGGAATGCATGCGCCCGGCACCCCCTGAGCGATACCATAGCAGCTGCTGACGGCTCCCACACTACGCACAGTGCTAACCAGAGACCAACGTATACACACCCCACACACAGGAGTCCTTGCTCATAGTTCACTTGCATGGTATGACCTTCACACTTACGCACCGACCATCCCAGGAGTCCAAGCGCTCCACACTCAAACCAATCATTGCTCCGAGCTGTGGCTTCCACATAACTTTGACTTTGCCTTTGTGACACACAGCCCTATTTCATACATTGACGTGGGGCTAAGTTTGGAAATAGCGAGATTGTTGTTTTGGAGCAATGAGGCCACAGCTTATTCACACATTCCCAGTCATCTCACTGCCTATCTGGGTCACGGACATACATGCGCATTGAAATCAGTTCCCAGGGAGCACCGTTGTTTGGAATCACTGCCCCTACATACATCCATACTTTCATACATGCTTGATCATGGACATGACTCATCTGTGTGAATTTGAATGTCTTAGTCACATTCGGTGCAGTAGTGAAGGTGGACCAGTACCTGGCCATGCACACGCTACTTTACAATGTTGCCCCGTGGAGGGCCAGCCAGGGTCCTTTGGGGAGGGAAAAGTACATCGTAGGAGAGGGAGTTCAGTCTGCAGTCTGATTTCTGTGTCATTGGTTGCCTAAACAAATGTAGCAGTCCATGTCGGGGGCGAAGGTGAGTGTCGCAGAGTGTTAAGGGGGACAGTGGAGGGTGTTATTCCTGGGCATGATGCAGAGGGCAGAACCAAGCAGAAAGAGGCCATATGGCGGAGATGAATGCTGCCGCTTCCTACTTAGCCCAACGGCAGATTCATCCTCATCATCGTCCTCCTATGTGTGATGTGCCTCACATGTGGGTGGTGGTGTTTTGTCTGCGGCACTGTGTGGCAGTGACACATCAGGGGCCGGAGGTGGATTGACAGCCGCACTGTGAGGCACTGACACAACAGGGGGCGGTGATGTGGAAGGAGTAGTGGCAGCAGCATTCATCTGCGCCAGGCCTTGTGGCAGCACTGCCATGATGAGGATCTGCAGGGCATGGTAGATCCCTGCTACATCTCGCTGGTGTGCAGCCGTGGCAGCCATTCTTCCCGCCTGCATCCGCTCCATGTTCTCCATGTTCCTCCCCATGTTGGCCAACTCACAGCTGAGATCGCTGGAGCCACTCTGACTAGACAGTTGTTCTTGTCTACGAGTCATGACTCCAGCGATGTCAGCCATGGATTGTTGGAGACCATGGAGCGGACTGTGGGTGTCCGTTAGGGCCTGTAGGTGGTCCCTGATGGGACTTGGACACCCACGTATGGCATCTAGTTTGGCTGCCATGAGGTCGAGCCCCACCGGCACCTGCTCTGCTGTCCCCTTCTGGCCCTGCGACACACTGCGTTGGAATGCCATGTGTTGCTTGTGGGGATCCTGGGAGACGGCCGTGGTGGTGGGTGCTTCCTGCTGTGTGGTCTGTGCAGGGGGTGGGTTCGCCTCGATGCAGCTGGGCTGCCCTGCTCCTGGGGGTGGGGTGCTGAGGGTGTCCATGAGCTGTTGGAGGGCATCGGGGTCGATGGTGTGTAGGTCCTCTTCATCATCGGTGATGAGGAGTACGGTCTGCTCTGCAGGAGGTGATGATTCTCCCTCTGCAATGTGAAGGGGAGATGCAGTTTGACATTGTGTTCACATGTATGTTGACGCATTGGCCAAGTTTACAAACACACTGCATGTCAATGTACATTGTGACTGTTTGTATGGAGATGCCTATTTAATGCTGGACAGTTGACATTTCGCCACCATCACGGATGTGAGGTTGTATTTGTCCATTATCATCTCACAGTTTCCTGCTATGCCAAATGCGAATGGCCATTTTCTACACACAAGCGGCAGCAGTTGTGTCCTCTGTTTTGTTGTGAAAGTGTTGCAGTTTGGTCCACTTTGTTGTAAATGTTGAGGTGCTCTGAGTGTTATGTGTGTGTGCTGCATTGTGGGTGATTTGCCCCTTCAGCTCTGATTTGGCTGGCCCTTATCCCTTTCAGGCGGTGTGCCTTTCACTTCTGTGCTTATACAGTGCTGAGCTGTTGCAGACTTGGGTAAATTGGGCTCTTGGTCGGAGCTGTGACTCTTGGGCATGGTTTGTCCACAGATGTGCTGTACTTACTTGTGCATGTGTGCCATTGTGCCCATTTCCCCCCCTCCCCCCAGTCCCTGGTGGTTACTCACCCTGTTGCTGTAGTGTCAGGTCATGTTGAGCAGTGTCCGGTCCTCCGACTCCTGCCACCGTCTCCTCACTGATGACTGTGGACACCATTTCCTCCATCTCATCCAGCTCCTCCTGTGGCGCAGGACTCCCACCCCCAGTCTGCATTGCTGCTTTGCGGTTGTTGGCGAGTTTCAGCTTGGTTTTGCGCTTCACAGCATTCCAGCGCCTCTTGACCTCTTCCATTGTCCTCCTCAGCACTCTGACTGCATTCTCCTTGTCCACGATGGACTGCCATATTCCATTTTTTGTTGCCAATGACACAGTGGAGGTGACGAACAGTTGTTGATGGTGTTCTGTCACCTCCGTAATCAGGATCCTGTTTTCCTGCGGACTGAACCGCGTCTTCCTCTTCTTCTTCTCCTTGCCCTTCCCTGACCCCGAGGTCCCAGGCTTGTCCTCCGTGGGGCTTGTGGGGTTCGGGTTGTCCTCTGTGCTTGCTCCGGCTACCTCCATGGTGCTTCGCAGTTGTTTGTGTTTTATTTGTATTTCATTTTTGCCGCTTTTATAGTGATTGTTCCCGCCTTACTTGTGGGACTTGCGGGCCTGGCACTGCTTTTCGCTGGATTTTTATCGCAGTTGGGCTCATCGCAACTTTTTTCACATTCGGGTTTCCTTTTTTATCCCCGTCGCGGTAGTTGTATCGCAGACATTTGAGGCGTTATCGGGAGACTATCGCATGTTACCGCCGTGTTGGGAATACGACGTTGACACAGAATTATTTCCCGCGATAGACGGCGATATGAAAAATTGCGTTAGCCTATTTTGGCGATGTTTATCGCACGTTCTTGGGAATATCCCCCAAAGTATATTAATGGCTTTGTAGACTTCTCTTCCCCTCTAATCAAAACAATGATGACTCTCAGAGCCTGCCAAAATCAGCTCCTTTTCATCAGCAACTTGCAAATGCAGCCCTCTCTGTCTTCCGGTCTACCCACTGAGTTAAATTGTTTCAGTCAATACATAACACTATTCGAAAATTAAAGTTAACATTATGTACTAAAGACATAAAAAATGACCTAACATTTCTTTAAAACAAATGCAAATTATCGGTAATCATCTGCCGGGGTTGTACTGCACTCTAAAGTTATATAATCAGCGTGGATGCCCTTTGTAGTTTTGGATTCTTTATCCTGGTGCATAGCAGTCGAAATTTAAATAATTGTTTCAAGAATGGCTCTGATATTAACTAATTAATTCAGTGTCTCAGAAAAGTATTCACTGCCAGAAGTGAAGTATGGAACAGGAGGAGGATGGTAGGTTAATTAGGTGCAAGTTAAGGCTGTCTGTATGACCAGTCTGTGAAAAATCACCAGATATAAGTGAGACACTTAACATGTAATTTAAATGAAACCATGTGATTTATAGTAGGCTGTCACTAAATTTGGAAAATGAAATATCTGTGCAAACCTAATTGTCATTCTCAGTTTTTGTAAGAAAATGGAATATTTGGTGAAGGAGGTGAAAACCCTTCTCAAGCAACAACCACAATCCTTGTCAGGGTGCCACAAAGGTCACTAAATTAATGTGTGCTTAACACTCTGGTAGCTTGGCACAAAAGCACTCAGGCTTAACTTAGCGGCATAATGTAAAGTAATGAAGTGACAACACCACACAAGAAAAATACTAATCCAATTTAGAAATAAAGAGACAGTTTTAATAAATGAAATGACACAAAAATGAATTAAATCTAATCAATAGAACCAGAGTTATGAATTTTGACGTTTTCTGTAAAAATAGCAGCTAAAAGATCAAAGCCCCAATCACGGGTATCTGGTTGCACAAGTCCTGGACAAAGTAAAAAGTTAAGGCTGACTGTGATAGAGCACAGTTTGAATACACAAGGTGGGTTGGCCCGGCCTTGGCTTACCTTCGGACTTAGAAGAAATTTTGAGAAAAAGTCCAGCGGAAGGTAAAGTTCAGAGGGGCAATGGATCAGGCTGTGTCCGAGGAGGAGTCGTTGCTGCTGGGGACCAGGTATCAGTGAAGCCGTTGATGATGGCGGAAAAAAGCTCCAAGCTGAAGAGACCAAGGATGCCATTGGCGTTGTCAATGGGGAGCATGTTGTTGTCGATCACTTTGAAGATTTTTACCTTCGGACTTAGGCAACAGTTTGAAATTGAAAAACTCCACCAGGATGAAGCTGCAAGCCTCGGAGGTCTCGCTGAACAGGATTTGTTGCTGCACAGAAGAACGTAGCAGGAGCTACCGTGAAGTCAGGCCAACAAGTTATGCAACATGGGTGGATCTGCTGGCAGGTAGATTCCGGTCTTATGTTGGTTCCTCTGGCACTTTTTGGTGAAAAAGTCCCAATGTTTAGGCTTAGGCAGGAGCAGCAACTCTAACTTCACTTCCAAGGGTCCAGGACCTGGGGGGGCATCACTATGGGTGAGTTAGGACTTCAGCAGATGCCGGATGCAGGGTTCAAATCTCTGGAGCTTGTTATGCCTCAGTAGCTCACACAGGAGACCAGCAAACTAGCCCTTGGATGCACTCCTGGGTTCAAGCAGATGGTCCTCTCTCCTTCAAGCAGCAAGTCAAGCCTCAAGCTGCAGGGCAGTGTTTGGAAGAACAAGGAAGGCCTCAAGCAGCAGGGCAGTCCTCTGGAAGCAGCAGGGCAGGCTTCAAACAGAAAACTTCTGAAGCCTTCCACAGGTCTAAGAGTATATTAAAAAGGTGGGTCAGGGGGGTCCAATATTTATACTTGAAGCCAGCCTTTCAAGCGGGGTGACATCATGTCTACCCTCACATCTTGTTCTGGAAAGTTCTTTCCTTCCCCTGCCAAAGCTCCAAGTAGTCTGTGGTGACAAAAGAGTGGTGTCAGGTTCCTTTGTGTGAGTGCTAGAGGTAGCCCATTGAAATGTGGGGCAAGAAACAGCTCCATCCTAACCATCCTGCCAGGATTGCCCATCCTACCAACACCTAGTCCCCCTTTGTCTCACTGTCTGGGAGGAATAAACAAAGGTCAACAGTTCAGGTATGTACAGTCATGTGACATAGGTAGCAAATGGTTAGGACAATAGAACGTCAGTATTCTAAAAGTGGCATTTTCAGAATTGTGACTTAAAATCTGACTTTATCATTTAAGAGGATTTTAATTTACAATTCATTTGAAACCAAACTTGACATCACTATCTGTTCCCAATTGAAAGTTACTACTTATGAAATGTAAAAAGGTAACCCTATGTTATGCAATTGGATAGGCCTTTCCACTTCAGAGGCACACTATCACGACACCTTGAACATTCAGTACAAGGGATAAAGTTCCCTGTGCAAATGTCATTATTGTTATTGTCCGATAGGCTACAAAGCTATCAAACTTGAATAAACTTTTGAGGCCTGACTGGGGTTTCGACATGGCCACATGGGTGCTGTTTATTATATAAACAGACCACTTCCTTATTTAAGGGAGAGGAGCACTCAGCTGACACTGCGAGGTCACTGCATGCCGGAATTCCAGCTCAGCTGATTTCTCTTTACCAACATGAGGGATGTCCAGCTCTACACCAAGACGGACAGATTGATGACACTTACCCACAGGTAATGGGGAGTTAGACCACCCAGCAGGGATCAGCCAGATCACCCACCCTAGGCAAGACTAGGTGAGGGAGCGCTAGGTAGGAGTACACTATATGCAGGGCCTCATTTATGAGGTTTTACCGTAGGGCAGCACTGCAGGCCTTCCTGCTGCGCTGCCACACGGTAAAAGAAATGGGCAGGAATGCGCTGTATCTATCAGACACAGTGGAATCATGTCCTTTTACCCTGCACCAAGGTGCAAGGGTGCCTGAGTTGCGGGGATGATTATTTCTGTGCAGGAAGAGAAACCTTCCTGCACAGAAACAATCAGAAGTTGATTTTTCCTCTTTCTATGTGTGCTGCAGAATGCATCACACATATAAAAAGGAAAAACAAGGAGAAACAAAGATATTTCTCCTTATTGTGCCTCCCTTACACCTCCCCTGGGGAGGCGTACGTTTTTGGTGCTGCCTCAGATTCCCAGATTTCTCGTAAATCTGGGGCAGTGTCAAAATGCCATGGATGTTGCTGGGGACGCCCCCAGCAACACCCATTGCACGCCCCTTCAACACAGAAAACGGAGTTAAAGGGGACAATATTTACGAGGCAGCATTAAGCCAAAAGAAGTGGCTTAGTGCTGCCTCGTAAATATGGAGCAGGCTCCTGCGCCACTGAACGTCACAAAAACTGACGTTCCGACGGTGCAAAGGGCCTCATAAATGAGGCCCGCATTATTTTGATGCCAGCATATATTCACTGTTTTAGCACAATGATGGAATTGTTAATCTTTTTCACTATTCTCGTAATGCTAACCATGTTATTCTGTTTCATTCTACAGATTATCGCAGCGCATGTACTTTACTCAAGAATCACAATGCTTCAATAAATATTGAAACTGTAGGTTGTGTATTTTTTTGGTTATGTCTGAGCCTAGACAAACTGCTGACATCTCTAATAGGCAGAAACAGCAAACAGGCCAGATGAAATGAAGCTTCTTATTTTGAGTAGAGCAGGTTAACCAGCAAAAATAATTCTGCAAAATGAAAGAAAGGAGAGTCAGTGATAAACCCCAAACAAATGGTAGCATCAACCAATTATAGTGACAGAGTGATTTTTACTGAATTAAGCATCCTATTTTTTTGAAATGCAAAAGTAGTCTATTACAAATAACAAAGTTATAAAAGTTATAGGCAATTTATGGATTATGTTATTTTACATCTGTGTGCAAGTCAGGGCTCAAGAGCAGATTTGTGCAGCAACAAGATTCTCTGTGAGGAGTCAATTATAAAGAAACGTTCAACTGTCTTGCCATAACACCCCATTGTGTATTACATTCAGTATTAGGACGTCCGATGGGCAGGGTAGGGTATGGTAAAGTGAACTTTACAACTTTTTTACCTTCTCCCTGTAAAAGTTTGCATTGCTTACACCACATCTACTCCACCTACTGTGAGATATTTTTATTTTGGGAATAGAAACAGTACAATGTGTCTTACAACTGGGGAAAAAGTGTTAGGACACCAATCAATGGATGGGCAGGTGGAATTAGGGAAAAGGTGAGAGAGACAAACACAGCATTCAGCCACTCTGATGAGCATAAAGCAGCTGGCATGGAAGGAAGATAACAAGTTAACCTATTCAAACCGTGTTTTCGCAGCCCATGGAGTCCCAAGTTATCTACCTAGGATGCAATGCAAAATAGGAAGGGAACACACAATTCAAGACCAAGTGTAATAATTTCTATGAATGCTTCATAAAATGGTGCAATTGCATTCTGGTATTGTCTATCTTGGTAACAGGGTGGAACTGCAGAGCTCCATAGAGGTTCCATGCAGATGAGAAGACCTGTTGAATGAGAACAGGAAAGGACAATATTTAAGAGTTGAGGTAAATGTGGTGTGCGAGGACTCATTATGAGGAGCTAAGCTGGCTACCATTAACTAAAGCCGATCTATAGCCAATCCCAGACAACTATTTGCATGCACCCTAGATGAGTGACAACCCAAACAATACAAAGGCCAATGTTAGCTATGACCATCATCTCCACAACATTAAACACTTATGATTTGCCTGACTAGCCATTATTATTCTTCTAATTTAATCACCTATTTTTAGTCCATCGGGGTATGACTCTTTTCAACTCTTTTCCCATAAAAGTAGATAGAGACGGGTCAGCTGAATATTCTTGATGGGACAAACAGATTATATTTTCTTTCAAAAATAGACAGATGTGTTGAACAGGAACTTGAAAAAATTGATTAAGTCAAGGTAAGCTAAAATCTCTCAGAATAACCAAGAAATGCTAGTGTGCAGTTAACAAAAGGCCAATCATGTAGAAATATGTAGAAGCTTGCACACAGAATGATTGTTAACCCATTAAAAATTCCAACTTTACCTAAGCCCCTTATCTGTTAAATGAACCATTGTTTGCATTCATTAAGTAATGTAGTTTACCAGTTCCAAACCAGTGTAGTATCTATCTAATGTGTCTATCTTAACATGGAATCCACACACAGAAACAGTGCAGTCCTTTAACTCTTCACTGACAACAAGGCAGAGGAATGAAAAGTTAGGCATAGGAGGCATCTTGTCGTTTTAGGAAATACAAGCCTCTATTGCAACGTTTGAGGCTGCTGCTGCACATTGAAACGTTTATGGTTGACCTTAAGGTTGAATTAGTTGTCTCTCTTCTCAGTCACCAGACCCAATGGCTGTGTCTTCCATGATTATCTGTCCATCCCATTGAAGACTGGCCCATTTAAGTTTATGTATATTTCACATCAAATATATAATGAGAGTTTTTTAATTTTTTTTACAGCACACATTTTTGTTATTAGTGTGTTAGTTCTACTTTTGTTGAGTTCAGATTAGTATTCAGGACGATCCCTCCCCCTATTCCAGATATCTGTGAAGTCACCCTTATCCACTGATGTGTCTTCTGGAGCCTGATCATTTTTAGGGGTGAAATGTTTATTTATTTTGATCTTTGTTAGTCGATCCACATTTTGAGGTGAGGGTCTAGTTCTTCTGACCATGACAATGTCCACAGCTGCACTGAAATCAAGAGGATACACTGGCTACAGGACATGCTGGATATTGTATTGCTAGCCTGTTGAGTTCTGACCTCTGTTCCTTTTTCCCATGCCAACAGATTAAAGGTTCTGGATCCACCTAGAATTCTGTTTAGTCATCCAGCTACTTATGTAACATATTCTATATTATTGAAATGTTCTATTTCTGAATTTCCTGCACCTGTGTGACTGCCAAAAAACTATTCCGCACATAGATATGTTGCAGTGATGCTGTTGAAGTTGTTGATTTAGTAGTAGTGAGTTTTTGAATGCAGATTGCTTCACCAGTGGCCGGTGCTGCTGCTGCAGTTGAGACATGCTTCTGGACTCATCACCTTGCTCTCCAGAGGCTAATGAAAAGCGCACTTCAGTTCTTCTTTGCCCTTTAGGTTGTGATAGTTTATCTTCAAGTTCAATCACTTTCTTGATGATCCAATTCTTATACAATATAGTGGCACTGTTGTACTATTTGTAGGACACTACCTCTTGTTGCAGTCTGAGATTTGTATCTAGATGAAGGATTACACTGTTGACCAATCAGTTGCTTCTTCATTGACATTGGAATATTTTTTTCCCACCTCACAAAAATTGGCCTGTAGCAAGTGCAACCATGGGACGGCTTTGCTCATGGTACAAACCTTCTTCCTAACTTTACCTATCAAAATCTCAAAAGACACAGGCATTTGCATCAGACACTCTATTAGCCCCCGTTTGTCAACCTCCATCATTACAGCTTTGCCTTTTGCATCCTCTCTTGTTTGTAGCACATCATTGTCTATAGACTTGTGCTGCTCAGATAGGCGTTGGAGTATGCAGAAGGTGGGGTTTAGTGGATTGGGACGTCCTGTATGAAGAAGGCCTCTATTAGCATTCTGAGTGATCCACATTTGCTTCCAGACTGTAAAGGAATGGCTGAAAGGCATGCAAATCCTGTGACAGACAACTAGCATGCTATAAACTACTTCTTTTTTTAGGAAATCCTGCACATTTAGGTTGATGTAATGGGATAAACATAGCAATACAAAGCATCTTCCATCTGCTGTGGCTTTAACAATATGACTGTCAGTGTTAGAGGCAATGAATGCGATGTTGAGACCACTGGGCTGAAGCCTTTAGTAGACTTCGATATTGAATCCTTCCAGAATGTTAACAGATGTGTGTGCTTTCACCATCTAAATCACTATAATCGTTTCATGGCGATGAATGCCTTGAAAAATATCAGCAAGAGTGGTGCTGCTAGATAGCTTTTGCTTAACCCGCTTGGAGAAGATCCATTATTTTGTATTGAACATACAGGGGCAGATTTGCTAAGTTTTCATGCAGCACTGTGAACTCCAGAACACCTCTTCTTTTACCAAATAGAAATGAAAAGATCAAGCGCTAACATTTTGGTGAGTTTTCCATTGTATAAATGGACCTGATGATTTTCCTTATGCAGTGCATCTTTGCTGAATATGATAATGGCTTTGTTTTTTGGGCTGAATCTCCAACCTCAATTGACCTCCATGAAGGTTGGCTTCTTGGAAGCCTTTGGGTGACAGTGATATCCCCTTTTCCTTTTGCTTGTGCCAGACTGAGGTTGTTGCAGGTAATGAGTGCACATATGCAGCAAGGCTGCTTCTCATGTTTGCAACATCCTCTTCATCATTAGCACCTCCTTCTGTTCTTCCCTGTCAGACACAGTCATCTTTTCAAGGTGCCACTCCCTCTGGGTTGGATGTTAATTTTTAATATGGGCAGATTGGCTTCCCATGACACATTGGTCCACGGCAAACTTTGACAAACAAGTCCTGTGACTATGACACACACACCACTGTGAGGATTATATAAATGGCATAAAATGGTTAATAATTAATGACCAGATGCACACTGGTTCCACAGAATGCAAGGAGGAGGCATGGAGCACAAAGAGAGTATGGCTGACTGGACTGGAGCCCAAAACATTGCACAATATTTACATAAAAAGCCTCTATGCCGATTCCTGGGCCTATACACTATTATTAAAGCAGCAAAGAGATCGTAATAAACAACGAAGATAAAAAAAATTAAAGCACTGAAATCATAGAACTGGACAAAAAGGTTTTTTTAAAATAAACTCTAAAAAAGTTCCCAAAATGCATCATCACCAGGCAACAGTTGCCATAGTAGCAAATGCATATTATTCTGCCATCTCAGCCGCATACAAAATGGTGAGGAAGCACAGGAAGAAAAGGGTGGATGAGAATAAAGGACATATCGCTACATGGCCTGGAGTCTTGAAGCCAACCCATATCAACCACCAACAGACACATGCAGACAAAAAAACGAAACTGGGAATCAATTCAAGGCTATCCAATGGAGCTTAAAATATCTTTAGCACCGCACCAGTGAGAATGTGAAAAAAACATTTGAAAACTACATAAGGAAAAGGAGGAAAAATAAATTCCGGGGCTCCGCCATCCCAAAATGTACATTGCTCTTACACGCTTATCCCATATTCCCACCTGGGCCTGCACTGCAACCCCTAGTCGACATTTCAGGCCATCCAGCTGCAAACAAACAAAATTTAAATTCCCCAAAAAATTAAGAAAATGTTGGTGGATATCCTACCCCAAACATCAAACATTTCCCAAAAACAATGCTCTCAACTTCCTTAATTTGCCTCTCCCCACAAAAAAATTATCAAGGGTGGATGATGTAACAGAGACTGGAAACAAGGAATAGTGATGCATTCCCTCCAGAACACAAAATAACAAAGGGCTCAACAAAGAAGAAAGTAGAAGACTTCAAAACAAGAAGAGTACTTGATTCAGTATGCTTAGCCTTACACACTATGGTACTTCCCCTGCGAAAATGAAAGAAAAAAACCGTTCTTTGTGTTTACTCGAACAGTCCCCAAGGGTAACAATTCTTCACAAAATGAATTTTAGTTGACTATTGGGGCTCTATGTTAAAAAGCTTCTCACATTTGATGAAGCCTTCTAGCTTTGCTCCTGTGTACCAATCATATGATTTTTACTTGAAGAAAATATTCTTTATGCAGTGTGGTGTAATATTTTTTCAGTTTCTTTTTTATATTGCAATAGGGGCAGAGTGGTTCTCATGTCAATGAGGATGTTATTTCAAATTTTCTGAACATAGATAAAGAAGGCCTATCTTCTGTGGGGTTTTTTCTTGCATCTATTAATGTCTGTTTTGCTGATGTTGTGGCGTTTGCTCTTGTTCTGTCGTTAGTTTCTTGGCCAGGTGAGTAGGATACAGCTTCTAAATATCTTGAAGTTGATGCACTGGTCTTGAAGTGCTATTGACATGGAGGCGAAACCAGTATTGGAATTGCCTGGGACAGCAAACATTCTGTCTCCAATGTATTAAGCTTTCAGTAGATTTTTTACATTTCTTGATTAGCGTGATGTAGGCTTTGAAATGCGAATGCCGTTGCCCTGTGAGATTTGAGGAAGAGTTTAGATTGTTTGCATATTTATAGATTTATCCAAGGAGGTTCTATCTAGATTTCAAAGATGAGATTGGGGCCTGGAGCACTCCACAGAGTATCAGTTAGTGGCAAATGTAAAGGTAAGAGGTGTTCCTTTGAAGGACTGTGTTCAGGATGTCTATGCCTGTTTCATGGTTCATGGTCAAGTGTATTGAATGCTGCTGAAATGTTGAGTAGCATCAGGAAGCAGGGGTTGTTTCTGTTTTTTATGAGCATGACCTTATTGAACTTGAAGAGTAGCTGACTGTGCTGCTGCGTGGACTGATTGATTTTCTTGTAGGTGGTTGTTCTAGCTGACCTGCTTTTGCTTGGTGTTAGGTTTGTCATGTTTTTGCCTATGAAGGGTAGGAGGGCGAGCTTGTTAAGATCCATGTTCAGTTTCTTCAGCAGAAGGAGGATCTGTCTTATCCTAAAGGCATTGAGTAAAGTTACTTGCCAGATATTGAGGAGTGGTGTGAGGGCATTCGCTCAAAGAGATTTATCAGTTATTGAATGTAAAACTTCATCATTGTAGGACATCCCTTTGAGTGAGATTAGGATGTTTGTATTGTCAGCATATGAGAGGAGGGTGCAATCAGTCAATTTTGGGTTGACTTGGCAGATAGTAGATGGTAGTGTGGATGACTGTGGCTTATGTTCCTACTCATATTATTGCTCCCTGTTTATTGAAGTTCCATAATGCCTCAAACTAAACACTTCTGCAATTGTTGCTTTGCTAAATTTAGTAAAGATTTAATTGAATTGCATCACATTATTTTATAAATTCCGATGATTTTCATATATTTATTCCTTAAAAATGTTCTTTCAATTGCACAGCTATTTTTCTTCATTGCTTGTATTTAAAATATATATCAGCATTATCATCTGAGAATTGCCCTTCTATACATCGGCATTTTCATTTGAGAATCATGAAAAGATATATTTAAGGTTTTTCACAACCATTATGTTCTAACTTTTTCATTTTCTACAAATACCTAATTGAAGCAGATTGAAACACATTTATCTACTACATTTCATAGAAGAGCTTCCTCCTAGGGTATTAGATAATAAACATGTAATTCCTACTGGACACTAAGGCCCTGATTACGAGTATGGTTGTACCAAGACCTCCGTAATCGCGGTCCAACCGCCGCCTCCTTGCCGGTCCAGCCATCTGATTACGACAATGCCGATTACGACAATGGCGGTTGGACCGACAGAAGACCGCTGTCACCGCCAGGATTCTGCGATGGTGGGAAAAGCAACAGGGTAATGAGGCGGTGTCAATGCTGGCACTGCCGTGCCTATTCCAACCTCCCTTTCTGCTGACCTTTTCATGGCAGGGACCCCGTCATGAAAAGGCTGGTGGAAAGGCAGGGAAGAGGCCCCAAAAGGGGCCCCTGGGCATTTTAGTCTATTGAGCATTGAGGCTGGGGTCACATGTTGTGCCCCCCTATGCCTGCACTGTCGTTCATGCACTGTATCCCATGCACAACATGGGGCATGGCAACAGTGTGCGCACGGCAGTGCAGGTGCTGCAGTGCAGCTGCATTGCCTTCAGCCTCACACTGTGAGCTGAAACATGCTGCAGTGGCAAGACTGCCGCAGCCCAACGCTGGCCCGGCAGCAAAAGCAAAATGAGGCGGTCAGGATGTCGCTGGCTTGGTGGCTTTCTTCCGACCGCCAAGGTCATAATCAGGGACTAAACTTTTTCTGCACTTTGTCCACATTAGTCTCATCCACCATTTGGAATGGATCAGTGCAGTTTTAACTAAACAAAACATCTTCCTTTTCAAGTCCAGCCCAAGCTCATGGCATCCTATTTTATTAATGTATCAATAATTGTTCTAGTATAGTTCTTCTTTCTGTAACCCAAAATCCAATCTTGTTGAAATTCCACTCCGTCATGATAGTGGAAGTGATTCGATTTGAATCATCACGGAACCCCAAAGAAGTGTGCCAAAGATATAAGCATTTTGAGAGAAAAACGTTAGACCACTGTCCTTAAAAGATGAGCCTGATCACTAAATAAGATCATTTAGTCTTGGGCCCATTCATCTGCAATAAACGCATAGAAGAATCAAGCCTACAATAGTTCTTATATTAAATTATGTATACCATTAATAAATGCATGTATGACCAGCACGGCAAGTTCAAGAGATTTGTCATTTTATTGTCCTGAGTTCACGCATTACTTCCTGAGCTTCTCCGAGAGCACCCCCTGCGATCAGGAAAGACCATGCTGGCAGAAGAGGGGCAGGACACGGCAGAGAGGTGCACTAACATTTTAGAGAGCTGTCACAAGAGCGCCAGCTCCTTAATGTGGGAAGCCTTCCGCAAGATCATATTCATTTGCCTTCTCATATCTGGAAATTTGCATCTGGCGCCTTTGACTCAGAATCACAATAAATAAAGGCATGCCTCAAGAAAGATTCTTGAATCTCTTGTATTCAGCTCTTTCTAGAAATGGGTAAGTATACATAGCTACCACAGACATACACTAAACACATCTCATTTAATAAAACATTATAGAACATTCTGAGTCTTTCAAGATTGTTCTCATATTTTAAGTGTATTTTATTTCTAAATATGTTATGTGAATTTGTGGTGATTTCTGACCAAAAATTCAACACTGGGCTCAGATTAGTAGGCAGTACCCATTGCAATCAAAGTATATTAATGGCTTTGTAGACTTCTCTTCCCCTCTAATCAAAACAATGATGACTCTCAGAGCCTGCCAAAATCAGCTCCTTTTCATCAACAACTTACAAATGCAGCCCTCTCTGCCTTCCGGTCTACCCACTGAGTTAAATTGTTTCAGTCAATACATAACACTATTCGAAAATTAAAGTTAACATTATGTACTAAAGACATAAAAAACGACCGAACATTTCTTTAAAAGAAATGCAAATTATCTCTAATCATCTGCCGGGGTTGTACTGCACTCTAAAGTTATATAATCAGCATGGATGCCCTTTGTAGTTTTGGATTCTTTATCCTGGTGCATAGCAGTCCAAATTTAAATAATTGTTTGAAGAATGGCTCTCATATTAACTAATTAATTCAGTGTCTCGGAAAAGTATTCACTGCCAGAAGTGAATTATGGAACAGGAGGAGGATGGCAGGTTAATTAGGTGCAAGTTAAGGCTGTCTGTATGACCAGTCTGTGAAAAATCACCAGATGTAAGTGAGACACTTAACATTTAATTTAAATGAAACCATGTGATTTATAGTAGGCAATCATAAAATTTGGAAAATGAAATATCTGTGCAAACCTAATTGTCATTCTCGGTTTTTGTAAGAAAATGGAATATTTGGTGAAGGAGGTGAAAACCCTCCTCAAGCAACAACCACAATCCTTGTCAGGGTGAACCACAAAGGTCACTAAATTAATGTGTGCTTAACACTCTGGTAGCTTGGCGCAAAAGCATGCAGGCTTAACTTAGATGCATTATGTAAAGTAATGAAGTGACAACACCACACAAGAAAAATACTAATCCAATTTAGAAATACAGAGACAACATTAATAAATGAAATGACACAAAAATGAATTCAATCTTATCAGTAGAACCAGAGTTATGAATTTTTGACATTTTCTGTAGAAATAGCAGCTAAAAGATCAAAGCCCCAATCACGGGTATCTGGTTGCACAAGACCGGGGCAAAGTAAAAAGTTAAGGCTGACTGTGATAGAGCACAGTTTGAATACACAAGGTAGGTTGGCCCAATCTTGGCTTACTTTCGGACTTAGAAGAAATTTTGGGAAAAATTCCAGCGGAAGGTAAAGTTCAGAGGGGCAATGCACCAGGCTGTGTCCGAGGAGGAGTCGATGTTGCCGGGGACCAGGTATCAGGGAAGCCGTTGATGATGGTGGAAAAAAGCTCCAAGCTGAAGAGGCCAAGGATGCCATTGGTGTTGTCAATGGGGAGCATGTCGTTGTCAATCACTTTGAAGATTTTTACCTTCGGACTTAGGCAACAGTTTGAAGTTGAAAAACTCCACCAGGACGAAGCTGCAAGCCTCGGAGGTCCCGCTGAACAGGATTTGCTGCTGCACAGAAGAACGTAGCGGAGCTACTGTGAAGTCAGGACAGCAAGTTATGCAACATGGGTGGATCTGCTGGCAGGTAGATCCCGGTCTTCTGTGGGATCTTCTGGCACTTTCTGGTGAAAAAGTCCCAACGTTTAGGATTAGGCAGGAGTAGCACCTGTAACTTCACTACCAAGGGTCCAGGACTGTCATAGGGATTCTGCACACACAGAGCTATGCACAGGATAATAGAACCTCGGAATATAGTGGTGAGCCAACCATAGACCTTAGCACCTAAAACCCCAACCCAACTAGCCTTAGCGTCCCATTAGCAACAATGTACCAATGATTAGACAACCCAGAACACGGTATCTCTCCCAGGACTCGCAGAGGCAAGAACACTCTTTCGTCACACTCGTACCTGTCCACAACGTGCGTAAGAAGAGACACTGTATAGGTTAAAATGTTTATTTCAACTTACGTGCTCTAAGATACAGTACACGTGTTAGTACTATAAGCATAATACATATGAATAAAATAATCAGCATGGTTACAACTACATAGAATACAAACGGGGAAAGCATCTCATAAAGCAGTGGATATATGTCTAACTAACATTACCACCCTCCCCGTGCTGGAAGCCAGTTTATTATAAAAATAGAAGACCTCTGGGCTTTGACTAGCGAACCCCCATACCTCAGTCTCTAGATGCAAAACTACATCAGCAGACAATCACAGCTCTTCTCCCTGGAAAGGTTGTCTCCAAGTGTCTCTAGAGCGGGCCAACCGCAATATTAAAAGTACACTAATTTTCCCATGGCAGCTGTACCTAGTGTTATGTCTAGGTGTGAGGGACTGGCCAAATCAGCAAGACAAGGAAACGTTGTTATTCGACCTTGTACATGTTGTGCAGTTTGAGCCCAAAGTGAACAGGAGAAAAGGTGAAAGATAGAAAATGCAGACAGTGCAAAAAGAACTTGGCAAGAGCAGAGGTCGATAGAACAACGGCCCAGAGTAACGTGTGCAACGAAAAGCATTATGGCAGCCAGGCCCAAGACAACTTAGCAAGGCAGGCCAGGGCCAGGATGCCACAAACCACAAGACACCCTCCCCTGGACAGTCCATGGGCCAAGACAAAGGACGAAGACAGAGTTCAAATGGGCCGAGCAGAATAAAAACGTCTGTAGGCTATGCAGTCCCCATGAGGGAGAGGGACAAAAAACAAAAGTGTCCAATGACAAATGAGAGCCAAGCAAGGCAGGCCTTTCAATCCAGAAGCGTGTAAGTGCAGAAAAACGCTATAGCATCCAGGAGGACATCATTGGAAGCGTCAGAAAACATAGACGCCATCCAGTCCAACAGATCAAATGAGCAGGAATGTTCCTCAGAGGACGGAGCATCCAAAAGCAATGCGGGACAGCTTGCGTGATATTCAATATAGCTCTGTTGTAGGAGATCCTGAGCAGCCGCCCAGATATCCCATTGTGCCAAAATCCCAAGTGCAGCCGCACGCGTCATACAGCCAGTAACGGAACAGTCCTGTTCATGGGCCTCCAAGGGACCCACCAACCGAACAAAATCCAGAACAGACAACGACGAATTGGAGAGGCAATAATCCATGGTCCAGGTGAAAGGACAGCGGATGCAAGACATCACAGGTTGCACGCAAGTGAAATACGCAAAGCGAAAAGAAAGGGTATATGACACACTGATGGTCGCCAATGGCAGAACACCGAAACCATCCAGGAGTCGCTCACGGAGCAGCTGGAGGCATTCGGGATCGAGAAGGGCCCATCGGGGAGCAGCCATTGCGCAGAAAACAGACCAACAGCAAGACACCAGCCGCCAAGGCGAGGATTAATGGGAAGCCACCAAAGACGCTGGAAAAAATAGAATGAATGAACGCCGGTATCACACCGAAAATAGTTTGGAAGGTGGACACCAGGCCGGACCCCACAATCTTAAAAAAGTTCACCAGACCCTCAGTGTTTGATGCGTTAAAAATACGATGAATTAACTCCCCGAAATGTTGGGGGAGGTTAGTGTTCAAAAGGGCCTGTATTTCACTGTGGGTACTCGCCACCTGGAGAAAGAATGTCTCCCGGGCGGATGTGAGCATAACCTCCTCATTCAATAATAGGGCCTTTATTCTGCTCAATTTATTGAAATCTGCCTCCATGGTAGGAATGGAAGGCCAAATAGAGTTATCAACGATGTCGTGAGGGGGAGGAAAAAGCACATTCTTGCAGCAGACAACTCTGTGCGAAACCGTGACAATATACGGAATGCCGGCCTGTAGGCCACAACAGTTTTCGTTATTCAAAAGCAAATAGCTACCATTAGTAAGCAAAGTAAAGGTAGGAGAAATAGCAGGAGTAGGAATACCCTTTAGCACACATGCAAGATTTGGAACGGAAACGCTACAAGCTCCGTGCAGCTTAATATGTTTACAAATAAGTGAATGACCTACAGTCGAATCACAAGACTCCCCCGTGAGAAAAACTTCCTTGCCGTCTCTAAGGCATTTATACATGAAAGGCAAGGACCAAAGTTCATGCAGGAAGGCACTACCCAAAGGCTGGAAACGGCCCACAGGATAATGTTTCATGCACGAGCTAAATTCAAACAAGGAAAAAGGTAAAGCGATAACCCCATGAACTAGCCACACAGCAGAATCTAGTTCTGCTACAGAGAATGGTAAAGGATCCACTTTCTCGATATGTAACAAAGTGTAAGATGCATCTTTCATGGACATGAACTGCTGTTTTTCAGTCAAATTAAAAGGCAGAAATAGGGCAGTGGCGTTCAAGAAATTCCAAGGAACTTTACCTAACTTAAGGGTTTGCAAAGTCCACGCAAACTGCATTACTGAACGCAATTGATTCTGACCATGATACAATATAGAAACATCATCTTGTACAATATCAACAACAGAGGACACAATATTCTCTAATGTGTAAATGCGGGAAGACAGGGTATTTATACTATTGTCAACAACAGCAAGCACCATTTCCAAATTTGCTTGGTCTATTTCCCGCAGACGGGATGCAGCTTCCATTTGTGACAGCTTCCAGAGTTCATTATACGCTTCATAAATGAATCTCTTTGGTCGTGGACCACGAGGCCCCAAGACAAAGTCGGACAGATCAATGTTGCCTGAAAGGAGGGATAAATGCTGTTTAACAGAGTCCAGGGACGAATGCTGCAACCACTGTTTGCATAATTTACCAACAGAATATGTGGTGACAGTACGGGAATCAGAAAACCTCGGATCAGGCCTGTCCTGTTTGTATCCAGGTACTGAGCCGTGAAAACGCAGTTGGCATGCATTTGACGATATGGGCCATACCAACCAGGGTGACTGTACAAGTGTAGAAATATTGAATGAATTGTCCTGAAACATGGCCTGCAAAGTCGCAAGGGACATATTAAAATGCGAACTATCATTGGGAGCGCTTGACAGGGATGGAAGGGAAGGTGCGTTTAATTGCTTAGTAGTAGCCAAACCCCAACACGTAGTCTGATAGATGGAAGCATTTAGAAACACGATTTGGGTCGGGATAAGGCAAGCACGGTGCAAAGCCTCTGTGCCCTGCACCTGCCATGGCTTTGAGCCCCAGATTGATTTCAAATCCACAGTGTCCCTCCAGTACTCATAACCACCCACAGCTAAGGCGTTCAAAAAGGAACCTGAATAAAGTAATTTCGTGTGGGTTAACATGATTTTCTGAGTTGCTGGGGCATTCAGTTTAAAATAATAGGACCCAGGGTTTGATCGATTGAAATCAGTGAAATAGGTAAATTTATTTCTAAGAGTCTGGGAGCTACCTGGTATGGGGTTTGGGCAATGTTCCCATTGGATGTAGGTAACAGGGCTACGTAGTGCACTCGGTTTGTGGAGAAAATGGTTGCCCCAATGCTGGTAGCAGTACAAATCGGCATAATTCGCAGAATTCATATACAAATCCTCAGCATTAAAAGAAGCATAATATTTTAAATCAGCAAACAATGCTTCAACGGCATGCACATCCCAATCGTCAGAATGAATATTACTTTTTACTACATCACCCATCGAAACACGAAGGACATTCGGTACATTAATAATTTCTGTCGGACCATGGATTTGAAAGTTTACCGCATCCCATACGATGCCATCAGCAACTGGAAACGCTGAAATGTTCACAAATGTGTGGTCACGCTTCATAATGTGAGATGAGGAATGGGGAGCTAAAGTTCCAGCAACACTGTTCACAGCAGAGCGTTCAGGTATATAATGACCATTGATGAGTAGAAAAAACACTGTGACA
The DNA here is from genome assembly GCA_963921515.1 of Calotriton arnoldi. NCBI lineage: Eukaryota > Metazoa > Chordata > Amphibia > Caudata > Salamandridae > Calotriton > Calotriton arnoldi. Next base: position 2,097,159 of record CAWUFW010001189.1, read on the forward strand.
AAGCCAATGGACATGAATAAAAAAATCAAGCATAGCACCAACCAGAGATATGTCCAGGGTGGAACCAAAAAATTGTCTCTAAACCAGGATACAAAAAGACTGAACCTGGACGAGACTTTTGAAGAGGTGGAATCCGAGTCAAAGGAAAAACGTGTCGGGCTCAGTGGCGTTGTTGGTTGGTGTGCCACCGACTCTGTCGCGGGGTAGGTATACTCGTCCTCGTCGATGCAGGGGGATGCAGGGGGTTCGAATATATTTTCAGGCAAATCAACCATCTCCATGGTAACATCAGTGACCATTCGGGCAGGAGTGCCTCGAACACATGTCCGATAAATGGCAGGACAAGAGACCGCTGGTGTAACACTATTCAGGATCGGCCAGATGTTGTAGCTTGACATTTTCCACTGAGATGTATCTGTTCTCCTTGCGACCAGGAAGCGGTGGTAAGATTACTGTACGTGTTCCCTTCAAGCCCAGAACTGGAACCTGTGCACGAAAAGAGGGGCCGAATTCTTTTTGTTCTCCACCTTCTCTCGAACCAGGTCCCCAATCTTCGGAAGCCAGCCGGCAACCGGAATCTGCAGAGCGGGGTCTGTGGCTGAAGGCAAATGTGCAATTGCAAGTTTGTCTCGGGCTTCTTGTAAGTCCTGTAACATAGCAGAATGGTTATCTACATCAAACTTGGCGGATTGCGCCGCCATGTCTAGACCATCAAGGTCAGGCACAAACATTCGTATGCCAAAAAGCATTTTGTATGGGGTCCGCCCACCCAGAGGTCTTCTAGGGAGATTATTAAGTGCACGTTGTACGGTATACAAGTGGGCCAGCCAGTTCCTGCCAGTACCTATAACTCTAGCTGTCAAGGATTGCTTTAAGTCACGGTTCATTTGTTCAACGATAGAATTGCCCTCAGGCCTATACGGAGACGAAAATTTCACCCGCACCCCCAATGAACCCATTGCGTCCTTGTAAGCCTTAGAGGCAAACGCCGGACCTTGGTCAGAATGGAAGGTGCCGCATGCGAAAATTCCCACAAAGACACGCAAATCCCTGATGACGTTTCGAGCGTCAGCACTCCGTTGTGGCCAGACCCAGATGAACCGTGTGCACGAGTCCACTGCCACTAAGATATATTTATAGGCAGTGTCTGAAGAAAATGGACCGCAGTGATCCAGGTAAACACACCCAAAGGGTCTGTTAGAAATGCCTAGCGAGGTCTGAGGTGGTCGTGTAACCGTGGAAGGCTTGATCTGTTGACAAACGTCACAGGAAAGCACATAAGTACGGGTGTCTTTATATAAACCACGCCACCAGTAACGCTGCTGTAAGATGGAAACTGTCGCAGACACACCCGCATGAGCCGAAGCCATGCCTTCGTGTGCTGCCGTTATCAAGGAAAGCCTGCGGTCCGCGTTGGGGATCAGCCGATCCCCAACGCCGGGTATTGTTACATAAGGAGCCTGTTCGGGACCTAACTGATAAACATATTTGGAAGGAAAACCCCTAGGGTAATTAGCACCTTCCTTGGTCGCAGCAATAGCTGCCAAGATATCGGTGTCAATTTTAGACATGGATCTAGTAACTGCTGCTACTGAACACGTGACTACTGCTGATTTGGCAGCTTCATCTGCCAAACTGTTACCAACAGCGTGTGCGCCCACCCGCTGATGGCCTAGGGTGTGAACCACCTGTGTGAGCGGCAGACGTTGTTGTAATTCTGCCACTCGAACCCAAAGCGTTTTATGCTTGATTTTGTTGCCTTTAGCGTCTCTTTAGTCGTTTTGTGACCAAAAGAACAGATTGTCATTGTATGATTGAACACAGTAGTAAGAATCGCACACAATTAGAGTGGTCACATCAGGATTAACGAACTCAAGTGCAAGCACCAAAGCGCGCAGCTCGGCCAATTGTGCGGTACTATCCCCGAGTGTCTGAGTGTGCACTACAGTGGATTTGAACTCTCCGTTCACAAAGGTACCTGCAACAATAGCACATGCGGCTGAATAGGCATGCATGGACTCCGTGGCCGGTTGTGCCGAACCATCGGTGTAGATCTCACAGTCGTAATCCTCAAGCGGCAGTAAAGACAGAGGAGGAGGATGAACGAATTCATACTGTAAAAACTCCTGAGTCTGAAGAGAAGAATCGAATATGAAGGTGACATCTGGAGACGTCAAAGAGGTGGCCCATTGAATCCAACGGGGGTGCAAAGCTTTGGAGTTCGGTACACTTGCTTTGGTCACTGCCTCTAGGGCAGGATATGGTGTTACCACCAGAATGCGTTTTCCCTGTGCCAGTGCGCGCTCCTTTAGAATCGCTATTTGCACTGCCGTTAGAACTTTTTCTACAGAGGAAAACCGCATTTCCGCGGAAGTGTACAGATGTGACTTGTATGCGATGGGTACTGTATCACCTTCGTTAAAGGTTAAGTACGTGAAACCCACTGCCCCTGGAATGATTCTAATCACCAGGTTTGTGTGGTTATCCCGCGTCAGAAGATATTTAGACTCAAGAAGGTCAGTCTGTAAAGACTGTAAAATGGAGGTATGCTCCGGAAGCCAGCAAGACTTCGAAAAAGTTGGTTGTATCAAGGCATACAGTGGCTTGATACGCTGGGCGTATTCGGGAATGTATGTACGTCCGAAGTTCAAAAACCCAGCAAGGACTGAAGCTTCTTCAGATTAGTAGGAGGGCACAGAAGTGCACATTTCTCTAGGAAATGGGGGGCTAAGCCCTTACCTTCATTGTTGAGCTCGTAGCCCAAGAACAAAATGGTAAATTCAGCAATATGAGATTTAGCAAAGTTAAATTTGTAACCTTGAACCGCAAATTCAAGAATAATGCAGTCTACTCGGGTCAGATGCGGGAACAATTCGTCGTCAGTCAGATAAATGTCATCTACGTACGAACATGCGTCTGGATCGATGCGGTCTAACAAAGAGACAACACGAGCGGCGAATACGCCTGGACTATTCTTGTAGCCCATAGGAAGACGCCTGAATTTGAACATTTTACCACCGGAAGTAAAAGCACACCATTGGCCACTCTCCGGGGCTAAGTTGTGCGTGTAGAATCCATTTGAAAGGTCAAGTGTCGTTTTATATTTTTTACGAACAAGACTGTCTACAAGCGCAGAACTATGGGTATTTTGCACCGCAAAGGTCCGACAATGAGAGTTCAAATGCCGGTAATCCAAAACTAAGCGGTACGATCCATCGGGTTTAGAAACCGCAAAAGGGGATTGTTCATAGGTGATACGCAGGTTTCGATTACTCCCTGATATTCCAACTGAGTCAGAATTTCGGAAACGGGGCCTTTGGCTTCACGTTTTATGGGATATTGGGGTTGTGGCTGCGGTAGTGACCGCAAAGGTATTTCATGGGGGAGACTCTTCGTCCCAACCCACGTGGTTGCGGTATAACGCAGGAGCCAGGGACACAGCCCACTCAGCTGCCAGAGCCTCCGCTTTGTCCTTTGGGACATGTCGAGAAAAGCTCGGAAGGATTACCTCCTCCCCTGTACGTGCAGCAAGAACGAATGGGGGTGGCCAATCCACCTCCGCTAATAAAATGTCATATGAAGAGGTTAGATTTTCCCAAAAAATCCCTTTAATAATGCGCTGTATATCACCTTCAATTTGAATGACAATATTAAAAAGTCTATCAGGGGGTGCCACTCTGGTGTCAGCTGTCTCGACAGTAATGAATGTTTCAGTTGCTGTCGCCTCCATATGAGGACGTAGCGCCTCCCGCACTATGGTAACTTCCGCGGCGCTGTCTAGGAGGGTTACTGCCCACGTCCAATTCAGGAGTCTCATTCTCACCGTCTGTGGCATATTTCGCTGTTACAGCGGCAACCTTCTTCTTCTGAAATTGTGGTCGAAAACGTTGAAAGTCTTCTGCTTTTCCTCTGACTTGTTGTCGAGGTTGGTCTCGTCCCTGGGGAGCCTCTCGGTCCCTTCCTCTATCCTGGCGGTCTCCTCCACCGGCCTGTGACGAAGTCTGTGCCTGTGAAGAACGAGGAGAACGCGCATCAGGGATCTGAAACCTATCCGGTGATTTAATTCTCGCTCTATCGCGTAAATCATAAGTGCGTTCAGAAGAGACTGAAACCGGGGATGCGCCTCTCGACCCCGGCTTCTTTTGTTACTTACCCTGTTTTTCAGCCTCCAACTCTTTTTAGTGAAGACTGGTTTCTCATCTTTCTCAGGCTGAGATTTGGTTTGTTGTTGTTGTTGCGATTGTGTTTGCTGTTTTGCAAAAGGCTTGTTGCCCAGGCTATTTCTGCCAATAGTTTTGTAAGCCTGGGTAATAATTTTCGGTAATTCGCGAGGCCTGTCCAATTCTGGGACCAAAGCCAAAGCATTCGCTACTTGAAAGTTCACTGCATTGCCCTTGACATTCGCAAGGATCAGCTCCGCTACTACTTCAAACACTCCCACCAGTCTCATCCCTAATTCCACAGCCGCTTCAGGGCCATGTTCATCCTGTACTTTTTTAATTACGGAGGGAGAACCGTCATGGAAGGAGTACCAAAACACTTAAAATATACTGCTGCGAATACCTTACCCCAGTTGTCGCAGGCTGTCAACTCGGGAATTAAGTCTTTTGGCAAACTAATCGTAAGAATACGGTGTTTATCCACTGGGGTTGTGTGTGGAAAAACTGCCTCCAACTGGTCAAACTTTTCTGCAAGCCAATAAGGAAAGTCGTCCTTATTTTGTGGACGTTTGCCCATCACTGAGTTCACCATTACAGGACTTATGGTAACTCCGCCTGCACCAGCTGGATGGCCTGCAACTCCAGGAGGGGCTCCCTGGATGTTGCCTGTAACATATTGCACTAAGGCTCGATGCACTCGCACCAAAGCCGAATACATGTTGCGCAGGTCCGCGACTGGTATTTGCATAAAGCGCGGATGTGGTGTGTACCCGGCCAAAACAGGCCAAGTGGCCCCATCAATAGATAAGGGGCCTAAACGAACCGTGGTAGTCGGTTGGGGGAGGGCGCCATCAAACCAAACACGGTGCTGCCACGCCGTGAGCGGTACTTCAAGATTAGAATAAGGTATATATTGATTAGGAACTGCGGTGGCTGTATATTCATGGAACATATTATCAGTCCCATCCACTGCAGGAAAAGTGATCCATGAGTAGAACACCTCGAAGTGGTAAGCTGGATCGGCTTGTACCACAAAGATCAGCTCAACACCCGCATCTGGCACTCCATACACCCGTAAGTGATCTCGGAGCGCCCCGCGGCTATGTGCCGCAATTTGTACAGCCATTTATGGCTAGTAATAGACGACAATCTAATAGAAGGCAGCACAATCAGGGCTTTATTCTAGAAACCTTTTTAACAACTTCAAGCTTGAAAGAACCTACAAAAACTCAATATAGGAGGTATCGCCGTCACACACGCTTCCGGAAGCGTATGTGAGGAGGTCGTGGACAAGCACAAGTACTACTCAAGCGTCTCGCAGATAAGCTGCCCCACTCGTTGGTCGCGCCATGTCATAGGGATTCTACACACACAGAGCTATGCACAGGATAATAGAACCTCGGAATATAGTGGTGAGCCAACCATAGACCTTAGCACCTAAAACCCCAACCCAACTAGCCTTAGCATCCCATTAGCAACAATGTACCAATGATTAGACAACCCAGAACACGGAATCTCTCCAAGGACTCGCAGAGGCAAGAACACTCTTTCATCACACTCGTACCTGTCCACAACGTGCGTAAGAAGAGACACTGTATAGGTTAAAATGTTTATTTCAACTTACGTGCTCTAAGATACAGTACACGTGTCAGTACTATAAGCATAATACATATGAATAAAATAATCAGCATGGTTACAACTACATAGAATACAAACGGGGAAAGCATCTCATAAAGCAGTGGATATATGTCTAACTAACATTACCACCCTCCCCGTGCTGGAAGCCAGTTTATTATAAAAATAGAAGACCTCTGGGCTTTGACTAGCGAACCCCATACCTCAGTCTCTAGATGCAAAACTACATCAGCAGACAATCACAGCTCTTCTCCCTGGAAAGGTTGTCTCCAAGTGTCTCTAGAGCGGGCCAACCGCAATATTAAAAGTACACTAATTTTCCCATGGCAGCTGTACCTAGTGTTATGTCTAGGTGTGAGGGACTGGCCAAATCAGCAAGACAAGGAAACGTTGTTATTCGACATTGTACATGTTGTGCAGTTTGAGCCCAAAGTGAACAGGAGAAAAGGTGAAAGATAGAAAATGCAGACAGTGCAAAAAGAACTTGGCAAGAGCAGAGGTCGATAGAACAACGGCCCAGAGTAACGTGTGCAACGAAAAGCATTATGGCAGCCAGGCCCAAGACAACTTAGCAAGGCAGGCCAGGGCCAGGATGCCACAAACCACAAGACAGGACCTGGGGGGACATCACTATGGGCGGTTAGGACGGATGCGGGGTAAAATCTCTGGAGCTTGAAATGCCTCAGTAGCTCACACAGGAGACCAGCAAACTAGCCCTTGGATTCACTCCTGGGTTCAAGCAGATGTCATCTCTCCTTCAAGCAGCAAGTCAAGCCTCAAGCTGCAGGGCAGTGTTTAGAAGAACAAGGAAGGCCTCGAGCAGCAGGGCAGGCTTCAAACAGCAGGGCCGTCATCCAGAGTACAAGGCAAACTTCTGAAGCCTTCCACAGGTCCAAGAGTATATTAAAATGGTTGGTCAGGGGGTCCAAAATGTATACCTGAAGCCAGCCTTTCAAGCGGTGGTAACATCCTGTCTACCCTGACATCTTGTTCTGGAAAGTTCTTTCCTTCCCCTGCCAAAGCTCCAAGTAGTCTGTAGTGACAAAAGAGTGGTGTCAGGTTCCTTTGTGTGAGTGGCAGAGGTAGCCCATTGAAATGTGGGGCAGGAAACACCTCTATCCTAACCATCCTCGCAGGATTGCCCATCCTACCAACACCTAGTCCCCCTTTGTCTCACTGTCTCGGAGGAATAAACAAAGGTCAACAGTTCAGGTATGTACAGTCATGTGACACAGGCAGCAAATGGTTAGGACAATAAAATGTCAATATTCTAAAAGCAGAACAAGGGATTCTAAAAGCGGCATTTTCAGAATTGTGACTTAAAATCCGACTTTCTATTTAATTTAAGAGGATTTTAATTTACAATTCATTTGAAACCAAACTTGACATCACTATCTGTTCCTAATTGAAAGTTACTACTTATGAAATGTAAAAAGGTAACCCTATGTTATGCAATTGGATAGGCCTTTCCACTTCATAGGCACACTATCACGACACCTTGAACATTCAGTACAAGGGATAAAGTTCCCTGTGCAAATGTCATTATTGTTATTGTCCGATAGGGTACAAAGCTATCAAACTAGAATAAACTATTGAGGCCTGACTGGGGTTTCGACATGGCCACATGGGTGCTGTTTATTATATATTCACACCACTTCCTTATTTAAGGGAGAGGGGCACTCAGCTGACACTGTGAGGTCATTGCATGCCGGAATTCCAGCTCAGCTGATTTCTGTTTACCAACATGAGGGATGTCCAGCTCTACACCAAGACGGACAGATTGATGACACTTACCCACAGGTAATGGGGAGTTAGACCACCCAGCAGGGATCAGCCAGATCACCCACCCTAGGCAAGACTAGGTTAAGGACCTCTAGGCAGGAGTACACTATATGCAGGGCCTCATTTATGAGGTTTTACCGTAGGGTAGCGCAGCAGGCCTTCTTGCTGCACTGTCCTATGGTAAAAGAAAAGGGCAGGAATGCACCATATCTATCAGATACGGTGCAATCCTGTCCTTTTCCCCTGCGCCGGCGCACAATGGGCTGCCCCATGGTGCAAGGGTGCGAGAGTTGCGGAGATGATTATTTCTGTGCAGGAAGAGAAACCTTCCTGCACAGAAACAATCAGAAGATGCTTTTTCCTCTTTCTATGTGTGCTGCAGAATGCTATTTCTCCTCGTTGTGCCTCCCTTACGCCTCCCATGGGGAGGCGTAAGTTTTTGGCGCTGCAACAGATTTACGATTTCTCGTAAATCTGGGGCAGTGTCAAAATGCCATGGATGTTGCTGGGTACACCCCCAGCAACACCCATTGCACGCCCCTTTAACGCAGAAAACTGTGTTAAAGGGGACCATATTTATGAGGCAGCATTAAGCCAAAAAAAGTGGCTTAGTGCTGCCTCGTAAGTATGGAGCAGGCTCCTGTGCCACGGAACGTCACAAAAAGTGACGTTCCGACGGTGCAAAGGGCCTCATAAATGAGCCCCGCAGTATTTATATGCCAGCATATATTCACTGTTTTAGCACAATGATGGAATTGTTCATCTTTTTCACTATTCTCGCAATGCTAACCATGTTATTTTGTTTCATCCTACAGATTATCGCAGCGTATGTACTTTACTCAAGAATCACGATGCTTCAATAAATATTGAAACTGTAGGTTGTGTATTTCTTTGGTTATGCCTAAGAGTCCAAATGAAATAGTTCTAGATCTGTTACCACAATTTCCTTGGGGATTCAGGGTTGTCATGTTCTAAGGTTGTGCACACATTTGTTACCCTGTAACATTAGGGGTGCAGATGGTGCACTGTGGGCTAGCAAGACAATAGGCCAACACATTTTGAGGGTGTTCACTGAATCAGTCTGGCACAATCCTGACGTTTATGTTGTCCATCAAACACACAGTTTTACCGGAGAGGTGTAAGCTGTACAAAAGTTATCTAGCGGAAGAGATGGGCCTTGCAGATGTTCACTATCAAGACATGTAAAACTTTAAAAAACATGTCATAAATTTTAAATAAAATGCACCTTGCTCTCTGGACTACCTACCTTGGGGGTGACTTATATGTTTTTAAAAAAGGAACCCACTCATTGAGCCACCCACTAAATTAGCCTTTAGAAAATGTCTCAGGCCTGCCACTTGCGCCTGTGATGCAGTTTTACACATAGATAGAGATATGGTGCTTGCACTCAAATTAATTGTAATTTAAAATCCTCCTTAATGGTAAAGTCAGATTTTATGCCACATTTCTAAAAATGCCACTTTTAGAAAGCTGTCATTTTTTTGTGTAACCATTTGTGCCTTCTGCCGGTGTCCTGGGCCAAATAACTGCAAATGGCCCTGCTGGTGGAGTTTATGTATTCCTTTCAGAAAGTGATACAAAAAGAGGATAGATGTGGGCAGGACAGACTATGCTGTCAGTATGGCTAAGGGTGGACCTGTGCCCTGCCCCACTTACACTTTAAAGGTCTTTCCTCTAGCACACAAAAAGGAACCTGGCACTTGCCTTCGGTCGCCCCAGACGTCTTGGAGCCTTGATAAATCAAACAATCAAACCATACTTGTATAGCATGGCTAATCACCCATGAGTGTATCCAGGTGCTGTGTAGCTGGTCTTAGTTGAAAAGCCAGGTCTTGAGTCTTTTCCTGAAGTCCGTCAACGACAGTGATGTTCGGAGGTGGAGAGTTAGGGCGGAGAGGTGGGAGAAGGAAAGGCTTCCGCTGTGGCTTTGACTGATGGTTGGAGTCTGTGCAAGGACGAGGGAGGCAGTGCAGGGGTTTCTGGATGGTTTGCGGATTTCAGTTGGTGGTACATGTATGCTGGTCCTTGGTCATGGAGGGCTTTGTAGGCGTGGGGAAGAGAAGAATTTTCTGGAACAAGATGTGGGGATAGTATAGGTAACCCCCCCCCACACAATTCAAAGAGTGGCACCAGGTATCAATATTGGTGTTCCAGAGTCACTGTTAAGAACACTCCAGGCCCTCAGGACATTACAAAATGACTGCTCTGCTGCCAGAGGACTGCCCTGCTGTTTGAAGATTGTCTTGCTCTCTGAGATGGAAGACTGGGCCTGCTCCCTTCATCCCAGGTTATCCTGAGTGACAAGACAGTGTAGGATAACTCAGGCCCATGAGTGCAAAACGTTTTCTGCCCTTCAGCTCTGGTGTCCTTGTCTGGTCTCCTCTGGTAGAGAAGTGACCCAGAGGAAGGTAATTGACAGTCTCCAGATGCCCATAGACAGCATTCTTGAAAATTAATTACCCACAGTGTTAAAAGACCTGGGAAGGACGGCCACCCAGGATGCCCTGAAAGCTCCTATTTCTGGGAGTACTTCTCCTAACAGAAGAATACAGAGGCCGAGATGGAGGGGCAGGAGATGTAAACAGTCTTCAGTGGGAGGACTAGTGGATCAGAAGATGCTAACTCTGAGAACTGAGCACCTAAAAACTGACCCAGAGAGGCCACTTGTGACCTGAGGGTGTGGGGGTTCCTCACACTGTCACAGAGGCAAAGGGCCAGAGACCCACACCAGGAATACTCCTACATGACACAGACAAAGTGTGTCACTCTTGAGGGGGTGTTGGTTCCCTTCTGGAGTTCTCGCTTGGCAGGCACCTGTTCGGCTACAGTGTATAGACCCTGGGCTGAGTGGTCAGTCACAGGATACCACCCCTGGACTGGTGAGAAGGATGGTGGCAGTAGGTTGCTGAGAAACCTCAGTGGTCTGGGAAACCTCAGGAGCAAGTAGTGAACTCCCTGCCAACCCCAAGATGGGAGGTGAGGCTGGGATCCTCCATCTGGCAGTAGATGGCCTAGGGCCTAGCTCCTGACACTGACAGCTATCAGTGGCCTCTGCAGGTTATTGTCTTAATGGGTAGAGTCTTCCTTGGGTTGGGGAAAGAAGTCTGATCCAAGGGGTGGAATGGGCCACATCACCATGTTGGCCATGGTGGTACTGTTTGCCTACTGAGATTCATATGTGAGCAACTTAACGCCAGAAGCTTCACAATAGTGTCCACAGATGAGGAGAAGGATTCCCCATGGGCTAGTGTAGTGGCCCCTGAGGATAATTCCAGGGGGATACAGTTAGGGTTGAATGGGCATAGAACTGGCAAGTGCAACTGCAAAAGAGGGCCATTTTCCACGTTCTATCACCTCAGCAGGGAAGACCAGCAAAGTATTGATTAGTGTGCCCTAGCTTTTGGCTGGAGTGAAGTCACGTTGGACCTGGCCATTTTTGCAGGGTCTCCCTCCGATATTTGCCTTCTTTTGCTCAACCCATTATTGTAAAAGGAACAAATGATGGACGGAATGCTGAACAATGCATACATTCACCCCCAGGCATAAAGATCTGTGTTTAATCCATTTTTCTTTTGCTCACCACTCCACCCCAGTTTGGACCCAGCCATATGCAAATCAGTCTTGACCCTGCTCCTCATGGAACAGTCTAGCCTGAACTGTCAAGCCAGGACCTCCCTGGACCGGAAACAAGGATCCTGGAACCAGATTTGGGGCATCACCCCTCATCTGCCAGGCTAGCTTGAATCCAGTGGCGCAGCGAGAACAGGACCCATGTCTGGGCATACCCTTCCCACTTAGGGTGACAAAACCAAAAGGAACAAATGATGGATAGAATGCTGAAAAATGCAAACATTCACCTGTGTCATTAAGATCTGGGTTTCAATTCATCGTTCTTTTGCTCACCACACTACCCCAGTTTGAACCCAGCCAAATGCAAATGAGTCTTGACCCTGCTCCTTATGGGAACAGTCCAGCCCGAACTGCCAAGCCAGGTCCTCCCTGGACCGGAAACAAGCATCCCGGGACCGGTTTCGGGGCATCACCCCTCATCAGCCAGGATAGCTTGAATCCAGTGGTGCAGTGAGCACACGACCCACGTCTGGGCATACCCGTCCCACATAGGGCAACAAAAGTAACAAATGATGTACTTGTTTTTGTTGGCATTAGGACTCTGTATTTTACTACTGCTAAACAATGCTAAGAAGTGTGTGTGTCTCCCTAAAACATGGTAAAAGTGGCCTAAAACTAATTCGCACATTTAATTTACTTGTAACTCCCTACTAAATGGTACTACATATACTCATGGCCCATAAATTAAATACTACTAGTGGATATGCAGCTCTCTTTGTACCATCTTAGCCTTTTAGAACATGTCTCAGGGCTGTCACTGCACCCTATAGCGCAGTTTTAAGCTGCCATTTCTACCTAGTGAAATGAATCTTTCGGTAGGCCTGAACCTTCATTTTTAATACTTTTAAGCCATCCCTAAAGTATGCTCTAAAAGCCCTATGGTGGGTGCATGGTATTTAAAAAGTAGGACATGTGGGTTTAAGTTTTACATGTCCTGAAAGTGTAAAACTCTTAAATATGTTTTCACTGGTGTAAGGACAATCTCTCCCATGGCTAACACTGGGTTACAGTATTACATTTAGTAAGTTATACATTTTGATTGGGGGCAGATAGATATATGGTGTTTATACTCAAATGAATTATAATTTGGTATCATCTTTATAGGGAAAGTCAGATTTTAAGTCACAATTCTGAAAATGCCCCTTTTAGAAAGTTGGCATTTTCTGGTCTTAACCATTTGTGCCTTCTGCCAGAGTCTTGGTTCACATGACTCTTATTGGCCCTGCTGTTGAGGTTTGTGTATTTCTTACAGACAGTGACATAAAAGTGGAGTAGGTGTGGGCAGGATTGCCATTTTGCCAAGATGGCTGGGGCAGAACTGTGCCCTGCCCCTCTTACACTTCAAAGGGCTTTGACCCTGCACATACAAAAGAATCTGTCACTAGCCTTTTGTCACCCCAGAGTTCTTGGACCATTGACAGGGGAATGGGATAGCTTTACAGAACCAGACATGGGGGTAGTAATAGGAACCCCCCCAAATCAAAGGCTGTCATCAGGTATAAATATTGGACCTATAGCCACTCTTTAGAACACTCTTGGACCTTTGGACATTACAGAAGAATGACTGTCCGTCTGCCAGAGGACTGTCCTGCTCCTTGAGGACTGCCTTGCTCTCTAAGAAGGAAAAGTGGACCTGTACCCTTCATCCCAGGCTATCCTGAGTGACTCCAAGGGTCAGTTGGCTGTCTGAGCTTCAAGGACTCAACAATCTCTATAAGCCTCCGTGCAACTGGACCTGTCTGCACCTTCAACTGGAAATGCCTGAACCCTGCTGGCTTCTGCTGGAAGGAGTTCCTAATTCCCAAGAGGTTCTTTCCCAGGTCCTGGATCCTTGATGAATATCTGTGGAGCAACTACTGTGAAAAAAGGTGAAATCCTGAAGTTTTGGAATCTTTGCGACCTTGAGCAGGCCCATTCGTGACCAGAGCCTGCTGCCTGCGCCGTCTGCCAACGCAAACCTCTGGTGAACTCAACTCTTTGAGCTACAGCACCCGCAGCGATGACTGGCAACATGAGATCTTCACTTTGTGCTACAGCTACTACAGCCCACGGTGTCCGCCAATGCAAAGCTCCAGCAACAACCGTCTGTGACCAACAGATTTTTGGGCTAAAGTGACAACCATTCACGATGCTCTCCCTGCTCCTCCTACTCCACAAACTGAACTCTCCGCAAAGGACCTTTGGAAAGTAACTTTTTCAGCTGGACTGACCTGGTCCCTGTATCTGGCCATTGCTCCATCATATTCGGCCTGAACTGGTGACTTTCCCCAGTCTAGCACGGCCAGATGACCGCAAGTGTCACTTTGTGCTTTTAGGTGCCCGTACCTACCTAATATTGAATATCTCCAGTTCTACTGGTTGGATTTTTGTCATTTTCATTCTGGTAGCATTTTATTTATTACCATTTTCTCTAATTTTCTAAACTGTTTGTGTGCTGCATAAATACTTTACACTTTGCTTCTAAGTTAAGCCTAACTGCTTTGTGCCGAGCTACCAGAGGGTTAAGCGCAGGTTGATCTAGCGACCTTATGTGGTTCACCCTGAAAAGGATTGTGGTTGCTGCCTGAATGGGACTTCCACCTTCCTCAACCAATAACCTGATTTCTTACACTCGTGTACAGCATTGGCCTCGGAAACTGCAGCTCTGTCCGTGTATGAATAAGCATGTTTAAAAATGTATGTATTTATATAATTTATGTAAGTAAAAATACTATTTAGTATTTACATACTTACTGAGGCAGATTTGCAGCACAGTACCACCATGTAGTCACCCGTTGTAATGTGGGCATGGGAGACGCTGCAATTTCAACACCGTAAAATTTACCTCAACAGAACGCCCACAATTGGATTAATTAGAGACAGTGTTAAACCTCAATTTCATTTGGAAATGCATCCCCGAGGTAAAGCACCACAAAAATATCATAAATAGGTAAAGCTCCCACTCAATGACTGAGTTCTATCAATCAATCAATCAATCAATCAGGGAATTGTAAGCGCGCTACTCACACGTGAGGGTCTCAAGGCGCTGAGGGGGGGTCCGCAGATCTGTTTAGCCGAAGAGCCAGGTCTTGAGGGTCTTCCTGAATGTGTTCAGGGAGGGGGCCCGTCTGATGTCTGCCGGTAGCTCGTTCCAGGTCTTGGCTGCAATGTGAGAGAAGGATCTTCCGCCTGCTCTGGCTTTGTGGATGCGCGGGGTTTCGGCCAGTGCGAGGTTGGAAGATCGGAGGTTTCTTTTGGGTACGTGGAAGTTGATTCTGTCGTTGAGGTATTTGGGTCCGTTGTTGTGTAGGCATTTGTAGGCGTGAGTGAGGATTTTGAAAGTGACTCTTTTCTCCACGGGGAGCCAGTGGAGACTTCGTAGGTGTTGGCTGATGTGTTCGTGTCGGGGGATGCCGAGGGACGAGTCTGGCGGCGGTGTTCTGTACTGTCTGGAGTTTGCGGAGTAGGGACTTGTTGATGCCGGCGTAGAGTGCATTTCCATAGTCCAGTCTGCTGGTGATGAGTGCGTGGGTGACTGTCTTCCTGGACTCAGGGGGGATCCACTTGAAGGTCTTGCGGAGGATGCGGAGGGTGTTGAAGGAGCTGGAGGTGACGGCGTTGACCTGTCGGTTCATGGAGAGTGATGAGTCGAGTACGATGCTAAGGTTCTTGGCGTGGTCTGAGGGGGTAGGTGGGCTTCCGAGGGCGGTTGGCCACCAGGTGCTGTCCCATGCAGAAGGGGTGGTACCGAGGACGAGGACTTCTGTCTTCTCGGCATTGAGCTTCAGGCAGCTCTTGGTCATCCAGACTGCGACGTCTTGCATTCCTTTCTGGAAGTTGAGTTTGGCAGTGGTGGGGTCTTTGGTGAGGGAGAGGATGAGCTGGGTGTCGTCGGCGTAGGATACGATGTTGAGGCCGTGTTGTCGGACGATGGCTGCGAGGGGGGCCATGTAAATGTTGAAGAGGGTGGGGCTCAGTGATGAACCCTGTGGGACTCCCGAGGTGATTTTCGTGGGGTCAGAGAGGAAGGGTGGGAGTCTGATCCTTTGGCTTCCTCCGATGAGGAATGATCGGATACAGTCCAGGGCTGTTCCTTGCATGCCTGCGTTGTGTAGTCTGACGACTAGTGTGCGATGGGAGACGGTGTCGAAGGCCGCTGATAGGTCGAGTAGGATGAAGGCTGCGGAGTGGCCTTGGTCCACGAGGGTGCGGATGTCGTCTGTGGCGGCGAGTAGGGCGGTCTCTGTGCTGTGGTTGCTTCGAAATCCGGATTGGGACGGGTCGAGGACGGCGTTTTCTTCAATGAATCGTGTCAGTTTCCTGTTGACTGTTTTCTCTGCAACTTTGGCTGCGAAGGGGAGGAGCGAGATGGGCCGATAGTTCTTGAGGTCGGTGGGGTCAGCTGTGGGCTTCTTGAGCAGGGGTCTGACTTCTGCGTGCTTCCAGTCATCTGGGAAGGTGCCTGTTTTGAAGGTGGTGTTGATGGTGCATTGTAGTTCGGGTGCGATGGCGGCCACGGCTCTGTGGTAGATGTGAGGGGGGCAGGGGTCGGTGGGGCCCCCGAGTGGATGCTTTTCATGGTCGAGGCGGTGTCTTTGGCCGTGATCGGTGTCCAGTTGGAGATGGTGGGCTGGCTGGTGTTTCTGGGGGGCGGGGGGCCGTCTGTGGCACCTGGTGGATGGTCGATGAAGTTGTCGTAGAGGTTTTTGATCTTGAGGTGGAAATAGGTTCCAAGCTTGTCGCAGAGGTCTTGGGATGGGGTGATGTCTGTGGCTTCGCTGCGTGGGTTGGTGAATTCTTGAATGACACTGAAAAGTTCCTTGGAGTTGGTGGAGTTGGCCAGGATTCTGTTGTGGATGAAGTTCCTTTTGGTGGCTCTGATCTGGTTGTGGTAGTCCGTCATGGCGTCCTTGTAGGTGGTGTGGTTTTGGTTGTCTTGGTGTTTCTCCAGTTCTTCTCCAGGCATCTGCAGGTGCGTCTGGCTTCTTGGAGAGTGGTTGTGAACCAGGCGGCTTTCCTGGGGCGTTGTCTGTCGGGGTTGCGTAGCGGGGCGAGCTCATCTGCGCTGTTGGAGATCCAGGTGTGGAGTTCTCTGGCTGCGTCGTTTGCGCTGTTTGCGTCGGGTGCCCAGGTGTGGTTGTCTCGGTTGAGGGTGGAGTTAAGTTGCTCGTCGGTAACCTTGCTCCAGTTCCTTCGTGGTGGGCGTGGGGCTGGTTTGGGTGCCTTGGGTTTGTTGATGGCGAAGTGTACGCAGTGGTGGTCGGTCCATGGCGGCTGCGTTGTGTGGCTGAAATGGACGCTGTTTCCTGCCGCGAAGATGGGGTCGAGGGTGTGTCCTGCTCTGTGGGTCGGTGTGTTGACGAGTTGTTTAAGTACGATGCTGGCGAGGTTGTCACGAAGGATAGTGGAGTTGGGGTCGCTGGGGTTGTCGAAGTGGAAGTTCAGGTCTCCAATGAGTATGTAGTTTGTTGAGGTGATCGCGTGGGGTGCGATGAAGTCGGTGATGGTGGAGGCGAAGGGTGTTCGGGGCCGGGGGGTCTGTAGATGAGGGTTACTCGGAGTGTGGCTTTGGGGGTGGTCTGGATCTTGAAGTGCAGGTGTTCGGGCGGAGGGAAGGTTTCGCTGGAGGTGGTGAGTCGGAGGGTGCTCTTGTGGGCGATGGCGAGGCCCCTCCTGGGTGGTTGGGGCGGTCTTTCCTCTGCATCTTGTATCCGTCTGGGATGGCGGTGCTGATGTCGGGGCGGAGGATGCGTTGGTCCAGGTCTCTGTGAAGAAGGCGATGTCGGGCAAAAGAGAGTCGAGTAGGTTCCAGATTTCCATGGCGTGTTTGTGTACGGAGCGTACGTTGAGGAGGATGCATTTTAGGGTGTCGCCGGTGCTGGCGTCGGCGTTGTTGGAGGCCGGGGTGGCGGTGAGGGTCTGGCGGCAGTGGAGGCAGGAGAATTGGCCGTGGGTCGTGTTCGGCGAGGTCTGTTGGCATTCTCTAAGTCTTCCAGGGTTGAGTGCGAGGAGGGTGGTGGTGTCGTAGCGATGGGTAGTGGGAGGGCCAGGGTTCCTGGCGCTGGCCGCGGTCGGGTCACGGACGGGCGCAGACGGGCTTGCCTTTGGCGTGCCTTCGGCTTGCCGGCGACGCGACCGCACAGCGGCCGCCATTAAGTAGGGGAGGTGGAAGGGAGGAGAGGCTGGGAGGCGGGAGCAGGGGAATTCTGGGGGGAATTCCGGGGGAAATTCAGAGGGGAAATTCCGGGGGGGGTTCCGGGGGGAGGGGCCGCAGGGGCAGCAGCGGCGAAAGGCAAAAGGAACAGGCAGGCACGAGAAAATAAAAACAGTGGTGGAATTAGAGCAAGACACAGATGGGCACAATAACAGTGGCACAACAGGGAAAAAATTAAGAAAAAAGCGTCTGAGAAAGGTTACGGTGGTTGGAGGCAGTCTGGTCCCAGTTGGAGCGGGCAGCAGGCGCAGGAGCGGGCAGCAGCCTCGAACCTCCCAAGGAGGAGGTCGGGGTCTGGAGGCAAGATACGGCACAGCGGAGCAGTGGGGAGAGAGTGGACCTAGACCGAGGGTTCTAGATCAGTGGAATAGTTTAAAAGATTTATTACAAAAAAATCAAAATTACAGTACAGGATAATTGCCATACAGGCTCATTCCAATAGAGTATTACAGGGAAGTGCAAAATCAAAAATGTTCTTGGTCCCAAGAGGGCAGCAAAATCATGAGAGAAACAGACAGCATCCATAGCAGCACTGGAAAGATCTCAGGCTCACCCCAAAATCAAGGGGTTTTATATATTATTTTTGTATATGAAATTACTAAAACGGCAGATTCATTGTGGTGTGATCAAATATATTACATTCACAGCAAATCAGAGCACGGTGTCTTTAAGCGTCATATTGCCTTAACAGCTAAGCACTATCCCACTACATGAATTATTATTCTACCTGCTCTATAGTAATGCCATCCGGAGATGGTGGAACAAACTAGATAAATGAACAACAGCAAGCTATTATGAATTAGTAGGATATAGTGCACTAGCAGAACAACCTTGAAGTAATAGCTACAGTTTTGTGACTGAGTCGGAAGACTCATCCAGAGCAGCACGAACAATGACAATGGAAATAAACAAATATGATTCTGCTGGACTGCGTGCTGCAGAAATAACAAACAGTGAAATGTGTAGGGAAAGACAAGGGTAACATCCATTTTTAACAATATGGCTGCAAGGCCCATATGGACGCTTAGTTAACAAGGTTCAGGCCTTTTTACACATCATAAAAACGTGTTTTAAAGACAACAGTACTATAGTTTGTACATATGTAATTGAGTGTGCAACTACATTCTGCAGGGTGTTAATAATGCACAAAAATATAAATGCACAAAAATTCTCAACTTCCCCTCTCTGATTATTCTATAATCACTAAGAACCCACAAATAATCTAATTAGCATTTATAACACAGTCTGCATCACTTTCTGCCTCATTTGAATTGATTCTTCCATAATATTAAACTAACTGTAAACATGATGTCTGCCATTCTCCATCTCAAATTCTCCCCTTTTTCTCTTTGACGATTTTCTTTATCCTCATGTCCACATTTTAGAAACAAATACTGAGAAAACTTTAACAAGAGAAATGGGACAATTGCACAAATCAAAATAATTATGACAGGGGTTAGTAGTAGTCTAACCATACTACTTCCCAAACTATTATACCATTCACCAACCTTGCTAAACCCCTTTGTCATCTCACTAACACAGGAAGCTACTGTTTCCCACAAGTCTTGCCCCTCTAAACTTTCGACTTCACAAGAAATATTAATACTATTGTGAGCATATGCATTAATAACCCTTCTGTGATCTTGAAGATGGTG
Organism: Calotriton arnoldi; assembly: GCA_963921515.1. Classification (NCBI taxonomy): domain Eukaryota; kingdom Metazoa; phylum Chordata; class Amphibia; order Caudata; family Salamandridae; genus Calotriton; species Calotriton arnoldi. The sequence goes on from CAWUFW010001189.1 coordinate 2,116,235, forward strand.
CAACATTCACTAACCTTCAAAACCCTGCAAACACCACCTTCCATCATGAGAAGGATATCTAGTGCTAATCTGCACAAGAAGGAATAAACATACACACAAAATAATCCTTGACCTCTATAAAAGCCACATATTCACTCAAGACTTTAGTACACATATTATCATGAAATACACTATCTAAAATTTCCCTATCTGTCAATGTATTAGCACCAACATCATGATGTACCTCCGTAGAGACATATCCCACCAGTGAAAGGAGGCACAACAATAAATCAACTTAGACTATTAAGATCATTATTAAGGAGGTTAAGCAAATATTTGTGCAGCATTTGCTGTATGCCATGTTTATCAATATAAATAAAAAGGAATGTGGAGCTTCAAAAATCAACTAAAATGTTTTTTAAAACAATAATAGAACTTTTCTTCTTTTTCTTTCAAAATAGTAATCAAATTTCAAAATCAAAATAGATTTCAAAGGTTTTTTCATCAGTTCCTTTGATTCATTTGATACATTTCATATTCTTAAGCTCTTGTCTTTGTCTGGTTTCTTTCCAAAGTTCTAACTAATTTGTATCGCTGTCAGTCTTTTTTCTGAGAGTTCAAAGTGGCTTTCCTTCTGGTTCATTTTCAAAAATTAATTGACAACAGTTTATTGGACTACAGATCTCTTCATCTGACTCTTCTTCTTCAGACTCAGATCCTAGATATACCTGTTAAGGTAAAGCATACTCTCTGTTTGGAATTCTCTTTCTTTTAGCAACTGGTAACACACCTTCACTATTCTCTGAATTGATTTCAGTTATTTCAGATTCTTCTTTGATTGACTTTAGTCTATTATTCTGCCAGTACTTTCTTTTGTAGGTTCTTTTTACTGCCACTGTTGGTGTATTGCCTCTTTCATCTTCACTTGTGACTACTGTTAAATCTTCTCCACTCACTGATGGACCTGAGCTTTGATCAGTATTATCAGCAACGCGACTCACTGTGAACTGCTTTCTCCCTCAGTGGGTTCTCGAGATTCGAATGTTCAACTGCAGCCTTTCACTGGTCCAATAAGAGACTGCTTCTTCTTGCTGCCACTCATGACTTTGTAACAGCTTTTCACTGTGACCCTCAATTTGAAACTGCCCACTGCTACTGGTACCTTCACCAGGATCTTCTCTCTCATCAGCAACTTTACCCTCACCAGCAGCTTCACCAAATTCACCAGTTTCCAATTTTTTTTACCTACTCTGGATCCACTCTGTTTTACTCTGTGAATCAGTAGGTATTGTCAACACTTTTTCACCCACCTCCATCATTCTTCTCATGTGAGCAATGTGGATGCACTGCAGGATGATAGCACACTTCCCAGCAGTGTTGTCATAAGTATGACTTGAAATGGGCCTCTCCAGCATTCCTCTATACAATTCTTTCAGACATACTTCTTAAAAAGCACCAAATCTCCTAGTTTCATGAGTGGCACTGAATTTCCTTGGTCAATGCTGTTACCACATTTCACCTAATTGGAAACAGATTTCACCATATCAGCCAGAGATTTGCAGTAATCTCAAACAATGTCATCAGACATTGAAACGTGTGTGGCAGAATGTAGGCCAATCACATTGCTCTGCCCTTTAGTCCTTCATGGGGTGAGAGAACAGTCTTTTTGTCTGGGGTACTTTTAATACTCATTAGGCTAAGCGGAAGACCATCAGGCCATTTCTGACTAGTGGATACACATACTTTGGCCAGCTTTTGTTTTGATGGCCCCATTCATCCTCTCAACTATGCCAGATGATTGAGAATGATAGCTATATTGTAACCTTTAATCAATCTGGAGAGCTGTACAAATCAATTTCAAAATTCGATTTTTAAAATGGGAACCACAATTTATTTCAATAGAAGTTTACAGGTCAATATGGGATATAAATTCCCTCAATAAAAGCCTGGCAACCGTCATACTGTCTGATCTCAGGAGGGGTAAGCCATTTAGAGAATTATCAGACAATCGCAAAAATGTACTGAAGGCCATTGTAAAATGAAATCTGCTTGAAGTCTCATAAATGGGCCCTCTGATTTGCCAGTAGGAGTCACAAGGACAGTAGTAATTTTTTCCTTAATATTTGTCTGACAAATTAAACATCTTTGACACAAATCATCTGCAACACTTCTGAATTCGGAATTTGACCACTACTTATTATGGAATCATTCCCTGCATGTGACTGATTATGCAAATACATAGACATGCAACTAAACATTGAGTCTGGTAATACATATTTATACCCAGATGTCTTCATAATTGGTTAATAACCTAACATTTCCCACCTTCTTTTCTCATCCTCATGGGCTTCCTCCTGGAGGTCCCTCATTTCCCTCAAGGAAGTCTGAATTGGATTTATTAAGAAACAATTTTTCTACATTCTTGTTTGATTTGTTCTGTTCTGTCTCTTGAATTATAATTTGTTTAGTTGATTTCATCATTTCATTTTCAAGTGCAAAATAACTGGCCACCTGGACTAAATAATTATATCCAAGTGTGACCATATATTTTCCAGGCATATGGGCAGCACACTTGGTCCCTACAATTTCTTTTGGCTGAGGTATTGCTTTTAACAAATCAAGTATGTAGAAACTGTTCTTAAAGGGAGTACCAGAGGATATCATAAAATCCCTATGTTACCACTACTGTCCAAATTCATGGACCACTTCAAAAACATATTGGCTGTCTGTATAGATCATCATAATTAAATCTTCTACAATACAGCAAGCTCTTGTCAGTTCAATCAACTCTGCCACTTGTGCTGAAGTTACTTTCGTCAGGTATAATGCTTCAACAATTTCAGAAATGAAACATACTGAATAGTTTGCCTCCCATCCTCCACGATGGTCTCTCAAACAAGAACCATCTACAAACAAAATCAGATCAGCCATTTCAAGGAGAATTTCTTTGGTGTCTGTTCTTGAGTTGGAACATAACTCTTTGACACTCATGTTCTGGTTCATCACCACCATTACCACTCCTGCCTCTGTCTTCATCCTTTTCTAAAACAGTAAGCAGTGTCGCAAGATTTCTGATTTTTCACCTTTTAATTGAGATATTCTTAGCTGCCAGTATGACTTATTCAGATTTGGTCAGATGACTGTCATGTGCTGAGTCCATGTAAGGGTCAGTAAATTCTCAACAGCATGTAGAACACATACAATCAATGCATGTCCCATCACAATTCCTTCACTTTGCTCAACTGCAATGAAAACAGCTGCAACCCTTTCCAGACAACCAGGAAGACTTACAGCTGCTGGATCTAACACAACTGGCAGCTAAGCCACTGGCCTCATGATTCCACCATATTTCTGAGTAAGGACAGAAAGAGCTCACCTGCTTCTCGCATGGCAGTAGAGAAAAAACTCCATGTTGTAATCAGGCATTTTAAGGGCGGGTGCATTATACAATTTTTCCCTCAATACCCGTAGGGCCTCTAAACATTCATCATCAAAGGTACCGGATCTCTGATGTCATTGTGGGTCAACCTTACTAAAGGCTTTGCAATCAAGGAAAAGTTTGGAATCCACTGAAGACAGTAACCAACAATTTCCAGGAACATCCACACCTCCTGCTAAAACGTAGGAGGATTCATCTTCAGTACTGCATAAACACATTCTTTTAAGACTTTTCTTGCTTCTTTCTCTATGTGATGACTAAAAAAATATGTATTTCTTATAGAACTGCATCTTTGTGAGGGAAACCTTGTGACCATTATCAGCTAAATGATTCAACTGTGCAATCATGTCAAGTTTACAATCTTCTTTTGTTTTAGATGCTCCAATAGGTCATCTATATATTGAACAAGGACTAAGTTAAAGGGCAACTGCAAACTTTCCAAATCTTTCTTAAGGATTTGACTAAAACTTTAAGGACTTTCAGTATACCCCTGTGGGAATTGACACCAATCAAGAACTTTATTTTGAAATTGGAATGCGGAAGGAAATTGATTATTCTCATGCAGAGGATAGAGAGTATAAGATTCTGCATCTTTTGGAATCTGGAACAAAACAAAATTACTGCAGGATTCGATATCATAGAATCACTATTTTACCTATTTTTCTAAGGTCCTTCATGATTTTGCATTTACAACTTGGTTTTTTAATGCCCATCACAGTAGAATTGCAAGGACTGGCAACCACTTGCAGCAGAATTGCTTGTTCAGTCAATTTTTCAATGACAGGCTTCATTCCTACTATCGCTTTTGAAAGTTTGTAATGTTTAATTCTAGGGAAAACTGCATTTAGTTTGACATTTATCTTGACAAGCTTGACATGTTTTATCAGTCCTGTCTCCTTTCCTTGCAATTCCATACTCCTTCTTTGACAGTATGTCCTATATCCAGAGGCAAATCACCTTTAGTAAGGAATCAAAACAACTGGACTCTTGAATCATATGACTTAATTGTAAACACTGAACATTCATCTTGGGTTTTAATTGCAACACCAACCAGTGTGCAATAAATCACACAGTTCATCTTTCAAATCAAGTCTCTGTCCAACAAATTGACTGACTTGAATCACACAATTTAAACTGATAATAATTCTCCATCAATCCAATTTTAACAGGGACCTCTACTGTGACCTGGATCACAATCTGTTTATTGCTAATGCCTACAGCTAGGACTTGTCCTGAGAAGAGTAGGTTTGGGACCTCCACAGAATGAGCTGTAGGGCAGGTAGCCCCTGTGTCATTCAACATATGGGCCACTTTCGTCTACCTCCAGGACACTTCAAGTAAGCAATCCTCCTCCCCTTCAGGCACCGCCATTAGTAATTAGTCTCTGGGGAAGACTGAGGGAAATCATTATTGAGAATCAATGGATTCTGCTGGGACCCTGAACTGTAACGCATTTTTTTTTCTCATGTTTTGCTGCAACATTGGAGTTGTGGACATATTCATACAAAACCGCCCTTTATTCTGTGCAGTCTGTACAGAAGCTAGTTGGGCTGGGACTAATGACTGTGTCTGGATCTGATTCACATAGCGCTGCATCTGGGGAACAAAATAATTTTGGATTTGATCTGAAGTCTACATTACAGCTTCCAATGAACAATATTACAGTAGAAATGGCAGGCAATGCTCTTCTTCAGCACATCAATGTTTACATTCATCCCAGTATTATTCACAATTCCTCTTCCATGGTTTGGCATCTGCATCATCACATTACCTATTCCCCCACCTTGCATTGAATGCATCCCATCATTCCAGTATTGTCAGATGAAACAACCTTACACCTAGACCACAAATTACTAGAAACAACAATCTCAAACAGCTCATTTAAATCAGTCCAAACCATTTTCAAAATCGTCATCAATATTTGAACCTCCTTGTACCATTTCTCAGGTTCTTTTCTCAGCTTTGGGAAATTCAGCAAAAAAGCATAAAAATCACTTCTCGTTCAAGGTACATGCGCACAGTTACCTCTGTGTACTTCTCTAAGGCTAAAGTTTAAAACTGCTACTAACTCGGAATCAGTAAGAGAACCCTTCGCTTTCTTTCCTGCCTCTGAAGCTTTCTTTTTAGTAGAAGCCCTCTATTTCCACCTTTCTCTGTACTTTCTCAAATCCCTAAGCCCTTTCTCTTCTCAACCAGATCCTTAATGTGGATTTGTAATGATATTAAAACTCATTTTTTTATTTAATCATTAGTCAAATCCATTTTGTAATTTTCTGCACATTTTTCATTCTACTGACATCAACCTCACATTCATTAGCCAATTCTACAATCCTATCATGTGCTTCATTCACACACCTCAGTACTTTATTTCAACCACATTGTATGACATCAATCTGTGTGCTGCTGAAACTAAGCTATACATGGCTGATGAGCCCATTACTAGGGTGAAACTGGTCCTGGGCTGCTTGTGTTATGGTTCTGGGAGGACCTAGCCTGGCAGTTCAGACTGGCAGTTCGGACCTGACTGTTCCCATTGGAGCAGGGTCAAGACTGATTTGCATATGGCTGGGTCCAAACTGAGGTGTCATGGTGCTCAAAATAAGAATGGACTGGGATGTGGCATGAGTAATTACCAGTGTCTAGATTAATTCAAGCATTCTGTCCATCACTTTTGTATACTTTAATTAATCTGTTTGGGCCTGATTCACAAAAGTAATATGAGACAAAATCCTAACTTTACGACTTTCGGTATTCACAAAGGGCATTTGGGAGTAATAAAGTTAGGATTTTGTCCTAGTTAAACTTAAGTTTTGGTCTTATTCTTAACTTAAGTTAAATTTAGGTTTAACCAGGGCTTTAAGTGGGAAAAAAAAACTGGGGGTGCTCTAAAAGGGGCGGGGCAAACCCTTTAAAGGGGTGTGGCCTATCCAAGTAGGGGCGTGGTCTAAATAAAGATAACTAGTGTAGCAGTACCCCCTGGCCCCTGCTCTGACAAGCCGTCAGCTCTAGGACTCCTCAGAGTGTCATCAGGTTTGGAATTCCCCGCTCAGGCTTGCTCTCTCCCCTCCTTATTACAGCAAGGCTATGTATGGATAACGCCATACACTCTCCCCAGTACCCCAAGACCGGTGTCGTCATCCAGGGAAATGCCCAGGCAGACACCTCCCGTATAGGGTGGCTTCAGGTGAGGCTGAGTGTACAAGAAGCACTGCTCCCAGAAGGCAACACGGCTTCACAGGGGTGAGTTTTAACGAAGCCACCACCCCGTCAAAACATGCCACAGAGTCCTCCTACAACGCGGCTCACCTGGCATGATGTCATGCCTCGACCTCCACTACTCAATAGTGAGTAAAATGAGCATGCACACATCGATGTGCATGCTCTCACTGCAGTCAAGAAAAAAAAAAAAGAAAGCGGACTACCTCTGCGAGGCCCGAAAATAGAGCCCGATAGAGACCCGTTTCGAGGCCCCCTGAAAATAACTGCCGGTGCTCATACCCAGACAGACCAGGCCCACTTAAAGCCCTGACCTTAGTGATATAAAAATGACTGGCTTACAGCTTTTAAGCGCTGGACAACTGATGTCATTATTCAGTCCCAACGAGGTGGTGCTTGTTTTATCGACGTCGGAAGGATAAAAGGCTGAGTTGCCGAGCCTTGAATTTGCAAGCATTTACATTCTGTTAATAATATGAAGACTGGGTAGCCCTGGATGGGATGGCGATTGTTCATAGGTTGGCGGCTTTCTATGACTACTGGGAGATTCCAGACGGATCAGAGACCCGGAAGGGCTGGGGAAGTAGCCAGCTGTTTAACAATTAACCTTTCTATGACACCCATACCTCTGAAAGTCAGGTAGGGCTGGGGCACAGTGGATCGCAAGCCAGCTAAGCTGGTGTAGAATCAGTGGTCATAATAAACATAACAAACACATTCTGTGTAACGGACATCCACACCCAATGGCGTCTCTTGGCGCTACAAAAAGATAATGGGTGCTTATTGTTATCCAGCATAATGATGGCCATTTTATCAGCCTCAGAAGAATGGAAGGCTGAGCGGACCGACCAGGATTCGAACCCATGTACATAACATTAAACACAGATCTCTACAGTGAATGCATTAGCCACCTGTGCCAGCAGAACCGGCTTAAAAAATGCTGACTAGTCATGTGATGCATAGTCACCATCCGACTTTAATATTTCAGTAGGGCTGGAGAAGAGTCAGTCATGGACGATGCAGGATGGATAGTGACGTGTGAGCATACCCTATGCACGAGGCCACCAGCACCGGAGAATCCTGTCGGATTTCTAAAGTGGGAAAAGGACAAGCTATATAAACATCTCTTTCCTTTAGAGTGCCCCCTAATCCCACACATCTGCAGCCAGCAGCCCCCAGGACCCCGCTCTTGTCATGCCCTTGAAATTCTATTGTGAAAAATACCCCTCGGAGATATGTTTGTAATCCGAAACTCTCTCTTGCTGTATATCACTACCAAAGTAAAGTTTTGCCAAAAGAGTGGAAACAGAATTTTCGCATTAATCCTATGTCTCCCTTTACAGAAGCGACTGATTGAACTTAAATGCATTAAGCTCTGACGTTTGTCCTAAGGCTTCTTGGCGCTTAAATATCGGAATGAAAAAGATCCCCGAGCACCACAATTAGGTTTTCAGCGCCTTCCTAAAAGAACGCAGACTACCATGTGTTCGAAGCGTTATTGGAAGAGCCCATCCACAGCCCTGGTACCAGGCGCGCAACGCCCATTGGGCTCAAAGGGCTTCAGCCCCCCCCCCCCCTTGTGTGTCAGCCCGGCTGAGACAGCTTCCCAGGCGCACACATAGCCGCACACGAGTACTTCACAGGTCTTTAAAAGACCACTTACTTGCTAACAGGGCTTTGTTGTGTTTTCACCCCTTCTAGAGCCCCTGCATCTCCACTCTGACTATCGCTGGAACAATCAGACACCCCTCCCCCCCCCCGAAATTTTTGGTAGCCACCCCCCAAATTTGGCTCTAGTTGCGCCTCTGCCTGGTATCACCACAGATAACGCTCTACCGGGGACTCTGGCATAAACCACCCTGGGAAGAAGTAACTGGACTAGACTATCAGATCTTACATTTCTGGTACTTTTTCTTCAGCAGACTGTGTGGTGAATTGGGTTTTTACAATAAACCATCCCATAACAAAAGCACAGGGTTTGAATGTTATATGTCGCACCAATGACAACCATGGAAAAGATCTTCGCAGTCCAGAGACCCTTTTCTGTATGATAAAAATGCTCTCAAAAGTCATAAAGTTAGAATTTTGTCTCAGTTAAACTTAAGTTTTGGTCTTAAGTTTAACTTAAGACCAAAACTTAAGTTTAACTGAGACAAAATCCTAACTTTACTACTCCTAAATGCCCTTTTTTGGATTTTGTCTCAGATTACTTTTGTGAATCGGGCCCTTTGTGTCAATAGTCCCCTGTAAAATGTATCCAAACGTAATCTTCAAAAGCCCAACATTACTGTTTCTCTCTTTGGGAGACTCAGCAGGAATAGTAGCAACAGTCATGTCACTTGAAACTGAATAGATAAAAGTAGTATCTCTGCTAGTACTTGGTAAAACTGCATTCTCAGGGGGGGCATTTGCTGATATTCCCACAACTGTAAGCGTAGTCAATCCCGGTGTTTGTACACTCGTACCATCTCTCGCTATGCCTGTATCAGTTACTACAGAACCCTGCCCCTGTCTCTGGATTCCATCAGTGTAAGGAGGTCGGGAATTCAAAAGATCATTTAAAAAGTTATCCTCCTCATCTGAGTCCCGTTCTTGGTTCTGTTTTTCTCTCTCTCCCTCTTCAACTTTCTTTTTAGCTATCCTCTCTTTGACCATAGCAGGGAAAACTCTCACCCCCACATCACATCCTCCCTCCAGCATTTCTCCTGATGATCCAACTTGTCTGCCAGTCATTGTCTAAATGAACCCTTCACCTGCTTCTTCATTTTGTTTCTTTCTTTCTCTGTAGCCATCCGCTCCAATGTAATCAGTGTCTCAAACAGTAAAAGCCTAGGTAAGGGCTTCCTCTCATTCATGGTCTGTCTCAAGAAATCTAGCTTTCTAATGATAAAGGTACCCTAAAAAGGAAACTGCAAGTCATTGTGAGAAGAGGTGTATGGTTGCCAGTCACGAATTGAAGTATACACTATAAAAAAACAATGTTCATCTTCATTTCATATGCAGGAAAACCCTCTGCAGATATATTCTGTTCCTTTGTAGCAGGTACGCTAGGAGATTTAGGCTTAACCAACACAGCACCCATTATTCTCACTTAAAATAATCCAAAAACTGCATAAAACAAGCTAGTGAACAACATCCTATTCCAGCGCAGCAATGACAAATTTCAACCAATCTCAGTGCGTTTGTTACAGCAATCAACCAATGACAGTGCAACTCTGTGGTGATGTCTCACCAATCCCAGTGTGACTCCTCAGCTGACTAAGCAATTGCAGATTGACTTCTCTGTGAATGAGAAAACAATTCACAAACATTCTCAATGAACATACAAATAAACCAAAATAAAACTTGTCTGCTCAACCTAAATAGGAAAAGGTCAGTGGGCTAGAATAAAACAAATCTCTCAAACAACAGAAACAAGACTAGCACCTTCACTGAACATGTCAATCTCAATTCACACCAAAGCAGAGTTCTATCTAGCAGCAGGCCACCTCTGGCTAGTGTAATTACTCCCATCCACTGAGGAGCAAAAGACACCAACCTAGATTAGGCACGCAAACACCTAGAAAGTAAACTTTTTAATTTAAGAATATCCCTAAAAGTGTCTATGTGATGCCTCGCAAAACTCACCAACTTTATGTAGACAAGTTTAACAATAATTTCTTGAGATCTTGGATTTCAACCAATCCTATATCTAAACCAACCAATATTAGGAACCAAAACTTTGACTCAAATATATATATAAAAGTCGCAGTGATCAAACCACCACTTGAACCCAGATTTATCATAGCATATACAAAAGCCTCACACATAGCATAATAATCCATCGTGCAACACAACACTCAACACTTCAAAAAAATGCTAGAACACCTTCAAACAGAAGAATCATATTACCGTATTTATACTTACAATCCATTTAGGAACAAGAGCTGCACTTCAAGTCAGGATCCTGGCAAAATCCACCGGGAAGATACACATTAGAAAATCCACTAACATTAAGATCTGGACAAAAGAAGAGAACATTTCTAAAACAGAAAGGTGGTGCTCTTAACTCCCAACCATATTCTGCTACCACAAATTTGTAGGAGCAAATCAATCAATTAGAGATGGTGTTATGGCTAAATGTAATGAGGCAATGTGTACCTTATATTGTTAGACCTGACATCCTTGCCGTGGTATTCCCCCAAACATATTGACTTCACTCCTCCTGTTTTGCTGAATTAGCTGTTGTTGGCTTTTTAATATTAATAACAGCTCACCCCTTTCCATTTACAGTTCACGGGAATTGCCTCTTGTTTTCCAGAGTAGATATCCTTTCTTCCTTCTGCTGCATGTTGTTGTCGAAACTTGCAAATGTATTCTTCTTCCAAAAAGAGGTCAGACCAGTTAAGCAAGAAAATAAAAATAATTATAGACTTAATCTGTGTTGGACCTGGCTCTCTCTGCAGGGTCACCCCAAAACATTTTGCCTTCAACTCTACTGTTTTGCTAAATTAGTTTTTGTTGACTTTAAGACTCTGTGCACTTTACCACTGCTAACCAGTGCTAAAGTGCTTTGTGCTCTCTCCTTCACACATGGTAAAAATGGACTAAACCTAATTGGCACATTTAATTTAGTAGTACGTCCCAAGTAAATGGTACTTCCTGTACCCAGGTCCTGTAAATTAAATGCGACTAATGGGCCTGTGGCACTCATTGTGGCACCCACTAAAGTAGCACTTTAAAACATGTCTCAGGCTTGCAATTGCACCCTGTAGTGTAGTTTTAAACTGCCAGTTGGACCATTTCGACATGGCAAAATAAACCCCCATACCCACACACAAACACACAAAGTAATCTGACACCAGGCCTGACTGCTTTTTGCCACCCCCAGACAGTTTGCAGCCTTGCTAGGCGAAAACCTTTCCAGAACCAGATGTGGGGATAGTATAAGGAATTCCCTCACACAAAGGCTGGCACTGGTTATAAATATTAAGCCTCCAGAGACACTTTTCAGAACACTCCTAGACCTATGGACTTTACAGAAGAGGGATTGCCCCTGCTGCTAGAGGACTGTCATGCTGCTTGAGGACTGCCTTGCTTTCTGAGAAGGTATACTGGCCCTGCTTACATTCATTCCAGGCTTATCTGAGCGACTCCAAAGGTCAATTGGTTGACCTCCTGTGTGAGCTACAGAGATACAACAGGCTCCAGAGGCATCCATGTAATTATCCAGCTGGCCTGCTTCACCTGGACCTACCTGGACCTGCAACTGGACCTACCTAAGCCTGCTGCTGGCCTCTGCTGTTGTGATTACCTGATCCCCAAGAGCTGCCACCCAGGTACTGGATCCTTTGCTGGCATCTGAGAGAACTCCTCCTTGTTACACTGAAGGTTTCTTCAAATCCGGCAAGAAACAACCCGAAGCAATGCAAAGCCTCACTGCACAGTTGACAGTATCATCTGAACCAGCGCTGAGTGACGTGAAGCCCCGTAATGCATTGCCACACAGCTGAGAGCTTCATTGGAACTGATGCCAAGTAATGCAAAGCACTGCAGAACATTGTTGTACCACTGAAAGCTTCATAAGAACTGATGTGGAGACCCTCAAACTCTAGCTGCACAATTGAAAGCTCCGTCGTAAGCAAGTCAGAGAGATGCAAAGCCTTGCCAAGTACCTCCATGTTGATCTCGCTCTAAGGAATTAAGGTGCAACTCCCAGCGGGTCAAACTTGGTCCTCTGCCCGGCCTACACTCCATTGTGGTCGGCCTGTACAGGTGACATTGTCCTGGTCCAAAAAGTTCAAATGGAATATTTTGGACTCTACTTGTAGGATTTTTGCTAGCCTGGTACCATTTTGTTTATTAGAATTTTCTCTATTTTACAAAATTGGTTTGGGATTTTTCTTGTATTGGGTTTTCACTTTATTTCTGTTTGTGTTCTTCATAAACAAATTACACAATGCCTCTAAATTAAGTCAGGCTGCTTTGTGGCAAGCTACCTAAGGGTTAAGTACAGGTAAATTTAGTGACTTTTGTGGTTCTCCCTGTCAAGAATTGGGGTTGTTGTCCGAGTGGGGCTTCCACACCTCTCAACCAATAACCCAATTTTATTCAACGATGTTAGGCATCTCTCAGGACATCAAATTATCAGAAATACAGGCAATTAAGTTAAAGAGCCCACTCAATAGCTGAATTCTAGATCTGCATGAGTAGTTTAAAAGATGTATTACACAAATTCAAAAATCCAGAATAAATGCCATGAAGGCTCTTTGTAACAAAGAAGTGCAAAATCAAAAATATTCCAAGTCGCAAGTGGGCAGAAAAATCAGAAGAGAAATGGACAGCATCACTAGCAACACAGGAAAGATCTCAGGCTGACCCCCAAAATCGAGGGGTTTTATACAATATTTTTGCATATGAAATTACCAAAGCTGCAAAATAATTGTGGTCTGATCAAATATATGTGGTGGTTGCATCCCGGGACTGATATACATTATATCAGCAAGTTTAACATATGACTCCATAGTGCTTTAGGACATAGCACTTACCAGGATAGCACCCCTAAATGACTACATTCGATAAACTTTGATGAAATGGGAGGGCGGGCGGGATCTATAATTGCTTTGTATACACGATGTCCTAAACCGACCCAGTACCCGAGGATTAAATGAACTGAATTATAATTTGCATTGACACTCATTTATTGAAGAAAATGATTGTTATCCTGAATTGTTTTATGTTTTTTATCACGTTTATTTAAGCATGTAATTTCACGGATACGTAGAGTTATAATTTACAGAGTCACTAACGGTTGATTTTCGTCTTTAAGTATTTTGTTTATGTTGATGAACACACACAGTTGAGAAACACGTGGTAATGGAAGGCGTGGTATTGGGGATAAAAGCCGTAGTGGGATTACAGCTACATAAGAAGGTTTTGTAATCCGTGTGATCGGGAGCACATTATGAATGGGTTTGAACTTGAACGTTGAATGTTGAAGGTAGGAATTGGATACAATGTAGCGCACATGTTGAGTAACATAAGGGTTTAATAACAAATGATGATTTTGATTCTAATGTGGTTGATTTTTTAATGGTATGGGTTTTGTAACGTTTTTGGGTTTAAACAAACAGCGGATTTTGCTTTTTCATAAGAAACGGGGGATTATTTATTGGAGAGTGTTTTTAAGTTTACTCTGTTAAGTTTATCATGAAAGGATTTGGGTTTTGAGAAACTATTCACAATACAATGTTTTTCTTTACTTCTGAATTACCCCTGACGAAGGCCGAACGGCTGAAATGCATTGGGTCAAACATAAATGGGCTGGAATGGGCCACCTCCTTCCTCGCCGGCAGAACCCAGAGAGTCCGCCTCCCACCATTCCGATCCGAAGCCTCCGAGATCATCTGCGGCGTACCCCAGGGATCGTCCCTCAGCCCAACACTGTTCAACATCTACATGGCCCCGCTCGCACGCATTGCCAGACAGCACGACCTCAACATAATCTCCTACGCCGACGACACTCAACTGATCCTCTCCCTCACCAAGGACCCCTCGCCGCCAAATCCAACCTCCATGAAGGAATGAAGGCCGTCGCCGATTGGATGAAGATCAGCCGACTAAAACTGAACACGGAGAAGACAGAGGTCCTCATCCTCGGCTCCAACCCCTCAGCCTGGGACGACTCCTGGTGGCCAACGACGCTGGGAGCAGCCCCGACACCCACCGACCACGCACGCAACCTGGGAGTCATCCTCGACTCAATGCTCTCCATGGCCAAGCAAGTCAACGCAGTCTCATCCTCCTGCTTCAACACCCTCTGCATGCTTCGCAAGATCTACAGGTGGATCCCGACAGACACAAGAAGAACAGTCACCCAGGCCCTCGTCAGTAGCAGACTTGACTATGGGAACGCCCTCTACGCGGGAGCCCCGGCCAAGCTCATCAAGCGACTGCAACGCATACAAAACGCCTCCGCACGCCTGATCCTCGATGTACCACGCCACAGCCACATCACCCCCACCTGAGGAACCTGCACTGGCTCCCCGTCGACAGGAGAATCTCCTTCAAACTCCTCATCCACGCACACAAGGCACTCCACAAGACTGGCCCAGCCTACCTCAACAGACGACTCCTCTTCTACGTCCCCAACCGCCAACTCCGCTCCGCCGACCTCTCCCTCGCCACCGTCCCTCGCATTCGAAGAACCACCACCGGCGGCAGATCCTTCTCCCACCTCGCCGCCAAGACCTGGAACACCCTTCCACTAAGCCTACGACAGACCCAAGACCTGCTGACCTTCAGGAGGCTACTCAAGACCTGGTTGTTCGACCAGTAGCAGCACCCCCCCCCCCTTTTTTTCCCCAGCGCCTTGAGACCCTCGCGGGTAAGTAGTGCGCTTTACAAATTCTGTGATTGATTGATTAAATATGAAACGTGGGAATCCGACATGCTGTATTAAAGGCTGTGGCATTATACAAGCATTTGCACATTGTAATTATCATGTTTCACCTATTCAATTAAATGGACAATAAAACCTAAAAGGAAAATGATGAAAGTGGATTAAAATTGATTACTTTTTGGCTTACGATGATCTTTATCATCCAACAATGTGGTGGTTGCATCCCGGGACTGATATACATTATATCAGCAAGTTTAACAACTGATCAAATATATGACATTCACAGTCAATCAGAGCCCAGTCTCATTAAGAGCTATTTTGTCTTAACACCAAAGCAATATCCCACTATATGAATAATTATTCTGCCTGCTCTATGCTAATGCCATCTGGAGATGGTGGAACAAGCTAGATACATGAACAACTGCAAGCTATCATGAATGAATAGGGTACAGTGCACTAGAAGAAAGACCTTGAAGTAATAGTTGCAATTTCGTGACTCAGCCAGAGAAGATTCATCAAAACAGCATGAAAAATAGCAATGGAAATCACCAAATATGACTCTGCTTGACTACGTGCTGCAGAAATAACAAACAGCGAAATGTGCAAGGGGAAGAGAAGATTGATATCCATTTTACCAATATGTCTAGTAGGCCTGAATTGAGGCCTACTTAACCAGAGTCAGGAAAACACACTTCTACAAATCATAGGAAACTCGTTTTAAAGACAACAGTACTATATCAGTGTGTACATTAGTAATCGAGTGTGAAATCGCATTTTGCACGTTGTTAGTAATGCACAAAAATATAAATGCACAAAAATCCTTAACAGCAGTGCACACCTTCATGACTGAACTGATGAGCTAAGGTGCTTAAAAATAAGTGACAAGGCTGTGTACCCACAAATGCACGCACAAACGAACCACTGACAAACCTTTGCTTGTTCCTAGTGCAATGTATGCTTTTCCTGAGTTTGACATTTTATGAAGTAAAAAGAACACTATTTAAAATAAATCTTGGCAAGCTGTCTAACAAAAGTAAATGCCATGACTATGTAGGAAGCCTATGGCATTCCTGTCACGGTCCCAATTATTATTTGCTTTTTGATCACATCAAGTTTACTAATGTATTCGACCTGTATGCCAAGCTCCAAACTCTCAGTTTTTATGCGATAAATGTTAGAAATAGAGTGAGAGAGGGACTCGTTTCCTGTGACATTTAAAAATGTTAAAGTTTCAACTGAGGCAACAGGGATAATGTGGCAACTAAATCACCATTACAAAATATCTCTTTAAATGTATTTTGGAATAAGCTGTGCTGGATCTGGAATCAGTTTAAATACAGTTCACCATCTCACACAGGGCTGATCCTTGCGTTTTCTCTTCTGGACAATTGTTGCGACGGACCTTGGCTATTGTTTTTGAGAAGATTAAGAGCAAATCATTATATAGTCACAATTTCTACTCTAAGTTCAGCCAATAATGAGAGTTGGGTTTTAGTTAAAGGTTTTTTTTTCCGAAGCTTAGTAAGTCATCTTTATTCAAAGCCTTACATTTTATTCATATTAAGGTCAATAAACCAATCATGAACAGAAATCAATAATTGAAATGATTAGTGGGTATCATCATAAAATTGAATAATGTGTGTTCCATTAAGGAAAGAATCCCTATTCTAGGAATTTGGCGAAAAGGTGTCAGTTGTAATCCATAAAGAGTTGAAGTTTGAGAGAGTGAGCGAAAGTTTAAGCATAAAGCTCATAAATCACTTCCAAAAATCAATAATTGATCAAAGCAGAACTTCCCATAAAGAGATGTTCAAGAGGATCAGTAGAATCTCAGCACAGAATAAGGATAAAGGAATATGGATGGCCTTAACAGGAGCAGCACATAAAATTTAAAACTAATAGAGAGTAACCCTTCAAACAAACAAAGGGAACTGAGTTCAAATAACTGAAAAAAAAACTATTGTCCCCCTTGTGCTGATTCAATCAATCTTGTGGAACACCCCTATTGTTCTTCTATTATCTCATTCATGCATACATACTCAAAATATAAATTGCAAAAGATGTCTCCTCCTTTATTAAAAATGTTCCTTTTATTTATTTATGTAACACTGAATCACAATAATTGATATTAATATACAGAGCCACAGACTCAATGTCAATATGTCAAATAAATATTTCATAAAATGTTTTCATTGATCAATCTTATACTAAGATGTAAAACAAAAACAGAAGGCCTCCTTTGTCATTCCTCCTATTTACACTCGTTTAAATGATTTTTATGCTCTGTATATAAATATCAATTATTGTGAATCAGTGTTACATGAATTTAAAAGGAACATTTTTTAATAAAGGAGGAGACATCTTTTGCAAAAAACAGGTTTTATGTATTTTGAGTATGTATGCATGAATGTGATAATAGAAGAACAATAGGGGTGTTCCACAAGATTGATTGAATCAGCACAAGGGGGACGATAGTTTTGTTTCCGCTTAACAGGCGCAGCAGCAGCTGTAAACAGCAATGGCAATGGGATAAGGAGTAAAAGTGTAAGAGCCAGCCAACTCTAGAAACACGCACTTTTATAAATCAGATGATAATAATGTTGTAGTCTTCATGTTACATCTTCTCCTCCTCTTGTCTAATCGTTTTTCAGTATTCTCCTCATCTTCTCACACGAATGCAATGGTCCACAGATGATTTTTATTTCTTTTTTTTCAGAGTTTTATATAGAGCGAACTTGACCCGAAAGTATCAAAGCACTTTACATGAGCACCAGCTGCGTTACACAAGGAAAACACAAGGAGATGATGGACGGAGCGCTGAAACCTTTCAGCCACTCACCCCCAGTCACAGATCTGGGTTAAATCCATCATCGTTCTTTAGCTCACTTCGCCACCCCATTTCAGACACAGCTATATGCAAATCAGTCTTGACCCTGTGCCTCATGGGAACAGTCCAGCCCGAACTGCCAAGCCATGTCTTCCATGGACCGGAAACAAGCATCCTGGGACCGGTTTCAGGCTAACACCCCTCATCAGCCAGGCTAGCTTGAATCCAGTGGCAAAGTGAGCAAGGGACCCACGTCTGGGCATACCCTGCCAACTTAGGGCGAACAAAGCAAACACAAGGAGATGATGGCCGGAGCGCTGAAACTTTTCAGCCACTCACCCCCAGTCACAGATCTGGGTTGAATCCATCATCGTTCTTTAGCTCACTTCGCCACCCCATTTCAGACACAGCTATATGCAAATCAGTCTTGACCCTGTGCCTCATGGGAACAGTCCAGCCCGAACTGCCAAGCCATGTCTTCCATGGACCGGAAACAAGCATCCTGGGACCGGTTTCGGGCTAACAGCCCTCATCAGCCAGGCTAGCTTGAATCCAATGGCTTGTTTCCAGTTCAGGGAAGACCTGGCTTGGCAGTTCGGGCTGGACTGTTCCCATGAGGCACAGGGTCAAGACTGATTTGCATATAGCTGGGTCTGAACTGAGGTGGCGAAGTGAGCTAAAGAATGATGATGGATTCAACCCAGATCTGTGACTGGGGGTGTGTGTCTGAAAAGTTTCAGTGCTCCGTCCATCATCTCCTTGTGTTTGCGTTACACAAGGACACATTCATTTTTTTTTTGTTTGGCACAGGGAGATTAAGTGATTTGTCCAGAATCACAGGATGTTGAGCGTCATTGCCAAGACTCAAACATGGTCCCCCAGATTTGAGATCGACCGCCTTAGCCATCAAGCCATATCCTCTCTCCGATAATCTCTAAAGGCTCAATTCACAAAGGTAAACTAAGACCTGAAGTCTAAGTCTAGACCTAAAGTCTATGTGCCTGATTCACAAAGGTAAAGTTAGACCAGATGTCTAACTTAGACCAAAAGTCTAAGTTTACTATTTTTCGGTATTCACAAAGGTAAGTTACTACTAGTAACTTTACTACTGGCAATTTTACTAGTAGTAACTTTACTACTAGTAGGTTTACCAGTAGTAAAGTTACTAGTAGTAACTCACCTTTGTGAATACCGAAAAGTAGTAAAGTGAGACTTTTGGTCTAACTTTACCTTTGTGAATTGGGCCCTGTGTTTGCAATTTCGTTGTCTTAGTCTAAACTTCACATGAGACAATTTCCCATTCAGGTCCTTATTCCCATGAAAAGACTACACCTTTTAATACAGCAAATTGTATATCTAACCAACAATGAACTATGAAAAAAATCAAAACATCTGCACTAATGAAAGAAAATATTAACACAACACCATCCTCTGTTTATGTACTGCATTTCATGTGTGGTTATTCTTTATAGTTCTATTAAATGATAA
The DNA here is from genome assembly GCA_963921515.1 of Calotriton arnoldi. NCBI lineage: Eukaryota > Metazoa > Chordata > Amphibia > Caudata > Salamandridae > Calotriton > Calotriton arnoldi. The sequence continues at coordinate 2,135,564 of CAWUFW010001189.1, forward strand.
ATTCTAAACAGATAATAACAAACTTCCTTGTATATGCGGAAACATTTTGCAGAGTTATAAGAAACATTTGTTAATAGGATCAAACATGATCATTGAAAGGTCAAGAATTAAACAGTTTATGTGTGTTTCTGCACATGTAGTCCAAGTACTTAGTTAAGCAATGCTGCTTTAAAAACTTTTGAGGCCTAGTACAGGTAGGATAAGTATGACAACTTACTGCAGTTGTATACATTTTAAACATATTTTTAGGTTCATTTTAAATTTGCACATTAATACTGCACATGTATTTTAGTTATATTATTTTATGTTTTTCTAAAATGCCCCTCAATTTCCCCCTCTGATGATTATCTTAACCATCACACTTTCACATGTGATTCCATTGAAGCAACCTCTCATCTTCAGTTGAGTATTTTCTCTTTCTTTTATAATTTTTATATAGTTTTGATTTTCTGTATTCTTCATTAATGCACTCATTTAATGCCTTTTCTCTCTCTATTACTCATTTCTCTACTTTACCTTCAGTGAATGCAATATCTACAGCCTTTGAATAGTGCAACCAATATCAACTGTCAAGTCCCGATTATTAGTTTTGGCCAAAGTATAGATTTCAGAATTCCTACTCCAGAAGCGGATAACCAATTTCTAATTGTGTAAACTCCCTTGCTAAACTTTTCTAATATATTAGGTGTCTCTAAAGGTTCTAATTCAGGTTTCAAATCGGAACTGTTGGGTATGTATAAGCAACAAAGTTGAATTTTCAGCATCGTGCAGGCGCCCCCTTTTTCTGCGAGCAATATGTTTAATGCTAAGCAATTTTGCAAAACCATGGATCTAATAGTTACTAATTCTTTGTTAACAACTAATAAAGCTCCAGAAGTACTGGTTGCCAGCTTGTCTGCAACTGCTGAAAGCTTTCTAATCTTTTCGTCAATTAATTTGACTCCTAGGTCCGTATTATATATGTGCCCCGGGGCACAACGGGCGTTTGCCCCTGCTTTGCGTGGCCATGGGGCACTTTGGTATTACAGAAGGGGCCACAGATGCCTGTGCGGCCCCTTCTGTAATACCAACAGTGCTGGCGCACATACAATGCCAGGGCTATCTTCAGAGGGTGTTCCCTCATTTGCATGGGGGCATGCCCCATGCACATGAGGGAATCCCTTTGCCTCTGCGCCTGCACAGTATTACAGATGTGGGCGCAGAGGCAAAGAAGCTGTCAGGAGGTGCACTGATAGTGCACCCCCTGATTGCAGCCCTCTGGAGGGGGGAACGGGATCCCATGGACCCCCCCAGACATCCCCTTGCAGGCGGGTGCAGTCACTCACTGCACCCACCTGTAAGGGGATCTCTATTCCCCCTTCAAAGTGCAGGCAGGTTGCCACCTGCACTGTGAAAACATGGAGCATCTGCAAAGCAGCTGCTCCGTTAATCACATGAATGCGCTGCCCCCAGGGCAGTGTGAGTTCGCGGCTGCCCTGGGGGTAGTGCATTCATCTTAATACAGCACATTTTCCTTCATTGCGCCGGGCGCATTTAAAAAAAGGTGCCCCCAGCGCAATGGAGGGAAATGCGCTGCATGTAAAATACTGCCCCTAGTGGTGGCATAATTGCACCAAAAATGTTTCCCACTAATTGAGTTCCATCTTCTGCACTATGTGTATGTGTGTGTGAAGGTGTCATTGCTAATGCATCTATCATATATGCATGCTACTTCTTATGGAATAATACAGTTAAATACAAAATATCCTCCCACTCAGCAGGTAACTGGAAATAAGGGTCTTGTCCACATACAAAATAAACGTATCTCCTTATCGGGTGTGAAATAAATTTCTACTAATACTATTATTATTACTAATACCATTGCTAGAAAGATAATACCCATAATAATTCTACATCTAAGGCAGCACATATTTGTCTGTACTCAGATCATTTAAGAAATAATGTACAGCAATAAGTCAGTGGTACAATTCAGATTCTTCTCAAACAGTTTTTTTTCACAATTGGTTACTTTAAGTAGTCTCTTTTATATTTTCACAGTAATCTTCATCTAGTCACCCTTGACCCTACTCTGTGTTAATCTAAAATGTTATCCCTACTCTTCTACTGCAACCTTGGGCCAAGGTAAATCTTCTTAAACCAAAAATAGGAATATTTTATTTCAGTCTTTTGCACTCTCTCAACCAATATTGTCTCAAATGTCTTTTAAACTTATGTTTCTTTCAGAATCTTTATCAAACAACTTTATCCAGCTTTACTCTTCTTGTGGCATCATGGAGGTTTGAACAGTTCAGATCTCAGCTCATACAGTTCATCCACTGACATATTCAGCACTTGATTTATGTAGTATGTCCATTCAGGTGCAGAATACCTTCAATAAGGCACTCTCACTCTTTTTGATCTTCTCAGTCCTTGTTGATCTTCCTCTGTGTCACTTGCATCACTTGACCCTGTCGCTTCAGTGTTAGCCTGTGGTATTGGATAAACCAACACACTTGTTCTCAATCTCTTTTGACCATGGTTTCATGGCCATTCAACATTTCGAGAGACTGTTCTTGTTTCAGTGCTTGTTCCTTCACCCAGATATTCTCTTTGATCTGGTGCTGTGTCAACTGTTTTCTAAGGTTGAGGTCTGGTCTCTTTTTCTTCGTCAAAGACTTCAATGCCACTTTGTAAAAGAACTTGTATCAGTGCTACTGTTTGTAGTTCTTCACCCCCTTCTTCTCTTTATTGCTGTGATCTTTGTGACACTGCTCCTTGCAGTCATTCAGCTTGTGGTGATGCCGTCACCAGTGCTCTTCATTCAGGCTCAAAGAACTCTATTACTTTGTATGGATTCCTTCTTCTTCGAGTGTGCAAAGCATGCACCCAATTCAGTACTCCAGCATACTTTAACAGCAGTGTTCGTAATTAAGATCACCTGGAAGGGGTCTTTCCCTCTTGGTTGCAGACAAGTCTTCCAAACATGCTTTTTGATCACAACCGAGTCTCCAGGACTGAGGTTGCAGCACTGTTCTTGATGCAGATCAAGTGTAGAAGCTTCAACCTGATGAGAAACAGAACTCACCACATCAGCAAGTTCTTTGCAGTAATCAAATATCATGTCATCTGTGATGCTCACAAGTGCATTTGCAAGTACAGCAGGCAGTCTCATCGCACGTCCCATCAAGATCTCAGGAAAAGATAACCTTTTCTTTCTGTCAGGCATACTTCGGATACTCATTAACACCAGAGGTAAAGCATCAGGACAATTCAATGATAAAGAAGCACAAACCTTTACTAATTGAGATTTTATTGGTTCCATTGAGCTGCTCGACAATACCAGAAGCTTCAGATTGATAACTACAGTGCAATCTCTGCTCGATCTGTAATGCTGCATTAAGCATCCTCAGGATCTCATTATTGAAGTGAGTCCCACGATCATGCTCCAGAGAAACTGGCATGTCGTACCTGGATATTAACTCTCTCAATTACAGTTTTACTACGGTGAGACTGTTGTTTCTCCTTGTTGGGTAAGCGTCCAGCCATCAAGACAAGAGAAAATGCACACTATAACCAAGACATATCTCAACCCATTACATATAGGCATATCGATGAACTATATCCTGTTAAAGGGACCACCTGATCTCCCTATGTGACTCAGTGTGATGTGGAGTTATTTCTCTACATTCATTTGTTGACATGTAACACAACGATGGCAAAATTCCTCTGTAAGTATCCTAAATCAGGAATTAAACCAATTCTGTCTGAATAACCTCACCTTTGCATCTCTTCCTAAATGTGTTGCACCATGGAAATGACGTGACATAGGAAACAATAAACTGTCGGGCAAAACTGCTCTCCCATCAGCTGACATCCAAATATGATTTGCATTTTCTCACAACCTGCTCTGATCCAACCCTGCTGTTCTGCTTCTGGAATATTTTTCTATACTTTTTTTTAGCTCTTCCCCTGTATCAGCTACTGACAACAAAATTGAAAAGACAGTGTCCTCATAGATTCACATGTGTAAGCCCCGTTAAATGTGCAGGCCACCAGAGCACAATACTGTGCAATTTCATCAGCATATCTGTTTCAACTCCAATGTAACCATTTCCACTTTAGTGACCTGCACTGTTAACCACTGCAACCTCTGCTGGCAACTGGGAAGCCTCAAATAAATTCCTCACATGCTCTCCATTCCGGATAGATGAGATCATAAAACCTCCCTGTGACCATAACTGTCCAAAGTCATGGATCACACCAAAGCCATACTGACTATCTTTAAATATATATTCACTCTCAATTGGGCTGTCAATTTGCAAGTTCCGGTTAGGGCAATTAATTCTGCAACTCGTGCAGAAGTAATGCCTTGAAGCCTCAACATCATTTATTGAACAGACAGCGTAAGCTGCTGTCAGGATGCCTTCATTGTTTCTCAGGCATAAGCGATGGACAAAGATTACATAATCAGACTCATTCAGGGGTTCTTCTTTAATGTCTGGGCTTGGCTTGCTGCCTAAGTCCGTGACATCTAGACAATCATGTTAAATTTCATCACAAACATTCTCATTTATTGGCAACACATTGGATGGGTTCAGAATTTGGCAATGCTTTAAAACCACACTGTTCGCTGCCAAAATCTGCTGTTGGGTCATGTATTGGGTGTTCACTCTGGTAAGCAATATTTCAACAGAGTGAGGGACCATTACAGTTAAAGGATGCCCTATCACTATATTCTCATTCTTGTCAAGACTGACACAAACTGCTGCAACCACTTTAAGGCAAATGGGCAGTCCTGAGGCTTTATGGTCAAGGGAAGTCGAAAAATAAGCCACAGGTCTTTGAGCATTTCCATGCATCTGAGTAAGCACTGAGAGTGCACAGCCCTACCTCTCAATGCAAAACAATGTAAACATGTAAACATGTTATATGTTTCTGTAATCAGGCATTCCTAGTGAGGGGGCATGACAGAGACATCTCTCAGCTCCAGGAAACCTTTCAATCGTTTATTGACCCAGGGAAGTAGATCAGGCACATCTTTGTGTGGCAGTCTCAGTAAAGGCTTGGCCACTAGAGAAAAGTTCAGTATCCCTGTCTACAGTAGCCAACCATTCCCAAAAACATCCTGATTTCTCTCTGTGTTCGAGGTGGATTCATTTGCAGAATCGCCTCCACTCACTCTGGTGACATCTTTCTCAATGATATGTCCCAGATACTAACCTTCTTTTTGATAGTATTGTAATGTGTCTAGCGACACTTTATGCCCATTCTCAGTCAGGTGATTCAATAATGCAAATGCATCTTGTTTGCAAGCATCTTTTATCGCTGAAGCCACAAGTAGGTCATCAATGTATTGGACAAGAACTAAACTGTAAGGCATCTGTAGGGGTTCCAGATTCTTTTTCAAGATCTGATTGAAAATGGAAAGACTCTCAACATACCTTTGTGGGACTAAGCACCATGTCAAAATTCTCTATTGAAAAATGAAAGAAAACAAGTCCTGGCTATGGTCGTGCAATGGCACTGAGAAGAAAGCCTGGCAGAGGTCTATGACAGTAAACGACTCTGCAGTGCATGGAATCTGTAAAAGAATGGTGACTGGATTTGTTACCATGGGACAACATGGTACAACAATGCTGTTAATCTTTTGGACGTCATGCACAATCCAATATTTACCATTGGGTCTCTGTAAACGCATGATCGGAGAGTTGCACGGACTCCCAATGAGTTAATTTAAAACCCCTTTCTCAACATGTCTTCAAACACAGGTGACATTCCTGCAATTGTTTATGGGGACAAATTGTATGGTGGTCTCCTTGGATGAACTGTTTGGCTTTACTGTGACTTGGACAGGTTCTACACCTTTAATCAGTCCGATATATATTCCCTGTGAAATCCAATACTTCTGGGTTCACTATTTCTTTCATATCACCAGGTAACTCTTCAGTGGTTCTCGCTGGGAACAATACAACAACTGTGTCTTGTAGGGGCATCTTGAATTCTAAATCCTCATCATGTGTTTAAATCTCTATACAATATGGTGTGCAGTAAATTGTGTAATTTAACTTACACAACAAATCTCTTGCTCACAGGTTTACGCGACTTGAATCACAGACAACATATTGATGATTTACTCAAAAGAACCTATTTTTACAGAAACTTTCTTTATAAGGGGGCTTGTGATCTGTGTATTTGAAACTCCTATAACTTGGATCTCCTTTCCAGTGAGGCTTAGGTCTGGGGCTTCCGCTATTCTAAAAGTGGATCAGGTAGCACAGGTGTCAATCAAAAATGGCACTTGGTGGCCATTAACTTCTCCTTCTACAAATGCTCCACTCTGGTCTATCCCCAAGATTGCAACAAGCATGCAATTGACCTCCCCCAGGCACCGTCATTGGGCATTGTCAGAGTCAAAACCATCACCAGACATAGGAAACTGTTGAAATTGGTTCTGATTCTGAAACAGGTTTAAATTCGCCTTAGGCAACTGATTCAAATTAAATCTGGAATTTCCCATACTCTGGGGAACCATTTAGGCTTGTGGAACTTGCATCATTGAATCCTGTTTTTGCATTGGCACTTGCATTTATTGAACTGGCATATTTTGATATTTGATTTCCTCCCTGCATTTGTACATTTCCATTTACTCTGTCGGGATTAATTCTACACTCCCTTTTTTAGTGCCCGATCTTGTTTCAGAAGTGACAAGGGGTCATTTTCTTCAGCATCCCAACATCCATACCAGAATTCTGATCAACTGGAACTCCTTTACCTCTACCAAATCCTAATTGAGTACCTTGTACTATAGCTTGCAAACCAACACCTTGCATACCACCTTGATTTCGTAAAAACGACTGATTCTAAAAACCCTTTTGAGCAAACTTTATCTGAGCTGACATGAATTTCTCCTTAAGCTTTCTCTGCTTCATTTCTTGTTTATTACTACAGTATTTTGCGTATCTCAGGATCTCATCCAATGCTTTAGTCTGCCAGCAGATTACACTCTTTCGTATATGCATGCTGATCTCTGGTCTCAACGCAATAATAAGCTGGGGCACGGAAAATCCCATATCACTTGGTTCAGGATACTCTATCCCACTGTGTTGTTGAAACACCTGGAGCAACTGCTCATAGTAATCATGCACTGATTCATTTGGCTCTTGTGAAGTTATTTTATCATCACTCACTCAGGATCTTTTGGAGGAACCTTGCCTTTCAGGAAGGAAATTACTGCTTCATATTCCTACATAACTACAGGAGATGGTGCATTAGTGCAGGCATCTCTTGTTACCTCTTCACGTGGCCATTGTGCAACAACAATACATTCAGCCCATAAGTCAATTGGCACTACAATATCAAAGAATGTTTTCCAATCAGTACACAACACTTTTGAAATTTTAACAAATATGTCAACCTGTGCATACCACTGAACAGATTTGTCTCTCAGTTTTGGAAAATTGTTGTTAAATGCTGCAACATCTGCTCTGCTCTATGGTACATGAACATATACTCCACCCGCTATATCTCTCAGTGGATAAGCTGAAGCTCCCTCCTCATCCTGTGAACCTTTTGATGGCTTTTTATTTTCCCCATCTAGCTCCAATTGTTTCTTTTTCCTATCATGCTTCTTCAACCATTTATTTTCTAAGTTTTCAGAATCACTTCATTCACTAATTCAGTTATGTTTAATCACATTCCTGAAGAACGCATTGTCTCAATAGCTCCATCATTCAATTCAAACCTGTAACTTGTCTGCAAAGGAAAACTCTTTGAAAAATTGACATCATATTTCCTGGCCAAATCAGTTATTTTGTCATGTGTAATTGCTGCACAACTTGTAAATTTCTTTGCTCAGATAAATCAATTTTTTTTTATAATGGTTCAAATACTCAAGTTCTAAACATCCCCTAATGATCTCCTCGAATTCAACCTTTAATTTTGAAATATTTAGTGGCCTTTCCCTTTCAGATTCTGAGGTAACTTATCGTTCTGTACTCTGTTTTTTAAGTCCTGCAGCTTCTTCAAACCGGGGTGGAAAAATTCCATCCTCAAATAAATGTGCCTTTCCCAAGGCTATTTGTGTCATAAAGACAATCCTTACCCCTTCTATCAATGACTGAATTGGTTGTGGTGGTTTCCATGCAACAATCTGTGAATTCTGCGATGTCTGGATGAACCCTGTCACAGTCACTCCTCCTACAGCTCCTTGAATTACTGGTATCGGGCAACATTTATTGGGGCAGTCACAATTGGTCTTGGCACTGTCTGTGCTATCGCAATTTGTGCTACTTGAACAGTTACAATTGCGGCTGTAACACATGGTGTTACCACAGTCTTTGTTGCACCAACTGGTGCAGGAGCAATCTAGAATGTCTGAAATGGTCTCTCAATCTGGAATACACTCTACTCAACAGGGACGGTAGCCACTGTAGTATTAGCTGTTGTATTATTATCAGCATTCGTTGTTGGGACCACATAAGGTGGTGGGGCACAGCCATTAATGCATCCAATATTTTTTCTCCTGAAACACTATAGGTATCAAGCTTCTTCTCATTTTTTTCATCCTCTTTTCCCTGTGTTTGATTCTTTTTCTGCCCTGCTTCTCAGATGTCTCAGTGCTTATAGCTGGGTATAGTCTAGTTCCCTCAACTATGACTTTCCTCCATCTCTGTTGTTCCTCATCCCATTGAGCAGCTGCATAATTATGCACTGCTCTTCTGATGTTACTCTGGTATTTACCTTTTTGTGCTGCCTTTTCCCAAATATTTAATGCTTCATACTGTGCAGGTCAAGGTGGTGGCTTCATTTCATATGGCTTCTCCTTCAATCTCTCAATGATTCTAAGTTCAAATGAACCATATCTTGGGAAACTCAAAGGACCCTCATTATCAATGAGCTTGCAACATTGACGAAGCTGTGAATATGTATGCAATCCCAATTTCATTGTCATATAGTGTGCAGGTGTACTCTTGGGAGGCGCTTCTACACCTTCCCATATCAGAATTTTAATATTACCCCTCACAAGATTCTTAAATCTTCATGAATTTTGTAAAAGTTCAACAACAAATGGTTCAACAATTCAATTCAAAATTTGATGTTATGATTCTATGCTGTAAACACCAAATGTCTTTCTCCAATCTTGTCACAGATTTAATTATTGAAGACTGTTAACCAATCTCAATGTGGTTTTCACACAACAACTAACCTATCACAGCGTGGCACTCTGTGTCGTCATCAGCCAAACGCAGCAGGGCAGTACACTAACCAACCTTAGCAAGGCGTACATGGCATTCGATCTCATTCCTTGCAGCAGTTCACCCTGCTTTTCAATTTTCCTCGTACATACAATTCTACAACTTTAGACAAATGTAAATAAACAATCTTTATCTGCAGCACTAAAGAAAATAAAAAGGCAATTCAACAATCAGAATATTAAGGTTTTTACACCTTCTGACATTTCACATGAAAAGATTTTCACATTCGCAAGTGAAATCTCAACCATATCGAAATCACCATAATCAATGAAGCTTGACCCTTTGTGCAATTAGGTTCATCCAACATCAATCAATATTAGTACAATCACAATAGTTCTGTTAAAGTCCTTATCTCAAGTGTGTAGCCGACGACAACTCATGATCTACACCACAAATCTTAGAAGATAAGAAAAACCATAAATATTTATTCATCTATCAAGTGTCTTCTACACTTATCTCAATATCTATCTCAAGATATTAGGCTATGCAGAGACCGACAACCTCATCAACTTCTTCACAATAAACACACAAGCATCACCAAGTCATCCAGAACACATACTTCAGACTTCACCAATAAAACACAACAAGAATCATAATTCACGAAGCATGACCCTATTGATACTCACACCTCCAATACAGTAGCTGGCTTTGAAAATCGCACCTTGTTAATATTCAAGTTCTGGGCATTGGGCTTTGGGACTAAGTATTTAAAGCTCCTCTTCTCAGAACATAAACCGTCCCTCTGCTACCAGATTTTTGCCAGAGTGGGAATCAGTTGAAATGTGGTTTACCATCTCACACAGGGCTGATCCCCACTTCTTCTCTTCTGGATGTTTGTTACGATGGACCTTGGCCGTTGTGTTTGAGAAGATTAGGGGCAAATCATCACAGAGATTATAATCATAATTTCTACTCTAAATTCAGCCAATAATGAGATGGGTTTTAGCTAAAGGGTTTAATTTTTCAAAGTTTAGATAGTCAACTTTATACAAAGCCATAAGTTTTATTCCTATTAATGTCAATAAATCAATCATGAACAGGAATCATTAATTAAAATGATTAATCAGTGTCATAATTAAATTGCATTAAGCACGTTCCATTAAGGAAAGAATCCCTATTCTAGGAATTTGGTAAAAAGGTATCATTTGGAACTCATAAAGAGTTCAAGTTTGAAAGAGTTCAAGCACAGAGCTCATAACTCATTCATAAATCAATAATCGATCAAAGCAGAACTTCCCATAAAGAGATGTTCAAGAGACTCAGTAGAATCTCAGCACAGAACAAGGATAAAGGAATATTAATGGCTTTAACAGTAACAGTAGCAGCTGTAAATGAGGTAAGGAATAAAAGCGTAAGAGCCAGCCTACTCTAATAACAAGCACTTTTATAAAACTGATGATAATATTGTTGCAGTCACTCCTCGTCTTCTCACATGAATGCTATGGTCCACAGACGATAATCTCTAAGTTTACAACTTTGTTGTCTTAGGGTCTAATTTAGATCTTGGTGGTCCAACCGCCAGCCCGCTTTGGCTGCTGTCTCTGAAATACTGTCAAACTGACGGCGGTCTGCAGTATCTAGATGTATACACAATAGACAGAAGACCACTGCGGCAGTGGTCTTCTGTGGTGGCGAACCGCCAGTCATTGCCGTCCTAGCTGTGGGTTCCGCCTAGCAGATCCGGATGTTTCCATTGGCCTGGCTGTGTCCTGTCGGCGGAATACTGATGGGGGTGATTCTGGAGGTGGGAAGACAGGAAATTGACATTTTTTTAATGCGAATTACATATATGTTGTCTAGGTGTACATATGTGTCTGTGGGATATGTGTTGTGTGCTTTATGTGTACATTCTGCACTGCACCCCACCAACATATACACACCATGCAATGTATACCCGCACACACCACCGACACTTACCTTCCAGACCATCAAAATGGGGTGCTGGTCCAACGCGGTCAACATGCAGCAGTACAGGGGGGACCTGGACAAAGGAGAAGAGGAGGAAACTGCAACCTGAACCCCAAAAAAGGTGAGTATTTGCCCCTTTTTGTCCATTTCCAACAACAGGAAGTAGGAGGGAATCACGTTGGAATTCCCTCCAAAGCAAGCCAGAACCAAATACCGAAGGTGGTAATCCTGGCTGGAGTCCTGCCGCAGCCTCCTACAGCCCATCCCGCTGAAGGGGTGGGCAGCAAAGTCCTGGCGGAGTCGGTGGGCCCGCAGCAGCCTTCTCACCCAATACAATGCAGCATCTCAATCAGTCAAGACGCCTCCGGGCAATCGTGCGCTCTATAAATTTTCAAATCAAATCAGTCAGGTGACCCACCAGGTAGGCGGGGGGAAGACCTCCAAAATAGCCCACTCCATCGCGGTCCCACCAACATCTAAAATCTGGACCTTAATCTAAACTTCACATGCAACATTTTCCCATTTAGTACCTTAGTCACACAAAAAGACTACGGGGCCGATTCCGATCTCGGCCGGTAGGGCTCCGAATCGGATTCGGCATAACCGGATCCGATTCGGAGCCCTATTTCCCGACCGATTCGTACGCGCGTCCGGACGAGCGAGTACGATGCGAATTCGCCGACCGACTCGTTCGGGCGTCCCAACCGCTCCGACCGACTCGTTCCCGGGTCTAACCGCACCGACCGACTCGCTCGGACACGACTCGCACCGCGCAACGGAGACGTTCCCCGGCCGGGTAAGTATGATGCGCGCCGCGAGCAGTCCGACTGACACGCGCCGTCCGCCTCGAAAGAGCAGTCGGAGCCGTAATTCGGGGGCCCATGTCGGACCCCCCTGTACGCGTAGCCACGTGAGTCGCACACAGGGGGGACCCATGGGTCCCCCCTACCTGTGCGTGTACGGCGCGAGTCGCTTCGCCGCGTACCCGCTGTAGGGGGGGCCCTTGTTCGCCTCGCACCCATTGAGGCAATGGGAGCCCGGGTACGCGTTGTACGACCGGCTCCCATTGACTTCAATGGGAGTCCGACCGACTCGAGTACGATAGCATACGGACGCATCGTACTTGTTCGGTCGGGCTGCACGCGTCCGATTCGGTCGGAAATCTCTCCGGGTCCGGCTCGGTCGGAGAGATTTCCGGCCTGAATCGGAATCGGCCCCTACATCTCTAACCTTCTAATAAAGACAATTGAAACATCTGAAGTAACAAAAGAAACTATGAACACAACATTATCATTTGGAAACAAAACAGGTATGTTAAAAGAGGTCAAGTTCAGTTTATGTACTCTATTTCATGTGTGGTTAATCTTCATAATTGTATTTAATGATACATTCTATACAGACAATAACAATCTTTCTTGTATAAGTGGAAACATTTTCCAGAGTTATAAGAAACATTTGCTAATAGGATAAAACATGATCATTGAAAGGTGAAGAATTAAGTTTTATGTGAATTTCGACACATTTTGTCAAACTACCTGATAAGCACTGCTGCTTTTTAAACATATTTGAGGCCTAGTACAGGTAAATTAGACTACTTTTTACAGTTTTATACATTTTAAACGTATTTTTAGGTTCATTTCGAATTTGCACGTTAATACTGCACATGTATTTTAGCTATATTATTTTGCGTTTTCTTAAAAACGCCCCTTCAGTTGTGAATTCATTAATTGTTCAGAGCACAATGACGCTTAACATTTTTATAAAGTCACTACATGAGAATAATCTCAGAGCCATATGCTGCCTGTCTTGATACCTCAAAGGAAGGAGCCTTCAAAGTAAGTGGGGGCCAAAATAAATATTTGTGGTCACTAGGGGGTCTGATACTTGCTAAAATGAACTGCCAATTATTTCCTTGGACAGTTTTATGTATTTTATTCTCAGCTGGGAGGACTAAGACTCACAAACTACCTTGCATCTGAAAGAGGCAGAAATTGACGACTGATAAGCCATTATATCTCTTTCGAGAATTATTGTTTCACATATTAGCTATAGTTTGGTGTAACGCAGGGAGATCCCCTATGGGGTCTTATCCGTGCTAGAATTTTGCACGCATCCTTAAGTTCCATTTAATTATTAGCATGACACATATAATGGCTTCACTGAGACTTGATTCACTTTGACTGAAACAGCTTTGACAGCTTTTCTTGCTTAGACTAACATGACCTCAGGACAATAGGTTGTATTCCGGGGTAAGTGGGCCAGCCAATTTAAGTCTGCGGGTAACCTTTTCTGAGTTTTAGGTTTGGCGGATGTTAAGTTGAACTCTCTAAGTATAGGCCCTATTTTGATGTAGGAGTGAGAAATCTGCATCATCTCAAAACGTAAGTTCCTTCAGCACCCTGGTAAATGAATATATCTGCCTTACAGTGGCGTTGGAGCAATTTTCAGTGTGGGGGTGCTGCCATTAATGTTATACCTTCCTGCCCGGCTTCTTGTTTGCTGTTACGTTCCCCAGCGCTCCCGTCGATCTTGACAGCTTTATCTCAGCTGTTGTTTCCCTACCATATTGGTTTGCAACTTAAGGGTTGCTTTGTGATGGGACGTCCCCTTTGCTCGGATGTTTCATAGGTCTAGCGGTGTTATTTATTGTACAAGTCTACCTTTTATCAAGTGGTGTCACCTCTTTTACTTCTAGGCCTTCGTGTGATATTTTGAAGGTAAATCCTGATAGGATTTGTTGTGAACACCACCGAAATATAATCTGTCGGTATTGGACACCACCATTGTGGGACGTGCCTTTCATTTATTTATTTATTCTTTGGTCGTGGCCTCTGTATATACGGCTCCTATCCTTGATACAATAAACGTACCGGACGGGAAACAGCTCATTAGCAGGGAAACCTATGACCTTTTATTCTATGGAAGTGTTGGATCCTACCATTATCTAGCGCCCTGAAGAAGTCCTGCACTAGGACGAAACGCGTCGGCTGTATTGTGTGTTGAGACATTAGAGTTGGACTCTGTGTTTTATCTACGTTAAATGAAATTGGAATAAAAAGAAAGAAAAACTTGAAGAATTTTCGGTGTCTGGATATGGACCTCCCGTTATTAACTTAATTCCACTGTGTGGTGCACCTGTGCTTTTGTTTTGATTTGTTGGGTTCCTGCAGGAACAAGCACTGTGATGGTGGGTGCTATTCAGTGTGCACACAGATCCCAATTAGTATTGAAGGGATAATATTGATGGAGTGAAATCAGGTTAGGTGCTGGCAGTTAGAAGGTACCACTGTTAGGTTCATTTGTTTATACATTAATGTTATACCATTGAATTCATAGAGATTAAATCCAAGTGTTGCATAAAAAACAAGTTTAGCAAACATGGCATGCCCATTTAGCAGGAGAGTTGTAAAGAAGTGTTATGTAGGTGGTGGGGTATTCTGGAGCACTGGTGTGCAGTGCACTGCCATTTACATACAGCACATTTTTCATTGACATGGCCACTAAATTTGCATAGACATGCAGTTTTACTGGTAAAGCTATATAGTGCACATTTATTTATCATTTGTGCATCACCAAGTAAAGGGTGATTTGTTTTGATCCTATTAAAATCTTCGTTTTCATCGCACTTCAGAATTACAAAAAATGTGCTTCTTTTGTGCTTTTCTAATTGCTGATACATTTTGAAATATGTGCTCAGTTTATGTACAGCACTCTAATCAAAGTTGCAGCACTGTGCTGCATGTAAGGACCAGAGCAGAACAGTATCATAGCTACTAAGATATGGCACTGTATTCTTGCTCCTGACACTGGCACAATTTAGGCTGCATGCACCATAGATCAAAGGTGTGTGTGTTCTATCAAGTATAGGGTTTCGTACAATTAGAGGACCCTTCCAATGCTAAAACTATGTTTTAATACTTTTCCCACTTTGTATGTGTGCTGTATAGTGCAGCACACATGCAAATTTGGAAAAATGTGGAGAGTTTTAAAACTTTCTCCACAGTTTCGCCTGTTTTGAGGAGGTGTATGTTTTTTTGGCACAAATCCCCGTCTACCAATGTTATTAGATAATGATTGCCTCAAAATTCTTGGGTAGTTGCATGGGAACGACCAAATACCACCCATAGAACGCCCCTAGGCTCAAAGTACTACGTGCTACTCTGCGGTAATTTGCCCAACTTTCCAACACAAATCCTAATTTGCGTTATAAAGTCAACACCCCCACATTGTGCTCTGGGTTTCTGTGACAAAGATAATACAGATGCAGCACAAAGTGTTACTTAATCTGACCCAATAGGTTTAAAACCTGATTACAAAATGTACTCAAAATACAGTCAACCCCTAACCCAATATTTATTGCTACCTGGGGCTTTCTTCACTGATTTTCATATGTATGCTCAAAAGAGCTAAACATAGACTGATTCTTCTCATTGGTAAGAAGTAAACATAGGCTAATTGGCCTCATTGGTAATACCTGGCTAGATTTTCCAACCTTGACCTAAGCCTTGAATAATCATTAGCCTTAATTAATTATTTATGTTATGTGGGATCAAGGCAGTCTTGTTAGCTCACATCTCAGTATAACACCGTTTTTCTGTTATTTATCATCCCATCCCATGAGTTGCTTAAAAGTGAGTGCAAGGGTTGTGTAAACAAATTATATAGGTACCATTAGCATAGTTTATCACCAAGAGCCCTAGGCTATACAGAAATTCAGAGATAGGCATATATGTATGGGGAACTTACATTTCTTGAAACAAAACTCACAGAACCTTTGTTACAGTACTTTAATGTAAAAATTAGTGCAGAACAGTTTAAAGACATGCTCTCTCTTTTACTTATGTACCCTCCAAAATCCTTAATTCTTTTAGTGATGTTGTCCTATTTGAATTACTTTAACAGTGTGTACATAGGTCTGCCCAATTAATCTCTTACTAAACTACAAAGAGTTCAAAACTATGGTACCTGAACAATATTGTCCCCAAGAACTTCCAGTGGTTTCCATACAAGGACTAATTCACAATTAAAGACTCTTCGCATCATACACAAATACCTCCATAGTGTTAAATGTTGTCCCACCAACGTTCTCCATCTTTAAATCCTCACAGGCACCACAGACCAGCCTTCAAAAATTGGTAGTGTCTGTCAAATTTAAATGTACTCATAGAATGCCCTCCATCGGCAAGCTGAAGCTTCTAGAACTCATTATAATCTTGCAGCGGTTTTTTAATGCATAGGCAAAGTGGGCAATTATCTAGGGTCCTCCATGCTACAATGACCCACTGGGAAGTCAATCTTTTGTTTCTCTATCTCACTTCCTTCTATTTCTATTTCTATTTCTCTATCTCAATCTCTTTCCTCCTCTTTTCTTATTTTTAACTTTGCCTGCGTCTCATTTCCTTTTTCTACCCATTGTCATCATAAGGATTTTTGGTGCCCAGGCCAAGACATATTTAATCTGTTTTGATATGACCCCGTGTCAGCAAGTTTAACCTATAATTCAATATTGTGTGGTCATAAATTTGCAGAAAAAGGCTAATAAAGCTGTTCCTAAGGGAGGATCCCAAAGTATTTATTGCCCAAAGCCCCAAACATTGTTAAGGTGGCATTATATTCTTCTTTGAAACTTGATTAGAACATCTTAAGTTTCAAGAAAAAGCTTGAATCTGAGAACTTCGAAAAAGTCAGATATCAAGGTTTAACTATACGTTTATTTGGACGTTAGTCCTTAAAACCAATACAAATAAACACCACATTCATGAATCACATATATTAAAGTATCCATTTAACTTCTTTTGAGTTTTAATTCAGAACAGTCCGTATTTCTCGTAGAACATAGAAAGCATCTTGAACCCACAATTTCTTTGGAAAAATAAACACTAGTTAACAGCATCAATTTAAAAATTGCAAAAGATTAAAATCAATTTAAATTATTAATTCATGACAATCCATTAATCTCAACGATTGGAAAAAGAGCCCCACGCCCACAATTACGTCCAAAAAGCAAATTCTCACTAAAGCATCAATTACAAGAAAGGGAGACAATGCACCATATTTTAAAAAAATGATCTTAAAACATTCCGGTGCTTAGTTAAAAGAAGAGGGAAGTCAATCAGTACAGGCATGATAGTGTATTTTCTTTGTAAAGTACATATGCACTACCCTTTGTTTTCCCAGATTTTGTCCACCATAATTGGGATAGCCTTGAAGGGATTAAGACCTATTCTAATTTTTAAAAAAATTGAAATGAAGTACAGGATTCGGCAGAAACTAAAGATATCATTGTCCAATATCTTTACACAAGCCGCCAATTGAAGATTCTTGAATTTGGATTGAGGGTTTTTGAGATAAGAACTCCTTATCTTTCTGAAAGGACGAAATACAGACAGCTTACCAGAGTAACTTCTTTTGTGGGAAGTGCTCCCAATTAGCAAACACCTCAGCAGATACATTTTAATCTTTGAGTTTTTGTACATTTCTACTGAGAGCCTGCGCTCATTTTAGCTCACTCCGTTGGACTGCAATCCAACATACCTGTGCTATCATTTCAGGGCTATCTAATTGAATACGATTATTTAAAAACATTTTACATTTATTTTTCTCATACATGCCCAAGAGATCAGCTTCACTTCACATCTAATACTTTGTATCATAGATCCTTTTGGGAGATTTAAGATTCTTTTAATATACATATTCCATTGGGTCTAAGATATCCCCTTTATTTATACATAATATTTCAGACTTCTAAAGTGCTAGAGGAGGGATATAGGATTTGTTTCATTCATACTTGTATGGAGATCTGCTAAATAGAGACTGAAAAGGATTGGGACTAGCATAGCCTTGACGAAGGCCATTGTTAATATGTAATTTATCCCATAATCTTCCCATATCCGCTGTATCAAAGAATATTTTTGCTGACACATCCGAAAGCCTGATTAGCCTATAATCAGTGATTCTACTGTCTCCTTTCTTTGATAATTATTTTTCAATCACAGAGCCCCTCCAGGATTCTGGGATGATTCCTGTTTCTGCAATCCATTGATAAAATGCTTCAGATTCTCTGCCCACCAATCAATATTAGTTTTTAGTACAATTGCTGGAAAGTTATCCGGTCCTGCGGCCCTACTTAACTTAAACCGTGCTATCGTATTCTTAATCTGTTCTTTAGAGAACATCTCAGAAGTCTCTCTATCAGGGACGTAAACATATCTGGTCATTTACAGAGTGTGGGACATAAATTGTTTTCACATATAACACCAAATCTTCTTCAGCAGTTGTGTGAGTGGGGGACACAGCGTGTGTATCAGCAATATTATTCACCAACCCCCACAACTTTTTTCTGATCCCCAACCTGTATAATCGCCAGTATTTCGCTCCATTTTTTTAATCATATAAGCATGCTTTCTTATTTTTAATCAGGGTCTTATATTATCTTTGCAACCATCTGACTTTGATGTCAGTCCTCACCAATTGGTGTATCCTATGTATAGACTGAAATTTCCTTAGCTCTTTTTTTGCTCTTCTTACACTTTTCATCAAACGATCCTCCAATTTGTTTGGTTACATAATTATTCCTAATATTCCTCCTTGCATTAAAAAAGTACGAAGGCATCTAAGCACGCCATCCTTTAATGATGCAAACAAATCTAATTTATTAGGGAAAGCATTAAAGTTAAAACCAGGTGAGAATATTATTTGAAAGCCCAGTCCTGTTCTTAGTATATGAGGAAGCTCCATAGCTAGAGGTAATAATTTTTCGGTTAAGACTGCTTCCCTTAACATTAAAGCCCCCAGTAAGACTCAATGGAATCTTCCTTCATGGTGCAATATCTTAACATTGGTAAACAACTTACATTTATCGCATGGGACAAAAACAAAATCTATAGGGTGGGACTGAGAGCCAAACCTAAAAGTGGCAACTGCCGGCGTTTCAAGGTTTGAGCGAGCATTCAGATTTATTAGGTCGCTCCTGCTCAGCCAGTGACCAAAAACATTCCAATCATTCCATGTAGAGAATTTGCTTTTGGAATATTATACATGTCAAATATATCATACAATAATTAATCTATTCGATTATGGTCGATTTCGGTATTGAATTCACCTACTATAATTACAACACAGTGTATTCCATAGAAATCAAAAACTTTTCTTCCAAGCTTTCCAGAGATCCAGACAAGTTAGCCTTCATCTCTGTTAGACCTGTTATCCGTAAAGTTGTCTTCCCCCAACATTTGCCTGTTTACCTCCACTTTTCGCTGTACCTTTTTAATGGATTTAGGACTCTGAGCACTTTACTACTGCTGACCAGTACTAAGGTGCATGTGCTTCCCCCCTTAACATGGTGACATTGGTGTATACTTGATTAGTCTATATAGCTTACTTATAAGTCATTTGTAAAGTAGTATACCATATACCCAGGGCCTGTATTCTAAATGCTACTAGTGGGCCTGCATCACTGATTGTTGCACCCACACAAGTAGCCTTTCAAGCCTGTCTCAGGCATGTCATTGCAAGGCCTGTGTATGCAGTTTACTTCCCTTCTATTAGACATAAGTCACCCCTAGGGTAGGTCCTAGGTAGTCCTAAGGGCATGGTGCTGTTTAACTAAAAGGTAGGACATGCACCTTTACAAGCTACATAATGTTTCATATTTTTGGATTAGTACTCAGAAATCCTCTGTAGTGGTAAAGTTGGATTTAACATTACTATTTTAGAAATTCCACTTTTATATAAAGTGGACATTTCTATGCTCTTTACTTGACTCTGTGTGCCTGCAGTCTTTCTCAAATTCATGTCTGGGGTGGGTAACAGCTACACTTTGTTCATTCCTTCTTGACAGCCACAAACACAGGAAGGGTGGGTATGACAGAGAACGCATCTGCATTCATCTGCATTCTGATAGCACTTCCTAGGCAGGTAGAGGGAGAGGGAGGTGTCACACCTGAATAGGCAGTGTCCTGTGTCCCACACAGAGGGCTGATTACCCCCCATACATAGCCTAGCAGAGAGGGCTGGGATGAAAGGGACCTATGCACTTGAAGGGCTTGCTTGGAAGTCACCCCCAGTTCAAAGGCTCCTTTAGGTATGAGTACTGGGTCTCTGACCCTACCAAAACAGTACACTACTGGACCTGTGAAGAACTCTGCCAGGAGTAAAGACTACTGTGCTATAAGGATTGCCACTCTGCTTGACTAACTGTTCTGAAGGAACAGCTTCTCTGCTTTGTTGAGCTGCCCTGCTGCCTGCTGATCTATGCCCTGCTGAGGACAAGGACTGGACCCATTTCACTTGAACCCACAGTGACTCTAAGGGCTTGCAGTCTTGCCTATTGATTCTGAAGTCTCAGGGCAATCAAAGCCTTCCTGCAAGCTCTGCTGCTGGACTCTGCCATCTATGAGTCATCCCTTGCCTGAGGTGCCAATCTAGTCCTGGGCCACAAAAGTGGGTTCTGCAGCTGTTTTTGCATCAAAATCGATGCAGTGACAACTTTGCGCCGATCGAAACTGACTCATTGCCCTTCGACACTGACGCAGGAGCCGATCGACATCACCTCAACGGGCTTGACGCCGACAGACAGTGTGGCTCGACGATGAGGCAGCACCTGCATCTTAAAGGGGTTCGCTGACGAAGCCTTTTTCAACTGAATGGATCGGCGCCAACACTTCGCCTCCATCCACAGGATCGACAATGCCGCCGCACCAACCTCGACTCCTCGCATCAAGTCTTCAACATTGACGCTTGCTCCATCCAAGGTCTGCCTGAGTCCTGTAGCCAGTACAATAGGAAGTAGTGGTCCCAGTGGGGTATTTTAGAAAAAACAAACAAATAATGACAAACATTAAATTCCTTATACTCCAAACAAGCCAGCATAACATCTGGAAATCATGTACAGCAGAAGTGCCCCGTGTAGAAGAAGGGGGGGGGAGTCTGTAACAGGTGAGGGTTGGAAGTGAAAGGAAGGTAGTGACAATATATACATCACAGTATTAGTTACAACAAAAAGTGGGCTTATCCAGCCAGACAATTGAGTGTCAACAAATTAATAGCCATGATTTGTACTGTACAGGCACAGTGAAAAAAGCACTGTCACTACCTTCCTTTCACTGCCAACCCTCACCTGTTACACACTTCCCCCCCCTTCTTCTACATGGGGCACTTCTGCTGTACATGATTTCCAGATGTTATGCTGGCTTCTGAACATCCTAGTATGTTCAGTATGATTAAACAATATTGGACATGAATTTGGAGTATAAGGAATTTAATGTTTGTCATTATTTAATTGTTTGTTTTTTCTAAAATACCCCACTGGGACCACTACTTCCTATTGTACTGTCTATTACCCAGGTCCCAGCGGCTTGTTTGGGTTATACCCTTAATTTGTAACTGAGTCCTGTAGCCAGCCTGCCATCCATCGCAGTCGGCCTAAACTTTGTATTCACCCCAGTCTAGCACAACCTCAAGAAACCCCTTAGCGCTACTGGCTTCTAAGCACTATTTTTGGTTTATTCTTTCAAAATTATTAAGTCCGGTTCTACTTACTGTATTTTTAACATTTTGGTCTTCATTTTCTCATAAAAATATTCTCTATTTTTAAAAACCTGTGTGGAGTATTTTTGTGGTGTTTTCATTGTGCTACTGTGAGTGTGTTGCACAAATACTTTACATATTGCCTCTTTAGATAAGCCTGCCTGCCCTGTGCCAAGCTACCAGAGGGTGAGCACAGGTTATCTTTTAGTGTGTATCTAGTTTACCCTGACTAGGATTGTGGTACCAAATTGGACAGGGTGCATACCTCTGCCAATTAGAGGCCCAATTTCTAGCAATCTCCTTATGCAAATAAACGTTAACTAAGAATAAGATATCCCATTGCTTTTGTTCTGTTTGAATTTCAACCACTGAAATATGGGTCCACGAGCTCATAGCTTCCATCCTTCTTACACTTCTTACAATTCTAGTGGAAACCCATGTTAAGCGACCCCCGTACAGTGTGCCTTTTGCATGCCCTGCTAAACATATTGACAAAAAAATACGTTTTCATTCGGAGTCTCTCATGGCCAGGTCTCCTGCATATGGATAATGTCCAAATCTTCTAAGAAAGGCTGTGAGTTGGCTGTGAGTTACCTGGCCTTACACACCGATCGCAAATATGTGTAGCCCAACTGCAGTATTTTAAGCCCCTCGAGAGTGCAGAATCCTATGCATAAAAGCCCTGGCTTGTCCAGTGAACAATTTCAGCATCTTTGCTAAGAGGGGAGAAATGATTGCTTACATTTAGGGAACTAGACCAACCCTCAATTTTTTTGTCATGGGCAACCAGAATCCTCAAATTCTCTCTAGAAGTGTTAATATGACTAGGCGCGTAGAGTCTCACATTCCTAAGATGATTAAAAGGAGGGTTCTGAAGTTGGTTAAACACACTTGATTGCTTTCCAATCCATCATGACATTTCAATGCTCCTTGTGACTGACCACTTTGTAATTTTTTTACCAAATCTAATGGCACTGATACCCCAAAAGAATTCAGGCTCTCGTCTGCCTTACAAACCCTATTAGCTGTCAAAAGAGAGATAAAATCAACTTTGGCTAATTCTCTTCCGTCATTATTGCTCAGAAACCCCACAGATTTTAGATCAGTAGGCCCAATGTCTGATATTTCAGGGATTTGATTGAACGGGAAAAGGAATATTGCTCTATTTAGGTGTCATAGGTTCCTTACTTTTATACCTTTAAGGAGAATGTCAGGCAGCAAGGAGTAGTGACCATGGTCCTCCTGAATCGGTAGAGCCGACTTTGAATGTTTAAAATATTTTCTTTCTTTCTCTAGTTCCGACTTTGATTCCTGACCTTGATTTTTGTTCTTCTGGGAAGCTTGAATTATTCCTTTTAGCTTATTCTTTTTACAGGATAATTTTGAAGCACCCAGAAATTTGACTTTCACTTTTACAGAAGCACCATCATTATAATAAATCCCATTACTAAAATGCTCCGGAAGTGGTTCATCTGTCTCTTTTATTTGTCTGGCCAACACCTCACCTTTCTGAACAGGATTTTTTCCTTTAGTCTTCTTTGCCTCCTTTGCTGTAATTCCATGTTTTTTCAGTAATGGCCTTCTAATATTAGATGAGAATTTTGATATCCACCATTATAGACTTTAGATCTCACCAACATTGTCTAGTACGAAATATATATATATATATATATATATATATATATATATATATATATATACATATATATATACATATATATATATATATATATATATATATATATTCACTGAAAAACCATAGGTTTCAGGCACGTTATAGTTAGAAATTAGCATTTAAAAAACCTTAGAAATTCACTGAACAAACCATAGGTTTCAGGGACGTTATAGTTAGAAATTAGCATTTAAAAAACCTTTGAAATTCACTGAAAAACCATAGGTTTCAGGGACGTTATAGTTAGCTGGACATTTCACTTGTACAAAACCATAGAAATTCCACTGTTATAGTTAGTTCAGCTAACTATAACTCGCGCCCGCAATGCACTGCTGATCACATTACATATTACATCATTCATGACATGGTCAGTGACATCACTGATGACATCACTGATCACATCTCAAATGACATCACTGATGACATCACTGATGACATCATCCAGTGAATGTGTTTTTCTTTAAAGTTTAAATATGTATTATATATATACCAAGGTGTATTGAAGAATGAGTGGGTGTATAAGTGTCTGGATGGAGGATTTAGTAGGTGTGTGACTGACTGTTTAACTGAGTTATTACATGTGTCTTAATGCATGGGTTAGTGACTAAACTGTGTGAATGTCTATATCAGTCTGTTTGCTGTTGTATAAGCTGCTGCATGGGTTGGTCAGTAGCTACATGAGTGTCTATATGGGTTATTAATTGGTTGCCAGAGTATTTGTATGGGTGCCTGAGTGTGTGTGTGGGTGCGTGGGAGGTGTGTGACTCTGTGCATACATGTTTGAGTGGTTGATTCACTGGGTGTATGGGTTCAAGAGTGCATGTGGAAACAGCTGTATGCGTGGGTCAGTGTGTGTATGGGTGTGTTAGTGAGTGAATGGATGTCTCAGTGGTACATGTCCAACTAACTACATATGTAAAAGACAGTGTATGTGAGAGTTGGAGTATATAAATGACTATACGTGAGAGTTAGTGATTGTGAGAGTGGCTGTATGGATGAGTGTGTACTTGTATCAGTGATTGTATAAGAGAGTAATTATGTGTTTCTTTCTGTTTGAATAAGTGATGTGTTGTGTGTATAATTGTATAGGTCAGTAAATGGAAGTGTGATTGATTATTTGCATGACTGACTAGGTGTGTGAGTAACTCTGGATGAGTGCTGCTGTGTAGGTGTATGAGTGCATATGATAGTGTTGTATTGATGAGTGACTGCATGTATGAGTGATTGTATGGGTGAATGAGTGGATGAGTGTGTAGACCTAAGAACCAGTGATTGGATATGTAGTAAGTGGTATTGGTGTGTCTATGGTTTCAAAAATGGTATTCTGTTTTTTGGAGTGGGTGTATAAAGGTTATATTAGGGTGTGAGAAGGTGCATCAGATTGTCACATGGATGATGTCATCAGTGATGTCATCAGTGATGTCATTTGAGATGTGATCAGTGATGTCATCAGTGATGTCACTGACCATGTCATGAATGATGTAATATGTGATGTGATTAGCAGTGCATTGCGGGGGCGCGAGTTATAGTTAGCTGAACTAACTATAACAGTGGAATTTCTATGGTTTTGTACGAGTGAAATGTTCAGCTAACTATAACGTCCCTGAAACCTATGGTTTTTTCAGTGAATTTCAAAGGTTTTTTAAATGATAATTTCTAACTATAACGTCCCTGAAACCTATGGTTTTTTCAGTGAATTTCTAAGGTTTTTTTAAATGCTAATTTCTAACTATAAAGTGCTTGAAACCTATGGTTTTTTCAGTGAATTTCAAACGTTTTTTAAATGCTAATTTCTAATTATAATGTTCATTAAACCTATGGTTTTTTCAGTGATTTTAAATTATCATTCCATTCTCAACCTAGTGAAAACAGCCAATATCGCCAGTTTTCCAACAATAGCTTCCGCAAAAAAATTTGCCACAAATGAGAGCGACAACTAACGCTAATAATATGCAGAGTAGGCGTTCCCGTGCAAAAATAACACGAAAACACCACTTCCCGATATTTTCAACGAGCAGCCAAATCTGGGGTGCGATCCAAAAACAGGCGATAAGCTGCGTTAGCAGTAGGAATTTAACATCTGCCTTTTACTGGTGTAAAGCAGGACAACTACCTACAGTGTGAAAGGGAGCCCAGCCCAGAACCACATCTGAAGACCAACACATGTCATAGAGCTACTGACCATGCAGCTCCAACACCCAAGAAGGCCACAGCACCCACTGCCATCACCCTCAGGACCTCCCCCCCGGACCACCCCCCTCCCTACTACCACCGAGGCAGCGCACAACAGGACAGCGGACATTCCAAAAACGGCATGGTCTCTCAGCCACACAATAGCTGAATCTTGGGAGATGTGGCAACAAAGTATGTGTGAAGGACGCAAGTCACCCATCAATAAAAATGCACACAATACCAAGTGTAGCGGTGATGTGGTGGACAGACCTCACTATGTAGAGCACAAACCTCTCCATGTGGACATATACTGCTGGTGCTTGTAGTGTTGTGGACAATAGACGCAACCATGTTACCTCAGGCAGTGGGGAAGATCTCGATCATGTTGCTGTGTTGTCCCCCCTGGAAGCAGAAGCGGAGTGTGCTGGTCCAACGTACGCCACTCCAGCGTAGGAGTATGAATAAATAGGCTGGGGCTGTGGGCGTGGTTCACTTGTGGGAAGGCCAAAGCGTCTGCCAGGGCGGCAGCCCTCACCCTGCCATGAGGCCTCCGCCGTGACCTCCGGCCTCCTCGACACAGGCCCGCTGCGAACCCAGCAGCAGAGCACCACAGACTTATGTCTGTACAGACTACTGCCTCCGATCTACACTGCGGACAGCAGGGCTCACAATTCAGATCGAGTCGCGATTGCAGATGACGCACTCCAGTAGGGAAGAGACATTTATCCCAGTGCGGCCCGCCCGGACCACGCATCATCGCAGACTGCGCACACACTGAGTGCTTCAGGTGCCACTAACTCAGTGCACCACAAGTCAACGCCACGTGGACTTATTAAGACAGAATTCATTAGGCAAAAGACATTGCTACCAGTGCGGCCCGCCCGGACCAAGCATCATCGCAGGCTCCACACACGCTGGTTGCTTCAGGTGACACTAACTGTACAGCTCAACTCAACGCCACGTGGCTGTGGGCCCTTGCTGACCGCTGCCTCTGGCCTACACTGCGGTCATCAGGGCTCACATTTAAAATTGACTCTTGATTCATTAATTGCAGAGTCCAGTAGGCAACTAAGTATTACGTCCCTAAAACCTACATAATATCCTTTTAGTATCCTTGCTTCAAGAACTTGTTTTATATCAGTTATAGCTTTAGTACAATGACCAAATTCATCTTGCAAGTCCAAAGGAACACTGAATGGCAGTCTACACTGCGGACAGCAGAGCTCACAATTTGAATTCAGTCTTGATTTATTAATTGCAGACAGAATTGTACTCTATGTCCTCGAATTTTGTCAAGAGGAAGTGACAAAAAGCATTCCTTGTTGTCTGTGCTGACTACTGCCTTCGATCTACACTGCGGTCA
Source organism: Calotriton arnoldi (assembly GCA_963921515.1). NCBI lineage: Eukaryota > Metazoa > Chordata > Amphibia > Caudata > Salamandridae > Calotriton > Calotriton arnoldi. Next base: position 2,162,439 of record CAWUFW010001189.1, read on the forward strand.
GCAGGGCTCACAATTCAGATCGAGTCGCGATTGCAGATGACGCAGTCCAGTAGGCAAGAGACATTGCATCATCGCTGGCTGCGCACATGCTGAGCGCCACACCTATCACTAACTGTATGCAGCTCAAGTCAACGCCACGTGGCTGTAGGCCCTTCCTGACCGCTGCCTCCGGCCTACACTGTGCTCAGCAAGGCTCACAATTCAAATTCAGTCTTCATTCATTAATTTCAGAGTCCAGTAGGCAACTAACTATAACGTCCCTGAAACCTACATATTTCGACAGTGTATTCCATAAATGTTTCATCTTTTGTTCCATACACCTACACTGCGGTTAGCAGAGCTCACAATTTAAATTGAGACAAGATGTATTTATTGCAGAGAGAATTGTACTCTATGTCCCTCGAATTTTGTAAACAGGAAGTGACTAAAAGCATTCTTCGATGTCTGTGCTGACTACTGCCTTCGATCTACACTGCGGATAGCAGGGCTCACAATTCACATCGAGTCGCGATTGCAGATGACTCAGTCCAGTAGGCAACAGACATTGCTCCCAGTGCGGCTCGCCCGCACCACGCATCATCGCTGGCTGCGCACACGCTGAATGCTTCTGATGCCCCTATCTCAGTGCAGCACAACTCATGGACCCTTTATGATACAATGTTTTGTGTATAATTTCACATCTGCTGCCCCTACCTCAGTGTACCACAAGTCATGGACCCTTTACAATACAATCTTGTGTGTATTATTTCACATCTGTTGCCCCTACCTTAGTGCAGCACAAATCATTGACCCTTTATGATTGAATCTGTGTGTCTGATCCAATGATTACTGTTGTACTTGTTGCCAGCACCAACCATTCCCGGACACTTGGCTTACACTCACCCCACACGCATCCAGCTCAGACGTCACTGGACATGTGACCCTGGTAATAAAAATGAGTTGAGCGCACGTGCCCGTACCCAGTTCCACTATCTATCTGTGTCCGTGTGTTCATTATGTATGCAAGATGCCGCCCCTGGGCCCTACCACATTACATTGTGCTGTGGACAGCGTATGCAACCATGTTACCTCTGGCAGTGGGGAAAACTTCAGTTATGTAACTTTCTCTCGGTCATTGTACAAGTACGTACGTAGAGACTGGATCATTAGAGTACTGCAAGGAGAATGTATAGTGAATTTATAAGTGCTTGGAGATTGGCGGAGTAATTGTATAAGGACATATGTTGGCGCAGCCTAACCCCGAACACAAGCTTGGCTCTAATTGGCTGCCCTCCATAAACATTCATATCCACACAGATGTGTCATGTCCACCATCTTTCATGTGTGGAACTATGGATGAATGTAGGGTCAGTGATTCCCTGTACCTTCCATGTTGGCCATGTTGTGGGACTTGGCTCACAGAGTGACACATTGGCGCTTGCGACCCGGGTGATGTCAGCACTACAACAGGGACACCCGCATCAGTTGATTCCTCATACAGCCCAGGACGGAGCCACGCCCATAGCTTCGGAGTCATTCTTCACAGCCACACGCAGGACTGGCATACGCCAGGCCAGCCCACTCCGCTTACGCTTACAGGGAAGGACAACAACGCTACATGGCCCAGATTTTCATTGCAGTGATCTGCTGGTCACACCCTAGTTGTCAGTATGCCACAGCCACTCCCTCACGGCTAGTATACACCCACACCACACCCATCCAGCACAGGCTTCACAGGACACGTGACCCTGCCAATAAAAAAGATCGGGCGCACGTGCTCAACGCCATTTCAGAGTTGCTCGCACCGGATGCACTGCGGCCGGCACAGGCACACCGGCACGGGAGAGTGACTTTCGGTCCACTGAGGTACGGGTACCGTAACTGCTGAGCGGGTGTACAGCCTGCGGTGATGGCCCGTCCCGGTGGTCTGGACTGCTCAGGTTTTCTGTGCCCTGCTGGACTGCAGTGTAGGCCTGAGCCATCAGACAGCGCAGGCCTACCGCCACATGGCGTTGCCTCGCTGGTCACAGAGTTAGTGGCACCGCAAGGGCTGAGCGGGTGTGCAGCCTGCGATGAAAAGCCCGGTGCACTGGTATGTTCTCTGCCATGGCGAAATCAAGACCCAGCACCAAATGTGAGACCTGGTGGCCTGCGGAGCGGGGCTGCATGATATGCAGGGTGCTGTGTCCGTGGGCCCCGGGCTTGGGGCTTGCAGCGGCACGTGGTAGGCCCTCTTTTCTACACGCAGGTTGCAAAAGGTGAGCAGAGAGGCTTGTTAGCGCAGCGGCGGGCAGTGACCTCCGGGCAGTGGGAGTGGATGGGGTGCAGCAGCCTGGGTGCGCAGCGGTGGACAGTCACCTCCGGGCAGTGGGAGTGGATGGGGTGCAGCAGCCTGGGTGCGCAGCAGCGGGCAGACACCTCTGGGCAGTGGAAGTGGATGGGGTGCAGCAGCCTGGGTGCGCAGCGGTGAGCAGACACCTCTGGGCAGTGGAAGTGGATGGGGTGCAGCAGGCTGGATGCACAAAGGCGGGACAGAGAATTAGGCGTGTGCAGTTGTATGTACTCTGCCATTACTGATTCCATACTACGTTTCAGATGAGTAAGCTTGAGGGCTCCACTATGTCCCGGCACGTGGTTGGAGACACACCGGTGATGGAAAGGTGAGCTGTGAGGGTTTTGTCCACAGTGTGGGCACTCACTGTCCCTCTCCATCTCTTCCTTTCTCTCCCTCACACTCTTTCTCTCTCTCTTCCTCTCTCTCTCACTCTATCTCTTCCTCTCTCTCACACTGTTTTTTTCTTTCTATCTCTCTACCTCTCTCTCTCTTTCTCTCTCTCTCACTCTTCCTCTTTCTCACACTGTTTCTCTCTCTCTCTCCTCTCTCTCACTGTTTCTCTCTCTCTTCCTCTCTCTCTCACTCTTTCTCTCTGTCTACCTCTCACTCTTTCTTTCTTTTTCTCTCTCTTCCTCTCTGTCACTCTTTCTCTCTCTCTCTCCTTTGATGGACGCATGACGCACAATCTTATCTTGCTTTTTGTCTAGCAGGCTGTGATTCACAGATTGACGACCCCCCCCGACACGGACCTCCCGCCACGAGGCGATGACTTCAGTTCCACTGAGTTAGTGCCACCAGAGCTGAGCGTGTGTGCAGCCTGCGATGATGCGTGGAATCCTGCAATCAACACCCACTTTGAACTGTGAGCTCGGCTTGACCGCGTGTACGCAACGCCTGAGGAGGTTGCTTCTGCACGTGGTGGACCCTCTTAGACACACACCGGTGGCGGAAGGTGAGCAGAGAGGCTTGTTTCCGCAGCAGCGAGCAGTCACCTCTGGGCGGTGGGAGTGGATAGTGTGCAGCACCCTGGGTGCACAACAGCGGGCAGACACCTCCGAGCAGTGGGAGTGGATGGGGTGCAGCAGCCTGGGTGCACAGGAGCGGGCAGACACCTCTAGGCAGTGGGAGTGGATGGGATGCAGCAGTCTGGGTGCGCAGGAACGGGCAGTCCCCTCCGGGCAGTGGGACTGGATGGGGTGCACCAGCCTGGGTGCACAGCAGCGGGCAGACACCTCTGGGCAGTGGAAGTGGATGGGGTACAGCAGCCTGGGTGCGCAGAGGCGGGCAGACACCTCTGGGCGGTGGGAGTCGATGGGGTGCAGCAGCCTGGGTGCGCAGGGGCGAAACAGAGAATTAGGCGTGTGCAGTTGTATGTACTCTGCCATTACTGATTCTATACTATGTTTCAGATGACTAAACTTGAAGACTGCACTATGTCCTGGCACGTGGTTGGAGACACACCGGTGGCAGAAAGGTGAGCTGTGAGGATTTTCTCCAGTGTCAACACGCACTCTCCCTCTCCATCTCTTCCTTTCTGTCACTCACACTCTTTCTCTCTCTCTCACTCTATCTCTTCCTTTCTCTTCCTTTCTCTCTCTCACACTCTTTTTATGTCTTTTCATCTATCTCTCTCTCATTCTTTCTTCCTCTCTCTCTTCATCTCTGTCTCACTCTTTCTCTCTCTCTCTACCTCTCTCTCACACTGTTTCTCTCTTTCTCTCTCTCTTCCTTGCATCTCACTCTTTCTCTCTCTCTCTCACTCTTTCTCTCTTTCTCTGTCTTCCTCTCTGTCTCACTCTTTCTTTCTCTGTCTCTTCCTCTCTCTCACTCTTTCTCTCTCTCACTCTTTCTCTCTCTCTCTCCTTTCATGGACGCATGACGCACAATCTTATCTTTCTTTTTGTCTTGCAGGCTGTGATTCACAAATTGTCGGGGGATGACACCCCATACCTGTACCTACTTTTATTTTGTTGTTTTGTTTAAATAAAATGTTTTATATGTAAATCCATAGATGACTGAGATTCTTATTTGTCCAACCTCACATGCATCTTCTTTACTATAATTGTGCGACATCAGCCAATTTGTTACGTTCCAGATTTCCTAAGGTTGCTGTCACATTTGTTTGTGTGGGGGGGAGTGAGGGTGGATGGCGGACAAGGGGCTGGTGGCGGGGGTTGGCGGAGCAGTGTTGGGTGTCCGAGCTGCATGATCGTTGGCTCCATTGCATCTGTTGTCATTCACTTTGAAAGTTAAAAATATCGTCTCAAATACTTAACCACTACTACAAATCACATAACACACCTTCTTAATTTCTAATTTACCTTCGTAGTTGGCATGCAGATTTCAAATGTCACAAACGCATGCAATTCTTTTCTTGTCACACAGTACATCTAATGCACTGCTTTCATCAAGAATGGAACCAGTAATGGCACAATTTCCCTGTTGCTCCACACATAAATACATGTAAAGAACAAATCAGAATAGTTCCTTATTTTTTTAGATTGCAAAACCTCTCTTTATTGGTTATTTTTGAACTTTCCATATAAACAGTTTTTTTAAGGACACATACAGGTGAAAAGTTCAAGGTATTGTATCAAAACTTTCTAGAACATTCTATGACACATGCAGGTTAAAAGTTCATCATTTTTTTAAACCTACAGATATTTCTTTTTGCAACATTTTCTTCAACATTTAATGGCACGTGGAGGTCAAAAGTTCACCATTCTTTCAAGTTTGAACTGCACCTTCCAAATACAATTAGCAGGTGTGGTTGAGCTGAGCAAATTTCACCCTATAATATGTACTCCACGTATAAACTGCTTTTTTATTAACCAATCACAAAGATGCTTTTCATCAAAACTAATATACACCCTACTTTTTAGGACACAATACATTTCATCTCCCAATCGGTTAACGTTTTGTATGTAAAAAAAAGTAGTTCCCCATGTTTAAACATATCTCTTATTCTACGAACGGACTGCATGAGCTACAGACATTTATCCATATCTTCTAGCCATACCTTCAAAATGCTAGTGTGGATTGTAGGACATAGCTATGTTTTCTGGTGCAAGAGGTATGCAGAACAGAGACGTATTGACTTAGACCTAGGTTTACAAAATGTGCACATTAAATGGTTTGCACAGAGAGGATTGAAGTGGCACCAATTGCTCCCTTTGGTTAAAACCTGTTTGCATCTCCAACACCCTGATCTCATGATTGTGCACTGTGGTGGTAACGACCTAGGCACATTGACTGGGGTAGGTTTGGAAATGCTTATGAAGGACACCTTTGGACAATTGATGTTACTTTTGCCTCAAACTGTCTTTGTATATTCCAATATATGCCAAAGACAGAAGTGGAAATGGTCAAACCAATTTTGTCATAAGAATGAAAAATCTAGGAAGAATGTCAACAAAGCAGTGTCTGCATACCTCAGAGACCATAGAATTGGGTCGATTTACAACAACAACATACGTTTTGATATGGCTGATATCTACAGAAGTGATGGAGTACACTTCACAGATGAGGGAAACCGAGTTTTCCTGATTAACTTGAAGCTGTACATTCGCACTTACATGTAGCTCCAACTAATAAACACAAGGGCTCTTTTTAGAGCCGCCTTATATTCCCAATTTCGGCTCGCAGAGTGTCAGCTGCGGTTCGGCTAGCAGAGGGACACCTGCAGGCCGTCGGGCAGGCTCACAGAGGAAGAGCTGCGGCCCGTGGGCTCAGCTCGCAGAGGGAGACCTACGAGCCATTCGCTCGCAAAAGGGAGACCTACGAGCCATTCGCTCGCAAAAGCACAGCACCGTACTGGCTTGCAGAGGGAGAGCTGTGGCCGGACTCGCAGAAGGAGACCAACGGGCCAACAGGCCTGCTAGCAGACACACAGCTATCAGTTAACGGGCTGGCTCACAGAGATACAGCTGCGAGCCCTTCGAGCTGCAACCTGATGGGCTAACTCGCAGAGGGAGAGTAACGGGCCGACTGGCCTGCTAGCACAGACAGAGCTACGAGCTAACGAAGTGGCTCACAGAGTTAGAGCTGCGGGCCCGACGGCTCGCAGACACACAGCTGTGAGCCGACGTACTGCCTTCTTAAGGCATAGCCGTGAGCTGATGATGTGGGGAGAGGGAGCGTAAAAGGAGTATCTCGCACAGACAGACCTGCGGGATATTTTCAGTATTGCCTCACAGAGGTAGAATTACGGATGCGATGCCTTTTAGAGGGAGAGATGCGAGCTGACGGACTGAGTCACAAAATGGCTCACAGCTCGCAGTCGCAGAGCTGCGAGCCACCGGACTGGCTTCTAAAGGCATCGCCGCGAGCTGGTGATGTGGGGAGAGGGACCGTGAAAGGGGTATCTCGCACAGACAGAGCTGAGTTATATTTTTAGTGTTGCCTCGCAGAGGTAGAACTATGGACCTGGTGCCTTGTAGAGGGAGAGTTGTGAGCTGACGGACTGAATCACAAAATGGCTGCCAACACTTCCTAGTTTCAACAGTTCGCAGCCAATGAGCCGCAAGCTCGTGCTCGTAACCCTTCAGCCAATCAGATGTCAGAATTCTTAAATATCGATATCTGGAAAATTTGATATTTCTCTAAAACTACTGAACGGATTTACCCGATTTACACAAAAGCGTTCTTTCTGGACCAAGACCTTTCTCTGTGCCAAATTTGGCATTATTCCGTTCAGCAGTTTGACCTGTAGCCTTGTCTAAAGTTTCCTATGGAAATTGCATGGAGAAAACATGTTTTGGGACCCCCTTTTCTCTTAGCCCCCTTGATGATTCCCCCCAAAGTTTTAGGATAGGAGCTGACCTGAAAAGAGGAACTTTTTGGAAAATTTCGTAAAGGTTCGTCAAATGACGCCAAAGTTATAAGCACATCAAAAAATGCTTTTCCTATGGAAACGTGGTCCTAACTATAACTACCTACTGGCGACCGCCAGTAGGTAATATATATATATATATATATATACATAGCCCTTCTCCCGTTCAATATTTTAATTCTTGAGCTATATATATTGATATCTATTATTTTATCTTCACTCATATTTATTGGCACTTCCACTTGTGTTATCTCCGGAGATTCATTTACCGGTTTTATAAGAGTGGGTAGGCAAATATTCACCTTTTTGTAATTCCACAGATTATATTTTACAGCAAGGAAGCATGAGACTGATGATTTTTTATTCAGCACAACCAAACCTTTTTAAATGTTTTTTAAAGTCCCTTCCTTAAACAGAATTACACCCAGTATATCCAGGAAGAGTGTGTAACACACCCTCCCACAGGATGACCTGCTAATTAGCCTCCTTCGGCTCGCAAGCTTCAAAGAAGCCGCCGCCTTTGGAATGCAATTGTGGTTCCCTTTGCATGAGAGGAAGCCCCCCCCCGTCCAGAGCCGCCTTGGCACCAGGACAGGTGGGTAAATTACCTAGTCAGGTAGGTGTGCCACCTCCAGCATGACATTGTCGGGTTTGTATTTTCTCCTACAGTCAGTAAAAATGGAGAGGTAACTTTGGGGCTTTACCCTGCCACAAGATCCGATATTCCCAGTGCTCAGAAATGATCCTCCTCCGTGCTACAGGATACGCCACCGCAGACGTACACAGGTCAATACAGCAATAATGTCAGCCTACAGGCAACCTTCAGCCTATAACCTTGAGAATAATCAGATATCACACCCATGTTGCTGTGTATTCACCAATAACCTTCCTAAACCTGTCACATGCCTACGGCCTGTTTTTGCCACCTGAGCTCCATTATTAATACTTCTCCTTCCAATCAACACTGCATTAGTGCACTCTTGCTATGGACGTTGCCATGCATTGTCCCTTCTGCCCGCATGGTGAATAACCATAATCTCAACTACAAGATTATCAGCAGAATATTTTTTCGTATCCATATGCCACGTGTTCTGCTAGTGTTCTGAGGTGGCATTGATGTGGCAGGAAGTGATTTGCTTAATTCCCAAAATGATTTACTAAATCCCAAAACCAAAAAAACAATAAAACAAATTAATGGCAGAGTACTCAATGTTATCTCACAGTTTTTATGACAACATTATACCAGATAATTTCACTTTGCGTTTCCTGTGCACACCACTTTGAAAAGTATATTACTTTCAGAAGGCCTGGTACATTTTTCAAATAATCTTCATCATTTGACTTTGTCTGGGACATTTTAACAATTCGTCTTTGCATGTTTGCTATTTAGTAACCTTCATCATAAATGAACCAGTCAGACATTTTCTTATCAGAGATGTTGTCATTTTGTCTTCTTAATGAGCATTTACTGTTCTGATCCCATAATCTAATGTCTGCTTCATAAACTGTTTCCTTTATAATCATTGTGATTAATTTGTATGCTGCCTGAAAGTAAAGCAGCAGGTAATATAGAAGAAAGAACATTTCAATCTAAGGAACATTGTGTAACAGGATGGAAAACCAAAGTCAAACAAATATAAACAAAGTATTTAGACGATTTGCACAATATTATAAAGATTATGATTACAGTATACTTTCAACTTTGACTAAATAGTAATACAATGAATTGCATTAATTTTCTGTACAGTACACATCAGTAATGTATTAAATTTCAAGCACTTCAAATGACTTCTACCCTTAGTTTGTTGATCAGCCACACTGGTACTGCAAAACAGTATACTGTCTATGTCGAACAAACAGTAGTACATTAAATGGCATTCGTCTGTTATACATTACCCATATGCAGTGCATGGGATCAAAGGTTCTTCCATTTATTTCAACCCTTGAATTATAGCTCAGCCCCAACAAGAATGCACCTCTGGTGTAACCCATATACCCACTGTAGGAAACCGGGTTTTTGTTGCAGTACCCCCCTACTTTTTGCCTGTATTAGATGCAACGTTGTACTGGGTTCCTGCTAACCAGGTCCCCACCAGTAGTGTTCTATCCCTAAAAATTTACAATTGTTCGCCAATTGGCAAAACCTTTAGCACCTTCTGTAAGTCCCCAGTAAATGGTACCCTGGTACCTAGGGCCTGAGGTACTAAAGATGGTCCCTAATCCTGCAGCACAAATCGTGCCACCCTAAGGGATCCCTCACCAAGCACATGCAAGTCTTCCATTGCAGGCTGCGTGTCTTGGTGCAATCAAAAATGATAACATGACATGTCATACATCCCTGTGTGCCATTGCCTAACACTGCATGTAATATTTGTAGGTCACCCCTACAGCAGACCTGACAGCTCTAAGGCAGGGTGCTTAATATTACATATGATGGCATTCCTTCATGAGCAGGTGTGCCCCAGTGCTGGTCATTCCTATTGCTGCCAGTACAAATGACCAGGGAAGCCATTTTAAAACATGTCCTGGATACTGGTGAAAACAAGTTCCTCAGATACAAGATGGCTTCACTGAAAATATGGATGTTTGGTATCAAACATCTCGTATTGGTAAGCCCACACTGATGCCAGTGTTGGATACATGCACCTAAAGGGCACCTTAGAGGTGCCCCCTGAAAACCTACCAGCCTCTGGTGTGCTTACTGACTGGATTCTGCCAGCCTGCCACCCGAGACACTGTTTTGACCTACTAGCCTGAGAGCATTGGCTCTCAGGAGGTCCAGAACAAAGGCCTATCCAGGGAGAGTGTGTAACACACCCTCCCACAGGACGACCTGCTAATTAGCCTCCTTCGGCTGGCAAGCTTCGAAGAAGCCGCCGCCTTTGAAATGCAAATGTGGTTCCCTTTGCATGAGAGGAAACCCCCCCCCGTCCAGAGCCCCCTTGGCACCAGGACAGGTGGGTAAATTACTTAGTCAGGTAGGCGTGCCACCTCCAGGCTAGTATCACCCCTAAGGTGGGCAACTGTGAGGTGAACACGATTTTTCAGAAGTAGCCATATTTGTGATGGCATACTTAGAAATTCTGGGATAGGGTTATACCCACTTTCCACAGGAAGTAGTCATATAGGGAGCATAGTGACCCAAAGGGTCAGTAGCCCATTGACTACTACCTTACACTCACCTAACACCCCTAAATTCAGTATTTAGTGGAGCCCCTGGTACCAGAGAAGCAGATCCTGATGAACTAAGAAGAGAGAGGACACTGAAGAGACACAAAAGCTGAGAAGACTGTAGAGAGTACATGACTTGGCCCCAGTCCCCCCTCCACCCAGCCTGACTGCAGCCCTCATCGAAAACTGCGCCAAAGTCTACTCGTCCTGCAGCTGTTGACTCCAGAAATATGGGAAGGCAGCCTGCCTTTGAAAAATGACTAAAGACCTCCCCAGAACAGTAGATTCTGAACAAACTTCAAAAGAAAACTCTGAGACCTTTGAAACCCCCAAAACCTGACACCTGAAGCAGGCACTGCACCCCTGCCTCCAGCCCGAGTAGAAGTGGGCTACCGGTGTCAACAAGGTCCCCCATCCCTACAGAGCTTGAGTCCATCATGGTTGTACCCCTCCTGGACTCCCTGACATCACCTGCAGCCTCCTCACGCAGGTCCCATGTACTGCGACTGCTTGGGTAAGGAAAAACCCGACACCTAAAGACACCTCTGCAACCGTCGCCCTTGGGCCTTGGAGAAGAGGACCAACTGTGTCCTTGACCTTGCCCACCACTCACCTTAACTCCTGGAGATTGGTCCTGTAAGTCGATGTACTGTACCTCTTTGCAGAACTTGTTCTTCCTTCCGTAGGATAACATCGCAGAACTTAGAAATTGCACTGGGTTCATTTTTGAAAGTGAAAAGAATTTATATTTGAAAACGTACTTAACTAAACAATTCTTCTCTGATGGTTAAACATATATAAAGATTCTTGCTATTTTTATAAATTGGTGTGGATCTCCTCCTTGATTTGATTTAATTTTTATAAAGCGCAACAATTACCTGAAGGCATCAAGGTGCTGTAGCCGAACGTCCAAAACTGAGCCGTGTCCACAGACCCACCATATTAAACAATAGGGGGAAACACTGCCTATATAGTGAAGAGCCAGGTTTTAAGTGTCTTTCTAAAAGACACCAGCTCTGTGATCACCGTAAGGCACTGTGGAAGGTAGTTCCAGAGTCTGTCTGCGGTGACCGAGAAAGGCTCTACATCCCCATTTCTTCTTTCGGGTCCTAGGCAAAGAGACTAAATTACAGTGTACTGAGCGAAGGTTTCTTGCTGGCGTGTACCAATGAAACATCTCTTAAATCCCAGCAGGAATAGGGAGATAAATGTCCTTGTGCACAGTACAGATAGCTTGAAACATAACACGTTTTCTGATAGGGAGCCAATGGAGATAACACAGCCCAGCAGCAGCTGATTGACGCCTCGAAATATCAAGGATCGCTCTGGCAAGCGCTTTCTGTGCCACCTGCAGATTATGCTGAGAGCTGATGTTCTAGTCAACATAAAGGGAATTACAATTCCAATCTGGACATGACCAGGGCTTAATGGGATTAAAGGGAAAGTTTTCCTAAGCATCCTTATAATCCAAAAGCAGGCCACCACAGCGTGATTAGCCTAATCATTAAGTGTGTGTTCGGTGTCTAAAATGGCTCCAAGATTTTTTGCCTTCTTAACTGGAACGAGACAGGTGCCTAAGGTACCCAGCCACCAGTTACTATTCCAGCAGTTTCTTGAGTCGTGTTGTCATTTATTGATCATTGTGTGTATTTTTCATGTCTTGCACTCCTCTGTGTTAAGCCTAAATCTGCTCGACCACACTACGCCCCAACAGAGCACTTTGGGATTGCAAAGCAAGCCCTGTCCACTAGTAAGGAAACCCCTGGACTCCTTACACGCTGTATCAGATTATTGATATATCACATAAAGAACCAGCTTCCTAACCCATGTTATCTGGTAATAAGGTTGGGGCAGAAGTGAATATATTGCATGATGCTCATAGACTGAGGGATCTGCTGCAAAAATGGCCATGATCTATTTTGCATCTAACTAACACTGGAAGCAGATGGGGGGCATAGGAACAATGCAAAGAAATAAATGAAATATACCAGAGAAGGAAAAGGATAGATAATGAGAGCAGTGTGAGGATGTATGGTGAAGAAGGAAATGTAGGGGGCTTTAGGAAGAGAAGTAGAGGCGTTGCGAGAAAGACAGAGAGAAGAGAATAACTGAAGGATATAAGGAAGGAAGAGAGTACGCAGGGGGTAAAAGGGAGGAAGGACAGATAATCTTGTAAATAATACAAAATTGCAGTTGAGGATATTGGAAAAAGGAGAGAGCATGGGTGAAACATGAGGAGTGGGATGGAGAAGAGGTATTGTAGAGATAAATTAAAGAAAAATAGGGAGAGAGGGGTACAATATTTGGTACAAAATAAAGGGGAAGGCGGAAAGTATATGAAAAGTTAAAGAGGTGGAGGATATGTGAGGAGGAAAATAGGAGAATAGTTATATGGAAGAGAAAAGAAAATGATGATTGAGAGCTTTGGAGTGAGAGAAGGGAAAGTGTATTTGGTAAACATAAGGAGAGACAAGAGAAAATAAGATAATAATGAATGAGAGTTGAAAGTGAGTAGAAAAATAAAGGAGATTAGCAATAGGAAAAGAGAATAAAATGTAAATGAAGGCAAGGCAAGACGAAAGAAAGATCAGGAAAAAAATATGAAAATAAGTAGATGCAAAAGAGAGCAGTGAGAAAAACTATGAATTGGTTAAGAAGAATAGGTGTGAGAACAAAGTTTTGAAGTTAGATAACAGAACAGGCAAGGCTAATCTATGGCCACATCATAAAAACATGAGTTATTGTTTTAGATGTATACATAGACTAGACCTCTCTTGTTCAGTGTCCCTTATACTTATAGAGTTTCAATATACAATATTTCAAAATCGATTGGGAGGGACCTTTCAGAAAGTGTGCAAATGTTCAGGGTGATGGAAAACAACCTTTTTCCAGGGTCAGGAATTATGTTAACAGATTGAAAACATAGGAGGATGTTTACTAAAAGTGATTCAATGCAGTAAGACAACAAAAGCTGCTGCTCTGTGTTGCATCAAAGGGTGATAGAAAACAGTGCCATACCTACTAAGATATGGCTCTGTTTTTCTCTCCCCCAGAGCTGGTGCACTTTAGGCTGTCATGCTCCAATGCACACACTCTTACACAACAGTAGAAGAGTGTGTGAGTTCTGTAAAACATTATATATTTTATATATTACTTTTTCTACTTTCTATGTAGGCTGTACAGTGAAACACACTTGGAAAAATGTGGAGAGTTTTGTAAGATGTTCTGCTGTTATGTCTGCTTTCAGGAAGCATAATGTTTTTGAACAAATCCCTGTCAGCAAATGTTAGTAAATAGGGATTTGAATCAAAATGACTGGGAGATTGAATCAGAACACCCATGTACCACCTATGCTATGCCTTCTCAATGCAAAGTAGTGCAAAGAACACATGGAGCTATTTGCATTACTTTAGGCAAGTTTCCACTACAAATCATGATTTGCTTTGGAAAGTAAATCCTACACAAATACTGTGTACTGAGTTTGCATCACCCAGTGTGGTCAGACCTATCTACAAAAAGTTAAATCTAGATCCAGAAGATTTAGCTAACTAATGTCCCATCATTTTATTTCCATTGTGGCAAAAATTAAGTTAATAAGCTACTAGATGATGCTCAGGTGGGTTCTGTCTTTCCTGCAGTGCCGAAATTGCCTTGATGTCAGTGGTGGATGACAGCTGAAAATAATTAATTGGTTGTCAACATGCTCAACTTGTGGGCATCATTCAAAACTACTGATCATATCACTATGTGTATAAACTTATATCATGAGAAATTGATGGCACAACTCTTGTATGGTTTTCATCAGTTTTGAAAAACCGGTGACAAAAATTGTTACTGGTTAATTTTGTTTCTGACTCTCACTCAATAAACACTGTAGTCCCACAGGGATCCTTCTTTCTCAATTTCTCTTTAATATTTTCCTGCTCCATCTGATGAGTCTGATCCGATCTTTCAAGTGTAAATTTTACGCAAACAATATGAAAACCAGATAATTTTCAGACTTGGTATCTCTACATCTGGTAGATTACTCAATGGGTTTCTAAGTAAGGTCAAAATTTGGATGTATCAAAGCTGCCTTAAAATTATCACCAACAAAACTGAGATTTTACTTGTTGATAAAAATCATACAGAATGGACTACTTCTTTTTGGCCTACATGCTGTGGCAGGACACCACTTCTGTCAAAAACGTGGGGGTTAAGTTAAATCATTATTATGGACAGAAAAATACCTGCAGTAGTTTCCTGCTGTACCTACAACAATGAGGCATATTCTTCCACCTATTTTTACAGACAACCAGAAAACTGTGATTGCCATTATGATTATTAAATGATCATTAAGATTATTGTAATTCCTTTCATCTGGGAGTTTTTATAAGCTCTATTGCCACGTTAGAATTAATTCAGACTCAAGTAGCAAGAATGGTTACAATGTCTCTTCTTTTTTCATAAGCTAATCCTCTTTTGGTTAACCTTTCATTGGTTACCTGAAGAAAGCTGTCTCTCCTTTAAGGTATTATGCCTGATTCACAAATACATGTATGTCTACGCTACTCAGCTCTAAAAACAAAATTCTGTTTTCCTACTCGTTGTCACTTGCTGCGATCTTCCTCCATGCAATTTCTGCATCAACCGAAGTACAGAAAGTCTACCTTCAGACAAAAAGCTTTTTCTTTCTTGGCTCCTCATCTCTGGAACAATCTCTCATTGGATATTATATTGACCATCTCCTATCTTCAGTTCAGGTAAGAGTTAAAAACTATTCTCTTCAACTAATCTGGTCAAACAATAGCTTCATTTGAGGTCTTTTAAGAGCCATAAGACCCAGGCTAAAAGCTGCATGGATTAAATGTATGTAACATTAACATTAATAAAAAGGGATCCCAAAATGTACCCGACAGGGGTTGGATCATAAACACATCTATTTAAAAGTACTTACTTTCTTACAATCCTTACAATTTTTTAAAATGTTTTAGCCACCAAACTAATTTGTAGCAAGTATTAATTATTATTCAATTTTCACAATACAATATAGCTAGATAATCAAGACATTCATGGGCCAAAATGTTAAAGGGGTACCAACAGCTGCATCATTTCGGTAATTATGAAAAATATATTTATTATAATTTCTTCATAGTCAACGAGGAAATAAGGTTGTACCAAACAGAATCAAAACATAAATATTTCACATCATCTATAATGACTAAAAAAGATTTCCGGATTGTCAAGAGCATCTAAAGATAGAAATTATGTTCTATACAATTCATATGTGGTTGTACAATTGATGATTAACTGTTGAGATTTTGATCCCCTCCATTAATTTTCTTGGACCATCATCAAGACTATGGTGCTATCCCATAAAATTCAATCTCATTGCCACCCATATGACATTATCTTCCTGGTGATTAATTTTGTGATACAGGGAGCCAATCAATTACCGCAGTGGAAACATGTTTCAAATTGGCCTATCCTGAGCTCTAAGAGAGTTTTGTAAGATAACCAAATGGAGTAAAACATACATTCCATCCTGGAGACATGGATTCTGCGTCAACACACTCTTCAATGGTCAGTTACCATTTGGAAAACACCTTTGATATTCCGATGCCTTGCATATTAAAACCTTACATCAATGAACGTTTGTTATAGCTGCTGGTATGTAGCAATCAGCTGCCCCTACAAGGTAGGGTAGTACTGAAATGGACATCTGCACTAAAGCAGAACATCACTATGGGTTTATGTTTTGAAACACCTTATCTGACTATTATTCGGTGAATCTTTTGGTTTTCATGAAATGGTCTCATGAATTTGATAGGGGGAGTAAGAAGTTTGGTGGCAAAAATAGACAAGGCATGCTGAAAGTCTATTTTTCATACTTTTAAGATGGCTTCAACATTGTGTGATGCAATATGGCATGAGACAACATGGCAGCACTCTTGAAAGTAAAGAAAATAATATTTTTGTATTTTCAAGATGGCCACCATGTAGCGTGAAACAATGCAATGCAACACAGCATGGTGACCATCTTGAAAATATGAAAACATTTGTTTCTATACTTTCAAGACGGCCACCGTGTTGCATCGTGCTTGCATGACACAACTTGGTAATCCATCTTGAAAGCATGGAAAAAAGTATTTCTACACTTTCAAGATAAGTTGCACATTCTTTTATGTCTCATTTCATCATAAAGTGTGATGGCCCTCTTGAAATTAAAAGCACAACTTTTTGAATGGCTGGTCACCCTATATGCTTTGTCGATTCTTGCACATTTCAAAAGCATCCAGCAGTGGCAAAGCCAATAGCAGTGTCCAGCATGGAGTGAAAGGGAGTGGAATGGAAAGGGTGGCGGGAGAAGGGTGGGCGACATAGGCAAAGATATAGGAAAGCGGAGGGGAGGGAGAGCCACAAGGAAGGCACGAGAGGTATATGTGGGTAGAGAAAGAGTGCAACACCAAGTTAGTGCAGTGCTCAGTGCTGAACATTGAGAGGGAGGATGGGAGGCGACAGACTGTGTAGGGGTGTGATATAGTGAGTATGAACAAACTTATAGCACATAGGACGCCACAGGAAGGAGAGGGAGTTTTGTGGGGGGTTTACGGAAAGAGACTCATCATGGGGAAAATATTTTCCTACTGGAGAATATAAACAACAAATAAATGCCTGTTTGCACCGAGAATTCTATTTACCCTGTCCAGAGTTCCCCGTTATGGGGAGCTCCACACAAAAGGAATAGGATCGCGATGCAAATGTCACATGACTCTCTCAGGCATATGCATGGAAACCTCTACCCTTCGCATCTTTCCATTTTTTATTCTTGGGAATGTTTGTAAATTGTAGAAAGTCATAACTCTACATGCCCGACAAACTGGTTCCAACTGGTCTGTAATGTCAATTCTTTCAAAGAAGAAAAGTTCCATGGATCTCGTCACAACAAGTAACTTTAGTAGAATTTATAATAAATATTTCCTGTCAGTAATATTTGTTAATTAGCTACAAGTCACAAGATTTTATATCTACTTATTTACTAACTGGAGTTAATAAGAGTAGGATTTCTTTAAATCAAAATCGAAACTTTTTGTAAGAGTGCATCTGCTCAGTTGTAGCAGAGCATTTAAACTCCTGTTAAATATTTAAATATAAGTGTACCCAAAAACTTACTTTTCAGATTTAAGCACTATGAACTGTGATTAACCAGCACTGAGTGCTATAGGCTGTTTCTAAGTCAATTTTGAGAATTATGTTCTGCATGAGAATGGAGGAAACCATTCTTTATGCACACATTTGGGATCTGACATTAAAGCAGCTTGCTCCATTTGTTCACAATTTGTAACTACCATAAAAATGTTTTTAGAAAGAGGACACGCAGTTTAGAAGCTGCTTTGAGGCAAAATAACAGCTTTCCAGCATATAAAAGTCAAAGAATTCAGGAGAAACTGGGGAAATGAATGGATTCATTTTCAAACAGTGATAAAAGATAGAATACATTTAAAAGCAGAATCCTGATCCAGCGCTACACTTTAACAGGGATCGATACTCATCAATATTTCATACAAATGGCCCATACACATTCACCCAACTCACAAATCCCTGTTGCGCTGGATGGTCAAGTTTGAATGTCGTGAAAAATTATTTCCTTCACAAATTCACGTTTAATATTTCTAAATACATAACTAGACCTATATATCAACTCTCTTTCCTCTCGGTCGACGGACCAATTAGTTGAATAGTTGATGGTAATAATAGAACTAATTAACTATCTAACCAGCTAAATAATCAGACTCTCGGTAAGATTAATAAAGTTTATCTCAGATAAATGTAATTGATAAATGCTCATCGCATACAGGTTGCAATGCAAACAATAAATCCCACAAAAGGAGAGAAAATCAATTAACAAATTGCAAACAGTGTCATACTCATCATCCATGAACGATATGCATATGAAGGAGTGGATAGAAAGAGAGACATATGTTTCAGCAAAATAATGCGAAACAATATACTTATGACGGAGTGGATAGATGAAGAGACATAAGTTTCAGAGACAAAATTTCATTTGCAAATAATTATACAAATTACGAGTCAGAAAATAATACAAACCCAAAGATCAATGAAATCCCACCCCCCTGGCCAAGGGAGTAGTGGGGGTCTCCTGAAATAGAATCAGGAAACAAAGATTTCAGGAACATGACAGGACGAGGACAGGAACAGCTAGGCCTCTCTGCAAACCAACGGACTGCGACGCATCTCCCCTCTCAATCTCCTACCGCTGCAGCTCCGCGCAAACCACACCCCCAAAGGCACCCCAGTTATACCCTAAAACCTACATGTCCAACCCACATTAATTGAAACATTGCACAGAATTCGACTGCTCATTGGATGCTTGGGGAGGTGGTGTATCACACCACCGTGATTTCATTCAAAATTCTTCATGCCCATTGTTCTACTTCCTTTCATATTACATGTTGGTTGACCAGTCTATACAATTTTATTCTTGCTACAATTCATTAACTTCTCAGCCACATCTGCGGAAGAAGTCATGAATCCCAAGGCCAGTCTCATCTTTTGGCAGGCAAACAATGTTCTCTGAGCTGATCAACCTTGAACTAATATTCATAATCCGCAGCGCTCAGCACTTCTGTCGGTTTTGTCAGGTCATTCTTGCTAATTTTTCAGCCCCTCATCTATCCGGACAATTTTGGAAAATACAGGCCTATTCGGCTCACTATGACGAAATAAACACATACATTATTAATTACATGGAAATGCATCCTCCACTGTTTACCACCCACCTTTACACTATTCCTTGTTCATATATTCTTAGCATAAGCTTCATGCAAAGCGACATTATTTATTATCATTTTTAAAGCAAGATGCAAGATGTGAAATGCGGCCTAAACGTGCATTAATTTAGTTTCTTTTGAAACGCAATGTAAAATGCGGCCTAATTCTTTCATGCATTAGTGCACATTAGTGCACGCATGCGCAAAGCGGTTTCCCATGTAGCTCATATGATTTGCGTGTTAGTTTACACTGCACACTGTTAATAAGTATCATGGGGGAGTTAATTCGAGCAGGTTTCTTTTTGCGAAACCCTGCTCCATCAATCCCCCCTCTGATGGCTTCCTGGAGCCATCATAAAATACCCACCATACCAAGTGCCATCTTTATCTATCTAAAGACCAGTATTCTTTTCTCTTTTCATCATCTTTTCATCTAACTCCTTCATTTCGTCATAGTAATCTCCTTTCATATTTCTAGTTCTTTCTCATCTCTTTTTCTCTTCCTTGCTTTTCATTTGTTGTTTGATTCTGTCATCTCTTTTCTTCCACACTGACACTTACAACATTTATATATTGTTATTATCAGTAAGGCTACTCCAGCTACTGAAATCATTGGCATTATTATTTTTCCAAATAAATTACTTCCAAAGGTAGTAAACCATTTACCTACAGAAGAGAAACTCTTACCAAGTCTCTCCCAGACACTGTCAACCTCCAGTTGGGTCAAGTCTTCATGTAATTTCGTAATATTCTTAATATATCCCTCAATACCTTTACTTTTGTCAGGGATATAAGTACAGCAATGTTGAATTTTCAACATGCCACAGACTCCACCCTTTTTTGCCAATATGATATCAAGGGCAAGTCGGTTTTGCAAAACCATTGATCTGATCGCAACCATTTCCGTGTCAATCATCAAGAAGCCACCAGCAGTATCTGTCGATAAACGATCAACCACTGTGGACAATTTTCGAATTTTATGCGAATTCAGAACGACTCCAACTGATGGTATCAGTGCACCAAAAATATCGCTTACTATTTCTGAGAAACTAGCTCTCTTCTTACGTGTTAGTCCTTGTTTTATTTCATTGATTCTGTTATTACTTTTGTCTACATGGTAAACCTTTGGGAAAACAATTGCAAAATAACAACTACCATACCAATGTGCAGGCAACCTGTAATAGGCTTTCTTACCACACACATAATAGACTCCTGGGAAAACAGGATCAGTTCCACCCTTCAATCCCCAACCTCCAGTAATTTGGTATGCTCACATTCACTAGAACCAATGAAATAATTATTATAGTTAGTTTTCAATCTAAGCAAGCAGATTTTCCCCTTTTTATACTAGTCCAGGGACATTGCAGCATATGTCTCGCCTTTCTCATAATTTCCTTCTCTAAACGCCCATGGTGGTACCTATGACTTCTGTTCAGCAGCTTTCCTTTGGAAACTTTCTCTTCTATATTCTACCATATCTATGAACACTTTTTCTTCGACCCGCAAACTACGTTAGATTGTTTTTGTAAGCATATCCTATATCTAGTGTCTTAGTAATATGGAAGAATTCTCCCATATAACGTGTATTTTTACTACTTAAAACCTTGTTTAGTTCTTTTATAATAGGTATCTCTGAAAATACTAAATCTATATTGGAATAATGAAACTCCAGCTTCCCCGTCACATAGACTAGGCTGGTTAAAACACTGCAAGACACACCATATGTTAAAGGTAGGTGATGATAGGTCACCCCCTCTGAGACAGACGAAGGTAATTGCATACACACATAACAATCACTCACATTCATTGTATTAACATACTCGTACAATTTTGTAAACACATTTAACGAGAAATCACTAATTGATTTATCATGATGGAAATTACTTCCATCTATCTGTTTTATGTTAGTATTAGGGGTTTCTTTAGTAACATCACTCACTCTTTTGCTTATTACATCATTAGTATTGTTTCCATTATTAGTTACCATTAGAATAGGTACAATGACAGTTAATAATATCCACATACATATCAGTAAAAAAACACTACACAAGCAAGCTTTAATACATCTACGTTTTAGGCTAGATTTTGGATGTTCAGTCACTTTTGCTTCGGCCATTTTTGTATTTCTACCAAAAATAAAAATCTAAATCTATAAAAACTCTAAATTCACTAAACAATAATTTTCTGGAAAAAATAGTGTAATCCTACAATTCAAGGCTTTCTTCTTTTACCCCTCTCTTTTATTTCTTTTTCTTTAAATCTTCTGAGTCTTTTCATTCATTTCGTCTGGCAAGATTTCACCTTAATTTTTCACAGTTCTTTTAAGGTGGCTTTAATTTGCTTTCATCCACTTGCTCAGTGCCAGTACCGTCTTTTTCTTCACTTGGATCTGAGCTTTCAATTTCTTCCAAGATCACATACGTCCATTCCGGTGCTGTATATTTCTTGCTTGGAATTCTTACTCTCCTTGTTTTTCGTACTAAATCTTCTTCTGACTCTTCTTGTTCGGTTTGACTTGAGACCTCATTAAGTTGCTCTGGTCTTCTCTTTGTCTTTCTCTTCACAAGAGTGTATTTCAGTCTTTTCACTCCACTTGGCCAACCGTGACCTTTTCTCGGTCTTTTAGTTTGAACTACTTTTTAGCCTCCTTCATCTGGTTCATAGGTTCTTTTATTTGGCCTTTCTTCTATCTGTTCTTCTTCTTGACTTTCAGTAACTTCCCTTTCTTCTGGTTCTACAGCAGTCTCATGAGACCCAGTAACTGGTGCCCACTCTACTTGACTTGTGCTTGGCTGTTCGTCATCTGTTTGTTCTTCAGAATCTGTTACTCTAGATTCTTCAGCTTCACACACTTCAGCCTTTGGTCTTTGGCTTTGGTTTACCAATTGCTGCTCTTCTTGTCCTTCAAGTGGACTTGGGACTCGTCTGGTATGGCTTGCATGGATCCAATTTGGCAAACCACCACACTTCACTGCTGTCGTCATCACCAGAATCACCTGGTATGGTCCGTTCCACCTTGGTTCTAAACACGATTTCCTCACGTGTTTCTTCACGAGAACCCACTCTCCAGGACTCAGATCATGAGCTTGATTCGGCTGTGTCGTAGTGGCATTTTCTCCAACCTGGTGAGACACAGAAAGCACCAGATCAGCCAATCCTCTGCAATAGTCAAGCACTAGATCATCAGATATATTCATCAGTTTGTTCGCTGGTATAAATGCTTGTCTCATTGCTCTTCCCATTAGAATCTCATGAGGACTCAAACCCGTCTTTTTGTCAGGAATGCTTCTAAGACTCTTCAATACAAGAGGTAAAGCATCAGGCCATTTCAGTGTTGTGGATGCACACACCTTTCCTAACCTAGATTTTATTGTGCCATTTAACTGCTCAACCACTCCAGATGCTTCGGGTCGATAGGCACAATGCAGCTTCTGCTCAATCTGTAATGCTGCACAAATCATCCGAATTATCTCATTGTTAAAATGAGTTCCTCTATCTGTTTCTAAAGTGACTGGAAATCCGAATCTAGGTATCAGTTGTCTTAGAAGTAGCTTTGCGACTGTTAAACTGTCAATCCTTCTCGTTGGATAGGCTTCCACCCAGCGAGAAAACAAACAGACAACAACCAACACATATTTCAGCCCATTGCACGGGGGGAGTGCAATAAAATCCAACTGGAGTCGGGTGAATGGTCCTGCTGCCTTTCCAATTCATCCCCAACTAACAACTGTCTTTCTGCCTGGATTTTGCTGCTGACAGGTGACACACCTCTGGCAGAGACTCTCTGCAATGGCCCTGAACTTTGAGTTATACCATGATTGCTTGAAGAGCCTGATCATTGCATCTCTTCCAACATGTGCAATTCCATGGTATAACCTTTGCCATTTGGGATAGTAAACTGTCTGGCATTACTAGTCTTTCGTCTATATAGACCCACACTTCGTCCTCTGCTCTCTTCCTGCAGCCTGAATTTATCCAAACTCCCTTTTCCTCATCACTTGCTTCTTCCTGCAGCTGTCTAATTTCATCCCAAGTTTCAAATGAAGAAGGAAACATAAGATGGCAATTGGTATTTTCTTTTTCCATCCCTCTGTTTAGAGCAATTAAATTTCGTGCAAAGAAACGCGCTACTTGTTCAGCGTATCTGTTGCCTTTCGTCACATAATCATCTCCTGATTTATGTGCGGAACATTTGACCACTGCAATCCCTTTGGGCAATTGTAAAGCATCCAATAAATCTTTTACAATGTTGCTGTTTCTTATAGGGGAACCTGAAGAAGTCAGAAATCCCCTTTGCATCCATAGCTGACCGAAGTCGTGGACAACCCCAAAACCATATTGACTATCAGTAAATATGGTTACCCTCAGGCTTTTGGAAATTTTGCACGCTCTAATCATAGCTATCAATTCAGCAATTTGGGAGGAGTTTACCCATTTTAAACAGGATGCTTCTAGACGTCCCGCTATGGTGCAAACAGCATAGGCAGTACACAAATCTCCTTTTTCATTTCTTAAACAAGATCCATCAACAAACATCTCACAGTCTGATTCTTCTAATGGAACGTCTTCAATATCGGGCCTGGGTTTCGTGCATAACTCTGTCACATCCAAACAATCATCATCCGCCTCTTCTCTTACTTCCTCACAATATGAATTTGGCAACACGGTCGCCGGATTTACGGTTGTGCACTGTACCACAGTCACATTTTCAGCACCCAAGATCACTCTTTCGTACTTAGTCAGCCGACTAAAGGTCATATACTGTATCCTGGTACGTGTCAAAAGGATCTCAACTGAATGTGGCACATACACTTTGACTGGATGTCCCATCACAATTGCTTCACTCTGTTCCAGACTCACGCAAGTAGCAGCTACTGTTTTTAAACAGCCTGGCAACGCTGCGGCCACTGAATCCAAAGTAGCAGAAAAATATGCTACTGGACGTCATGCCATTCCATGTTTTTGAGTTAAAACTGAAAGTGCACACCCATCTCTTTCACAACAGTACAATGCAAAATCCTTTGCATAATCTGGCATTCCCAATGCAGGTGCTCGACAAAGACTATTTAGTAAAAGCTTTCATACTTTCATCATCCAACACAATCTTTCACATCTTTTCGTGTCAACCTCTGTAGAGGTTTTGCAATCAGAGAGAACCCACTGATCCACTTCCTGCAGTATCCAACAATTCCCAAAAACATTCAAACTTCTCTCTGAGTTTTTGGTGGACTCATTTGTTTAATTACACTAATTCTTTCTGGTGTCACCTTTCTGACTCCTTTTTCTATTTTGTGTCCTAGGTACTGGACTTCCTGTTTACAAAATTGTAATTTTGCTGGTGACACTTTGTGTCCTTCTTCTGCTAAATGATTCAGTAAGGCAATGGTATCTGCCACACATCCCTCTCATGTCTTTGATGTCACCAGTAGGTCATCAATATACTGAACCAGAACTGAATTTCCTGGCATGACTAAAGTCTCCAGACATCTTTTCAGGAATTGATTAAAAATTGAAGGACTCTCTGTGTACCCTTGAGGAACTCGGCACCATGCCAAAACATGGTCTCTGAACCGGAATGCAAACAAATACTTGCTTTCCGGATGTAAAGGAATCGAGAAAAATGCTTGGCACAGATCAATCACTGTGTACCATTCAGTATCAAATGAGATTTGGTAAAGTATTACTGCTGGATTCGGCACTACTGGACAACAGGGTACTACAATTTTATTAATTTTTCTTAAATCCTGCATTATTCTATATTTTCCACTGGGCTTTTTAATTCCTATAATAGGTGAATTACAAGGACTACTCATTATTTCTTTCAGAATTCCCTGTTCAACCATTTGGTCAATCACAGGAGTGACTCCTACAATTACTTCCGGACTCATTTTGTACTGAGGAGTGTTTGGATATATGGCAACCTCTTTCACCGTAATCTGAATCGGATCTACATTTGACATTAGGCCAATCTCCTTTCCTGTAAACTCCCATACATCCGTCCTTACTGCACTTTTTAATTCTTCAGGCAAGCTCTCTTCTGTGAGAAGTGAAAACAACTCATCCACTTCTGTCCTTTGCTTCGCTAACATCATCTTGAATTCGACATCCTCATCAGGTGTCTGAAACGCAATACCATCTGGCGTACAATAGATGGCACAATTCATTTTACATAATAAATCTCTTTCCAAAAGATTTACTGGACTTGAGTCACATACACGAAACGATGCATGTCTCTGAAACTTCCAATATGAACTTCTATCGGATTTGTGACTGGCATTCTAATATGCTTGTTTGAGACTCCTACAACTTGGACAGTTTCTCCCGAGAGGGGTAGGTTCGGAATTTCTGCTGCTCTCACAGTAGAACGGGTAGCACCAGTGTCCACCAGGAATGTAATATCATTACCTTCCACCTTTCCGTCAACAAATGGACCTGACTGATCTACCGCCAAGGATGCGCCAAGTACGCACTCTTCCTCCCCCCTCAGGCACCGTCATTGTAATGAGTGTGAATCACTCTCATTGCACTGCAACCAGTATTGCGGCACCATTTGCACACTTTGATACTTACCAATTTGATCACCTCAGTGAAATCCAGTGTTTGCACTGCACCTCTGCACTTGAGCATTCACATTATTGGGCATAGGAGCTTGTGGCACCTGTAACTGTGGAGCAACTACCTGCTGCTGTTGATTCACACCCACCTCATTCTGCATCTGTGGATTTAAATTTTGATTTACCCCATTATTCTTTTGAACAGATCTACACTCGTTCTTCCAATGTCCATACTTTCCGCACGCATGACAAGGAAATTTCTTCTTAGCTTCTTCTTTGCTCAATTTACCTCTACCTCTACCTGCACTGTATACCTGACCAATTTGATTCTGACCATTCATTTGATTACCTGTTTGAGAACCATTGTTTACTTCTTGCTGTTCTGCTACCTACACTTGTGCCCACATCATTTTCTCCTTTAATTTTTTATGTCTTGATTCAATGTCATCACTACAATACTTCGCGTACCTCAAAATGTCATCAATGGTTTTGCTCTGCCAACAAATCAAGTGCTGCTGAATCATATTACTAATCTCCGGTTTCAAATCAAACACAAAACGATACACAAAATGTCCCATATCTTTGTCTCCAATATTCTCAAATCCGCTGTACTGTTTAAATACCTGCAACAACCGTTCATAATAGGCATGTACTGACTCTTTGGGTTCTTGGGTCGTCCTGTCTATCTTAACCCAATCTGTTTCCTTTGGAGAAATGTTTCCTTTCAAAAAAGTGATTACCTGATTATACTTTCTCATAACCTCATCAGATGGTGCACCTGTTTTGGGGTCTCTAGGATATTCTTCTTTTGGCCAATCGACAGTAATTTTACATTCTGTCCACAAATCAGCTGGTACGACAATCTCAAACAAAACATCTAAATCTTTTAACAAAACCTTTGAAACTTTCACAAACCTCTCTACCTGTTTGTACCACTCAACTGGTTTCTCTCTTAATCTGGGAAAATCATTCGTAAAGGACAATATATCCTGTCTAGTCCAGGGAACGTGCACATATCCACCACCTGGGACTTCTCTCATCGGACAAGCCCTTTAACTTGTTCTGTCTCTCTTAATGGAAACATTGATGTTCCTTTGCCAGCTGCCTCTTCTTTCTTTTTCGTCCATCTACCTTTCCACCGTTCTACATCTCCCCATTTTTTCAGAATATTCATCAACTCTTTTATCTGTAATCGTTTTCCAGACGCATTCAAACTCTCCAAGGGGCATATAAGCAAGGGCCGGCGATAATTATCGCTAAGCGTGCTTAGCGCTAGGATAATTATCGCCGGCTATCGCTGGATTTTATCACTGAGATAGTGCGCTATCAGCGACGCTTATCTCCAAAGCGATAAAATTCCAAGCGCAAGCTGCCAAATGTGCGATTAAAGCTGGAAATCCAGCGATAATCGCACAACGTTTGGCGATAGCTTGATGAAAGGGCAGGGCAGACTTAGCCATTATATCCACCTTCCATTGGATATAATGGCTAAGTCAGACTGAAAGCAGGCGTAAGGAAAGTAGCGATAACCGCGGTTAGCGCTACTTTTCTTATCGCTACGCAGGTTAGCGATCAGCTTGCTGATAGGAGAAATGTCTGTTAGCGACATTTCTCACGTTATTTTGGGGAGGAACGCCCACTTTGCATCTCATTAGAGATGCAAAGCTGGGCGTTAAGAGAAAGGGCGCTAAGGCATGGATTCACGCGATAGCGTGACCTTGCCGATAGTGCGTTCAAATTATCGCCGCTTTTCGCCCGAAAACGGACGCTAAAGCGGCGATAATTTTATCGCGGGGCCTTGATGATATGCCCCCAAATACTTTTCGGTAAAGGCCAATCTGTACGATTTCTGCAGCACCTTTGACTTCTCTATATCTATTCCATATTCACTAGCAGCCTCTGCTATTTTCTCATGAAGATTCCTCTCTCTCCAAGTGATACTTTTACACAAAAACAACAGCTCTTCATCTCAGTAAGTCCCTAATCTATCTGGACTTATTGTACCAATAATCATCTCTTCCAAATCCACTTTCAATTGGCTCACATTTATACTCTATGGTTGAGGTTTTTGCTTTTCCATTCCCTTTATCCAATCATTCAATTCCTCTGATGAAGGACCTGCTGAACTCCCTGTCGTTGGAATGACATTTGTCCCTATTCTCCTTGGATCTATTTGTATACCTCTTCTAGGGGTTTCTGTTATCATCTCAAAAACCGGAAGATCTAACAATGTAGTATTCGTGTCAGCCTGTCCATCCTCATCTACTACCATCACCATTCCACTCCTGTCGCTACTCCTTGGAACGGCCAATGTGTGTACTTTTGATATATTCTGTTTTTCTCCATACAATGGAACTTCGGGACCAATTGTTACCGGTACCGTCAAGGCTTCTGTATTTAGACTCAACTGATTTATTTTCTGGATCTGCTCTACTCTTGCCTTATTTAATATGTCCAATTCTTTTTCTTGCACTATTCTAGCCATGTCCGCAATATGTGGAGTTAATGGAGTTCCCATTAATGGTGCATTCGGAGTCACCTCAACTGAATTTTCTTGATATGGTGGAGGTCTTTTGGTCATAATGTCTTCTAACAACTCACCATCAGATTCGTTCGGGTCCTGTCCTAAACTTGAAGTTTCTATATTTTTCTTTTTCTCTTTACACTTGCCTCCTGTCTGATTTTCAGCAACTAAAACTGGGTACAAACCCTCAGTTACCACAGCTCTCCTCCATCTTTTCATTGTATCTTCTCTTCTCTCAAAAGGATATCTAGTCATTAAATTTCTATATCTCCTACCACCGCGATATTTCTCTCTTTCGAATGCTTCTACTTCCCATTCCTCTAGCGCTTCATACTGGGTAGGTCTGGGAATTGGCTCTAATGAATTCATTCGATTTCTCAAATTCTGCAGAATCCTTACATTAAACGAACCATGCTGTGGGAAAGCTATAACACCATCATCCCTTGTGTATTACACCCAATTCTCTAACCAAGTACACATGTGGTATCCTTGCTCTAACATCATATAGGAAGCAGGCGTTCTCGGCGGTGGAATAAGAATTCCCTCTCTTGTCACTACTGGTTTGTCCTTTTTAAAGAAATTCTTTATTTTCATAAGCAGCTTCATTTTTCTGACCCTTTTCGCTAATGTCTCTCAGTAAAACAACAAGGAAACCTTTCCGTAATTCTACTTATTCTATTTGTCACTACTTGTCCAATACCAGCGTGACTCACACCAACCGTCCAATCACAGCTCTCTATGTATCTGCTATCTCAACCAATACCAGCGCGGCTCACACCAACCGGCCAATCAGAGCTTACTTCACGTTCGCTGCCTGACCAATGCCAGTGCTGCCTTTTTGTGACGTCAGTATTACTCCTTCTACTGACCCTCCCTTTACAAAATAATACGGCGATGTATTTCTAAGTTTTCTTAATCAAAATTCTTGTTAGTAACAACACAAAACAATGCTACCTTGTCTGTTCCTCTAAATAAAGAGATAGTTCTTCACTTCAAAACGAGAAATTCTTTCACTTCCAGTAAAACAACGACCAGCGTTATCTTACACCCAAACAAGCTACAGGTGGACTTGGTACTCCTCTAGGGATAAGGCCAAAGTTTCGCAAGAGGACTTTTTGGTGTAAAAGAGGCCTTGGTACTCCTCTGGGGATAAGGCCAGAGTTTCTGAAGTGGACCCGTCGCTATTTTCAGACACTCTACTCATATACGAAATTTTCCCTAAATATAACACCTACAGCCTTCCGCCGTACAGTATAATAACAACAGACAAAGTACTTCTGCAGTGTGATATCTTATCCACACTCTTCTTCTGCCTACTTCAGGCTAAATTTCCATCCCGGGATTCCTCAGGTACCTCAGTACCTATACTTCTAGACAACATAGAACAGGACACTAACTTTTCTTGTTAAAAAACATATAATCAATAATCAATAATTATTACCAAACTAATCAATAATTAAACCGTCCTCTGCTACCAGAAAACCTGATCCAGCGCTACACTTTATCAGGGATCAATACTCATCAATATTTCATACAAATAGCCCATACACATTCACCCAACTCACAAATCCCTGTTGCGCTGGATGGTCAAGTTTGAATGTTGTGAAAAACTATTTCCTTCACAAATTCACGTTTAATATTTCTAAATACATAACTAGACCTATATATCAACTCTCTTTCCTCTCAGTCAACGGACCAATTAGTTGAGTAGTTGATGGTAATAATAGAACTAACTAACTATCTAACCAGCTAATTAATCACAGACTCTCGGTAAGATTAATAAAGTTTATCTCAGATAAATGTAATTGATAAATGCTCATCGCATACAGGTTGCAATGCAAACAATGAATCCCACAAAAGGAGAGAAAATCAATTAACAAATTGCAAACAGTGTCATACTCATCATCCATGAACGATATGCATATGAAGGAGTGCATAGGAAGAGAGACATAAGTTTCAGCAAAATAATGCGAAATAATAAACTTATGACGGAGTGGATAGATGAAGAGACATAAGTTTCAGAGACAAAATTTCATTTGCAAATAATTATGCAAATTACAAGTCAGACAATAATACAAACCCAAAGATCAATGAAATACCACCCCCCTGGCCAAGGGAGTAGTGGGGGTCTCCTGAAATAGAATCAGGAAACAAAGATTTCAGGAACAGGAAAGGACAAGGACAGGAACAGCTAAGCCTCTCTGCAAACCGACGGACTGCGACGCATCTCCCCTCTCAATCTCCTACCGCTGCAGCTCCGCGCTAACCACGCCCCCAAAGGCACTCCAGTTATACCCCAAAACCTACCATGTCCAACCCACATTAATTGAAACATTGCACAGAATTCGACTGCTCATTGGATGCTTGGGGAGGTGGTGTATCACACCACCGTGATTTCATTCAAAATTCTTCATGCCCATTGTTCTACTTCCTTTCCCATTACATGTTGGTTAACCAGTCTATACAATTTTATTCTTGCTACATTTCATTAATTTCTCAGCCACATCTGCGGAAGAAGTCGTGAATCCCATGGCCAGTCTCATCTTTTGGCAGGCAAACAATGTTCTCTAAGCTGATCAACCTTGAACTAATATTCATCATCCGCAGCGCTCAGCACTTCTGTCGGTTTTGTCAGGTCATTCTTGCTCATTTTTCAGCCCCTCATCTATCCTGACAATTTAGCAAAATACAGGCCTATTCGACTCACTATGACGAAATAAACACATACATTATTAATTACATGGAAATGCATCCTTAACTGTTTACCACCCACCTTCACACTATTCTTTGTTAATATATTCTTAGCATAAGCTTCATGCAAACCGGCATTATTTATTATCATTTTTAAAGCAAGATGCAAGATGTGAAATGCGGCCTAAACGTGCATTAATTTCGCTTCTTTTGAAACGCAATGTAAAATGCGGCCTAATTCTTTCATGCATTAGTACACATTAGTGCACGCATGCGCAAAGCAGTTTCCCATGTAGCTCATGTGATTTGCGTGTTAGTTTACACTGCACACTGTTAATAAGTATCATGGGGGAGTTAATTCGAGCAGGTTTCTTTTTGCGAAACCCTGCTCCATCACAGAATAAGGCAACACTGCTAACCCGAGGTGTCGCTTACTGCAAACCATTCCGAAATCATCTGTGTCTTCAACAGCTTAATGGCCGAACTAACTGCCTATGAACTGGTCTTTCAAAACGGTGGGACCTCCTCCTTATCATTAAATTGCACTAAAGAATTATGGTGTACATGTGATGTCTGGCATAGATGTTGTATTGGAAGACTATCCTTCCTACACAAAACACTATTCTTAGACTAACTTTAATATTTTTCTCGCATTGTTGTAGATGCAATGGGGACAATGGAGAAATTAAAAGATTTTCCTATTTTAACACCTGCCTCAAGGAAGCAGTATTTATTGGTGCAGAGCCCTGTCAACTATTATTAGTAGGCAGATCTTTGCATCAAAAAACATGGGTGATAGAGAGGGAATGCCCATGCACCACCCATGAGAATGTCCCTTCAAATCAAAGTAATGCAAAGCTCTATTTGCTTCACTTTAAGGCAGCTTACCATAACAAATACTATTTGGCGATGGAAGTAAATACTATATTCACACTTCACGTCACGTTAGTTTTCTCCTCCTTTTGTGATTTTGCACCTGTGCAAAGTGTTGATAAATCTGCCCCAAATTGTGGATACATTCCACTACCTGTCTAAAGGTTGAGTCACACTGATATACGTTGGAGCTCTTAGAGAAGCACTCACTCTCACATTGCTCTAAATTCAAATGGATGTCTAATGCTAATGCTACTTTGAACATGTTACATCTACCACCCAGTTACTTACTCAAGTATAAGTCTGTAAGCTCAGTGATTAGCTCCTTGCATATCAGATATGCACTCAGTTTATCTAGACATAAATGACAGACTTTTGTGAATTGGTCCTCATTTTAGCATACACAGACAGTCCCAAATTGATGTTCGTTTCACCTTCTTGGGATCATTCCCTCTCTTGAAATATGGGTAGTATTACAAAATCCATTGATTATCCTAATTGTGGTTTTCTCCCATCATCTATGAAAGGAATGAAAGGTTGACTTATTGTTGGATAACATTGTTTGAGCAATATTATCCAAGGAAGGACAGCACCAACAGGTAGTTATTAATCAGAGGGCCCCAGGCAGAGCTCTCCCCTTGTATAATATTGTTATTGTGAATCAACCCTTAAAATGTGTTCAGAAGTAAGCAAAAGTGTTTGTTAGAGTGTTTTATTTTCTGTTACTATTTAGGTAGAAGATTACAAGAAGCACGTCTTTTTTAATGATAAGGCTCTACCGTGTTTGTCTGATTGAAATGCATTGTAGTGAATACCTGGTTTTGATGGTCACAAAGAAAGAGCATATGGAGAGGTTGATAATAGGTTTTTGTTACAATATTAATCATTTGTTAGTGATAACATACTAACTTCAGGAATAGTGGTGATCCTAGGTGATATACCCTTTTGAGAAATGCTGATCCTCTGCTGGGATGTGGGTAACCGTGCAGAAGAAAATGGGATTTCTCTGATAATGATGGTAAGCAGTCCATAAGGTACGATAAGGAAATATTTTCTATAAATTCTCAAATATCCTTATCAGCCATGTGAGAAAAAAGTTGACAGAATGAATAAAATGTGTACTTCCAACAGCAGTGGCCTGTCAGTTAATTTCCATCTTCTACTGCAGATACACCAGAGAGTACTATTGAACAACTTGAACACTAACACTCTACGTACCAGACAAAAGTGATACATTCCTGAATTTCATTTTGCTGGAATAAGAGGTATTGAATTTAAAGGCTTTCTTATGGACTGAAATAAACAAGCACTGAGGTGGCAATACTGATATGAGATAAGCTGGTTAAAAAAATAAATGTGAGGGCAAGTATGGATTTTTAGTCATTTATAGTATAACATATTTTATAGAACTATAAATAATTAATTAGAGGGACCCTCACCTACATTCAGCATCTCCACAACTGAAATTAATTCTCTCTGCTGTTTAATACCTAATTTTAAATTGTTCGTTTAAATATATGAGATTAGTTTTTTTTTATTACAGGCACAAATGTTATTTGCAGACTGATCTAATATTTAAAATGCATCAATGTGTGATCCTCTAGGCAGTGAGGCCCTTCAAATGATTTGCTTTTAAACATTTACATTTTATTTTTATTTTTTGCCCACTTGCTTTTGCATCTCCCTTCATTGATATGAAGTGACTTTCAAATTATTTTTATTATCAGATAATTCTAAGGGAATTATAAACACATTTCAAACACTCAAAGCAGTCATGGCCTTCACCATTTTCACAGACTTGGAACACTTTAAATATTCAATACAAAGAAATGAAAAAGACTATTTGTGGGACTCACTTATTTCAGGAACTTGTAGCAGAAGAGATAAGAACCATCTTCATGTACACATTCAATCTTCTGCACAGATAAATGAGTCTACAACTGTTTCTCCATCAGCATATCTCCTACTGCAGATTTATTCTATAAGCTAGGTGAAGGCCTTTTTTTTTGAAAAATTTGATAGCATAATAACATATTCGAACTCTATGATGTTCAAATACAGCTCACATGGGAAGAACGTGTAGTGATGTGTGGGTTGCTGCTATATCCAGGCTTGTCTCAGCCATTAGCTATGAAGCTCGTAAGTAGATATTAACCAGCTGAGAGCCAAACAAAATGCCATGCCATGTCCATATCACTCCTTTGGTTTCTGGTGAAGGAAAGAGTACAATTGAAAACTCTTTGCATATCACACAAATCTACCCATACTTGCTCATCAAACTTTTCCAATGTGTAGGAGTTTCCAAGGTTTATGTGATCAGCCTCGCAGAACCTACTCTTCGTATGTCATTACAGGTCAAATGTTCTCCTGGAATCACCCCACCCCCTGTCTGACCCCACACTCTATTTACAAAGCGCAAGCCTAGAGAACTCCTCACCTCACTCATCGAGGACTGAGGTTCAGGAAGGAACATTTTAAATTCCCTCCTTTTACACTGAACCTCTGACCTGAACACTTCAAAATAGTAATCTAAGACACCTATATTGCATGCATTCACCACATTTCTTGCCTTAGATGATCGGATTCCTTAGACCCATTCTTGCCAACTGGAATCCAACTGAAGTCCATTTCAATGTTTTTCCAACCTGGAGTCGCGTGAGCACACTTTACAAGATGGCTGCCTCCCGCTAAACAGCAGCGATTTAGCCCATTCTTGACGATAATAATGCTGTTTTAAGACAAGCATATACATTTTTAACTTATCGACAACTTTTGGCAACTGAAACTGGTCCTGCACGTTACCTTTTTGGCGCCTTTAGTCAAGTCTGACAGCAGTTAATTGAGGTGAGCTGCTCTCCGGTGTTTAAACTGCTTCTGATCCTGGAATTCCTGTCAGAGGGGTGGAAACAAGCTCAGGAAAGGGCACGGCTGAGGCCTAGGCCACTCCCACAGCTGGTTATAGCTGCTGCACTCTGCTTATCCAGGCAGCATTTCTCCTTTATTTGCATATTGTCCTTACAATATTACTCAAGACTGCTCTTTTACTGTTATTTTCATTTATTTATCTGCTTTTACTTATGGAAAACAAGCAGTCTCATAATATGTCTACCAAAAGAAAACAAAATATTTCTCCTCCACCAGTCAAATCTAAGTTAGTGGATATTAATGAACCCTCATTATCCACTTTATTGGAGGAGTTACAAGCAGTACGTTCTAATACTGACAATATTGCAACGGAGATCAAAAATTTACGTAAAGCTATGGCTAGTCTTTCCATGAAGGTTTCTGACAATGTTATTAAAATTCAAAACTAAAACTGACCATCTTATACCTATTGCAGCCAAGATTGAACCAATGAATAAATTACTTTTGGATTTGGAAAATCGCAGTAGACAATATAACCTGCGTATCTTTAATTTACCAGAGGACGTGGAAGGTAATGACTGTAGGGGTTATCTTGAAAATTTTATTCCTGGTCTTTTGCGTATTAAAAATTTGAGATTGACAAAGCGCACAGAATCCCCTCTCATCACAATCCGAGACAGGATAAGCCTCGTCAAATGATTTTCAAAGTGTTACGTCATCACCATCTTATTTTGATACATAAGGCTGCCAGAGATATCCCTTTATTGATGGTCAATGGGAATAAAATCTTTATCCATCAAGACTATGCTAAAGACACGGTCAATATTCGTAAGGAGTTTGCGAACCTTCGTCCCAGACTGAGAAATGCTGGCTATAAATATGGCTTGTTTGATCCATCCACTATGCGAATTTGGAAAGATGGATTTTCTAAGTTGTTTCAACATCCTGAAGATCTTCGCCGATTTCTGGATATGCAGTCTCAATCATCTATGGAAACAAATGAGGCCACTACATGATTTCATTGTTGCTCGATTTATTGTTAGTGTGTCTAATTGATTAGTGTATTTTTGCAGTATTTTTTTTTTTTGCAGGGCTTATTGAGTAGGTCATTCTTGGTATGCGTGTGTGTGATTCAGGAGTTCTATATATGTTTCTATGTTGTATAGTTATTATTTTTGTTGTACGTTGGTGTCTTTTGTGTCTTCTATATTTCGTCACTCGAGCTACTATTCTTTCTCTATTCTATCTTTCTTATCTATCTTTTGTTCTCCCTTTTCTCTTTCTTCAAAATGTCAAGTGGTATTAAAATTATTTCATTTAATGTTAAAGGATTGCGGCACCCTGTTAAGCGCACTAAGGTTTTAGATTAATTAGCTAGACATAAAGCAGATATCTGTTTAATTCAGGAAACTCATGTAGATGATAAAGTTTTATCCTATATGAATAAAAAATGGGTAGGGACTGTTATTTCGTCTCCGGCTCTCAATAGGAAAAATGGGGTAGCAATTCTTTTTGCAAAGAAATTACATGTTCAAATTTTGCATAAACACTCTGATTCAGAAGGCCGTTTTATCATAGCTAATATAAAAATTGACAATAGGACTTTCCACCTAATTAATGTATATGGGCCTACTAATGATGATCCAGAGTTTTGGTCAAGATTTACATCAGAGGTTTTAAAATTGGGTAATGTACCTCTGATTATTGGTGGGGATTTTAATCTTATATCTGACCCACTATAAAACAGAATGTTTCAAGCCAAATTTCGCCCTCCAAAAGCATTTTTCTCTCTCAAATCTTTTTTTAGTACTACTAAATTGGTAGATATTTGGCGTCTAATTAGTCCTATTGATAAACAGTTTACTTTTTTTCTAATCCTCATGACTCTTATTCTAGACTGGATTATTTTTTAATATCTCGTAATCTAATTTCCTCAATCTCCAATCCAGATAT
The DNA here is from genome assembly GCA_963921515.1 of Calotriton arnoldi. Taxonomy (NCBI): domain Eukaryota; kingdom Metazoa; phylum Chordata; class Amphibia; order Caudata; family Salamandridae; genus Calotriton; species Calotriton arnoldi. Next base: position 2,198,986 of record CAWUFW010001189.1, read on the forward strand.
TCAGACTATAGATATTTCTGACCATACCTTAATCTCTTGCATTTTTTCAAGTGATTCCAGGCAGAATAATCATAATCGCTGGCGTACAAATACCAATATTGTTCTTAATGACAAGAATAAACCCAGACTTTTATCTGCTATTCAGGAATTTTTTTCATTCAACGCTGAAGACTCCACTTCTATTATGAACAGATGGGATGCATTTAATACGTATATTAGAGGTGAAGCCATATCCATTATGGCACATGAAAATAAATTATTTAATGCTAAAATTGAAGAATTGGGAAAACAAATAGCCAAATTTGAACGTCTATTTATCTCCTCTAACAACCTTCAATATAAGGAACAGTTACAGAAACTTTGTTATGAACTGAATTCTATCTTAAGCAATAGAGCTGGATTGCAAATATCTAACAATAAAGCTAGATATTGTTTTAGCGCCAATAGGTCTGGTAGGCTTTTCGCTAATTATCTCCGTAATAAAAATGATAAAAATCAAATTAATGCTATTCATTCTCCAAGTGGTTCAATTGCTTTATCCCATGATGATATAATTAAGGAATTTTTGAACTATTATTCAGACTTATATAATAATCCACCTTCTTCGGATACAGCTCTTATTGATAATTTTTTGAAGGGCTGTGGGTTACCTAAAATTTCACAAACCAATAGAAATAAATTGGAACTCCCTATTACAATTGAGAAATACTTTCAGCTATTAAGTCACTAAAATTAAATAAATCTCCAGGTCCGGATGGTATTCCAGCTGAATTTTATAAAGAATTTTCACCTAACCTCTCACCATACGTGCTTGCTTTGTTTTCACACTTTAGCAACACTGGGTCTATTTCGGGATCATTCACTGAAGCTCTGATTATTGTCCTCCCGAAACCAGACAAAGACCCTTCACAAGTCACCAATTACCGTCCTATTTCTTTATTAAATCAAGACTGTAAACTGTATGCTAAAATTCTTGCGACTAGGTTAGCTTGTATACTTTCTGATCTTATTCATGTGGATCAGTCGGGATTTATGAAAAAAAGACATTCGTCAAACAATATTAGACTACTATTTCATGCAATTGATATTGGAGCATTACTGCCTTTTACTGCTGGAGTTTTAGCATTAGATGCTGAAAAGGCTTTTGATAAAGTTCATTGGCAATACCTTTTTCGCACCCTATATGCTTTCAATCTTGGTCCTTTGTTTATGCGCATGATTTCAGCACTCTACTCAAATCCCTCTGCTAAACTTTTTATTAATGGTAGACTCTCACAAAAGTTTTGCCTTTTTAGAGGGACCAGACAAGGCTTCTAATTATGACAGATGTTTGAAAGCCATATTTCGTTACATCCGCTGGACCTTTCTGGTTGTGGGGATATATAGGACTTGTAGGTTCACCAAGAACCCGACGAACTCAGAGCCAATAACTGAGTAGCGTCTTGCAATGGTTTTTTATTATGTACCGGGTATATAGCAATTCATTTGGGAAAATATACAGTGAAAAATTGGGATGAAAGACACCTGTGTATTTCTGAAATTGGAACAAAATATAGAGTTTAGAAACAGTAGCTATTTGCACATTTCCGAAATTGTGAGTACCCATACTAGCATGAGAACTAAATGACATTTTTCAAAGTGACTTCTTTTCTACACATTGTCTTTCATTTGGAAGGCAGAAATGCATCAAAAGTCAATGGATAATAACAGTTGCTCTACAATTCTGTGTTACCCTAAGTCTCCCGATAAAAATGGTACCTCACTTGTGTGGGTAGGCGTAGTGCCCGCAACAGGAAATGGCTCAAAACGCAACATGGACACATTTCATTTTTACAGTGAAAACTGACCCTTTTTTTGCAAAGTGCCTAGCTGTAGATTTTGAACCCTAGCTCTGCCGGCACCTAGGGACACCTAGCAAACCTATGCATTTTTGAAAACTAGACACCCAGGGGAATACAGGAGTGGGTGACATGTCTGGCTCTCACCAGGTTCTGTTACCCAGAATCCCTTGCAAACCTCAAACTTTGTAAAAAAAACACATTTTCCTCACATTTCTGAGGAGTAAAGTTCTGGAATCTGCATGGATCCACAAAATTCCATCCACCCCGCATTCCCCAAAGTCTTCCGAGAAAAATGGTACCTCCCTTGTGTGGGTAGGCCTAGTGCCCGTGACTGGAAATGGCCCAAAACGCAACGTGGACACACCTCATTTTCACAGTGAAAACTGACCCTTTTTTTGCAAAGTGCCTAGCTGTAGATTTTGAACCCTAGCTCTGCCAGCACTTAGGGAAACCTAGCAAACCGATCCATTTTTGAAAACTAGACACCCAGGGGAATACAGGATGGGGTGACATGTCTGGCTCTCACCAGGTTCTGTTACCCAGAATCCCTTGCAAACCTCAAACTTTGTCGAAAAAACCACATTTTCCTCACATTTCTGTAGTGGAAAGTTCTGGAATCTGCGTGGATCCACAAATTTCGTACCACCCAGCGTTCCCCCAGGACTCCCGATAAAAATGGTACCTCACTCGCGTGGGTGGGTCAAGTACCCGCGACAGGCAAAGGCCCAAAACGTATTGAGGAGACATCAAAATTACCTATCACAAAACAACCTTGTTTTGCAAAGGGCGGTCACCTGGGTTTTTGGCCCAGTGCTTGGCGGCCAATCGGGAAACATACCAAACCCACACATTTCTGAAAACTAGACACCCTGGGAGGTCCAGGGAGGTATGGCTTGCGTGGATCCCCCAACGTTTCCCTACCCAGAATCCCCTGCAAACCTCAAATTTAGCTGAAAAAAAAAATGTTCCACAAATTTTTGTGTGGAATCAACGTGCCGGCACAAATGTCCTACCCCACAGCGTTCCCCTCAGTCTCCAAGTAAAATGATACCTCACTTGTGTGGGTGGGGCAAGGGCCTGTGACTGGGAAGAGCCAAAAACAAAGGGATTAAGGGAATAGCACCAAGAATTCTAAGCGCTACATTTTTTAAAAATACGTTTTTAGCCAATTCTGTATTGGACACGGACACAAGTGAGGTATCATTTTACTCAGGAGACTGAGGGAAACTCTGTGGGGTAGGACATTTGTGCCGGCACGGTGATGCCACACAAAATATATGTGGAAAATGTATTTTTTTCAGCTAAATTTGAGGTTTGCAGGGGATTCTGGGTAGGAAAACGTTGGGGGATCCACGCAAGCCATACCTCGCTGGACTCCCCCGGGTGTCTAGTTTTCAGAAATGTGTGGGTTTGGTAGTTTCCCAAGATGGCCGCCGAGCCCGGGGCCAAAAACCCAGGTGACCCCCCTTGCAAAACCAGGTTGTTTTGTGATAGGTAATTTTGATGTCTCCTCAATATGTTTTGGGCCTTTGCCTGACATGGGTACTTGACCCACCAACGCGAGTGAGGTACCATTTTTATCGGGAGACCTAGGGGAACGCAGGGTGGTAGGAAATTTGTGGATCCATGCAGATTCCAAAACTTTCACACACAGAAATTTGAAAACAATTTGATTTTTTCAGCTAAATTTGAGGTTTGCAGGGGATTCTGGGTAGGAAAACTTTGGGGGGCCCACGCAAGCCATACCTCACTGAACTCCCCCGGGTGTCTAGTTTTCAGAAATGTGTGGGTTTGGTAGGTTTCCCAAGATGTCTGCCAAGCCCGGGGCCGAAAACCCAGGTGACCCCCCTTGCAAAACCAGGTTGTTTTGTGATAGGTCATTTTGATGTCTCCTCAATACGTTTTGGGCCCTTGCCTGTCGCGGGTACTTGACCCACCCACAAGAGTGAGGTACCATTTGTATCGGGAGACCTGGGGGAATGCTGGGTGGTAGGAAATTTGTGGATCCACGCAGATTTCAGTACTTTCCACCACAGAAATGTGAGGAAAATGTGTTTTTTTTTACAAAGTTTGAGGTTTGCAAGGGATTCTGGGTAACAGAACCTGGTGAGAGCCAGACAAGTCACCCCATCCTGGATTCCCCTGGGTGTCTAGTTTTCAAAAATGTATAGGTTTGCTAGGTTTCCCTAGGTGCCGGCAGAGCTAGGGATCAAAATCTACAGCTAGGCACTTTGCAAGAAAAGGGTCAGTTTTCACTGTGAAAATGTGGTGTGTCCACGTATTGTTTTGGGCCATTTCCTGCGCGGGCACTAGGCCTACCCACACAAGTGAGGTACCATTTTTCTCAGAAGACGTTGGGGAATGCGTGGTGTGTGGAATTTTGTGGATGCGCGCAGATTCCAGAAGTTTCCACCACAGAAATGTGAGGAAAATTTGTTTTTTTTGACAAAGTTTGAGGTTTGCAAGGGATTCTGGGTAACAGAACCTGGTGAGAGCCAGACAAGTCACCTCATCCTGGATTTCCCTGGGTGTCTAGTTTTCAAAAATGTATAGGTTTGCTAGGTTTCCCTAGGTGCCGGCAGAGCTAGGGTTCAACATCTACAGCTAGGCACTTTGCAAAAAAAGGGTCAGTTTTCACTGTGAAACTGTGGTGTGTCCACGTTGCGTTTTGGGCCTTTTCCTGTCTCGGGCACTAGGCCTACTGTTGTGGATTTAAATCAAGACACAACGAAGGATTCCTCTCAACAGGAGTTTAATTGTCAGGAGAAAAACCCCACACGACAGCTTTGCCAGACACAGCTGAAGCTAACTGTCAACGGTCACCCCCCAGCCCATGACATCACAATAGAACCCTAGAGTACCTCATGGAGATGTGCAGTTCCAGCCTGGCCAGAAGAGTCTAAGCATAATATAACACATCTCCCCATCTTACTCTAATTCAAAGTGAGAACACAAATGAAAGGTAAAAAAAAGAAAATAAAAAGAAGAAAGAAAAGAAGAAAGAAAAGAAGAAATAGGAACCGAAAGAAGAAGACATGAACAAATCAAACAACATAGTCACCCAAATATGCCGGAGCTCTTCTTTCCCTGGCCTCCTCAAGCCCCGAGATGAGCCCATCAACTCATCTCCCTCTCTGGCAGTCACAAATTCGCCATCATTCCCAGCACCCACACCAGATGGCAAACAAACATCAGACTGCCCCCTTGAAAATTCACCATCGCTCATCATCAACCACGGTGAACACACACCAGCTTCACTCTCCTGCTCTAAATTCTTTTCCTGATTACAACCCTGCCTCTGATATAATGCAACACGCCTCAAATTCCATGTTTGGCCATTTACTAACTTGACCCAATTGCCTCCTACAGCCTTGACTTTGAAAGGTCCCTTAAACTTACTCAAAAACTTGCTGTTGCCTCCAGGCCTAACTTTAACCCAATCTCCTACATCAATGAATCGCCTGTCCTGTTTAGTATTCGTACTCTTGGCCAAACCACCCAACACCGAGGTTCCTCGCATCCATGATGGCACTAATTTAGTACCAGCTGCCCTTCCACGCATCAACTCAAATGGACTCTTACCCACGTTACCATTGCAGGTCGAGCGATAGGCCCAAAGCATTTCACTAACCGCAGCCTGCACAGACAAACCTGCACTATGTGCTAATTGCATCGTGCCTTTCACCATTCTGTTGATTCTCTCAACCAATCCATTTCCCTGCGGGTTATACAATGAGCAACAAGAGTGCTTGACTCCCACAGATTCCAAGAAGCATTTCATTTCACCAGAAGTCAATTGAGTTCCATTATCGGTAAGGAGTACAGATGGAAGACCTTCCCTCTTGAACACCTCACGCAAGACACCAATGGTGGCGGCAGTGGTAATACTACTCATGAACGCAACCTCAACCCACTTGGACTTTGCATCAACCAACACAACTGCATACCTCTCTTTTTCCGGCAGAAATGCAAATGGCCCAATAAAATCCAAACACACCTTCTCCCAAACCTCCTCCGCTAAGGATACATGCTGAGACTCCTTAGAGGATCCCAGACCAACCCTCAATCGTTTTTCTGATTCCTTACATGCTTCACACCTCTCTACCCAATCCTTGACCTGTCGATCCATGCAAGGCCACCAATAGTTCTCCCTCAATCTCTTTATGGTCATGGTTTGCCCCAAATGCCCTTCATGCGCCAAACCAATCAGTCTTGCATGTAAACCAGAAGGTGGCACAAATCTGTCCTGCCGCATGATCATCCCATCATCAGTTATGGATAGTTCATCCACCACCTTCAAAAACGGTCTCACCCCTTCCGGAAGACTGCTTTCTCTCCTCATACTACCTTTCATCAATCGCACAACACCAGTCAAAGCTGCATCCTCTTCCATTTCCTTGACCCAGGTTTGTCTTGGAATGGCATTGGCAAACCCTTCCATGGCGTCATCAATATTTGCCACCACCTCCTCAGTGGGTAAGTCTGACACAACTGCTGCTTTATCCGGAAGCCTTGACAAACAGTCTGCAACCCTATTCCTCCACCCAGGAACATATTCGACCTTACAGTCAAACTCTTGAAATCTGACTGCAAGTCTAGCCAGCCTCCCCGAACAGTTTTTTATACCACCCGGGCCCAGTACTTTCAATAGTGGCTTGTGGTCAGTACGCAAGTTAAATCCACTGCCCCACAAAAACACCCTGAAATGATTTGTAGCCCATGCAGCCGCCAAGGCCTCCCTCTCAATTACGGAGTAGTTACTCTCCGCTTCACTCAAGGAGCGTGATGCGAATGCAACTGTTTTCTCTTGCTTCCCATGCATCTGCGCTAGGACAGCACCAATGCCAACCGCACTGGCATCAACTGTAACTATGGTATTAACCCCTTGTTGAAACGGAGTTAGCACCTCTGCGTGTGCAATATCTTCCTTGATCATGTTGAAAGCAGACTGTTGTGATTCATCCCACACAAATCTTTTGCCACGTCTTAGTAACACTCTTAAAGGTTCAGTTTTGTGGGCAAAATCATATACAAATTTTGAATAATACTCCACAAGACCCATAAAGGATCTCAGAGTGTCTCTATCGTGTGGCACTTGTGCATTCACAATGGCACTAACTAAATTGGCTTTTGGTTTGACACCATCCCTTGTAACAAGATGCCCCAAATACTCCACCTCTTGCGTCATGAATTTGCACTTCTCTCTACGCAAGGTCAAACCTGCTTTAGCAATGCGAGTCAACACTTTATCTAACGTTTGATTATGCTCACACACATCCTTTCCGAACACCAGGATGTCGTCTTGAAACACAACAGCCTTTTCCACCCCTGAAAGAACTGACGACATTAAGCGCTGAAAAACACTTGCAGCAGAACATAACCCAAAAGGAAGTCTGCTGAACTGAAAAGTGCCTTCACCAGTAATAAAGGACGTGAGATTTTTGGACTTTGCACTAAGCTTAACTTGGTGATATGCACTTCTCATATCCAACTTCGAGAAAACTTTTGCACCATCCAACATTAGTACCAGTTCATTTATATTTGGCAAGGGAAATTTGTCCATTATTACATTTCCATTCAAACTTCTCAAGTCCACACAGAACCTGAGGGACCCATCAGCCTTCTTGGTTATCACGACCGGAGATAACCATTCGCTCGCCTCAACAGGTTCTATCACCTTGTCATCCAATAGTTGTTGAATGATATCTTTCACTTTTGCTCTGGCTGCCATGGGAACCCTTCTTGCCACATGCGTTATCGGTATTGAGTTTTTTTTAAGTTTGATTTCATGCTCATAGTTCTTGAATTCCCCCAGCCTTGTCTCGAACACGCTACGATGTTCCTCTAACAGTTCCTTCAAATCCAATGTATCTACAACCATGACTGGCACATCAGCCCTGGGATTTACCCTGATATCTAAGTCATATTGGTGTGTCCAACCTAGAATGGGTGGACCTTCCTTGGCCACATATACCTTCCCAACTGTGTGTCTTCCTTCAACACTACCCACACAGCTGAGGTACCATTTTTCTCGGAAGACTTTGGGGAATGCGGGGTGGGTGGAATTTTGTGGATCCACGCAGATTCCAGAACTTTCCACCACGGAAATGTGAGGAAAATATGTTTTTTTACAAAGTTTGAGGATTGTAAGGGATTCTGGGTAACAGAACCTGGTGAGAGCCAGACAAGTCACCACATCCTGGATTCCCCTGGGTGTTTAGTTTTCAAAAATTTATAGTTTTGCTAGGTTTCCCTAGGTGCCGGCAGAGCTAGGGTTCATTATCTACAGCCAGGCACTTTGCAAGAAAACGGTCAGTTTTCACTGTAAAAATATAGTGTGTCCACGTTGCGTTTTGGGCCGTTTCCTGTCACGGGCACTAGGCCTACCCACACAAGTGAGGTACCATTTTTCTCTGAAGACTTTGGGGGATGTGTGGTGGGAGGAATTTTGTGGATCCAAGCAGATCCCAGAACTTTCCATCACAGAAATGTGAGGAAAATGTGTTTTTTTTTAACTAAGTTTGAGGTTTGCAAGGGATTCTGGGTAACAGAACCTGGTGAGAGGCACACGTCACCCCATCCTGGATTCCCCTTGGTGTCTAGTTTTAAAAAATGTACAGGTTTGCTAGGTTTCCCTATGTGCCGGCTGCGCTAGGGCCCAAAATCCAGAGGTAGGTACATTGCTAAAAACATGTCCGTGCCTAGTGGGCTTTCTGCTGCCCTGGGGGTGAATCAGTGGGATGGTTTGCCCCGATATGCCCCCAAGGGGGGCAGAAAGACTGTGGCTAGTTTTTTGGGGGGTGGGGGCATTGGTATGCCCATTCTGGGCAGCCCCCACCCGATGCATAAAAAAAGCCAGCATAATCGCTGGCGCCTAGTGGGCTTTCTGACCCCCCCGGGGGGGTAGAAAGACTGTGGAATTTTTTTGAGGGGGTGTAGGCATTGGCATGCCCATTCTGGGCTGACCTCACCCCTGAATTAAAAAAATATATATTTCCTGATGCCTAGTGGGCTTTCTGCCCCCCGGGGGGGCAGATAAGGGGCTATTGCCCCCATATGCCTCCCGGGGGGCAGAAAGACTGTGGTAATTGTTTTTGAGGTGGGGGCATTGCCATGCCCATTCTGGGCAGCCCCCACCACTACGTAAAAAAAAAATATTAATCCCTGGAGCCTTGTGGGCTTTCTGCCCCCTCCAGCGGGGGCAGATCAGGGGCTACTACCCCCATCTGCCACTGGGGGGGGGCAGAAAGACTGTTGCATATTTTTTGGGGGGTGGGGGCATTGGCCTGCCCATCTTGAGCAGCCCCACCCCTAGATTACATTTTTTTTAAATTCCTGGCTTCTAGTGGGCTTTCTGCCCCCTGGGGGTCACATTGGGGGCTACTGCCTCCGTCTGCCCCCGGGGGGAAGAAAGACTGGAATTTCTTTGGGGGGTGGGGGCATTGTCATGCCCATTTTGGACAGCCCCCACCCCTACTTCAATACAAAAACAAATCCCTGGTTTCTAGTGGGCTTTCTGCCTCCCCGGGGGGGCAGAAAGACTGTATTTACCAAACAAAATTGGGGGGAGCAAAGGCCCTTGCCCAAGGGGCCGCTCCACCCTCCCTGGTGTCTAGTGGGTGGAACCCTACTTGGGGATCGCCCTCCTGGGGCAATCCCCAAGCAGGGATCCACTAGGCAGGGGTACCATTGGAAAGGGGAGATTCTCCCCTTTCCAATGATACCTCTCCTGTCTTTCTACATGCTCGGGGCTGAGATAGCCCCCTGAGCACATAGAAAGTGAAACTGAAATGAGCCTAAAGGCTCATTTCAGTTTTGGTTTCTATGAAATGACGACAGCGCGACATGCGCGCTGATCGTCATTTCACAGAAACCAGGGTGGGGGAGCCTCGCTAGCTGGGGAAGCTCTTCCCCAGCTCCCGAGGCTATTTGGGAGGAAAGGAAATCCCTCTGGTGCCTGCACCAGAGGGATTTCCGGTGCCATGTGCGAGGACGGCCGGGAGCCCTGCTGCGCACACGAGCACTGTGGTGCACGACGGCTCCCGGCTGTCGTGCGCATGCAAGGAGTTAATTTAGTGTTTAAGAAAATATGACTTTAGGGTCTTCATGAACACTGCCAGTGCATTGATCAGCCCTCTTGGCCTCTGATACAAGCTCCGGATGACAGGAGGAGGAGGCTGAAGGGGTTGAGCAGCGATCCTTCTACAGAGTGTTGTTTAATAAACACAGCGCGCTGTAGATGAATACCTGAATTGTGCATGTGAGGGCCGTAGTTTAACTACAATACCCCCACACAGGCATAATCCATTTTATTTAGCAGACATACTGTCGTGCCCACAGGGTGGCACTAAGACCCTGGGGCTCAGGGTCAAAGGGGAACAGGGGACACCGGACACTACATCCGGTCAGGGGCATGAACTCACTTGCCTGCAGGACCTCGAGGCGAGAGGTCAGATCCGGGGGATCGCAATTGTACAAAGAATAAAGAGTGATGCTGCTCACCCTGCCGCGTCCTTGGTGTTCTGTAAGCCGCGCGACGCGACAACTGGCGACGAGGGTGGGATGGTGACCTCCGTGAGCCTGCACGGCTCGGTGAAAAGGATCCTCTCCAGGGACCGTGACCAGGAGTTTTGTCGTGCCCACAGAAGAAAGACAACGGAGCGCAGCGACGCGGGAGCCCACCCCGGCCGCTGCGAGGAAAGACTGCCTGCACCGGTAAGCGCTGCAACTGAAAGCGTGAAGATATAGAATTTGCCGCGAGCTCTCGCGAGAGTCTCGGCGGCCATTGGACAGTCAGGCGAGAGGGCAAATCAGCGAGCGGAAAAGACTCGGCGGTCATTTTGAAGTCAGGCAAGGCGCCCATTGGCCGCGAAGTCTCGCGAGACTATCGGCGGCCATCTTAGAATCAGGCGAATAAGCCAATCGGAAGCAAGAGTGACTCAGCGGCCATTTTAAGGCCAGGAAAAATCGATCTGACCAGAAAAAGGCAGAATTTCAAAAGAAAAAGAGGCAAAAGTGCACAACAAGCACTAGTAAAGGAAAGAAAAGAGAAAAAGAGACAAGAGGAAAGAAATAAAGGAAAAAGAGAAGAATCAAATCAAAGAACGAAATAAAGAAAATAAAGGCAACAGAACAAAGGAAGACAAGGAGCAATGGCAGACCAGAAACAAAGTGCGCAATACAGGAGACCACTGCCGTTCAGCCTATCTGAACCACAAACTGGGATAAGATGGGAGAAATGGCTCAGACGTTTTGAAAATTATGTTGAAGCAACAGATGTCATAGAGGCCAAAAAACGGGGACTGTTCATAAACCTAGTGGGCGACGAGATCGAAGACCTATTGGTGACACTGCCAACTGCAGACACTGACACCTACGACAAATTAACAAAGTGCCTGACGAATAAGTTTGATCCGCAACGAAATACTGATTTTGAGAGGTACAGCTTCATGATTTCCTTCCAACAGGCCGAGGAGTCACTAGATGACTTCGCAACAAGGCTAAGGAAACTAGTGACTCACTGTGAATTTGATAAATTTGACAACGAGCAGGCCATTCGACTACTAATCATCGCAGGCTGTCGGGACATAGACTTCCGAACAAGAATACTTAAAGAACCGATAGCGCTGGAGAACATCCTTGCACTAGGAAGAGCGGAAGCACGAGCCACAACACACGCGAAAGAAATGGAACGTGGAAAAGGAAGAGGTGGAGAACAAATTAATCGGATGGCAAGCAACAACAAAACAGGAAACTGGAGACAAGACAGAGGCGGCCAGACTGGGAAGAAGCAGCAAGAAGGAACGTGCTACAGATGCGGACTCGAGTTCCCACACCGAGGGCCATGCCCAGCATTTGGCCAGACGTGCCGAAAATGCAACGGACGAGACCATTACGCAAGTGTATGTCAAGGGGCACAGTTCAGAAATGACCGTGGAAGAACAAGCAGAGGGAGGATGCCGACACACAGACACATCAGGCATGTCGAGACTGGGGTGAGGAATTCGTCCGCAGAATCAGGGGAAGAGGGTGAAGAAGACAAGACTTCGCAACAAACGGGGCGGTTATACCTCATGACAGAGGTCAACACAGACTCAGAAGAAGATGAAGAAGAGCGAGATGAAACAATATGCCTGGTGGACAAGAAGAAGATAAAGAGAACGGAGTCCGTAACAATAAAAGTGGGGCCACACGATACCACGTTTGTGTTGGACAGTGGCGCAACGTGCAATATCATGTGCGTCTCTGAATATGAGAAAATGAAAGTGAAGCCGACTCTAAAGCCATCCAGAGTGAAAGTATTCACATGGGGGGCAAAGCGACCAGTGATCAACTTGGGGAAATTCAAAGAGGAATTACGATACAAAGATCAAAGGCTAACGGAACAGATACATGTGCTCAAAGGAGACATCCCAGCGCCATGCTTGTTGAGCAACGTCACGGCACAAGTGATGGGGCTGATGGAAATGACGTATCAGATGTCAGAAGAGAAAAACATTCTAAAAGAATACCCCAAACTGATAGAAGGATTAGGGAAGCTGAAAGGACGGCAGATCACGTTACACATAGACGAAACTATAAGACCAGTTGCGCAACATCACAGAAGGGTACCCATACACCTACAGCCACAAGTTGAGGAAGAACTAGAGGCCCTGATGAGACAGGACATCATAGAACGAGCAGATGGGCCGACACCATGGGTGTCACCCATTGTGGCCGTCCCAAAAAAGGACAAATCAAAAATAAGAATATGTGTGGACATGAGGATCCCAAACAAGGCGATTGAACGTGAGCGACACCCAGGCCCACATCTAGACGACATGATCAGCTGTCTCACAGGCACGAGAAGATTCTCAAAACTGGATCTCTGCAAGGGGTACCACCAACTTGAACTAGACCCACAGTCCCGATACATCACGACGTTCTCCACCCACCTCGGACTATTTAGGTACAAACGTTTGAGCTTCGGGATCTCATCGGCCGCAGAAATATTTCAGGAGACAATTCGTCAAGTCATCAGACCGGTCAAGAACAGCCTAAATTACAGTGACGATATCCTGGTGTTCGGCAAGTCGGACGAAGAACATGACACGGCGTTAAGAGAGGTATGCTCACATCTAGAAGAAGCAGGCCTAACGTTAAATGAAGAAAAGTGCGAACTGGGGCGGAATGAGCTAGTGTTTTTCGGTCACATCTTTTCCAAAAAGGAATGCGGCCAGACCGCAGCAAGGTAGAAACACTGGAAAAAGCAAAGAAACCGACTGATGTGGCAGAAGTGAGGTCATTTCTGGGGTTGGCAAGTTACTGCGCACGCTACATTAAGGACTTCGCCACTGTCAGCGCGCCACTGAGAGAGCTGACGAAACAAGGACACAAGTTTCAATGGACCAGCGAGTGTGACAAAGGGTTTGAAGAGATAAGAAAGGCAGTGACAGCAGTGGATCATCTGGCCTACTTTGACCCGGAATTATGTACAGAGCTGACAGTGGATGCAAGCCCCGTGGGCTTGGGAGCAATTCTAGCACAACATCAACCGGGGAGAGACTCCCCAAGACACATCGTTGCGTATGGGAGCAAGAGCCTGACAGACGTCGAGAAAGGATATTCACAACCAGAAAAGGAGAGTCTAGCAGTAGTATGGGCCTGTGAACATTACCACATGTTCGTATACGGGAAACCATTCACAATCGTGACTGACCATCAGGCCCTGATAACAATATATGGCAACCCGAATGCAAAGATACCGCCAAGAATAGAAAGGTGGGGAATCAGACTGATGGACTACAATTTCAAAATCATTCACAAGCCAGGAAAAGAGCAAAACCCAGCAGACTATGTGTCAAGGCACCCCCTGCCACAAAACTCTCAAGCAACCACAATGGCAGAAGAGTACCTGAACTTCGCACTGAAACTAAGCACACCGGCAACAATAACAGAGAGTGAACTAAATAAAGAAACGAAACAGGACGCCACCATGCAGGAGGCAATGAGGATCAACAGGGCGCAACGATGGAGGCATGTAAACAACAACATGCACGTAGGAAGAGGAATAGACAAAGAAGAACTGCTGGCACTGAAAAGAATAAATGAGGAACTGTCAGAATGCGAAAACGGAACAATAATGAGGGGCACAAGAATAGTGATGCCCCAAACGTTAAGACTGAGAACAGTGGAGTTGGCACACGAGTCACACCGGGGCATGGTAGCGACAAAAAGATGCTGCGAGAAAAAGTGTGGTTCCCGGGACTTGACAGCATGGTGGAAAAGATGGTGACAAAGTGCCACGTATGTCAAATAATAGGACCACCGTCCAAACCAGAACCATTGCAAATGTCCCCGCTACCACAGGCGGTGTGGACCGAGCTGGCAGCAGATTTCTACGGGCCATTAGAAACAGGAAGCTATTTTCTGGTCGTGATAGACGAATACTCAAGATTCCCCTTAGTAACGCCAGTGTCATCAACGTCGGCAAACGCTACGCTACCAGTGTTGGACGACATTTTTGCTGCATGGGGCTCGCCACAGACATTGAAAACAGACAATGGACCACCATTCTCAGGGGAGGAATTCAAAAGGTTCATGGCGTACCTAGGCATAAATCACAGACGAATAACGCCACTGTGGCCACAAGCAAATGGGATGGCTGAGCGGTTCATGGGGACCATCAAAAAGGCGGTGCAAAGAGCAAAGCTAACACAAGTATCGATCGGACAAGCCCTGTGCCAGGTCCTGAGGGACTATCGGAACACACCACACAGCTCCACGGGGAGATGCCCCGCTGAACTGGTACTAGGGCGAGTGAGCAGGACAAGACTGCCGCAGACAAAAGAAAAAAAAAAAACAGACCAGGAGGACGTCGTCATCAGAGATATGGGACAGAAAGCAAAAATGAAAGAATACGCTGATCAAAGAAGACGTGCAATGCCTCACGAGCTAGAGGAAGGAGACATGGTGCTCGTAAAACAACGGCAGGTGAGGAAGTCAGACAGCGCGTTCGCAAAGGATCCGCTGAAGGTGGTGAAAGTGAACGGGCCCATGATTACAGCTACCGCCGGCCAGCACCAGGTCACAAGAAACAGCTCCCACTTCAAGGAGGTGAAAACGGAAGAAGAAGGAGACATGCCAAAGAAGGAACTGACCAGAGAGATTTGGCAGGAAGATACATCACCAGTTGTCGGAGAACAGCGACCAAAGAGGGAGTGTAAAAAGACCAAGAGACTAATCGAAGAGATGTAAAGAGACCACCAGTTCACAGAGATCTCTCTCTCTCTCTCTCTCTCTCTCTCTCTCTCTCTCTCTCTCTCTCTCTCTCTCTCTCTCTCTGATCACCATCACGAGTCGACAGGACAAGTGGCAAGAAACTTTTGTTTGCAACAAAGGGGGAGATGTCGTGCCCACAGGGTGGCACTAAGACCCTGGGGCTCAGGATCAAAGGGGAACAGGGGACACCGGACACTACATCCGGTCAGGGGCGGGGGGATGAACTCACTTGCCTGCAGGACCTCGAGGCGAGAGGTCAGATCCGGGGGATCGCAATTGTACAAAGAATAAAGAGTGATGCTGCTCACCCTGCCGCGTCCTTGGTGTTCTGTAAGCCGCGCGACGCGACACATACTACGCATGCTCAGGCAGCAACGTATATCTGCTAACACAGAGCTGTCAGGGCACACATCTGTACATCCCTGATGCCAATAAGGAGCCACACAGAGCACTAGGAGCTGGATCTTCAGCCCTGTCCTAGCGTCTTCTAGGGCTGTGCTTCCCATCTTATCAAGAAGAAGAGAGAAAGCTTGAAGTGGGCCTTCCGCTTAATCCTGGCCTTACTGCTCTGTACGGATCCTCGTTGTGAATCATTGCTTGCTGATTCTGATGTCCAGCGCCAGATTCCTGCTCTGCTGCTTCCATGGAGCCTTTGAGTTGCTAGCAAAGCAAGGTATGTAAAAAATACACTTTTTCTGTAAAAGTGTGTTTGTGAATGACTGAGAGAGAGCAGGTTAGAGTAAGAATGCACGTGCTTATTAGGTGTCAATGTCAGTGAAAGAGCGAGAATCAATAAATGGGTGTGAGAATGAGTACGAGCGAGGGAAAGCGAGGATGAGGGATTGAGTAAATGTAAATCCAGTACTTGTATAGCGCAAGAATCACCCCCGAAGGGGTATCTCGGCGCTGGGGGCCGTTGGGAAGATTAAGCGAGCTATTGCCAAGAGTCGCATGGTGCTGGGCAGACCCCTGCCGCCGGAGCCAGTGATCGAACCGTGATCCCCAGCGTCCAGCGTCAGTCGCCCTGGCCGTGGCGCCACACCTCTCCCCTGTAAAACAGTGTGAGTAAGTTAGAATCGGTGAATGAGGGGGAGTAGGCGTGAGTCAGGAGATTACAAATAATGGTGCAGCAGCTGCAGTTGTACCAGGACTAGGGGCATGTGAAGACGACTGAAACCCATTTTTTAAAGCAGATGCACCTGTACCCAAGGAATCCAAAGCAGAGCTCCTGTCCCCCAGTAGTTGTGAGGGTCAGTAATTGGGAAAGAGTGAATGTGTGTAAGTATATTTATGAGCGAGAGTAAGAATGAGAAGCAGTGGGTGTGAGTGCACGTGAGTGACAGTGAGTAGGAGTGAGTATGAATCAGAATAAGTAAGGGAGAGAGAGTGAGTTAGAAGGAGGGAGTGAGAGAGTGAATGATACCAAGAGTGAGTAAGAGTGTGTTACAATGCTTCATGCGTGTGAGCCTGCGGATTGTCATGGCGTACTCACAATAATTCTTGGCTTATGGAGAAACCCATGCTAGCTTGCTGTTTCTAGGATATTGAAGGAAATTCTTGGCATAAGGGAGGGCACCCATCGAAAAATGTAGGCCCTGGCATACTGGTTATAATTCTTGCCATAAGGGGGACACCTATGGCAAAATTATGCTGCTAGCTTACTGGAGAAAATGATTTGTAACCATGACACATTGCAGGTGGGAGGTGTAGTTAGCAAAGCAGACCTCGAGAAACTGCTGGCTCTGACATACTGAGGTAATATTAGGGTAGAGGATGTGGCCTAACGGCTAGGGCCGTCGACCCTCGAACCTGGGGAACCGGGTTCGAATCTCGGCATTGACGCTCAACATCCTGAGATTCTGGGCAAATCACTTAATCTCCCCATGCCTAACAAAAATGATTGTGTTCATCTGTAACGCAACTGATGCTCATGTAAAGCTCTTTGATACCTTCGGGTCTAGTTCGCGCTATATAAAACTCCTAAAGAAAATATATATATTTGACATATGGGTCACCCATGGTATATGGGCGGTATCAAGAGCAAACTTTTGGCACTAACATATTGTCTGTAATTCTTGGCATAAAGAGGGTACTCATAATAGATTTTCTAGCATTAGCGCACTGGAGGTAATTCTTATCATAACTAGGTCACGCTACGCAAATTTTTAAAACAATGAGGTGAGCCTATGGCAAGTTACGCCGCACCATTTTCAGGGCTTAACAGCTGCGACTGTGGTTATGGGAGTAGACTCAGTGGTCTTTAAGGACGAACCATAAATGCATCCTTTTACATATTTAAAAACTTGAGGAACAACACTTCCACACTTCCAGTTAAAGCCACCTGACACAACATAATATAATGCTAGAAGGGGCAGAAGCAACTATGCTACTTCCATTATGTAGGAAAGGTGCTCAGTAATGAAACAGCTAACATGGAAGGGTCAGGCCCAGTGCTTTATCCTCTAATTATAAAAGCTATGATGTTTCGCTTAGTAAAAGATCAAGCTTCCTAGGTCTTCTGTGTCCAGAATAGGGCTTCAATACAGAAATCGATCTAACCATATAGCCCCTCCCCCCACATATTTTTAAAGACATACTCAATTTTGGGACATGTCTAACCATGTAACAGCTATAGATTCACAGTTTGTGCTATGTACCAACAAGATACCCATCATTAGCACAAGTGCTCATGAACTAGGTATGTGGGTGTCCTCCTGAGGGGTGGTGGTACTGTCTGTAGATTGCCATTAAGATTATGAAATCCCTTGCTTTGCAGTGGTAATACATCCCATTATCTGTACAGCCTTCGACCCTGTGAAACAATTGTAATAATCGTATAAATAGTGCACCCGTGTTTTGTACAGTCGGTACCCTACTTTTGAAAGCATGTCACTCTGATTACAGTTATTTGTAAAGTTCCTTAGACAGTATGGCAGCCTCGCTTGATCTCTTCTACCATTCTGTGGCAGTCCTGTTGAGATGTGCACACAGTGTCCAATTAAACGCAAAGAAGCTCTGCTGACGAATTTACTGCATTGTAAAAAGGATGATTGTCATGCTCTGATCTGTCTGTACTGTTTGATTATACATATAGCAATCCAGCCGAGAAGTGTTTTTATTGTCCATTAACTTTACAACAGCAATATAGTTCCAGAATTTCGTAACTAAATTTCATCTGACAGAAATACTGTGTCCTAAATATCGTTTACAAAAATATTGCCTATGAGTTATTAATAGAAAATCCACACTGAATAGAATAATATTTTTATGAAGTATTTAACAGAAACAATATTTCGGTCATATCGTATTGTTATTGTGATACTCTGACATACATACCATTGTAGCTGTACTGAGGGGTCGCTGTGGTGTTTCAGTTTAAGTATAGCCACGCTACTGGATACTGAGAGGTGTGGGACTCTGCCATTAAACGTGTGTCAGTCACGATAAGAAAGGCCAATGTGCTCTGACTGAAAGAACCACGGGGCATATTACCAAGGATTTGCGATAATTATCGCAAAGCGCGCTTAGCGCTGTTTTTTTTATCGCCGGCTATCGCTGGATTTCATCGCGGAGATAACGCGTTATTATCAACGCTTATCTCCAAGGCGATAAAAATCCAGCGATAGCGGCGAAACCCAGCAATAGCGCGAGAAATCCAGCGATAAATTCACTGCGCTAATGGAAAGCTCGCTAATAGGCAGGTGAGGACTTAACCTTACAATCCACCTCCCATTGACAAGATGGTTAAGTCAAGTTTTTATCAGGTGTTAAATTCCAGCGATAATCGCGGTTAGCGCGACTTTTTTATCGCTTCGCGGGCATTGATAATAGGGGGAAGTTGTGTTTGCGACTGTTTGCAGTTGCTTTTAGTTGGGAACGCCTACTTTGCATGTCATTAGCGATAATTATCGCTGACATGCAAACAAAACGGCCGCTATCGCCATTAAGCTGTCACTAACAGCTGTTAGCGACAGCTTGCTAATAGGGCGATAAAAATATCGCCGCTTTATCGGCAAAAAGTGCCGCTAAAGTGGCGATACTGCCCTTGGTAATATGCCCCCACATCCCCTTTGAGAGAGCAAAGCCTGTGTCAGGTCAGCTATCCATGGGACTTGGAATGTGTTGGGTACTTTCAGATCCCTTCAGCAGGCACATTATTATACAAGCTACCTCACCAGGATTGGAACCAAGATTCAACCAATGAAATTCTGATCTCTTGAGAAGGTGTATTAACCGACATAATTATTTTCTCCAACAGACCAGTGGATCCAAATAGGACTAAAGGAAGAAACAGTTTCAATCAAAGTGAGGCGGACCTGACTTGTTATTGACTGCTCAGCGCCACCAGATGCTGGAAAAACCATACTGAAAGGAGTTAGGAGCGACATAATAGTAAAACAGAAGTAATAAAAGATGCTGGATTATACCTATTCTGGAGAGGTAGGCTGAAAGGCGAGCTTGGACTATGTTCATTTGATCCTTGGACTCTCAGGTGTGACTTCAATGAATTTTGGTACTCTGTCATTTAAAGTTTATCAATGCTCATGGTAAATGCTATAGTACCCATTTCACTATAGCAGCCCTTGCACAGAAGTCCTGGCGTTGTGTCATTAAACATGGAGCAGCTCCACTGGCAAGTCTGGTACTGTCCCACTGAAGAAGAATAGCATTCCTCAGGAAATGCTGGTAATGTACTGCTGGTACTGGGCCAGTAAACATGCAACAACCCTTGTAACATGTACTGAGCTTCCTCAGGACCACCACTACCCAATAGCGTGTATGGCATCGCATCAAGAGCGTAGAGGGTGTTGAGGGACAATGGGCATGTTTCATTGCCCGCAGGCGTGGCCGGCAGAGGTAAGAGCGTCGGGCGGTGGGGCGGGTCGGGGCTGGGGGAAAGTCGACAGATGATGGGATAGGTAAAATGAAGTAAAAAAATGTATAATACCACTTACCTTGTGTCCACCGCATTGTCAACTTGGCAATGCGGCAAGTGCAAGGTAAGTGGTTTTATTTACTTTTTTTATTTAATTTTACCTATCTCGTCTGTCGACTTCGCCCCACCCCGCTCGCCTTCGCCCCGCCCCACCGCCTCACCGCTCTTACCTGTGCCGGCCGCGCCTGGTCCATATATGTGGTGATTCATACCAGTCTGGTACCAATTGAATGAGACACGAGAACTGACGTACACAGCGATAAAGTCATCTGTCCAGGATTTCCGTTTTACCAAATGGAAAAACCATGAATATACCCGGGGAACAAAGTAATCCTTGCACCTGCTAGTATCATCTTTAAACTCAGTGTAATTGCAACTTAAGGCATTTAGCAGTTTGCTGAAGCCACCATGTGATGTTAGGGACTAAAGATTCTATCTTGTGGTGATCCGATTGTATCATCTAATGATATGATCTCCCTACACCAGGCTTCTCCAACCAGTAGCTCGTGAGCTACTGGTAGCTCTCCAGCTACATGTAAGTAGGTCCCCCGTGTGCAACCTAGTCTACTACACAAGATGCTTATGCTTACTTGAAGTTTTCTATTTAATCCAAAATTGATAAGCGTGTAATTGTGAAGAAATTGTGTCTATTTTCAGATCTCATATACAGATTTTTTGAGAAAAATGGTTGAAATTCCAAAATCTATTTAAAACTGACATATCAGTGATACATCATGTGGCATTAGGGTGACATTACTAATATTGTTACCTATGCCAGGTGCACTGCAGCTATGGCTGTTATGTATTACCCACGTACAGGCATTTCACATTGACAAACCCTGTTTTTTACATTACTGCTGGAAACCATACCCGATCAACTGAGAATCGCTGCTGGTTATCTTGCATTTGGTGGCCACTAATGTAATCTTTTCTAATGTGGTCGCAATTACAACTCTAATGTTAGTAGCTCCCAATGATTTTCATTGAACATAAGTAGCTCTTATTACAGAAAAGGTTGGAGACTCCTGCCCTACACCATCATCACATGGTTGGTGCAGAGCAACTGCACCAAAAGATATTTGCTGCACTTTAGTTTTTTTTCGTGGTAAGATTTCTTGTGAACGGTGCACACATTAGGCAGTAATTATTCTGCTTAGTAGTTTTGTAGAGTGCTCTGTTGCCCTCACGGGCATCCTGGCCCTAGGCAGAAACTACACAGAGATGAACAATGACCTTAAGTTAGTTAATAAACAGTAATGTCTTCAGTGCTTTCCCAAATGAAAAATGATCTTCGCTGAGGCAGAGAGATTGAGAAAGTGCATTCCCGAGCCTAGCTACAGCAAAGGAAAGTTCATGACCACCACATCTGGATTTGACAATTTTAGGAAACAACAGAAATTCTTTCGAGCCGGAGCGTAAATTACAAAGGGGATTGTAAAGGATACTTTTTCCATGCATACCCTTATGACAGATGCATGGTCTTTTAAATGGTACTGTCTTCTTGAAGGGCAGCCAGTGAAACACTCTCAAGTGATCAGAGACAGCAGTCCTATTAGGGAGTACCAAGACAGTTTTGACCGAAAAATGTTCAATTATCTTAAGTTTCTCCAATTCTCATATAGTTAAGGCTCAATTCAGCGTATTGCAATAATTCAGATATGAGTCAATTGTAGCACATATTAGTGGGAATTAATACGCAAGTGGCAACTAAAGGAGAGTCAATCTTCACACATTCATGTGAGGAAAGCATACGGCTGAATGTTTGGTTATTTTAGCAGAGCCATCTACCTTATCATCAGAACTAAAAACTAGACTCCACTGGTATCGGGCAGTTGCCTTATGGACCAATTGACCTTCATCAAATAGATGCTTCGAACAGTCAGACCTCTGTCTTATCTTAGTCGAGTGTATGAAGGTTTCCCTGCATACAGCCTAAGACCAAGGAAATGCATACTTTAAAGTTGGCTTGCTTCAAGTGGCCTGCTCCCTCTAATCTAAAGATGACAACATAGCCTCCATATTCAAAGATCTTAATAACTTAATGAGAGGAGCAACACAAAACAAGACAAGGCTCAGTGACGAGCCCTGTAGAACTCTTTTAGTTGTGTTCATAAACTGAGAGTTTAAAGGTGAAGTTGTGAAATCTTGACTTTGTTTCTGTAAATAGGACAAAAGCTAATTGTGTGCTGTGTCCATGATGCTAGCCTCTGGAAGATGTGAGAAGAAGATGGCATGAGATACTGTGTCGAATGCAGCAGACATATGAAACAATGGTATGGTTATTGTGTTTTTTCTCTTCCATGTACCCCCCTTCTTAGGTTACACATATGGATCATTATGTGAGTGTTTAATATAGATTGCATGTTTACTTTATGTCATTTCAATTTGCAATGTGATAACCAAGCGTGCTCAAGTAAATTAACAGAATTTAATCTTAGTTGACTGTTCTGTTCTAAATAATTGTTATTGAGTTATGAACAAAGTTTCATTGAAAGCTGATAATCATATTTCTCCTTTATTGTTATTTTTCAAAGAACATTGTCTCACAGAATGAACTAAGTAAAAGGGAATTAGGATGTTTTCTGCTAATGTTTATTCTTTGCTGTGGTCTTCTCCCAAACTTTTTGCCTTCTCTCCTGTTTGCTGCACTCGTTTTTGTTGGCCTTCAGACTCTGTGCACTTTACCACTGCTAACCAGTGCTACTGTGCTTGTGCTTGTGCTTACTCCAAAAACATCGGAAAACTAACTTATACCCAACTGGCATGTTACATTTACTTATAGGTCTCAAGTAAAGTGGTACACCATGTACCCAGGGACTGTAAATTAATTGCAACAAGGGGAAGTGCAGCACTTATTGTGTAACCTACTTAAGTAGCCCTTTAAAGCATGTCTCAGGCCTTCCATTCCAGCCTGTGTGTATTTTTAAAATGCCAGTTTCGACCTGGCAAAATAACCCTATTAATACATTTAAGTCACCCGTAAGGTAGGCCTAAAACAACCCATAGCACAGAGTGCAGTGTGTTTAAAAAGTTGGACATGGACATGTACTTTTAAGTTTTACATGTCCTGGTAGTGAAACACTCCCAAAATTGTTTTACACTACTGCAAGGTCTACCTCTCCCAATAAGATAACATTGGGTTACCTTATTGCATTTAATAAATGCTAACATTGGATTGGGCACATGTAGAACAGTCATGCTTGGTCTCAAAAGAATTGAAATTTTAAATCTTCTTTAATTGTAAAGCCGAATTTTAAGTCACATTCTGAAAAGGCAACTTTTAGAAAGTCAGCAGTTTTTTGTCTTAACCATTTGGTGCCTGCAGCCTGTGTCCTGGGTCTCATGACTGTAAATAGTTGTCTGTTGGCCTTTGTATATTACTCCCAGACTGTGAGACAAAGGGGGACTTGGTGTTGCCGGGATGGGCAATCCTGACAGGATGGGAGGGGCAAAGCTGCTTTATACCCCACTTGCATTTCAAATGAGCTGTCTTAGCACACTCACAAAGAACTTGTCCCCAGTCCTTTGTCACCCTGGACCCTTGAAACCTGAGCAGGGGATGAAGGGAAATTTCAGAACCTGATGTGGAGGAAAGTTTATAAGTTTCTCTAACTTCAAAGGCTGGCACCAAGTATCAGTATTGGACCCTCAGACCAGCTCTTCATTTGACTCCTTGACCTGCAGTAGAACCCCAGACGCTTGTACTTCAGAGGACTGCCTTGCTGCTTAAGGCAAGCATTGTTCCTTAGAAGACTTCCCTTTTGCTCCCAGAGGACTGACCGGCTGCTTGAAGCGTGCCTTGTATCCTCAGAGGAAGGCCCTGCTGCTTGAAGCCTGCCTATTACCCTCATAGACTTCCCTGCTGTTTGAAGTTGGCCTGAAACCAGGGCTATCAGAGTAAATCAAAGAGCTAGTTGGTTGGCCTCCTGTTCTGACCTACAGGGATACAAAAAGCTCAAACAAACTTGAACCCGCACCTGGTCCCTGCTTGAAGTGAGTCCTAATCTCCAAGTGGTTCCCCGCCAGTCCTGGACCCTTGGAAGTGGTGCTAAAGGTTTCCAAATGGCCAAAAACAGAAACGTAGGACGTAGAAACTTTTCCACCAAAAAGTGGCCTGAGAACCAACAGGAGACTGGTACCTACCTGCTCTCCAAGCCACCCAATGGACATAGCCGGTTGCCCTGACTTCGCAGTCGCTCCCGTTACTTTCTTCTCCTCAGCAGCAAATCCTGTTCAGCAGCTCCTCTTTGGAATGGTATCCGACCTCATGGAGTGCTCGTCACCTACAGCTTACAGCTTCGTCCCGCTGGAGATTATCGACTTCCAAAAAAGTGGGAAAGTCAGAACATAGAAATCTTCACTACAACTCTGCCCAGTGGCTCCCTGGCGATGACGCCTCCTCCTCCGACACTGTCAGCTGACTTGCCCTGCTGAACTTTACCTTCTTAGATATTTTCCTTCAATATTTCTTCTAATTGGGAAAGTAAACTGCTCCCAGACCAAATCCACCATGTGTATCCGACCAGGCTTCTTCGCGGTTGGCCAAATTTTTGGATTTGTCCCCGGTCTCCTGCGTTTAGATGTCTGCGGTTGTCGTGTTATTCTTTTAGGCAGTAGTTTTCACTAAAAACTTTCAAAATTCATGACTTTGGTTCCACTGATTGAATTTAATGTATTTTGGTGTCATTTTATTTATTATTTTAAAATGTTGGATTTTCAGTTATGTTTTCACTTATAACTGTTTGAGTGCTGGATAAATAATGTACACATTGCCTCTAATAAGCCTGCCTGCTTTTGTGCCAGGCTACCTATGGGTTAAACAAAGGTTAAATTAGAGATTTTTTGTGGTTCACCCTGACAGGGATTGTGGTTATTGTTTGGGAAAGGTCACTACCCCCTAACCAAAACCCAATTTCCTGCAGAGAGGATTTTGATTTGAAAATAACTTTGGCAAACATATCAGATGTTTTCTAGTGTTCTTGAGTGTGTCTTTCATTAATAAAGAAGGTTGTGATTCCACTAACTACCTCTGTAATGTCTCACAAAATGGATCGCTCCCGGAAACACTTCTTACTCAAATCAGCAGGTTTTGGGGTAGTTACAGTCCAACTGATTTGGTGAATCGGGGTCACACATTGACTAAATCCTTTGTGCCAAGGTATCCAGAAAAACTAATTCTGGACTGTGCTCTGGGGAAAGATCCAGAAAACGTATTAATGGGATGAAGGCTGCAACTTCTATCCCATCCTGTATCATCCACAGCTGATTCATCATGTAGACCATTGGTGTCTCTTTATCCTGAAATGATCTGAACCTGACCTGCTCTTTTTCCAGCATGTTATTTTTATTTATTTATTTATTGCATTTATAAAGCCAGTTGTTACCTTACAGGTATCCTGGCATGGAAAAAGCTTTCATCTGGACATTGCAGCTACTAAGGTAAATGTACGGACACCACACGGTCACTTGAGGATTATCCAAGTCCTCAAGGCCTTCCTGAAGTGCAGTAGATCAGTTGACGATCTGAGAGTGACTGGCAGCTTATTCCAGAGCTGGCCTGTCTTATCCATGAAGGCTCATCAACTTTGTGTAGTCTTACGGAATCTGGTTACACAAAGGAGGTTAGCTGATGCTGAATGGAGACATCTCCTAGGAGTATATCTGTTTAATCTCCCTTTCAGGGGGACGGGGCCCTGCCCTAGAGGGCCTTGAAGATGATACACATGGATTTGAAAGAGGTATACTCTGTTTCAGAGGAAGCCAAAGAAGTTCCTTCCTTGAATCAGATGCAGATGAGCTACAAGGTCTGTTTTATGCCAATTTGGCAGCTGATGCTGAGACCCTATAAAGTCTATTGATTAGATAGTCCGGTGTTCTGAGTAGCAGAGCATTGCAGTAATCTAGATTGCTTAGAATTACGCTACACACAGTTTGAGATTTTGCTTCGGCTGGCAGCAGTGGCAAAAGCTTCCAGAGGACAGGAAGAAGCGCAAAGCAGGTACATGCCACTTTATTGACATGGTTTTCCAGGGATAGTTTTGTATCAAAGATGACCCCAAGATTGCAGACCATGTCAGAGACCTGCAACTCTTCATCGGTTGGGAGAGGCCAGAAGTTAGAGGGTAGTGTCATGGAGACGTTGCTCACCGAATAACAGAGAAACTCAGTTTAATCCCCATGAAATTTGAGGGGATTTGTGTTCAGCCAGTTACAATGTGTCACGCAATTCTGGAAGGCGTCAACAACATCCTGCTGGTTTCTATTAATGAACAAAATCAGCTCAGTGTCATCAGCATAGTTAACCAGCCTAATATTATGTGCTTTGATAAGAGTAATGAGTGGCCTCAAATAAATATTACAAATGAATGGGCTGAGTGCCGAGCCCTGCAGAACTCCATGTTGGATAGTTATAAAATCGGAGAGGCATGGGGGCAAGGCAACCGCCTGGCACCTATCTGAAAAGTAGGAGCTTATCCACTTCAATACATTACCACTGACTCCAATCGAAGCTAATCTTACCAGGGTAGTTTTATGGTGGACTGTATCAAAGGCGGCCGACAGGTCGAGCAGTATAAGAACCGCTGACTGTCCGCTGTCCGCCTTCAACCTGAGTTCAACCATGGCAAGGAGTAGGGCCGACTCAGTACCATGCCCTGGCCTGAAACCAAACTGTTCCTCCTCTGAGAGAGAGTGGTCTTCCAGATACTGGGACAGCTTCCTACTAACAAAGTGCTGGAGTATTTTTACTGGGAAAGGAAGGAGTGATATAGGCCTGTGATTACTGAGGACCATCGGAGCGGCCGTAGATTTTTCAGAAGGGCTTTGTCTATGGCCCTTACAATTTTATTGTTTGAGAAGTTTTGATTTACTTTTTTTTTAGGGTGAATGTAATCTTTATTGCATAATTAATAAAAAATCTTTACAATATAAGATGAAAAAACATTAATGCTTAAAATCGATAAAGCCCGAAGAGTACAAATTCTGTCTCAGTGTGTTGAGTACTAAGTGAGGAGCTAAGATCAAATGTGTACTAGCAGCATCTAATTTAGCAGCAATAAATAAGTACAAAACAGTAACAGGGAGAGGGGAAAAAGCAGCATGACGAAGCAATAGGGCTCGATCTTTATGAGATTGCTTCTTCTATTCTCTGTTTCATAATATTAATATATTCGCAGAATTTTGCAAAACTCACCGGCTCTGTGATACTGAACACCAACTTCACTGCCTTGTTACAAGTTCGGGCGCCGTGAGTGATAACAAGTGGTTTTAACAGTCTGCGGCGCGATGTAAGAAGTACAGAGCAACAAAGCAGGTGGTTAAAAGATTAGTTTTTATAGTGGCAGAGTCAGCAGTATTTAATTGCCCTGAGAGATCGCCATCTTGGGTTAAGTTCCCTGATTTGTAGGCCCATTAACCTGGCAAAAAGGATTCGTTTTAGGCAGCCTTTGTGGAGTGCACTTGAAAGATAGGACTGCGGTCCGAGGAAATCTGATTGTGCGCTGGAATACGACCGAACCATGGCTTGCAGAACTCTCAATTTTTTTAAGATTGTTCATGTCGCTTTTCTTGGATAGCCTTCTAGATTGTTTTTTCAAAGCATGTTTGAGCATGGCACACAAGAGCTGTGGGCTGTTTAACACCTCTTGGTCAATTTGAAGGATGTCAATTGAGAGTGGTAAGTGTTGTGACCAAGGATTCCCACTTTGGATGAAAATGGGACAGAGAGCTGCTTTATTTGTATTAGCCAGGGCCTTGATTATTCTGTGGTAGTAACTTACAAAGGTCGCCATGCTTGCCCACATTTGAGCCACCAGAATAAATTCCAGCCTTATCAGGTAATTCCGTAGACACGGAGGAAGGCTGAAGACTCTTTTGTAAGCCTTGACCTGGTATTTGTCCAGGGTACGTACTAGCTGACCCGGGTAAGCCTCATGACTGTGAGTAAGCATTGGTAGCAAAGGCGCTGCCAGGACCAGTATTATTGGGCCAGTGGATCGGTAGAGATTTATTCAGTTAACTCACACTGATGATGATTGCCTCAGCTTTTTAGACTGCATGTCTCAATTGCTTTTTATGTCCACCTTTAGTGGTGAACCATTGTTGGACCTGATACTCGCCAGGCAGCGATTCCCTGTTCTGTCTGGGTTTTGCTGGTTATCTTATGTGGACTCCAGGCTCTGAGAACTTTCCCACTGTAAATATGGTGGGAAAGTGTGTGTGCCCTTCCTACCTATGTAAAGTGGCACTGATTCAATGTTCTGAAACATGGGCCGATCTGTCATTGCAGACCGGTGGGTGCGCACTGGCATCTATCGTGAGTAAACTCATGAGCAGTTTGTTATTGGAGGCCGCAGTATGGATGCACACACACCTATGGTGCCCGTGATTGCATGTGCCGCCTGCCATCGCAGGCTTGTGCGTGCGCACATACAGACATATTGATTAAACTCATGTCCAATCTGTTGTGGCTCTGGTGGGTACACTTGCACCCCTGGTGCTAGGGACTGCTATGTTTCATAGGGTACCCCAATATAGGCTTGAGTAGTCCCTAACCCTTCACCTACATTTACCGTACCATTACACTATTTAACGGGTTTTGGTATTGACCTTTTACCTAGTTAAGCGCTGCATAAATGTTGTGTGGTTTTCCCTGAAAACTAGCCTCATTAATTATGCATAAGGATTCTCAGAATCACAGCAGGATTACCATCTTCTGCATAATAACTATGTACAAGGGTCATCCCTTCCGTCATCCTCAGCCAACATGACACAGCAAGGTAGAGTCCCTTGAGGGTACCTTTTGGGTATATATACACCATATCTTTGCCAGGGCAGGCAAATGAGAAAGACTTCCATGCTGACACACTGACGCGAGACGCTGATGTTCCTGCACGCAGACACTCCAGCTCGCAGTGGTCTGACATCCCTCGTGGGGTGTCCATCTTGAGACCAAGACGGGGTCCCACAGTCTCTCACTTCAGGTAATGGGGTTTGCTTCAGCCTAGGGGGATTCTTGGCTCTACACCTACATACATGCTAGGTACACTTAGATACATCTAGTTAGGGTTGCATCATAAGAGTATGCATTATTATTGTACCATGTATTTATATGCTAGCATATGTCCATTGTTTTAGCACTAGGGTAGAAATCTACCATCCATTTACACTGTTGGTGCTTAATATGTTTATATTTGTTTCTGTCTTATGGTTGTTTCAGCACACCTATTTTACACTAGAATGACACTGGTTCAATAAATGCTTATTGAAAAACGTCCCCACCAGTTATTCTGTGTTTCTCTCTGAGACAAAGTGAGCACGAGTGACTGAGCAAAAAGTACTGAACTGTTTCCATGATCCCTGATGGAACAGAGTTGTTATGTTTGATAGTTGCCAGGAACTATTCTCTCCTCGGTAAGAGGAGTTTACAGTGGCACTGTGAGCTAGCTAGGTATACAGGCGAACATACCCGGTGGGGGTGTCTGGAATCAGTGTGGACACCAATCTCACAGTTTATGTTGTCTAAGTGCGCAGATCCTCTATAGGTTTATAGGAACTACACAACAGGACTAGGTGTCCAACCTGCCAACGAAGGTCTGTGTGCGCAATAGCGCACATGCGCCCAGATAGTGAGGATTATCTATGTGTGTTTTCCCTACCTATGAGGCCTGTTCTTCCTATAGGTTAACATGGGGAAGTGGTTGACATTACTTCGGGATGTGATAGTGTATTGCAGTGCGGCAGCCTCATGATGTTTCCTATCAATGGATTTGCCATGCCAAACCCTTTCCATTGGTAAAGGGGGTTTTGGCATAACTCGCTTAGAAATGGCACTTTTAGAATGTGGACATTTTTATGCTCCAAGAATCTCATTGAACATGATGTCTGGCTCCAGTGGACACCAGGGGTCGGTGGAG
Organism: Calotriton arnoldi; assembly: GCA_963921515.1. Taxonomy (NCBI): domain Eukaryota; kingdom Metazoa; phylum Chordata; class Amphibia; order Caudata; family Salamandridae; genus Calotriton; species Calotriton arnoldi. The sequence goes on from CAWUFW010001189.1 coordinate 2,228,937, forward strand.
CACATCTGTGCATTCCCCAAGCGACAGCCAGAAACCATGGGCATCCCACGAGAACAGCAGACCTCTGCCATTTGAGGGTCGAATGGGATAGATTGGAGAGAGAGCTTTTGACACTTAGCCTCTAGGTACTGGATAATGGTCCCACTAAAGATTAAGATCTACATTCCACAGCCCGATGGGAGACAGGCCTACAATTTTGGGGAGATATCTGCGGTTCAAAGGGAAACCCCCTAAACCACACTTAACTTCAAAGACACACAACAGTATAACTACGGGGGCCATCCTTCAGCAAAGGGTGAGATACGCTTGAGGGGATGTGGGACCAGAGACCATGGCGCACAATGCCAGAGGACACTGCTGTGCACATGGAGGATAACTGTCCAAATAGTGGCTGGCCTGGGCAGAGGATCTGCTGAAGTGTGGCGCCCTAAAGTGTGGTCTCCATGGGCCAGACTGTGGGCTTCCTGTTCTCTCCGAGATCTCAGGGACATCAAAGATCTCCTGCGAGGGACCTACACCATCTACCTGTGACATCTGGAGAGCGGTACCCTCTCAAGTGCCCACATCGGCTACTGAATCCCAACTGGTAGGTAGCGTGGTATGAGCATTGTTAGAAATGGGGCTCTCTAGTTTGCGGAGGTAGGTACCTTTGTCCAAATAGGGACCTTTGCTTCTAGTCAGAGTAAGGGGGATACACTTCTAAAATAACCCCTGCTCACCCCCTTGGTAGCTTGGCATGAGCAGACAGGCTTATCTCAGAGGCAGTGTGTAAAGCATTTGTGAACACATACAGTAATACAGTGAAAACACTACAAATGGACACCATGCCAGTTTAGAAAAATAAGTATTCTTTATCTAAACCAAAACAAGACCAAACGACAAAATTCCACAATACAGTAATAAAAATATGACTTTCAGATGGTAGAAATAGTTCAGTTCAAAGCAAATTGCAGATGCGACACTTTTTACACAAAGTACCTGGGATGCGTCACGCAAACAAACAAAACGGGCCGCAGGGAAGGTGATGCGTCGGTTCCTTACACTCAGGGAAGGTGATGCATCGGTTCCTTGCTCTGGGGAGGTGAGGCGTCAGTTCCTTACTGCTGCGCAGGGGAGGTGATGCGTCGGTTCCTTACCGGAGAGGAGGTGATGTGTCGGTTTCTTACTGCGTGGGGAGGTGATGCGTCGGTTTCTTACTGCGTCCCCCAACGATGCGGCAAACTTGGCGCCTCGATGCTATACGACGATCCGGGACGATGCGTGGATTCTTCCAGCTCCCAGCAGAAAACAGTCTTTAGAGGTCCAAAACAACAGCAGGCACCTCTTTGCAGGTTAGAACTCCCAGCAAGGAAGTTCAGGGGAGCTGGTGGTGAAGTCTTTGTGTCCCTGAGACTTCAGAACAGGAGGCAAGCTCAGTTTCAAGCCCTTGGTGATCTTCCTCAAGCAGGGGACACAGCAAACAGCAAAGTCCTTTTCTCCTTTCCTTGGCAGCAAGTAGCCACTGTAGGCCAACCCCAGACAGCAAACAGCACAGGGGAAGTATACCTCCTCAGCTTCTATGGCTCTTCTCCTTGGCAAAGGTTCCTCTTGATATCCCAGAAGTGATCTAAAAGTCTGGGGTCTGGGCCCCTCTTTTTAAACACAAAAATCCTTTGTTCTCGGAAGGCAGAGAGTGTCTGTACCACCATATAAGAACTTTATTGTTGGTTAATTAAAACCCTTACAATATAAAAACGCGAGCAACATATTCTTAGAAAAGACATTAATTAAAATTATTCAAATTACAATTAATATTTTACTTAAAACTGTGCTGAATTTCTCAGCAGTGATGATCGACTCGAGGGCCGGGTTCTGATCAACAGTTTATTGATGGTCGACAAACTGTTACTGTGTCCAATGGTGGAATGTCGCGCTGCTTAGCAGCGCCAATGGCTTCCAGCAGATTTAACGCCTTGATAACAAATTTTGTTAACCCGATATTCAACTTCGTGTTGTCCGGGTTAAAGGCTGCTATTATGGCTTGACGGCATGATCGAATTCCAAGCCTTTTCCATTCTTCCCGCAGTAAAAATCGTCTAGAAGTAAGCATTGCTGGGCATAAACAAACTATATGTTCCATTCCTTCGGTGTGGTAGCCGCACAACCTGCATTGGGTATGATTGTCTTGACGGCGCCATTCTGGGATATTCTTTAGAAAAGGCCATTCACCCAACCTCAGGGCCAGGAACTTTCGTTTCAAATAAAGTGCGAACGTGCTTGATAAATAAAAGGGTACAACTCCTGGTTTAAAATTGGTGATCACTGCCCAAGCGTGTTTCCTTTTTGACAGTATTGCCCTATCCGAGTGAAAGGACCACAACCTAACACTCTTCTTGATTACTGCTTTTAATGCTAGCTGGGAGGGGTTTGTTCCCCAGAATTCCTTAATACCAAGTAGTTGTAAACTATGGTTCAGGTGAAGCCGATATTTATGACTGGCATGACTTTTCTGGATTTCTTGCCAGAGTCTGGCCTCCAGGGAACCCTCCGGGTTTGCTTGACAAATGAGCTTCTGGTGTCAAGGAATATTCCCAGGTATTTGTAGTGAGGTGTTGAATCGATTTTTACGTTGTTAAAATGCCACCCTCCACGCGTCTTCTTTTGCTTCCCAAAAGTAATTGTTTTTGTTTTTGATAAATTCAGCTCTAGAAGGTTGTTTTTAGTGTAAGGGAGCAGTTCATCAAGTAGCCTCTGTAAGCCTACCTTCGTGTGACTAAGCAGCACCAGATCGTCGGCGTATAGGAGGTTACTGATACGTACTCCATCTAATTGAGGGGGATGGCAATTAACGCTGTCAAGGATTGGCGAAAGGTCCGATATGAACAAATTAAAAGGAGTGGAGCCAGCACGCACCCTTGTTTTACTCCGCTTCTGGTCTCGATCTTCCTAGAAACATGGGAACCTTCACCCAGCTTGATTCTTACCCATGTTTCGGAGTGGAGTTGAACTATTGCAGTTAGCAAAGATTGGGGAATGCCCCAGCCCTTTAATTTCTGCCACAGTAGGCCCCGGGGCACACGGTCGAAGGCTGCTTTAAAATCCACAAAGCAACAGTGCAGTTGGATTTGTTGAACTGTTGCTTTCCCTATTAAAACGGATAATGTTAGTAGATTGGTTATTGTGCCAGAATTGGCCACAAAACCCGTCTGATTGAAAGGGAGGCGCTTTGTTTCGTTTGCCCAAGTCTGCAGGTCTTCCAATAGGATACTGGCATAATATTTGGACTCCACATCTAGGAGTGCTATCATTCGATAGTTGCTGGGATCATTTCTCTTCCCACTTTTATAAATAGGGTGAATGATAGCACCTCTCCAGGACTCAGGAACTACGTTGTTTAACCAGCATTGAGAAAACAAGGGAACCAGATGGTCTGACCAAAATTCAGCTTCTGATTTGAACATTGCCTGGGGGAGACCGTTTGGCCCAGGTGCACCATCTGCCCTAGCTTTCTTTATTGAGCGTCTGTACCCAGCCAAAACCAGTTCTGTGGGGCACTTTGCAAGTGCACAACAACCTCCATTGTCAGTGTGAGCCCTGGCTCCAGATACACCACAGGGGAGCGAAGCCGTCATTGTGGAAGGCAGGCACAGCCCTAATCAGGTGCAGGTGCTACTCCTCCCACCACTCCAAATGCAGACCAGGCCTGTTCAGCCCAGCCCTGACTCATCAGGCTCTCTGGAGCCACTGCTCCTCCCCAGCCCCTGTCATCCAAAAGCCAGACATGCAATACACAAACCTAGCAGAGGCACCTTGGATGGTTAGGCAAGATAATACCTACTTTCTAAAAGTGGTATTTTCAAACACAGAATGTAAAAATCGCCCTCACTAAAAGATGTATTTTAACATTCTGAGTTCAGGCATACTAAACTTTATTTTTCTACCTTGTTCCCAGGGCCAGTTATGTTTATAAGATGTTATAAACAAGCTCCCCATTCTGTCCTATGGGAACAGGTAGCCTTGCAATAGTGAAAACCGAAATTGGCAGTATTTCACTATCAGGACATGCCACACACACCAGGGCATGTCCTACGTTTTACATACAACGCACCCTGCCCACAGGGGTACCTTGGGCCTACCTTAGGGGTGACTAACATGTAGAAAAGGGAAGGTTTAGGGACTGGCAAGTGTGTGCACTTGCCAAGTCGACATGGCAGTCCCAGACTGCACACAGGCTCTGCAATGGCAGGCCAGAGTTACATTTTACAGGCTGCTTCTGTGGGTGACACAATCAGTGCTGCAGCCCACTAGCAGCATTTGATTTACAGGCCCTGTGCACACATGGTGCACTGTACTAGGGACTGACAAGTAAATCAAATGGCCAATCATGGAAACACCAATCCATAACAGTAATTTACAAAGGGAGCACTTGCACTTTGGCACTGAACAGCAGTGGCAAAGTGCCCAAAGCATCTAGACCAGCAAAACGGAGTCCAACATACAGCAAAAACACAGGAGGCAAAGGCAAAAAATGCAGGGGAGACCCACTCCAATGGTGCCAGGTCTAACAAGCGTGAAACTAAGACTTCTGTCTGGAGACCGGATTTACTAGTGCAGAGCCACAGAAATTTTTCCTGCATTTAAGACGTGTGGTTCCTGTACTGAAGGGACCCTGACACTCATAAGCGCCTAGTCGTTGGTGAGCGGATTTACTGGTTACGGGGCCCTCATGGCCTGTTTCTTCAACTGTGCCACACCTCTCTCGTACATCATGCCGACTCCATACTCATTGCATGCGGTGTCCGATTCACAGGGTGTGCCCCTCGGAGGTGGGGGTGCACCTGTAGAAGTGCCTCATTCTACCTCATGTGGCTCTCCTGAACTTGTGCCTGTGGCTATGTTACCAGACTGGTCTGGTGCAACCTGTATCATTGTGCTCCGAACGTTGTGCCTCATATCCAGGGAGGTACGGAATTGCAACTCTTAAATTTGTGTGTGACTGGATTTGCCTGGTTCAACTTATCTCAATGTGCACCAGTCATTGTGTCTCATTTCCAGGGAGGAGCGGAATTTGCAACTCAACGTGTTTGAAATCTGAAGTGCCTCGAGCGACTCATACCAGCGCACACCATACTCTGTGCCTGGATTGCCTGGGCACGACCTGGATGATCGTATCCTGATTGGGCCACCTCCTCCTATCAAGAGGCTCTCCTGTGTTACTCCCCATTTATCGGTTGTCTCCTTTTGACCCTCATCACAGCGGACCAACTGCCCTCTCCACACCTGGTCCCTCCTGAAGACATCTTGGAGCCAGGTATTAGGGGGAGAGATTGACTCGGTTGAAGAAATGCTTCTGAGACAGTTCTGAGGTGTATCAAGAGACTGTGTGACTCCTTAGTGTTTTGAGACTTGTGGGTGAACTTCTCGAGTGGCTGCTAAAGTCCCCTTGTTTACTTCTACCTCCTAGTTAAAACTGCTACATATTCCCACCTGCTTCCAGAGGACACAGACTAAGTGTGACTTTGGTCAAGTGTGGGAGGCAGGGTTGGTTATCTTCCATCTGGGGTATAGGACAATTGGGGTGAACTAGAGGGTGGAGGGAAGCTTGGGTCACAGAGTCTGCAGAGTGAGAACCATTGACCTGGTGGGTACCAGTGGCACTGCATTAGGGTGCTGAGTGTGTATGTATGTAAGAGTGTTCCCTACAGACTGACTGATACTTGCCGTACAACGCAGTGGTGCAGAGTGAGTGTGTGTGAGTGGGAGTGATCGTGTGTGGACTGCCTGTGATTCACGACAGTGGCCGGTGGTGCTGCTTCATACGTTGATTATATGCCAAAAGCACAATACATTTGACATTAGGTTTACCCGCGTGGTTCCGACCTGGGGTTATGCTAAAAAGTATTCTATTTTCATGTATGTACTTATTTTTGATATTGTGCACTGCATAAGGGTAATCTCTCTCAATTGGGGGGTTAGATTAGGAATGGTCCACAGAGTGCATACTATTGATATCATAACAATATGAGTGGGCCTAGTACTGCTAGTAATACTTCCAACTGTGCTTTATACCCAAAAATTATATAATTTTCATGTTATAATAATTGAATATGTGTGTTGAATATAAATTTTTTTACATACATCCTGTGTGAAGTCTCTTTTGTGACACTCAGGGGCATATTCTCAAGAATGTGCGATAACCATCGCAAAAGTTACTTAACGCAACCTTCAACATCGCAGTCCATCGCAGGAAATTTACGCCGTGTTAACCAAGTATTCACAACACGGCGGTATCATGCGATAGCCCCAAGAAAACCTGATAACTGTCCGCGTTAAAATCAATGCCACGCCTCAAAAATGCGAAACACGAACGCAAAAAAAGCTGTGATGAGGCCAAGCGCGATACAAAAAGCAGCGAAAACCAGCAGCAGGCCTGTAAATCCCACGCGTCTGGCGGGAAAATGCACCATAGAAGCAACAAAAACAACACACCAGAAACAATCCAAAGTGCGTAGCAACATGGATGCACCCTGACCCAGCACAGAGGCCAACGCGAACCTCACAAGCCCTACAGACCACCAGCAAGGACCAACGGGATCGGGGGAAGCCAAGGAGAAAGGGAGAGGAAGACGGGGTGCAGTCCGTAGGAAAACAAGACCAGCGTCACGGATGTGACAGAACACTACCAGCAACTGACCCACATTCAGACCACCTTGAATGCAGCCGGAGTGCCGAGGAGGCCAATGGAGGAGGCCAAGAGGCGCTGGCATGACGTAAAAACCTAAACCAGGCCCAAAGCCGCTGCCAACAGGAAGCCAGCTACGGCGACAGGAGGTGGGAGTCCTGCGCCAAAGGAGATGCTGGAGGAAATGGAGGCCAGCCATCAGTGTGGAGACGGTGCAAGGAGGTGGGAGTATGGACACAGCTCGAGAGGATCTGACACAACAACAATAGGGTGAGTAACGAACAGGTCCTGGGGGGACGAGGGGAGATGTGCACAATGGCACACATGCACAAGGACGTGAGCACACTGCACACCCACAATAACCCAGGGTCATGTCCCCCATCCCCGTGGCACACTGCAGCACACACACATGGCAATCACAGCACATCCCATGAGATTGTGGCACAAAGTGCAACACCGACACTGCAGAACAGGGGACACAACTGGGTCCGCCCATGCGCAGAAACAGGCCAATCACATTTGACAGAGCAGGGAACTGTGAGATGCATATGTACGGGTACAGCCTCACAACAGTCATGTAGTCCAAATGTCCACTGTCCCCCCTCAAATTGCCAGCACCGCCCAAACAGTCACAATGTACATTGTCACACAGTCTGCATGTCTACAAGAACAATGCGCCAACATAAATGTCAACACAATGTCAACATGCATCTCCCCTTCACATTGCATAGGGACAAACAACACCTCCAGCAGGTCAGACCAGACAACCCATCAGTGATGCCGGAGATGACCACCACACCTTCGACACCTACGCCCTACAACAGCCCATGGACATCCCACGCAACCCACCACCAGGACCACGGCAGACAAGCTACTCAGAGGAGAAGCCAGCCCCTGCAACAGACCACACAGCATGAAGCACCCGCAAGCACGGCTGGCTCACAACACTTCACCGACCCACACATGGCACCCTAATGCCAGGTGTCAGGACGCCAAAAGGAGGTGGCCGAACAGGTGCGGGTGTGGTCGAAAGTCATGGAAGGTGAACTAGACCACATACGTGGGTGTCAATTACCCTTCAGGGACCACCTACACCCCACAAAGGAGACCCACACTGCCATAGAGACACATGCAGATGCACATTCCCAGTACAGAACCACACCCCGGGTCACGCACATATCAGTCTCACACCCACGTTGGCTCTGCGTACGACGGCCCAGTCCACTCGCCTTACGAATTGAGTGGCTGACGACAAAGCCACATGTCCAAGCTCCAACCCGCTGCCTGCGGTGACATGTCTGCGTCCGCTGTACACAGCACACTGTAATGTCGTAGGGCCCAGGGCCCTCATGCATACAACAAGACCACAGGGACACACGCAGATATCATGTTGAACTGGCTACGGGCACGTGCGCCCGGCCCCTTTTTTGGCAGGGCCACATGTACAGTGACGCCTGTGCTGGATGTGTTTGGGGTGAGCATGAGCCAGCCCGCACGGAGTGCTTGGTGCTGGCAACAACTTGAACAGTGGACACCAGTGCAATGGAAACAGGAAACACCAGCATAACAGAGTCAACTGCTGAGCAACATGGAGGGAGCCGGAGCAAGTACAGAGATCACCCAACATACAAACAGAAGTGTCCGTGAGTTGCAGTGCACTAAGGTTGGGGCACTAGAGCTGAGCGCGCTCATGTGATGAATATGACTAGGATTGTGTCCATTCGGGATATTCCTGATGCAGCTGCAGTGGGGTGTGTTAGACCTGCATCAACTTCCTCATCAACGTCCCAGTTCTCCCACACTGCTGGAGGTGATATTGCTGCGCAACCTCTCCACAGCACAAGACTCAATCAGTAACGGTCCATGGGTTGCAGTGCACTGAGTCAGCGGCACCTGGAGTGCTGAGCAGGGGCTCAGGCAGATGATAGCATCCACGACAGGTCTGAGCAACTCCGTTAGTCTGCCACTACCACTGTTTCGACTCTGGCAGATGGTCGTTGGAGTTGGCCCTGGCGATGGTGGCGTGTGCCTCCTGCGGTGATCCGACGTCCGGGCCGGTCAGGACTCGATATGATGTGTGAGCCCTGGTGGTCCGCAGTTGAGGCCGGAGGCAGCGGACAGCGCAGGGCCACATGCACATGGCGTCGATGACCCCAAGACCACCGTCACAGAGGTCATCCAATATTCATTCAGGCAGGGTCCCTGACTTGAGCTGCACAGAGTTGGTGGCCCCGGATGCACAGCGGCAGGCACAGGCACACCGCCACGGGACGGTGACTTGCGGTCCACTGAGGTAGGGCCACGCAGACTGAGTGGGTCCCCATCGATGTCGAAGGTGAATGTGGCGGAGGGTTGCGGGGGACAGTGGAAGGTGTCCTCCAGGGCATGATGCAGAGGGCAGAAGCTATCCGGAAGCAGCAAATGGAGGAGTGGAAAGCGACTGCCTCGTTGCCACCACCAATTCGGTATCAGGTGCATGAGGATGAAAACTACCTCCTAGTCCATAGACTCAGACGCCACCAATGTACGACCAGAGAGTGTCCATGAATGTCGGGGAGCAGACTTAGTGGCATCGGGGCTAAGGGGGGATGCAGTCTGCAATGATGCCGGTACACTGATATGAACTCCGGCATTGACGAATCTAGACTCTGTGACCAACTGGACCGCAGTGTAGGCCGGAGACAGCGGTCAGCAGTGGACCACAGCCACGTGTCCTAGGCTTGCGATGCACAGAGTTAGTGACATCAGGGCAGTTGTCGGTAGTGTTCGATCACCTCCGTAATGATGATCCTTTTTTCCTCCCAAATGCAACGCGTCATCCCCTTATGCCTCTCCTTGCGTGCAATGATTCGTACCCTGCCTTTGAATAATCGATGTTCAGTTCCAATTCTGTGACCTACTCGAGCGCAGCGTAGGCCGAGAGCAGTAGTCCGCGTGGGCCCACAGAATCTTGCGGCTGTGATGTAACACTAAGACCTGTTGGCACCACATCGAAGGGTGTATAGTGACATACACTCAGCCATGATTTATGTGCTCTGCCATGGTGTAATCAAGACTCAGTTCCAAATGTGTGACCTACTTGTCCGATGTGCATGCCGGTGGAGTACGTCAACGTGAAAGGAATACTGCTGGCCTGTGTTGCGGAGGCCATGATGGTCTGAGGAGGCTGCCAAGGTCGCAGGCCTCGGGCTTGGAGATTGCACCGGCACGTGGTGGGCCCTCATCGACACACGCCGGTGTTGGAAGGTGGGCACTGCGGCCTGGGTGCGCAGGGGAGGCAGGACTGATTCGGGGACCAGCGTTCCGGGGTGCAGCAGGCGCACAGGATCGCTGGCTACACCGCTCATGGCGTCGGCCTCGTGGCGGGGTGAGGGGCGCCGCCCTGGCAGAGACGTTGGGCATTCCGGAAGAGGACCACGCCCAGGGTTACGTGCCTTTTATTCACACCCCTACGCTGGCCTGGCGTACGCCGGGCCAGCCCACTCCGCTCACTCTTACGGGGGGACGTCACAAGCTACATTTCCGCGACTTCCCCACTGGCTGGGGTGACATGGTTGCGTCCACTGTCCACTACACTCCAAACACCAGCTGTGTGTGTCGATATGGATATGTGTGTGGTCTGCATACTGCACTCTGGCCAGCACATCCACGCCACACTTGGCATTGTGTACATTCTCATTCATCGGTCCCTTGCCTCCTTCGCACATGCCTGGTCCCCACCTCTTCCAACATTCTGCTATTGTGTGTCCGAGGTGCCATGCCGTAGATGGCCCATGTACATGGCTGGGCCAGGTTCCCACAGTGAGTTGTGCTGTCGTGTCTGGTGGGTGTGCATGTTGTATGTGAGCTTGTGACGTGTGCATTTCCTGTGTTGTGTGTTGCATGATTGTGGAGTTGAGGTGTGTGCATTTGGTATTGGCCAACGAGCAGTGCATTTCTGTGGGTGCCATCCTGGTGGCACAGGTTGATGATGGACTGTCGGGAGGTGCAGGTATCATGCACACTGCCTGGGTGGTTGGCGACGTCGTTGGCGGAGATTCCACGGTGGTCCACTATTGCCTGCACATTGGTGGGATCCGTGCACTTTCTGTTGCGCTTATTGTGTGCAGTGTCGCCAGGGCCCACTAGTAGGACATGTGTGCAGTCACTTGCCCCCTGACATGTGTGGAAAGCCAGCTGTGGCATACACGCCTTGCTTGGTCTCAGGCGGTTCCTGCGCAGTGTGTGTGAGGTATGGATAGTGGGGTACCAAGCTGATGGTGTCATCCATGACCATTGTGGGGGACTTGGCTTTGGCCAGGCTGTGTGACTCCTCCGTCTCAGGCAGAGGTTGGTTGGAGGGTACCAGAGGCCAACACGTGCAGCACGGCCAGCAGCTTTGTCTGCGGTGGGATGTTGGTTGTCCGCTGTGTTGGTACTGTCAGCCTGTGGGCTATGGTGGTCAGGATGCAGAGGAGGGTTGTCCCTTTGGGCATATAGTGAGCAATGACATTCTCTGGTGTTGGGTCTGTGGGCTTGGTGCATTTTGAGAGGGTCGCTGTATTTGTCTGCGCTTCCTCAGTGTTGGTCCAGGGGGGGGAGGGCGGTGGGTGTCCGGGGGGGGAGTGGTGGGGGGGGTTGTGGCCCTGTTGGGGCTCCGAGCTGCATGATCAGTGGCTCCATGGCATCTGTTGCCCTTCAGGTGTGGCTCTGGGCTGGGCTCCATTTTGTGGTGCAGGCTGTGGTCCGACTTTGCACCAGGTCCGAGCAGGTGTTAGATTCCTGCTGCTAACGCGCCTTATCGCCTTTTTTGTGGTCTTATCGCTGATCGGGCTGGTCGTTGAGAATGTTGAGGTGTGGTGTTGTCGGGAATTTTTGCTCGGGAACTCCTACTCTGCATCTCATTAGCGATAGTTGCAGGGGTCATCTGTGGCGATGTTTTTTGAGGATGCTTTCTCAGGTAAACTGGTGTTATCGGCTGTTAGCACCAGCTTGTGAATGTTGCGATACATTTATCTCGACTTTGGCTGCGATAAAGTGACGTTAACTCGGCGATAGCTCCTTGTGAATATGCCCCTCAGTGTATTTATCGTGAATGACTGCTGTGCCTTTGCTTTACACATTGCCTCTGATATAAGCCTGACTGCTCAGTGCCAAGCTACCCGAAGGTGAGCACGGGTTGTGCAGTGAGTGTAATCGCCTGCCCTTGATGGGAGAGGCAGGTTCTGCCTGGCTGGGGGCGTCCCTTCAGCCAACCAAACACTGCCGGATCCAACAATCATACACCCAGATAGTTGTAAGAGTCAGCATTTTCAATTTGTAGCACCCCCAGGTTCCACCTGAGAGTTGATTTTTAGGGCGGGTGACCAAAGACGAGATTTTTGGTCTTAGAATCATTTGCTGCCATTTTGTTAGCCATGTTGTAGTTGTGCACTGCATTCAGAGCTCTCTGTAAGCCAATTCTCGAGTGGTCAAGGAGGACGATATCGTCAGCATATTGTATTGTGGGAATGTTGGTTCTCCCGATCTTCAAAGAGATTGACATGTATTTAACCATCTTTTTCTCCTTATTCTATTAATGAAATGAATAACTGTGGTGAATAGTATATTAAGTTTGGAGTAGTGTACTCAATAAACCTTATCTGGTTAGGTAAAAGCACAGTTCTGATAGAATCTTTTCTCCACCCCTGATAGCTAAAATACCGTAATTTCGAGCGAGTGTATCAAATGACTAAAAGAGAGAGAGAGAGAGAAAGAGAGTGTGTGCTCATGTGCATGTGCCCATGTGTCACTCAGCACCAATGCCCTAGCCACAGGAGACCGGATCCTACCAAATGTTTGATCCCCCTCTCCTTTTGCTGCATGTATACTCTGCCCTTGCTCTGAATTGATCAGCAGCCCCTTAAAGAAATATTGACCTCATGGCAATACTTAAAATAATAGAAGAACGTATAATAAAATATTCCCAGTATTATGACATAAGAACTAGTTTACATTCCCAAGGGCAACCCTTCAATAAGCACGATAATAATTTTAGAATATCTGAATAATTCCTGGCTTTAGCGTGTTTTCAGATCCAGAGGTTTTATTTAAGCAACAATATGTTACACCTGAGGCCTGGCATTCTCATTATTTGATCTCTGGGTTTAAGACACGAATGCAAACCAGACACGGTAGTGCCTGCAAAAAATCATCCAAACCGTTGCATCACTGCCATGAGCTATAATTATATGTGGATGTGTTTACAGATGTTTGTTCTCTGTAATGTTGAACACAGCAGGCCATAATAAGGAGCACGAAGGGTTTATTTTTGGCCTTTCTAAATTGGAATTCCCTTTTCCACTTGATGTGATTTTGCTTCTCCTTTGCCGAGTAGCATCCCAAACAGATCTCTTGCTCCATCTACTGGGTCATTTCAATAGCATAATTAAACAATTGCAATACAATCCAAAACCTAAACCATTAGGGGGAAAAATATTTGTATATGTCATTAAAAAAAAAAAACTTGCAATGTTGACGCAACAAATGACATGGGAAACCAAACAAAAACATATGTGTTGACGGTGCAGTGAAGAAGCTGAGTAGATGCTCAGTATTGAGTCTAATATTTCTTAACGTATTGACGATGCTCTTAAACGAATTTCTAGTTAATTGTAAGCTATTACATTTGGCCGAAATGCTCTGTATATAATATACTCTATGCAAGTTGAGTTGTGAGCTGTGTACTAATTTAACGATTTGCATAATCGATCTGGCTGGCTGTCTAAATACACACGCACTATGAGATTTCAATATATATAATGTAGGCATATTTCATTTAATTAATTGTATTTGTATCTAAAATGCACATATGATTTGTAGATTCTTGGTTTTATTGTCCTCGGTTTTTTAAGTTCTTTGTTTTTATAAATGAATAAAACGTGTGGAACCAAAACAAATATTTCAACAGAATTGATGGTGGTCTTGTGGTGGTCGCCACTAGCTGTTGTGTTGATGGAAGTGCTTGGTGAGGCGCATAGTATTCTAGCTAGTCAGCTAATGTAGTGCCAGATTATCGGAATATTTAAACCCATCACAACCCATCACAAAATGGCTGTATCTATGCAGAACTGACCGGGCATTCCAGTGGGAGATAAATATGAAAAGGAAACCACACTCCCTGCCATACCCCACACAATTTCAATTTCAGTTTTAATAATCTTTATTCGAACTTGTCGAGTAGTTCATAAAAGATACCCAGATTACAGATAACAAAAAAAGAAAAGAAAAAACTATAAATGTACAAAATAGTTAAAGAGCCCTATTAAAAACATACCACAGTGTGGTACCTTTCTTACAGTGCTACACCAACAAAAAATTCAGCATTGTAATAATCACTTGGGACAAATATAATTAAACCAGGTGTAAAGTGCAGTAGTGAGCTGTATACAATCAGTTAAAATAATATTCTTTTTCTCTTGGCTAAGATACATTTAAAAAAAATTGAATGGCAGGCATCATAGGATCATAGTCATTGAATTGCATCAGAAAGAGCAGAGCAGCTTTACATTTTGTAAACTTGCGCCTATGCAGCAAGGACAATAAAAATCCCTTAGTATAGGGTAGATAATAATTACAAAAAAAGACAAAGTGCTATAAAGACTGAGGGGCATATTCACAAGCCCCTATCGCCACCACAACATCACTTTCAGTGACGTTGTGGTGGCGATAGGGGCCTCGCCTTATTCACAAGGCAGCGTTAAGCCACTTAACGTGGCTTAACTCTGCCTTGTGAATAGGCCCCCTTTCACGCTATGTTTAGCGTGAAAGGGGCGTGCAGTGGGTGTTGTGGTGTGCGTTCCACCGCAACACCCATTGATATTTACGCTGCCCCCTATGTACAAGGGCAGCATAAATAGGAGCTAACGCCAAACTTAAGACCAGGAAAACCCTGGTCTTAAGTTGGCGATACGAGGAGAAATGCTTTATTTCTCCTCGTTTTTGCATTTTCCATGTGTGCTGCCTTGTGCAGCACACATGGAAAATGCAAAATGCCATGATTTGTTTATGTACAGGAAGGTGTACCTTCCTGTACATAAACAAACCTTTTTTAAAAATGCCGTTTTGTAACTTACATGTGTGCTGCATGAAGCAGCACACATGTAAGTTACAAACTGGCATTTTAGGTTTGTTTATGTGCAGGAAGGGACACCTTCCTATACATAAACAAACCTCCCTGCTTGCAGACACCCTTGTACTCTGGTGCAAGGGTGCCAGCGTTGGCGTTAAGTTGTGAAACTTAGCACCATCGCAGGGGGAAAAGCAAGGCTGCACCATGTCCTTGTGAATATGGTGCAGCCTTGCTTTTCCGAAGTGGTGGAGAGAGGCGTTAAGCCAAGAAGGCTAACGCCTCTCTCTGCCACTTCCTTCTGAATATCCACCTGAGTTGATTGCTCATCACATGGGCAAATACAAAGTATTACCCTAGTGGAAAACATAGCAGCCACCGGATGTTGCCTAATCTAAATCGGGACAGTAGTGTTCGCTCATACACATTCTGCACAAAGAGAAGGTAAGGCGCGATCCTGGCTGACATCTGGATTACACAATAATCTCTCACAACTGGTTTCACCACCTCCCAGCCTACTTAGTGACCCGCCTGTGCTTAGAAAAGCATTCTTGAACCCAGGTTTTATCTTTTTTTGTGATAGTATCTGGATTCTCAAACAGATATTCACAACCCAAGGCCAAAGTAGTGTCTCATATACTTTAGCCATGGAATATTCATTCCCTGATTTCAAGAAAGGCAGGGGCATATTAGCAAGAAGAGGCGATAATCATCGCTAACCCTGTTTAGCGTGATTTTTTTTATCGCCGGCTATCGCTGGAATATATCGCCACGCTAACGCTGTATTAGCAACGATTAGCGCTATGGCGATGAATATTCCAGCGATAGCGGGGGAAATGGGCCAACATCGCTGAAAAACCAGCGATGTTGCATGGAGAAGGGAGAACACCTTGCTGATACGACCCTGTGGTCGTATCAGCATAATCCACCCCCCATGTTAGGTATGGCTAACACCTGCTAATTGCAGGTGTTAAATAAATGGCGATGACCCCGGTTAGCGCGACTTTTCACGTCGCTAACTGGGGCCATGGCCACCTTGCTAATAGGCGATAGGCCTGTTAGCGAGTGTTTCCCAGGTTTGTTCGTCGGGAACGCCCACTTTGCATGTCATTAGCGATAAATATCGCTGACATGCAAAGCGGTAACAAAACGGGCGCTAATGCCCGAAAACTGTCTCTAACTGCTGTTAGAGACAGTTTGCTGATAGGGCGATATAAATATCGCCGCTTTAGCGGCAAAAAGTGCCGCTAAAGCGGCGATAGTGCCCTTGCTAATATGCCCCGCAGTCTCTAATAACAACATGGTTGAGCTCAGCTTCCTTGTTCGCCCAAATTGATCGCCAAAGAACCACAGGAGTTACATTAATAAGATCTTGGACGTACTCCAAGCCTAATTCCTAGTGCAGAGAAAAAAATATGGTGTCGAGGGGGGGACCCCCAGCAGGTGTCAAAAGAATCTATTCTCCCCCACATGGATCACCCCAACATCTCTGCAGCCCCAAACACCCATACTATATGTCACGGTTGGGAGGTATTTCCTTTTATAAGTTTCCAGGCTCGGGCAAACAATTTCCTTCCAATACAGGTAGCAAGCAAAAAAAATGTTTCCAACAGCATGAGAGAAGTGAATCAATCGATTTCTAAGGCAGGAACACCAGGTGCAAGCCTCATTAAAGTACAGGCCAAGATACGGAAAATAATTCACCCTGTTCAATCTCCTTCTTCCTATGCATAGAGAACAGGTTTTAATGTTTTTGGGGCCACACACCATTGTGAATGTTTTCTAAAGTTGGTCTCCAGATCAAGTCCCTTCATGAATCTCAAAAGCTGGAGATTAGGCCCCTAGCCGTCCTGGTGAGAAGTACCACGTCTTCCACGTGTAGTATGGCGGGTACAGCCTTTTTCCTGACATGTGGTACATCTGCTCTAGTGGACACCAATGTCCTTTCCAGATCGTTAATATAAAGTATAAATAAAATGGGGTCAAGTACACAACCTTGGCCTACTCCTCGGATAACTTTAAAAGGCTCAGTACACTCGCCTACATTCCCAAATCGAACAGAGCCCGAATGTTCCCGGTGAAGTAGTCTTAAAAGGAGACCAAACCCACCTCAAGACTCATTGAGTCAAGGGTATTCTATAATTTGGACCTGTTGACATAATCGAAGGCACTCAATAAGTCCATAAATGCAAGGTGAATAGAAGTGCCTTTTGCATATTTGCATTTAGCCATGATAAGATGGAGATTAAGGCACTGCTCGATTGTACCGAAACCCTTCCTGAATCATTATTGTACCTGGGACAGAAATTACTCTCGTTTAACTAGGAAAGGATTAGTTCCAAGATAACTCTGCCAATTATTTAAAACGTGGAATCAAGCAGGGATATCAGGTGGTAGCACCTTGGGTCAGGGACATTACCCTTTTCAAAAATGGGAACAACAATTGACTAATGCCATGAAGGGGGAACCCGCCCGACAGATAGAGTTGAATGCACTAGTAAGCACAGGAGACCAGAACCCAGGGTCCTCTTTAAAAAAGTCGAGAGGGACTCCGTCCGGGCCCAGAACCTTCTTACAAGGACTATAGTGAATGGCTTTAAGAACTTCGGGGCATATTATCAAGAACGGCGTTAAAATTATCGCCGGTTTAGCGGCAGAAAACTGCTGCTAAAGCGGTGATAATGGGCATGATAATATGCCCTGGAGAATTCCAATAGAAGCCCATGTTCACACCAGAACATGGACTTCTATTGGAATTCTCAGGGGCATATTATCAAGCCCATTATCGCCGCTTTAGCGGCAGTTTTCTGCCGCTAAACCGGCGATAATTTTTAACGCCGTTCTTGATAATATGCCCCTTCTTTTTCCCTGAAAGGGAGACTGCCACATGATGAGCAGTCAATCTGATCCTCTTCTGGGGTCACAGCATTGGAGGAATAAACAGCGGAAAAATGTTCTACCCAGGTCTCAGAAGTAATATGGACAGTAACCTTAATGGAGATGTCGTAGGGGATAAATCTCCCCGTACCACCTTCCAGAAGTCTGGGGATCTTTATTCTGGCACACAGCAAAAACAGCCTCACATTTCGCGTCCTTGACAGCTGACTTTCTTTTTTTCAGTGCCAGGGCATATGCCTTTCTACAGGCTAAAATAACATTCTGGTCTCTGGGGGTTTGTTTTAGCGCCCTACCCAAGCTATCATTTGCCGCTCTACAGTCTTTATTGAACCAGGATTTCTCATGGGGGAAAACCCTATCCACAGGTCTAGTCAGCATACCTTTAATACTTAATAAAAGTTCAACAAAATGACTTAATACAGTAAAAGGGCCTTGAGCAACCAGAATACAGGAATTCCCCAGGGCCATGCTGCTGCTCACAACCTATTTCAAAACTAGTTTCATGTCAGCAGAACACCAAACAAACCTGCAACCACCAACCTTAGTGGGTAACATCTGACTGGTCGCCATAATTACATGCTGATGCTTCATAGGGGCTGCAATTTGCACCACTAAGGGGTTATGATCACTATATACTAGTGCCTGGACCTCACCCTACCTAATCAAAGGAGACAAACTCCAAGAGGTAAAGACATAATCGATTGTAGTCCAGTTTCCCATCCCAGAAAAAGGTTGTATTACTGATGGGGTGGAATTAGAGACTACATTCTCTAGGTCAAAGGCCACCAGCGAGAAGTATAAGTAACGTCCCGTAGCATCCATAACATTGGGTTCACCTTCCATTGCAATAGGATCAAAAATTGCTGGTGATAAAGAAGGCGAAGTGCCCATCTTAGCATTAAAGTCGCCTGCCAAGATGAGATTGAAGGGTCTACCAATCTGTTCCTCCTTCTCAGCTAGAGAACCAATCAGTGACAAAACATCCCTGAAAGTTTGAATTACCCTTGGTTGAAAAATCATTAATATAGATATTCACAATTAGACCCTGAATTATTTTCCCCAGCAAAGGTTAAAAGCCTGAACCACATCCATTTCCGACACAATGGGTGAAATTGTGCAACCAATATTGACTTTGAACCAAGCTGCCAAACTCCCTTTTGCACAACCCACAGGGGAAGGAAGAGCAAATGCGACCCAGTTCCCATACCAGGTTTTCTGCTTAAATACAATCTCATCATCTTTAATAATGGATTGCCATCTAACGATTTAAATTTTTGAGGCCAAGACAGCAACATTCCAACTAAGGAAGTTTATGTTGGAACTGCTCTGCATCCACCTTTGGGTCTTCATGGGTTGCTAAAGAGGTTCTGGTTCAGGGTCTGCATACATCAAGCCAGGTGTTACTGACAGTGGGAGAGTGGTCATATGAGTCACGTGAGTATTCACCCCAGAATCTCCAAGAGCCACAATATCAGCAACACAAACACTCTCCCTACAAGGATGTTAGTGTTGGAAAACGAGGCCGTATCTGTGAGGCCTGCACAAATAACATGACTACATTTGTCCTTCACTGGGAACCAAACACCCAATTGTAGCGCCTGACTCTCAGAGGGTAGCGTTGCAGAGCAGTCTGAGGCTTTACTCAAGGGAGGTGGTGTGGGCTAGTAATCGCCATTTGCAGGGGCGCAGAAATAACACTCAATAAGTGATTGTCCAGCCTGTACTTTGCTTTATAAAAGTAAGAGTACATTTATTAAACACGCACACTACTCAATACTATGCACCAATTTACAAATATACATAAGCTGTTGGAATTACTTTGTGACATTGCGTAACATCTCAAACCCCTCCCAAAAAGGGGGGGGGGTCTAGTACCACCACTGCCATGTATGCACATCATCTTGCCCCCTAATGCAGTGTGTTGAGCATAACCTGGAGCGAGGGCCCTGCGCACTGGCACCATCCCAGTGGCGGCCCTCCCCATTACCTCAACACACATTAAAAATAGGTTCACCTGCCCTAGTGACACATAAACCTGACTGAGCATCATATATTGACCATACAGTATGCACCCCTACATATTCAGGGATAACAGTCTGGGTTGTTCCTCACTTAAGCGCAGCAGCATGTTTACGCACACTTTAGAATGACAGTACTCAGAACATTTGTTGGACATTAAAATGCGTTGCAATTACAGCCCCTAAAGGCATCACAGATGAAATCACAGGATTATGCATATCCAGCCAGACACCCTAGCAGGAGTGTCTGGCAACATAACCCACTTTGCTTAGGACATCACCTTACACAGGTACTTCACTTTACATATGTGATCTTCAGTCCCTCTAAAAAGGAATAACCGTTAGTAAATGCAGTTCTGGTGCAATTACACCTATTCTTCTCCAGGGGATGCCCTTCTACAGACATCCCCAACTCAGCCCTTCACTCCATGAAGCACTTCGCAATACACCCTCAGCTGTAGAACAAAAGTTCCAGCCTAGAAGATGCATAAAAGCAGGTTGAGCCCTTGAGGGGTTATCCTTTCCAAATCCCTAGGAAACTTAGGGTGGGACTTAACTTCGTGCTGGGGGGAGACTGCACTTCTCCAGCAGCTCCCCCAACACCCTTTTTCACTCTTGAGGGTGACCCCCTCCTCTGGGGGCCACCAGGCACAAAAAAGGCAGATTTCCAAATGCCGGGCAAGGCATTATGGGGCGCTTCGTGCTCCTTTGTATGCATATTGGAGGAGCGGCTCTCCCGCTGCGCCGGGGAGAGCCGCGACCGATCTGGCGCTTCGCGCCGCATCCCTTCTCTAGTGGGGGGCCCGGTCCCACCCGGACCCCCAGGTGAGTCTTGCGGCGCGGGGAGCCCACCCCCGGCCGCCTTGCCAATTTTCAGGGGCCCAGTCCCACCCGGGCCCCTCCTTTCTCCTCCGGGGTCCCGGTCCCACCCGGGACCCCTCGAGCCACCATCTCTGTTTGGGTGTGGGCCCGGTCCCACCCGGGACCCCCACATCCTCGCTTTGATGGAGGGCAGCTCGGGGAGCCCACCCCCGGCTGCCCCCGCCGGCTCCCCGCCCGGCCCGCACACTCGCGTGCGGCCGCGGGAGCCGGCAGAGTCTTCTTGTCTGCCCGCTCCTGCGGGCAGACGCGAGGCGACTCCGCTCCTGCTTCGGGCCTCTTCACGGGGAGCGCGACGGCGCTCCCCGACTTGTCTTCCTCCTCTGCGGGCCCGGAGATGGGGTCCCGGGCCCCTGGACTGCCTTCACGGGGGGGACGCGACGGCGCCCCCGACTTCCGCCTTCTTGTCGGCGGCCAGGGTGGGCTCCTGGCACCCCATTCCTCAGCTTTCCGGGTAGCACGACGGCGCTCCCCGGCTTCGGCGGGGCCCGGAGTTGGGATCCCGGGCCCCAGCATCATCTTCGCGGGCGGGGCAGCGTGACGGCGCTCGCACCTCCCTTCACTGCCCACGGGGCATTATCACGGGGAGCGCGACGGCGCTCCCCGACTTTGCTTCGGGGCCCGCGGATGGGCTCCCGGGCCTCCTGGGATCATTTTCGCGGGGGGCGCGACGGCGCTCCCCCGCCTTCCTTTTCTTAGCCGGAGGCCAGGGTGGGCTCCTGGCACCCCGGAGGGCACAATCTTCACGGGGAGCGCGACGGCGCTCCCCGGCTTTGCTTCGGGGCCTGGGGATGGGCTCCCGGGCCCCCGACCTCCCCTTTGTGGGGGGGTCAAAGGTCGCTCACCTTCTGGGGGCCATAGCTCGGCCCCTGGGGGACCGATCTGCCCCATTTTCGTGTCCTTTCGCTCCTGGCGGCCAGCCCCAGCCACTGGGAACACTCTCCTTCGCCCTCGGGGTCTCTGAGAGGGGGGATTCGGCAGGGAGCTGTCTTCACTGGCTCCCTGCGCCAGCCTTTCGCCTGTCTCTCCTCCTCGGCCTCTCTTCTCACTGCGCAGAGGCCTCTGCTTCTGCGCGCTGGTCCTGGGCTCCTCTTCTGGTGCTGGCAGGGCCCTGGGGGACAGTCAGGGGGTTCCTCCTTCCAACTGCCCATTGCGCCAGGCTCCAGCACCTTCCGCCTCCGCAGACCACACCCCAGAGAGAGCTCTCTTCCCCTTCCATTGGTTTTTAAAAGTTGAGTAGGGGGCTGGCAGGAAGTCTCTGTTTGTCCTATCAAACAGCGACACATCACTTCCCTGCCCCTGCTCCCTCCTCCTTGTCCAGCCTCTGGGTTTGTTCAAAATGGTGTCGTCCAGGGTCTCTGGCCACATGGTCTCTGAAACAAGACTCTTTCCCCAGTGCTGCCTTCACCTTGGTTCAGCTTGGTGCCTGGCACCCAGCGACAGCTGCTGATGGATTAGCCTGTAGCTCCATCTATCTTCTCTCCTTGGAGGGAAGATCTTCGCTCTGGGAAGAAAGGTCATTAATCTAACCTGCCAGGGCCAGACCCCAGCCACGGACTCAGAGAAATATGACATTTCTGGATGACCCAAAAGCAGTACAAATATGACTTGGGACTCTGCAGAATACTCCTTTTCACATCCGCTACAGTGGACTTTAGTGCGTGTCTGGAATCTGTAGGCCTTATGGAAGTTAATCTAGCACATGGGCTCCACATCCCCATAGGGGAATAATGAAGTGAAAAACACAGTAAAGCACACTGACTTTCCCTGGCATGTTCCTTCCTAGCGTGTAAGGCCTATTCCGTGTCACCACCCAATTCTGCATAAGTCCTGCCACACCATTCACTTTGTAGCTGCTTCTGGACTGCGCACGCCCAGAATCTCCCCTGCGCAGCCCCTACACGTGTGCACACGCATGTACACAGGTGTCTGCATGTAACCAGTCCGGTGCCCCTTACTCCAGCTGCTGCGCAGCGGCCTAGTCAAGATAGGGGGACACCAGTAAAATCCACATGCAGTCTCTTTCATCCTGAGTTCAATGTGGATGAGTCCCAATTTATGAGGCTTTCCCACAGTAACAACTCAACACATAGGTGCTCAGAAAGTGAAAAATCCGGGCAGCCCATAGTGTCAGAACCACCTTCTAACACACGCCGCACCCAGCTGATTCCTACAGGGAAGAAGTAGCCACCCTACATGGGTATTCTTCCCATAGTCAGCGATAACTAGTTATAAGGGGTTCTGACCAGACCCCCCTTACTCACCAGTTATCCGCTCAGACCACCTACTCCTCCCATCCATGAAATCTCCACCCATGACAGGGATCCCAGTCTACCCTAAGAACCCTCCGGGCTCTAGGTTAGATACCTCTAGGTCACTCATGGTCTACATGGACTTGGCCTCACTAGGCCCACCTTTGCCCTTGGGCATGCAACACTATGCCTACCCCTTCTCTGGACAAGGGTCCAGTGCCTCAGCACCGTTGCGGTCTTCCGGGACAGGTCTACATCCCATCCCCTGGGTCACTAGCTGGTCTCCCTTCTGGAGTTTGTTCCAACCAGTAGCCTCTCTCCGTTTGGTCCTTGCACCCCAAAGATGCAACCTCTCTGGACCCTCACCCTCAGCCTGCCGCTGAGGTCATTCTGCTGCCACCACCCTTTCGGGATGACTGGCTTCCCTAAAGAAAGCACAGCCACTCGTGCTTTCCCCACACAGAAAAGCACCCTTTGGCCACTGGCCTGGCTCCCTGATAGGACCTCAGACCGGCGTCACTACCACACTGGCAGTGCCAGGGAGGAACACTGAGGGTGCCCCGTCAGACATCCTACAGCTCATTCCCCCCGTCAGTAGCTCCACACAGAAACTACCCCGGGAACCTAGACCCCTTCCTTGTTCTCCGCTGCGAGAACATGGCCTTTGTACCCTTCCCTCCGAGAGGCGCGCTCTCCTCCCAGAGTACCCTTAGAGAGCCTGTGGGCCCCGAGTTAGCTAGACCCAGGCCCATCTCTCACGGCCCTCCCCGATCTCCCAGCAGCGCCTTGGGAGACCGCCCAGGGACCTACATGGTCCCTGGATGGCCTGCACCACCCCTTATGAAGAGCAGGGTCCCCTCCCTAAGATAGGCCCCACCTGCCTTCAGGGTAGTACGACCACACCAAGCCAGGGACCCTAAAGATCCCGGCTAGGCCTGCACCACCCCTTTGCGAAACACAGGGTCCCGTCACTTAAGATAGGCCCCACCTGTGTTCAGGGTGGTACTACCTTGCAGAAGTCCACCTCCTGCATCGAGCTGGGGAACACCCTCATGCTTCCGGTCCTGGGATACAAGTCCCCTAGGACCTACCTGACTGGTCACCTGGCCAGGCATCGCCCCAGCCATCACCTCAGGCTCACCACACAAGCTCCAGGGTGACATCCTAGCTCGAGCACTACCCCACCTTTGGGGCCACCCATCACCATGGGCCACCCCGGGGTAACCACTCACCGGACCCTGACACCTCAGGGTCCACCACCAACCCTTCACCTGGAAACCAGGGAGTACATCACCCCCACTCAGATCTCCACTGGGTCAGTTACCTAGCACACCTAGGGTACCTAGGGGCTACCACTACACACCATCACTCAAGAACTACCCTCCTCTGGGGCCACCCCCTACCAGGGGCCACCCCTGGGTCGCTCACCTCCCCACCAGTTAACCTGGGAGCCTGCCGGGCACCCAACTCTACCACACCCTCCTCCCACCGTGGGAAAAGTTCCTTGGGGTCCCCCACCATGGGAACCCTGGGGTTTTACTACGCGGGGTAAAGAAACCTGCTGTCCCACCCTTCCAGTGGTTTTGGCCTGCGCCAATGGCAAGTAAACTTTCCGCGGGGGAAGGATACCTGGGGCCCCTTCTGTGGAAACCCTCCCTGCCCTTAAAAAGCGTGGGAATCTCCCAGGACCCCCTCTCTCCTGTCCCCCACAAAGGTCAATTCACCCCTTCACCACCACCTGTGATGTAGGTATCAGTTGCCGTCCCTATCTCTTGAGGAGACACCCTCCTCATGCAGGTGTAGTGCATGTAGTGTTAGGGTTCAAAGGTGTACAATATGGCTTAGAACATTTGTATGTAATCCTTTCCTGGAAAGCACCATCCCGCTAGCACATGATAATCAACATAGCGCGGTCATATCAATACAGTTTACATTTAAACACATATGTGCGCGGGGCTTTCCTTTCCCATACCTTTAGTTCACATAACCAAAACTTTGAACCCTTCTCAGCGCCTTGCGCTCTTCCATTTGCTCATTACTGCATAGGTAATGTGTGGCAAAACTGGACTTATCAAATGCTATAACTGCGCACCAGAATGGGATACTATGTTTCCCGCCGCTAGACACCAATGTTGGAAAACGAGGCCGTGTCTGTGAGGCCTGCACAAATAACATGACTACATTTGTCCTTCACTGGGAACCAAACACCCAATTGTAGCGCCTGACTCTCAGAGGGTAGCGTTGCAGAGCAGTCTGAGGCTTTACTCAAGGGAGGTGGCGTGGGCTAGTAATCGCCATTTGCAGGGGCGCAGAAATAACACTCAATAAGTGATTGTCCAGCCTGTACTTTGCTTTATAAAAGTAAGAGTACATTTATTAAACACGCACACTACTCAATACTATGCACCAATTTACAAATATACATAAGCTGTTGGAATTACTTTGTGACATTGCGTAACATCTCCACCCCTCCCAAAAAGGGGGGGGTGGGGTCTAGTACCACAACTCCCATGTATGCACATCATCTTGCCCCCTAATGCAGTGTGTTGAGCATAACCTGGAGCGAGGGCCCTGCGCACTGGCACCATCCCAGTGGCGGCCCACCCCATTACCTCAACACGCATTAAAAATAGGTTCACCTGCCCTAGTGACACATAAACCTGACTGAGCATCTTATATTGACCATACAGTATGCACCCCTACATATTCAGGGCTAACAGTCTGGGTTGTTCCTCACTTAAGCGCAGCAGCAAAAATACATGTTTACACACACTTTAGAATGACAGTACTCAGCACATTTGTTGGACATTAAAATGCGTTGCAATTACAGCCCCTAAAGGGATCACAGATGAAATCACAGGATTATGCATATCCAGCCAGACACCCTAGCAGGAGTGTCTGGCAACATAACCCACTTTGCTTATGACATCACCTTACACAGGTACTTCACATTACATATGTGACCTTCTGTCCCTCTAAAAAGGAATAACCGTTAGTAAATCCAGTTCTGGTGCAATTACATCTCTTCACCTCCAGGGGATGCCCTTCTACAGACATCCCCAACTCAGCCCTTCACTCCATGAAGCACTTCGCAATACACCCTCAGCTGTAGAACAAAAGTTCCAGCCTAGAAGGTGTATAAAAGCAGGTTGAGCCCTTGAGGGGTTATCCTTTCCAAATCCCTAGGAAACTTAGGGTGGGACTTAACTTCGTGCTGGGGGGAGACTGCGCTTCTCCAGCAGCTCCCCCAACACCCTTTTTCACTCTTGAGGGTGCCCCCTCCTCTGGGAGCCACCGGGCACAAAAACAGCAGATTTCCAAATGCCTGGCAAGGCATTATGGGGCGCTTCGTGCTCCTTTGTATGCATATTGGATGAGCGGCTCTCCCGCTGCGCCGGGGAGAGCCGAGACCGATCTGGCGCTTCGCGCCGCATCCCTTCTCTGGTGGGGGGCCCGGTCCCACCCGGACCCCCAGGTGAGTCTTGCGGCGCGTGGAGCCCACCCCTGGCCGCCTTGCCAATTTCTTTGCCCTCCTTTCTCCTCCGGGGTCCCGGTCCCACCCGGGACCCCTCGAGCCACCATCTCTGTTTGGGTGGGGGCCCGGTCCCACCCGGGACCCCCACATCCTCGCTTTGATGGAGGGCAGCTCGGGGAGCCCACCCCCGGCTGCCCCCGCCGGCTCCCCGCCCGGCCCGCACACTCGCGTGCGGCCGCGGGAGCCGGCAGAGTCTTCTTGTCTGCCCGCTCCTGTGGGCAGACACGAGGCGACTCCGCTCCTGCTTCGGGCCTCTTCACGGGGAGCGTGACAGCGCTCCCCGACTTGTGTTCCTCCTCTGCGGGCCCGGAGATGGGGTCCCGGGCCCCTGGACCGCCTTCACGGGGGGGACGTGACGGCGCCCCCCCGACTTCCACCTTCTTGTCGGGGGCCAGGGTGGGCTCCTGGCACCCCATTCCTCAGCTTCCCGGGTAGCGCGACGGCGCTCCCCGGCTTCGGCGGGGCCCGGAGTTGGGATCCCGGGCCCCAGCATCATCTTCGCGGGCGGGGCAGCGCGACGGCGCTCGCACCTCCCTTCACTGCCCACGGGGCATTTTCACGGGGAGCGCGACGGCGCTCCCCGACTTTGCTTCGGGGCCCGGGGATGGGCTCCCGGGCCCCCTGGGATCATTTTCGCGGGGGGCGCGACGGCGCTCCCCCGCCTTCCTTTTCTTAGCCGGGGGCCAGGGTGGGCTCCTGGCACCCCGGAGGGCACAATCTTCACGGGGAGCGCGACGGCGCTCCCCGGCTTTGCTTCGGGGCCCGGGGATGGGCTCCCGGGCCCCCGACCTCCCCTTTGTGGGGGGGGTCAAAGGTCGCTCACCTTCTGGGGGCCATAGCTCGGCCCCTGGGGGACCGATCTGCCCCATTTTCGTGTCCTTTCGCTCCTGGCGGCCAGCTCCAGCCACTGGGAACACTCTCCTTCGCCCTCGGGGTCTCTGAGAGGGGGGATACGTCAGGGAGCTGTCTTCACTGGCTCCCTGCACCAGCCTTTCGCCTGTCTCTCCTCCTCGGCCTCTCTTCTCCCTGCGCAGAGGCCTCTGCTTCTGCGCGCTGGTCCTGGGCTCCTCTTCTGGTGCTGGCAGGGCCCTGGGGGACAGTCAGGGGGTTCCTCCTTCCAACTGCCCATTGCGCCAGGCTCCAGCACCTTCCGCCTCCGCAGACCACACCCCAGAGAGAGCTCTCTTCCCCTTCCAGTGGTTTTTAAAAGTTGAATAGGGGGCTGGCAGGAAGTCTCTGTCCTATCAAACAGCGACACATCACTTCCCTGCCCCTGCTCACTCCTCCTTGTCCAGCCTCTGGGTTTGTTCAAAATGGCGTCGTCCAGGGTCTCTGGCCACATGGTCTCTGAAACAAGACCCTTTCCCCAGTGCTGCCTTCACCTTGGTTCAGCTTGGTGCCTGGCACCCAGCGACAGCTGCTGATGGATTAGCCTGTAGCTCCACCTATCTTCTCTCCTTGGAGGGAAGATCTTCGCTCTGGGAAGAAAGGTCATTAATCTAACCTGCCAGGGCCAGACCCCAGCCAGGGACTCAGAGAAATATGACATTTCTGGATGACCCAAAAGCAGTACAAATATGACTTGGGACTCTGCAGAATACTCCTTTTCACATCCGCTACAGTGGACTTTAGTGCGTGTCTGGAATCTGTAGGCCTTATGGAAGTTAATCTAGCACATGGGCTCCACATCCCCATAGGGGAATAATGAAGTGAAAAACACAGTAAAGCACACTGACTTTCCCTGGCATGTTCCTTCCTAGCGTGTAAGGCCTATTCCGTGTCACCACCCAATTCTGCATAAGTCCTGCCACACCATTCACTTTGTAGCTGCTTCTGGACTGCGCTCGCCCAGAATCTTCCCTGCGCAGCCCCTACACGTGTGCACACGCATGTACACAGGTGTCTGCATGTAACCAGTCCGGTGCCCCTTACTCCAGCTGCTGCGCAGCAGCCTAGTCAAGCTAGGGGGACACCAGTAAAATCCACATGCAGTCTCTTTCATCCTGAGTTCACTGTGGATGAGTCCCAATTTATGAGGCTTTCCCACAGTAACAACTCAACACATAGGTGCTCAAAAAGCGAAAAATCCGGGCAGCCCATAGTGTCAGAACCACCTTCTAACAGTTAGTCATTATCTGCGATGCCTGTGAGGGCCGCAAACCTGTTTTAAGGGGTAGTGACAGGGGCAGACTGATAAAAGGTTGATTACAGGCTTGATTACCGCTAGACCTGGCTGTATTTGTGGCAACGTGCCTATAAAACTAAAACCAGTAGCAAATTCCTAATCGGGCTTGATTTGACAAAACCAGCTCTAGCTAGCACGATGACTTTGCCTGCAACCAAAGGGTTGCGTACGTTGTTAACTATAATATCTCCCAGAAATTGCTTTACCAAACTTCAAATGCCCCCCATCCGCCGTGCAAACAGAATTTCATTATAGAAGTCACATTGTTCACTCACATCAATGTTCAAACAATGGATTACTTTGTTCATGAGGGTCCTTGTAGAATCTGCAAAAGAAACAATTGATGGACGGAATGCTGGACAATGGAAACATTCACCCCCAGTCACAAGGATCTGGGTTTAATCCATCATTCTTTTGCTTACCACACCACCCCAGTTTGGACCCAGCCATATGCAAATCAGTCTTGACTCTGTTCCTTGTGGGAACAGTCCAGCCCGAACTGCCAAGCCCGGTCTTCCCTGGACCGGAAACAAGCATGCTGGGACCGGTTTCAGGGCATCACCCTTCAACAGCCAGGCTAGCATGAATCCAGTGGTGTAGTGAGCACGGGACCCACGTCTGGGCATTTATTTTATTATTATTATATTTAGGAGTTTTATATAGCGCTAGCCAGACCCGAGGGTATCAGAGCGCTTTACAACATGTATTAAAGATGCAATCAAACATAAGAAGTGACCGTAGTAGAACATAATGATTCGTGGCGAGTACAGTTCAAACACAAGGAGTAACAAATAGCCTCCATGATTCGTGACAAAATCCAGATCGGTGAGGTGGGATAACGGAGTGAGACGAGCGATATGAGAAGTATCGGTCCTCTTAGCAAAGTGATTGTATACTGCAGTGGACGAGATTCGATGTAGAGCGTCAGCTATCCATTCGGAGGAGTTCGGTTGAGAAAAAGGTCTTTGAGCTGGCTTTTGAATTTTGGAAAGGAGGTGTTAGTCCTGATATGGATTGGGGTGGAGTTCCAAATGTTGGGTGCATTTCCAGAGAAGGAGCGTGATAAGGCTTTATGTTTGCGAGTTTTTGGCGGGATGAGAAGTAGAGTGTTAGTACTCCTGAGGTTCGTTGACTGACCGGCTTTGCTGAGTTTGGCGGCCAGGTATGCGGGTTTACCGGTGTGCAGGGCTTTGTGTGTGAGACAGGCTGTTCTGAAGCTGGCACGCATTTCGGTTGGGATCCATTTTAACTCTCTGAGAGCAGGAGAGATGTGTTCATATTTTTTTACTCCAGTGACCATCCTGGCTGCTGCATTTAGAGTTGTTCTGAGGGGGGCTAAGTGGGATTTTGCTGTGTCTGTGAGGGATGCGTTCCCGTAGTCCATTCTGGACAAAACCAGGGATTGAGTGGCTTGTTTGAGGTCATTGAGAGGGATGAATGGCTTTATTTTGTTGAGCAGTTTTAGGTTGAGGAAAGCGCTCTTAGCGGAGTTTTTGATGTGTTTGACCATGTCTAAGTTAGGGTCCAGAGTGATTCCCAGTGATTTTATGGAGTCTGCCGGGGTGAGGTTGCAGTTGAGAGCATCAATGGATTTTAGCCATTCTGTGACTTGGGGGGTCTGTTCTTTGTTGGATATGATGAGTATTTCCGTCTTGTCTTGGTTTAGTTTCAGGTGGTTGAGGGATAACCAGGGTTGGATTTCTTTCAGGGTGAGGTTTAGTCTCTGTATGTCATCAATAGAGGAAGTTTCTAGGTAGATCTGGGTATCGTCCGCATATAGGTGGAAAGGGATGTTGGCTTTTTTGAGTATCTTGGTGAGGGGCTCCATGTAGATATTGAATAGTGCTGGGGAGAGAACTGATCCTTGCGGAACCCCCCTGTTTACGGGGAGTAGGTCTGACGTGCTGTTTTTAATTTTTATTCTTTGGGTACGGTTTTGCAGGAAGGAGGAGAACCACTGTAGTACCACCTCATCTGCTCCGACCCTTTCCCGCAGCACATTAATGAGCAGTTTGTGGTCAACCGTGTCAAAGGCTGCCGATAAGTCCAGGAGAATGAGTAGGCAGCATCGATCATTGTCAAGTGATTTGTGAATATCATCTATGACATTCAGGATCGCTGTCTCAGTGCTGCAACCTTTTCTGAAGCCTGATTGGTGAGGGTCTAGGAAGTTGTTGCTTTTGATGCGTTGGGTTAATTGCAGGAGGACACATCTTTCCAAGATTTTTGCTAAAAATGGGAGATTAGATAAAGGCCTGAAGTTGTTGAGATCATTGGGGTCAGAGCCCGGTTTTTTTAGTAGTGGTGTGACTTGACCAATTTTGAGACAGTCTGGCATGACTCCGGTTGTTAGGGAGCTATTTATAATCTTGGTCCAAAGCGGGTCTAGGGTGAGATTGAGCTTCTTAGCTAGTTGCGCAGGGATAGGGTCCGAGAAGTGTGATGAGGGTTTGGAGCTGGTAATCAATTTAGAGATCCCTGCTTCTGAGATGGGGGCGAAAGATTTCCAGTTGTTGGGGGGGTGCCTGGGTGGGTTGAGGTCTTCTTTACAGGGGGGTGGGCTTGCGTTGGGTGCCTGGAGGTTGTTGTCCAAGGAGAGCTCAATCTTGTTGATCTTCTCATTGAAGAAGTTGGCAAAGTTGTTGCATAGTTCTGTGGAGGCCATACCCTTCCCACTTAGGGCGACATATGCAAAAGAAACAATTGATGAACGGAATGCTGGACAATGCAAGCATTCATCCCCAGTCACAAGGATCTGGGTTTAATCCATCATTCTTTTGCTCACCACACCACCCCAGTTTGGACCAAGCCATATGCAAATCAGTCTTGACCCTGTTCCTTGTGGGCAAAGTCCAGCCCGAACTGCCAAGCCAGGTCCTCCCTGAACCGGAAACAAGCATCCTGGGACCGGTTTCAGGGCATCACCCTTCATCAGCCAGGCTAGCTTGAATCCAGTGGTGTCGTGAGCACGGGACCCACGTCTGGGCATACCGTTCCCACTTAGGGCGACATATACAAAAGAAACAATTGATGGACAGAATGCTGGACAATGCAAACATTCACCCCCAGTCACAAGGATCTGGGTTTAATCCATCATTCTTTTGCTCACCACACCACCCCAGTTTGGATCCAGCCATATGCAAATCAGTCTTGACCCTGTTCCTTGTGGGAACAGTCCAGCCCGAACTGCCAAGCCAGGTCCTCCCTGGACCGGAAACAAGCATCCTGGGACCGGTTTCAGGTCCTTGTAGAATCTGTCAGCCGGCAGACTGGGTGTGTTGGCTAGCACAATAACATAGGGACATGATGCTGGAGGGAGGTCAATCATACGAACAGAGTCTGCACTAGGGCGTTTACTTTTATTTTGCTTAGCAGAAGGAATTAAAAGAGTCCGGTCACCATACCTCTGTGGCAATAAAGATTGGCCAGTTCCTGTGGCTATATCCAAGGATTGATTGTTGACGTCCGCTCTGCCCCCGTTATTATGGGCCAGATGTTGCATGACTGGTGATGCAAGTTTAGACAAAGGATTAGCTCCAACAGCTGGGTATGGCTGTGGCTTCTGAGGGCAAACAGGGCCTACCTCCCCTCCTTTGAAATTTGTACTTGTAAAGCGCACCCATACCCCCAAGGGGTGTCCAGGCGCTGTACGCATACCGCTGTGGAACCCTTCCTGGCTTTTTCCCTGTGAAATGTCCACTCCTGGGCACCCCCAGGGTGAAGCCAGGCATCCCAGCGCTGTTGGGGCCGTTGTGGAGATTAAGCAAGCTATTGCCCAGAGTTGCAGAGTGGGACCCATGATTAGAATAGGCACCGAGGCGAGAATTATCAGGTCCGAGGAAATTGAGCCCAAGACCCGCCGAGGCGGGAATTGAACCCTGGTCCCGGGCCAGATCTCTGCATCAGGGTCTGCCGCTGTAACCATTGAGCCACACTTCTCCACCGACTTGGTCAACCGACACAAATTGGCCTCAATGGTAACAAGCCGGTTGTAGAGCGGGCGTAGTTTGGTATCCAGCATCTCACTTAGATGCATGCTCATGCTATCCCAAGGGTCGGCGAACGAATGAGACACATTCCCTGGTACATCAATACTACGAGTCGCTGGGTTAACACTAGTCTTCTGCAACTTAGATTTTTTAGCCTTCTTCCTACACTTAGCCATTGGCCCTGGGTCAGAATCTGGGTCTGGAGGGCAGACGTTGGTCATGGTTTCATCATTTGTCACATCCCCATCCACCAGACTAACACGAGCAGATTCTGGCCACAGATACTTGCACTACATCTTTACTTCGCAGATGGGTTTGGCATTGTAGCCAGAGGCACTTGTCAGAAAGCCATCAATTGTGGTGTGAGACTGCAGTTCAGAGGCTATAGAGAATCCAGAGGAAAACTTCCACTTGCCCATGTTGGCCACAGAGAAGCCTTGAATAGTGAGCAAGTCAACAAAATGGTTAAAAACTCACAGTACCATGGCATATAACAAGCCACCAGGCATCGCAATGTGGGACATCAGGGAGCCAAGAGAATGGGATGTCTGTGCAGCCAGCCAATCCTTCCACCACAGGGTGTGCCAGGTACTTACTCCCACCCCAGCAGGGCCACAGCAAATGTCATGCGGGCATAGCAGGCAGACAACCCGGCTAACTGACCGTTCCGTCCGTGGAAAGTATCCAGTGCTTTTCATCGCGTCTGTGCGGCCAGCCCCTCCTTCGATCACATGGTATGTGCTGGGGTATATAGCCCCAACACAGCAGTGCCACAGCAAATTTCACAGGCGATGCAGGCGTACCAGGCAAACAACCCGGCTGGTTGAGCATCTGTACCCCACACAACAGGCCACACAAGTCATGACACCCATTTGTTTGAGACTGCACGTCCTACTACAAGTATGACCAAGTGACAGACACTGCTCATTGGATTTCAAGAGAAAGCACACTTAGGTTTCTAGACAAGTGTTGAAATGGAAGGTATAAGGATCGTTCCAATGTTGAAGCACCACAATACCAGAGGTAGAGGATAAGCTATCACACATTCTTTGCCCCTAAATGGCATCACAGTTTTGATCCCCTTGTCTCATCCATCATCATTCTCCTGTGTACTTTGGTAATGGCAGGGATTAAAATCTACAGAAAGTAAACCGTTCTCTTTTTATTTTTGCAGAGTTTTATATAGCGCAAACTTGACCCGCAACCGAATCGGGTATCAGAGCGCTTTACATAGCACCAGTTACGTTACATGAAGACACACATTCATTTTTGTTAGGCACGGGGAGATTAAGTGATTTGCCCAGAATCACAGGATGTTCAGCGTCATTACCAAGACTCGAACCCAGTTCCCCAGGTCCGAGGTCGAACGCCCTAGCCGTTAGGCCAACTCCTCTCCTCTACCCTCTCTTGAAGCCCTCTTCAACAGCAACGGTCAGCAGCTATGGCTAATGAACAATGTGCAAGTGGACCTCAGGGCCCTGTCACACGTAGCGGAGTATCAGCTCTGATTGCCCTTGTCTCTGCTGACATGTGCCCTGTTCAGCAGCAGGCTGCATCAAATAGAAGCAAACTAGCAGGCACGGAGGCCCCAGTCAAAATGTTACCTTCACATGTAGAAACTTTTCTGGAGCTTTTTATTCTGATGTCTCACACCCCTCCACAGCAGGCCAGATTCGAAGAGGGCTTGCTAGCTTGACTCTCCACGATGACCAGGTCAAATCCTGGAAGTCTGGAGCTCCGCAGCTTTTACGCAGGACGAACCTGAAATCTAGGCAGGGTCGTGGTTGAAGGTGTCGGCTTGCCTCTCGATGTCAGGTCAGTCACCTCATTGAGCTTTTTCACAAAATTCCTCAAAAGTTCTCCAAACTTCAGGAGGTGATTCCTGAAGGTCCCCTTGTAGGTTCAAAGTGCCCAAATCACCAATCCAAAGGTCTGCAATCTCCTAGAAGGTCTCTGGGATGTCTGAACTACAATTCCCACAATGCACCTGGTCAAATCCTTAAAAGTCCACTGGACACACTCCAGGATGGGGACTTTTGGTGGAGATGATGCAGGGGGGCTCTTTTAACCTGTAGCTTGCAAGGAGTCCACTCCATAATCCTTCAGGTAAAATCCTCTGAAGATTTATTCTAGCAACAAGGAACCCATTACCAGCTGGAGCTCTTCCTCATCGATGTCCAGAGCCAACCTCTGTAGCGATCAACAAGGATTCCATGAAGAGAATTCTGCTGGAGTGTGGAATGTAGATCAAAACATAACGAGCAATAAACAAGCAATAACAAAGGAGAAAGAAATCAACAATTGCATATTGATAGATCACCTTTCCCCTTATAACAAAACAGACAAAAGCAAACAGACATGGGAAAAGCATAATAAATTAACTTACATAGCAATCCTGGGCGCATTATGTGAACTCCTTGCAGAACATAATTGTGCTGTGGTGCGAGTGTTGTTGATGGGGGGCGATAGTTGGACATCAGAGTGAGCACTCAATTTAAAGAGATTACGCAATGCATTGTTGGCAAAAATCACCAGTGGATGTGGCAGGGAACAGGAAGAAGTAGCATTAGATGGTGATCTGAGCCTGTGCAGCATTATACTATAACATGATGAAAAGGAATCCTGTGATTGAAGCCACTAAGGGCCATCAAGAGCATTGCCATGACATTCCTCCTTCTGGCATTCACATTTTTTTTCGCTTGCACAGTGACACATTTTACCAAACACCTACTGCTCCACCAACCCTTTCCAGAAATTAGTGCATAACCTTTAGACAATTTCACCACTTTTACTGGTCCCGTAAATGTGGTTTCTCTCTTCATGACTATGGTGGGTTTTTTATGAGGACCCAATCGCCCACACTAAGGTAGACCTCTTTGACATGATGTTTTTTTATCAACTTTTTTCATCATGTGAAACTGTAGCACAATCACTCTGCTAGTTGTGGCATCTATAGAATTTGCTGACACAGAGTGGGCATGGTGGATACCCTTTCTAACTATAAGATCCAATCCAGACACACACAGGTCCTTAGGTCTCTGTTGTGCAGCAGCTTAACTGGAGACACACTGGTGTTACTGCCTCAAAAACGATTCAAAATCTTGTCCAGTTGCAAGAGTAGTCTCGAATCTGTTCATCCTCTAAACCAGGCCAGTCCAGGTGGGAGAGTTTAGAGCAACTTGTAAGTGTTTGATGTGATATGAGTTAAGGAAACCTTTTATTTGCACAGAGGTAAAATGGGTATCATTATCAATGGCAAGTTATCTGGGTGCACCTTCAATTGTAAAAATCCACTGTAGAAATGTAATAACAGCATTATTGTTGGGTATTGGTATGGAAACACAGTACACTCATTTGGATAAGTAATCTACTAACACCAGCATATACCTCTTGTGCGTGGGAAGAAATTCAAAGGGACCAGCAAAGTCTTATGCAAGTTTCGGCCAAACATTGGAAGGCAAAGGGGCCATGTGAATAAGTGTTTCCTTAGTTTTCCAATACTTGTCCAAAAGTAAACATGTGGTACAAATGTTAATATATTTGAAACTTGGGCATCCTAACGGCTAGACCGGTCCACCTCAAAGTTGTGGAACCGGGTTCAAGTCTCGGCATGGGTGTTTAACATCCTGTGATTCTGGGCAAATCACTTGATCTCCCCGTGCCTAACAAGATAAATATGGCTGTCTGTAACGCAACTGGTGCTCATGTAAAGTGCTCTGTAAAACTCCCTAAAAAGAAATAGCCGCCCACAAATAAAAATGTTTTAGTACTTTGCAAGTAGAACTAATGGCCAAATGCCCTGAATGAGCTTCTATCATAAGTGCATCTCTGATGAAGACAGGGGGAACACATATATCATGGTGTAATAAACTATCCTTTTAGACTGACCATTCGTTGGCTACCTGAATGAAAGGCCTTAATGCAGGTTCCAAATTTCTCTCTTTGGGCCAACCTTTCTTCATATATTTATAAACTGACTGGATGATGAAATCATTTTCAGTTTCTTCAAGCCACTGGTGATAACTAATACGTTTGTCTTCAACAATATCATCACAGAAGCCACAGCACATTCTACTTCATCAGCAGTGATATCAGAACAGTCATCAACAGGCATCCTAGATAGGCAGTCAGCCCTGAAATGCTCACAACAAGTATGTAATTGACTGTGAAGCGAAACTCTGGCAACCATGAAAGCAGTCTTACAAGTCTAGCAGAAGCTTCACCAAGCCATTTCTAATAAGTAGATGTAACAGTGGTTTGTGATCGGTGTAGAGGTCTTAGTGTATACCCCACAGGAAAGTTTTAAATTTCTCTACTGCCAAACATGCAAGTGCTTCACACTCATTAGTGCTGTACGTAGATTTGGGTTGTTTGAGGGAGCATGAAGGAAAAGCAGTGGTACACTCTGCTGTTTGCAAATTAGGACAGAACAGCTCATAGCCCAATTTGACTGGCATCAACAGTCAACAAATATTTGTTATCAGCCATAAAAGGTGTTAGGGCAGGGGCAGAGATAGCGAGCTGCTTAATTTTCTTACAAGCCTCATAAGCATGGTATGACTAAACATACTTTCCCCCCTTTTTGAGTAGGCTGCACAGGTGCTGCACAATAAAAGCATAGTCTTGCACAAATCGCAAATAACTTTCACTGAACCCCAAAAAGGAGGGAAGAGTGTCCTGAATAGCTTCGCTTAATGAATTTTTAGGTCATATACCTTTTACATTAATAGTGTGCCCTAGGCAGTCGACTTCTTGCTCTAAAAATTGACATTTTCCACATTGTAAAGTGATACTGTACCGCGTGAAAACAGTAAGTACTTTGTCAAGAGTTGTTTTATGTTCGTGCATGCTGATTGCAAAAATCAGTACATCATCCTGAAAGGTGTGTGTTCTAGTTATGTTCATTGAAATAGTTCCATCAGTTTCTGAAAAAATAATTGGCAGCTGATGCTAAGCCAAAATGGTAATTTGCAGTAGATGAGGGCACTGAATGGCATGATGAATGTGGTAAGTTCTTGAGATACTGGAGCTAAAGGAATTTGGTGGTAGGCAAAGTGAAGAATTTGGCGTATTCTAAATTAGCTAGGACCTCATGTATTTTGGGTAGTGGGTTACAATCAATAAGAATGTTTTTGTTAAGGGTGCGTAGATCAGCACAGAGGCAAATCTTTCCTGAGTTTTTGCGCACAATGATAATTGGGCTGACCCATTCCGTTGAGTTGGTGGGGTGGATGATACCATCAGCAACCTGATGATCAAGCAAGTGCTTGAGTTCTTCCTTAACACTCAACAGAACCAGTCTAACCTTATATACCACTGGAATGGCATCTTTCTTTAATCTGATGTCGTGCACACATTTATTGACAACCCTAATTTTCTCACTGAAGATGTCAGGAAATTTGTCAAGCATGTATGTAGCAGAACCATAAGTGATGTGATCAACAAGTAAAATAGAAACATACACAACCCTGACTGGTGGGTCAATGCCAGTTGCAAGCAGGAGACGTATTTGTTGAGATCCTTCCAGCCAACTCTGATCTACTCTTTCTGCCTACATATATTATAGTGGTGATGATGCAACCAAGACATGCTAGGATGGCTGTAAAAAAGCCAAGCATATCAATGTCCTGTCCCCATATGCCATGGAATGAGCATCAGGAGCTGTAAGGGAGTGGTCTGCCCCCCACTATTGAAAGAATAAAGAATTAGAAATTATGGCAATGGTAGCACCTGAATCAGCTAGCGTGGTTAGAGTGAGTGTGAAGCCATGGGTGACTTCACATAAAGGATTTTTATCTTTGCCGACATCAATGACAACATCTAAGGTGAGACAAATCAATGGAACAATCCTCTAAAGCAGCATCCAAACTATTAACCATCACACATCTTTGGAACATCTGCAGACACTGGGAAAGTGACCAATGTTTTTGCACTTATTACAGCTTTTGCCTTGAGCTAGACAGTTGAGATTAATACCAGTGTGATTGCTAAAACCACACCTAAAACATATAGGGCCAGATTTATCAAGAATTGCTGCAGTGCAAAGCAGCAAGACAACTTACTGCACTGTGCTGCATCAAATGTAGAAGGCAGGAATACGCCATATTAATATATGGCGTATTCCTGCTCTTTCACTGTGCTGGTGCACTATGTACTGCCTAGTGCCAAGGCTGGAACCCTTGTGCCATAGTGCAAGGATGCCTGCATTGCAGGCAGGATTGTTTTTGTGCACAATACCAATCTTTAGAGGCTTTTTCCTCATTCTAAGTGTGCTGCAGAAACATCGAGGAGAAATAAAGATATTCTCCTCATTGCACCTCTAACAGGAAGTCGTACAATTTTGATGCATTCCCACGTTTCTTTGTCTTGGTAAATCTGGGAATGCGCCAAAATACATGGGTGGATGTATGCGAACACCCAGTCTCCACCCATGCAACACCTTCCAAGTGCAGAGTAATGTGTGCTGCCTTGCATTACTCCAGATTTACCAAACAACGCAGGGTCATGCTCGGTGGCCTTGAGTGGCCAGGATGACGTTGCCCTTGCGTCACACAAGGTGACGCAAGGGCAACACAAGTATTTGAGGAATCTGGGCCATAGTATTTGATGCTCGTGAAGCATTTTTACCACCTCTCCACAGAAATGGCATCAAGAGTATTGAGAGCATTTACCAGTGTTACAAAAGACATTGCATTCTTGAGTGATGAGCCTGCAGCAAATAATGAAGTGTTCAATGTTCTTTGCAATGTCTATAACTTCTGTAAGAGTGGGATTTTCACAAGGAGTCTCTCTTAATTTTTTGTTTGAAAAACAACTATAGACAAATCGGTCTCTAATGTACACATCAAAAGCAATTCTAAAATTGCAAGTAGAGGCTAAAGCCAATGTGTGGAAATGTACTCCTCCACAGTTTCCTCTGGGCTTTGCTTTCTTTTGACAAAATTGTAATTTGAAATTTCCCAAATGAATCCTGGGTTCTTCAGAAAATGTCCTGTGAATTCTGGCAATGGTTTCAAACACTTGTCCCAGTCGCTAGATAATATAGGTAGGCCATTCACAATTGAGAGATTGACAGACATTTGCTGTCCCTCTTGACCAAAGTGGCTGAAAAGTAATGGTGCTTTGTGTTTAGGTTCAAAACCTTCACTTTCTATGGCAACTAGAAAATTTTCAAAGGTAGGTATCCATGCCTTCCACTTCATGGGTGTTTTCCTAGGATGCTGTAGGAATGGTGTGATTTGGGCTAAGTGATGCGCAGAAGCCATCTTTAAAGGTGATTAATAACAGAAATAAAGGATGAGGTAATAAACAAAGCAGGGGGAGCAAAAGCTGTAAATGTACACAGGTACTTATAGATATCCAAAACAATGATACTTGTAGTAAGCAGCCCAATCCAAAATGGCTGTTGATGAATATAGTCTGTGTATTGGAAGTTTGCCCAATCCAAGGCGGCTGACATGGCCACAGCGTGATGATATCCGCTGTCTAAAACTCAGTCCAATCCAAGATGGGTGACAGTAAACCCGCATGTAGGTGTCCCAAATAGTAGAATGGGTGTAGCCCAAATAGCCCAAATCCACCTAAATAGGGATTGGTTAATCCAAATGTAGCCTGGGCATAGCCCAAATAGCCCAGATCTACTCAAACAGTAATCAGTTTATCCAGGCACCAGAACAACACACAGCTATGCGCAGTGTGATTGGCCAGGCATGAAGTTGTCTGGAAATGTGCAATGGAGGCAGTGCACAACCAGTGCGAGGGTGGATCTTCAGCTTCAAGCAGCGCTTTGCTAATTGCATGGATGAACAGAGTCAGAAGCTGTATGGTGGTGAAAGTAAACGGTGTTGGTGGCCTCCTGCATATCCATCAGTCTCTAAATGTGAAGAGATGAGGCGGAGACAGCAGGTAAAATTTTCTGAAGATTTATTCTAGAAAGAGGAACCCACGATCGGCTGGAGTTCTTCATGAATGCCTAGAGTATATTGTTGTAGCAGTCGATAAGGATTCCATGAAGAGAACTCTGCATAATGTGTGGAATATAGATCAGAACATAACAAGCAATCACAAAGGAGAAATAAATAAACCATTCCACATTGGTAATTTTGTTAGTTTTTGTCTGGCCATGGGACGTAGTGTGTACAGTGGATAATGACCAGGAAAATGTCACAGTCTGATCAAACAAATAGCTCATAATCTGGCATTTCAGGGACTGTGTGGTGGTGAAAACCAGATCTAGAATGTTACCTTTCTTTTCTATTTTCTCCTCATTGTATTAGAATTAAAACAAACCCAATCATATAAATAAATTCCTGGAATAACAGATTAAACAATATCATCATTAGTACATTATACATACAGCAGTTTAGGGAAACTCCATCATGTCTGCAAATGCAGATTGAAGCCTGCTCTGTGTCTACTGTGCTCATGGTGAGTAATTAAATCTTTCCAACTAACAGTATGGCTTTTGTTATAATTCCATCTTCATTTCCTTTTACTAATGCGTGCAAAATGTAGCACAAGAAATGTAGAGGTCTGATACATTATTAAACATACTTACATTATTTATTGTTTTGCAGCTAATTGCAAGAGAACAAATATAAACCCTGCAAATTACAGTTCAAGAAGTATAAAATAATCTGAGTTCTCCGGTATGAGATACAAGAACAATTCTGATGGCACTGAAATGTTTTTCCAACAGTTTTGACAGTTGTTGCCAAAATATCAATTTGTATAATATATGAGAGTTTAATTAATCCCTCTGAGCAAAGGGTCAGGCACATTATTGGCTATACGGCATGCAAATTGATGCTCACCATACATAACTATGGTTGAGAAGGACATAGGTTCACACTATGAAAAAGATAGCCTGCTGAGCTTCCTAATTGTCACAAAAGTGAACGCTTGTTTCTTTCTCTAAGTATAATAGTATACTACAATAAACAAACATTGACAAAGTCATTAGTTTTGACTCTGTACAGTGTATCAATGCAGAGCCACGCAAAATATTTGCACTTATTAACACAATGCATTCATTTCTGTAAACAGTTCAACACACCTGAAATATCTTTCTATACTAGCCAACAAAAGGCACTCAAGCACACAGACCAAACCAGCACCAGCGCCCATGCAGGCAGCGTAATAGTTGTGCACATTCCCGTGCACCAGAAGGGTACAGGGTTATATACCCGATTGGAGCACAGGATCTTGTTCAGCAGGCTTGTACGGGACTGATATACAGCAGAGAACTATATGGTCAAGAGGTGAACAATTGTCTGCAAGGATTCACATCATATGCCAATTGCAGTTACCTTAGTCGAGGACTAGCATTGTGCCACTGCCAGCTGTAAGCTAGGGATTGACACAGCACTGCTCAGAATACCCATAGAATACCAAAAGTGGGCCTTCTATACCAGTGGCCACTGCTATATGAGGAATATTTCTAGATTCTGACACTGGCTGAGGAGTACAGAAATATGGGCCTGAGTTAGGGTTTGGCAGATGGGTTACTCCATCACAAACGTAACTGAAATCCTGTCTGCCTTATTGCAAGTGTATTATATCCCATGGCACTTGTAATAAGGGATAGATAGATGGATGGATGGATGGATGGATGGATGGATGGATAGATAGATAGATAGATAGATAGATAGATAGATAGATAGATAGATAGATAGATAGATAGATAGATAGATAGATAGATAGATAGATAGATATTGGTCTTAAAGGGCATTAGATCAATTGGCTTAAACAAATTTTAGCAATATCATTTTAGGACCAGAGCATGCACACTGTGGCACTAGATAGTTGTGTTCCTCTGCACATTGTCTTACTGCTAGCAAGAATCAGGTCCAGAAAATGGCAGAAAATCTAGGGTAGCTATGCATAAAAGGCAAATTTGCTACAAAATTGATATATCTAGATGTATTGAGGATAATCTCCCAACAATAACCAAGCATAACCCTAACTTCAACCGTAACTTCACTTTAACTGTAGTTTTTACAGTGACTATATATATATATATATATATATATATATATATATATATATATATATATATATATATATATATATATATATATATATATATTCACTGAAATGCCACAGGTTTCAGGGACATTATAGTTAGTTGGACATTTCGCTCATACAAAACCAGAGAAATTCGGCTGTTATAGTTAGTTGAGCTAACTATAACTCGCACCCCCGCAATGCACTGCTCATGACGTCACACATTACATCACTCATGACATGACCAGTGTCATCACTGATCACATCACTGATGACATCTCAAATGACATCACTGATGACACCACTGATGACATCATCCAGAGACTGGGTGATTTTTAAAAGTTTAAGAATGTTAATTATAGATACGCAAAGGTGTATTGAAGAATGAGTAGGTGTATGAGTGTCTGAATGGATGATTTAGTGGGTTTGTGACTGACTGTTTAAGTGAGAGATTAAACGTGTCTTAGTCAATGCATGGGTGAATGACTAATCTGTGTGAATGTCTGTATCAGTTTGTCAGTGGGTGTGTAAGTGGCTGCATGGGTTGGTGAGTAGCTACATGAGTGTCTACATGGGTTAATGATTGGTTGTCTGATTACCTGTATTGGTGCCTGAGTGTCTGTGTGGGTGGGTGGGGGGTGTGTGACTCCCTCCATGGATGTGTGAGTGGGTGATTCAGTGGGTGTATGGGTTCAAGAGTGCGTCTGCGAGGGGCTGTAAGGGTGAGTGAGTGTGCATATGGCTTTGTTGGTGAGTGAATGGATGTCTCAGTGGTATATGTGTGAGTAACTACATATGTGAAAGGCAGTATTTGTGAATGTTGGAGTATATAAGTGACTATATGTGAGAGTGAGTGATTGTGAGAGTGGCTGTATGGATGAGTGTGTGCTTGTGTCAGTGATTGTATAAGAGAGTATGTGTTAGTATCTGTATGAATAAGTGAGGTGGTGTGTGTATAACTGTATTGGTGAGTAAATGGCAGGGTGATTGAGTCTTTGGGTGACTGACTAGGTGTGTGAGATCTCTGTGGATGAGTGGCAGTACGTGAGTGTCTGTATGGGTGTATGAGTGCATATATCAGAGGCTGTATTGATGAGTGACTGCGTGTATGAGTGACTGTATTGGTGAGTGAGTGGATGTGTGTAGACCTATGAATCAGTGAGTGGGTATTTACTAACTGGTATTGGTGTGTGTATGGTTTCGAGAATGGTAGTCTGTATTTTAGAGTCGGTGTATGAAAGGTTATATTAGGGTGTGAGGAGGTGCATCAGATATTAAGTGGATGATGTCATCAGTGATGTAATCAGTGATGTCATTTGAGATGTCATCAGTGATGTCATCAGTGATGTCACTGACCATGTCATGAGTGATGTAATATGTGACGTCATCAGCAGTGCATTGCGGGGGCACAAGTTATAGTTAGCTCAACTAACTATAACGGCCGAATTTCTCTGGTTTTGTACGAGTGAAATGTCCAACTAACTATAACGTCCCTGAAACCTGTGGTTTTTTCAGTGAATTTCTAAGGGTTTTTAAATGCTAATTTCTAACTATAACATCCCTGAAACCTATGGTTTTTTTCAGTGAATTTCAAAGGTTTTTTAACTGCTAATTCTTAACTATAACGTCCCTGAAACCTCTGGGTTTTTTCAGCGAATTTCTAAGGTTTTTTAAATGCTAATTTCTAAATATGCCTATGTAGGTAGGACATGTGCAGAAAGAGGAAGAACTACGCAGAAAGAAGCAAGAGAAGGGCAGAAAGAGGCAACAGAATTCCAGAAAGTGGAAGAAAGGTGCAAAAAGAAGCAAGAGAAGTGCAGAAAGAAGCAACAGAGGTGCAGAAAGAGGAAAGAGGGGTGCAGAAAGACGCAAGAAGTGCAGAAAGAAACAGAAGAAATGCAGAAAGAAGGAACAGAGGTGCAGAAAGAGGCAAGAGGGGTGCAGAAAGAGGTATGCAGAGAGAGGCAAAAGGGGTGCAGAAAGAAGTGAGAAGTGCAGCAAGAAACAAAAGAAGTACAGAAAGAAGGAACAGAGGTGCTGAAAGAGGCGACAGGG
The DNA here is from genome assembly GCA_963921515.1 of Calotriton arnoldi. Lineage (NCBI taxonomy): Eukaryota > Metazoa > Chordata > Amphibia > Caudata > Salamandridae > Calotriton > Calotriton arnoldi. The sequence goes on from CAWUFW010001189.1 coordinate 2,273,500, forward strand.
GTGAAGAAAGAGGGAAGAGGGGTGGAGAAAGAAGCAAGGGGGTGCAGAAAGAAGCAAGAAGAGCTGCAGAAAGAAACAAAAGAAGTGCAGAAAGAAGTAACAGAGATGCAGAAAGAGGCAAGAGGGGTGCAGAAACAGGCATAAGGGGGGCAGAAAGAAGCGAGAGGTGCAGAAAGAAACAAAAGAAGTGCAAAAAGAAGGAACATAGGTGCAGAAAGAGGCAAGAGGGGTGCAGAAATAAACAAAAGAAGTACGGAAAGAAGCAATAGAGGTGCAGAAAGAGGCAAGAGGAGTGTGTAAAGAGAGAAGCAACAGAGATGCATAAAGGGGGAAGTGAGGTGGAAAAAGAGGCAAGAGGGATACAGAAAGAAGGAACAGAGGTGCAGAAAGAGGCAAGAGGGGTGCAGAAAGAGGGAAGAGGGATGTGAAAGAGGCACAAGAGTTGCAGAAAGAAGGGACAGAGGTGTAGAAAGAAGCAAGAGAAGTGCAGAAAGAAGCAACAGAGGTGCAGAAAGAGGGATGAGGGGTGGAGAAAGAGGCAAGAGGGGTGCAGAAAGAAGCAAGAGAGTTGCAGAAAGAATCAAAAGAAGTGCAGAAAGAAGGAACAGAGGTGCAGAAAGAGGCAAGATGGGTGCAGAAAGAGGGAAGAGGAGTGCAGAAAGAGGCACAAGAGTTGCAGAAAGAAGGGACAGAGGTGCAGAATGAAGCAAGAGAAGTGCAGAAAGAAGCAACAGAGGTGCAGTAAGAGGGATGAGGGGTGGAGAAAGAGGCAAGAGAAGTGCAGAAAGAGGCAACAGAGATGCAAAAAGGCAGAACAGGGGTGGAGAAAGTGGCAAGAGGGGTGCAGAAAGAAGAAAGAGAGGTGCAGAAAGAAACAAAAGAAGTGCAGAAAGAAGGAACAAAGGTGCAGAAAGAGGCAAGAGGGGTGCAGAAAGAAGCACGCGGAGTGCAGAAAGAAGCAAGAGAGGTGCAAAAACAAGCCAGAGAAGTGCAGAAAGAAGCAACAGAGGTGCAGAAAGACGGATGAGGAGTGGAGAAAGAGGCAAGCGAAGTGCAGAAAGAAGCAACAGATATGAAAAAAGGGGGAAGAGGGGTGGAGAAAGAGGCAAGAGGGATGCAGAAAGAAGCAAGAGAGGTGCAGAAAGAAACAAATGAAGTGAAGAAAGAAGCAGCAGAGGTGCAGAAAGAGGCAAGAGGAGTGCAGAAAGAGGGAAGAGGGGTGCAGAAAGAGGCACAAGGGGTGCAGAAAGAAGCAAGAGAGGTACAGAAAGAAGCAAGAGAAGTACATAAAGAAGCAACAGAGATGCAGAAAGGGGGATGTGGGGTGGAGAAAGAGGCAAGAGGGATTCAGAAAGAAGAAAGAGAGTTGCAGAAAGAAACAAAAGAAGTACAGAAAGAAGGAACAGAGGTGCAGAAAGAGGCAAGAGGGGAGCAAAAAGAGGGAAAAGGGGTGCAGAAAGAGGCACAAGTATTGCATAAAGAAGGGACAGAGGTGCAGAAAGATGCAAGAGAAGTGCAGAAAGAAGCAACTGAGATGCAGAAATGAATGAGGGGTGGAGAAAGATGCAAGAGACGTGCAGAAAGAAGCAACAGAGATGCAAAATCGGGGAACAGGGGTGGAGAAAGTGTCAAGAAAGAGGTGCAGAAAGAAGCAAGGGAAGTGTAGAAAGAAGCAACAGAGGTGCAGAAAGGGGGATGAGGGGCAGAGAAAGAGGCAAGAGAAGTGCAGAAAGAAGCAACAGAGATGCGAAAATGGGGAACAGGGGTGGAGAAAGTGGCAAGAGGGGTGCAGAAAGAAGCAAAAGAGATGCAGAAAGAAACAAAAGAAGAGCAGAAAGAAGGAACATAGGTACAAAAAGAGGCAAGAGGGGTGCAGAAAGAGGGAAGAGGGGTGCATAAAGAAGCACGAGTGGTACAGAAAGAAGCAAAGATGTGCAGAAAGAAGCAAGAGTAGTGCAGAAAGAAGCCTCAGAGGTGCAGAAAGAAGCAAGGGAAGTGTAGAAAGAAGGAACAGAGGTGCAGAAAGGGGGATGAGGGGTAGAGAAAGAGGCAAGAGAAGTGCAGAAAGAAGCAACAGAGATGCGAAAATGGGGATCAGGGGTGGAGAAAGTGGCAAGAGGGGTGCAGAAAGAAGCAAAAGAGATGCAGAAAGAAACAAAAGAAGAGCAGAAAGAAGGAACATAGGTACGGAAAGAGGCAAGAGGGGTGCAGAAAGAAGCACGAGTGGTACAGAAAGAAGCAAAGAGGTGCAGAAAGAAGCAAGAGTAGTGCAGAAAGAAGCCTCAGAGGTACAGAAAGAGGCAAAAGGGGTACAAAAAGAGGGAAGAGGGGTGCAGAAAGAGGCACGAGGGGTGCAGAAAGAAGCAAGAGATGTGCAGCAAGAAACTAAAGAAGTGCAGAAAGAAGGAACAGGTGCAGAAAGAGACAACAGGGGTGAAGAAAGAGGGAAGGGGTGGAGAAAGAGGCAAGGGGGTGCAGAAAGAAGCAGGAGAGCTGCAGAAATAAACAAAAGAAGTACAGAAAGAAGGAACAGAGATACAGAAAGAGGCAAAAGGGGTGCAGAAAGAGGCAAAAGGGGTGCAGAAAGAAACAAAAGAAGTGCAGAAAGAAGGAACAGAGGTGCAGAGATAGGCAAGAGGGGTGCAGAAAGAAACAAAAGAAGTGCAGAAATAAGCAACAGAGGTGCAGAAAGAGGCAAGAGGAGTGCAGAAAGAGGGATGAGGGGTGCAGAACAAGGCACGAGGGGTGCAAAAAGAAGCAAGAGAGATGCAGAAAGAAGCAAGAGAATACATAAAGAAGCAACAGAGGTGCAGAAAGGGGAAGTGGGGTGGAGAAAGAGGCAAGAGGGATACAGAAAGGAACAAGAGAGGTGCAGAAAGAAACAAAAGCAGTGCAGAAAGAAGGAACAGAGGTGCAGAAAGAGGCAAGACGGGTGCAGAAAAAGGGAAGAGGGGTGTGAAAGAGGCACGAGGGGTGCAGAAAGAAGTAAGAGGCGTGCAGAAAGAAGCAAGAGAGTTGCAGAAAGAAACAAAAGAAGTGCAGAAAGAAGGAACAGAGGTGCAGAAAGAGGCAAGAGGGGTACAGAAAGAGTGAAGAGGGGTGTAGAAAGAGGCACAAGGGTTGCAGAAAGAAGGGACAAAAGTGCAGAAAGAAGCAAGAGAAGTGCAGAAAGAAGCAACAGAGGTGCAGAAAGAGGGATGAGGGGTGGAGAAAGAGGTAAGAGAAGTGCAGAAAGAAGCAACAGAGATGCAAAAAGGGGGAACAGGGGTGGAGAAAGTGGCAGGAGGGGTGCAGAAAGAAGCAAGAGAGGTGCAGAAAGAAACAAAAGAAGTGCAGAAAGAAGCAACAGAGGTGCAGACAGATGCAAGAGGGGTGCAGAAAGAGAGAAGAGGGGTGCAGAAAGAAGCATGAGTGGTGCAGAATTTAGCAAGAGAGGTATAGAAAGAAGCAAGAGGAGTTCAGAAAGAAGCAACAGAGGTGCAGAAAGAGGCAAGAGGAGTGCACAAAGAGGGAGGAGGGGTGCAGAAAGAGGCACGAGGGATACAGAAAGAAGCAAGAGACGTGCAGAAAGAAACAAAAGAAGTGCAGAAAGAAGGAACAGAGGTGCAGAAAGGGGCAACAGGGGTGCATAAAGAGGGAAGAGGGGTGGAGAAAGAGGCAAGGGGGTGCAGAAAGAAGCATGAGAGCTGCATAAAGAAACAAAAGAAGCACAGAAAGAAGGAACAGAGGTGCAGAAAGAGGCAAGAGGTGTGCAGAAAGAGGCAAAAGGGGTGCAGAAAGAATCGAGAGGTGCAGAAAGAAAGAAAAGAGTTGCAGAAAGTAGGAACAGAGGTGCAGAAAGAGGCAAGAGGGGTGCACAAAGAGGGAAGAGGGGTGTCAAAGAGGCACGAGGAGTGCAGAAAGAAGCTAGAGGAGTGCAGAAAGAAGCAACAGGGGGTGCAGAAAGAGGCAAGAGGGGTGCAAAAAGAGGGAGAAGGGGTGCAGAAAGAGGCACGTGGGGTGCAGAAAGAAGCAAGAGATGTGCAGAAAGAAACAAAAGAAGTACATATAGAAAGAACTGAGGTGCAGAAAACAGGCAACAGGGGTGCAGAAAGAGGGTGGATGGGTGGAGAAAGAGGCAAGGGGGTGCAGAAAGAAGCAAGAGAGCTGTGGAAAGAAATAGAAGAAGTACAGTAAGAAGGAACAGAGGTGCAGAAAGAGGCAAGAGGGGTGCAGAAAGAGGGAAGAGGGGTGCAGAAAGAGGCAAAAGGGGTGCAGAAAGAAGTGAGAGGTGCAGAAAGAAATGGAAGAAGTGCAGAAAGAAGGAACAGAGGTGCAGAAAGAGGCAAGAGGGGTGTGGGAAGAAGCAAGAGAGGTGCAGGAAGAAGCAGCAGAGGTGCAGAAAGATGGAAGAGGGGTGGAGAAAGAGACAAGAGAAGTGTACAAAGAAGCAACAGAGATGCAGAAAGGGGGAAGAGGGGTGGAGAAAGAGGCAAGAGGGGTGCAGAAAGAAGCAAGAGAGGTGCAGAAAGAAACAAAAGAAGTGCAGAAAGAAGGAACAGAGGTGCAGAAAGAGGCAGGAGGGGTGCAGAAAGAGGGAAGAGGGGTGCAGAAAGAGGCAAGAGAAGTGCAGAAAGAGGCAAGAGGGGTGAACAAAGAAGCAAGTGAGGTGCAGAAAGATGCAACAGAGGTGCAGAAAGAGGCAAAAGAGGTGCCAAAAGTAGAAGAGATTTTCAGAAAGAGGCAAGAGAAGTTCAGAACTAGAAAGGTGCAGAAAGAAGCAACAGAGATGCAGAAAGAGGCAAGAGAGGCGCAGAAAGAAGCAAGAGTGGCTTGCACACCATTAGTACCAATTTAAAACCCACATTTAGCAATAAGTAACAGGTGATCATTCTAGGTTGGCAAAGGACCTTCCACCACGCTGTAACATTTGTCGCTGCATTTTTGGTAACGTTTGAGCTGGAAATAAGGTTTTTTTTCTTCAAATCTGCAGAGTAGTCAGCAGATGATGGATTATGTGGCTAATGTGGAATATGTATAATTGTGCGAAAGTCGGTGCAGCCAAACAGTCGCATAATTCCAGTGGCCCTGCTCAAACCTCTGACTAGGTCCAGAAGTGCTCCTCAGTGATTCCTTCTTTTTTTTGTCTCATTGAGTTCATAGTTTATCTTCTATGGAAACGAGGAAGACTAAACCTGAGGTTACCACTCCGCAACACAGACTACCATACCACATAATTACTCTCCATAACACATAATCCCACTCTACATAATTCCTATACACTAAACACCACATACTTTCTATCCACATAATTTCACTGCACAACATACCACATAATTCCACTACACACAAAGTACATCCACTCCACTCCAAAATTCATTAGTAAAAAACTTTTACATTTACGACGCCAATAGCTCTAACTCTTGCAAATGCAAGACTTATTACATTACAAATGCTTCTTTAACTGGTAGTCGTGTTTGCAGTGTGATGGAGAAAGGGGGCTGGGCCTCAAATCAGCGCTCAGGAATTCCACTGCTTAGGACTTACAGGAGGTACCAGGAGGGCTTCTTGGCCCCCAAAGTCCCTCAGGAGTAAAGTGGACTTCATCCCCCAACCAGTACTGTGCCAGGAGGAGCATTTGCAGAGTGGTGGAGAAAGGGGGGGTGTGGCCTCCAAAGACCTCTTAGCAATCCCACTGTGTGGGACTTAGTGGAGGTAACAGGAGGGGTAGTTGGCCCCCAAGGACAGCCTTGGGGCAACTACCCCTCCTATTACCACACAACAGCATTGCTAAGTTCTCTTTGCAGGCCACGCCCCCTTTCCCCACCACTCTGCAAACGCGCTCCCTGGCCCGCTCTTGGATGGGGATTAAAGTCCACTTCACTGCTGTGGGTCCTTAGGGGCCAACTAGCCTACCTGATACCTCCAGTATGCCCCAGATAGTGGGATTACTGACAGGTGGACACAGGCCATGCCCCCTTTGTCCACCACTCTGCAAACTCACCTCCTGGTGCGCTCTTGGTTGGGGGATGAAGTCCCCTTGCCTCCTGAGGCTCCCTGGGGGCCAACTAGCCCACCAGGTACCTCCAGTAAGCCCCACACAGCTGGATTGCTGAGAGTGGTCCGAGGCCACGCCCCCTTTTTACACCACTCTGCAAACGCACCTCCTGGCGTACTAATTGCCGGGGGATGAAGTCCACTTCAGTCCTGAGGTCCTCAGGATACAAGAGGACCTCATCGCCCCACCAGCAGTGCACCAAGAGGTGCGTTTGCAGAGTGGTGTAAAAAAAAAGGCCCCCCTCCCAAAGTGAAAATAGCCCCGGGGAGGTGGTGGTCCCTGGGGCCGGGGGGCCGCAACGGATCCCCGTCCTTAATTAAAATTGCCCTGGGGAGGTGGTGGTCCCCGGGGCAGTGTGGGGAGGGCCAGGAGCCCCCCCAAACTTAATATTTATAATTTAAGCCCCGGGGAGGTGGCGGTCCCCGGGGTTTGGGGGGCCCGCGAGGCCCCCCATCGCATATATTTTACTTATTGCCCCCGGGACCTGGCCCACCAGGGGGCTTATTAAAACGAAGCTTTATTTTTTTTTATTTTCTCAGCGGGATTCACGAACCCAGCGCGAATTCTGCTGAACACATTTTTAAAAATGCATTTTTGGGCCCTAGGGGTCCATGTGGGTTTTACCGAGTCACAAGATGGCTGCCAACACTTCTTGGTTTGGAGGGTTGACAGCCAATCAAAATGAAGCTTGTGATCGGGAGGGTTCGCGAATCCTCCTCGGTCACCAGATATCAATATTTTTTTATTTTTGAATTTCTCAGGAACTACTGAACAGATTTACACCATTTAAAAAAAGAACGCTTTCTGAACCAAGACCTACCTTTTTGCCAAATTTGGTGTAATTCCATTCAGCAGTTCGGGCTGTAGCTTTGTCTAAAATTTTCTATGGGAATTAACATGGAGAAAATGCGTTTTGTGACCCCCCTTTTTTCTCGGCCCCCGCTTGACAAATCACCCCAAAACTTTCAAGACAGGAGCTGACCTGAGCGAACCATTAGTTTTGAAAATTTCATGAAGATTCGTCAAACGGTGGCAAAGATATTGGCAAATCAAAAAACGCTTTTCCTATGGAAACTAGGTCCTAACTATAACTATCTACTGGCGACCGCCAGTAGGTAATATATTGCAAAAGAACACTGCACTCAATAAATCGTATGTGATTCTTCTTTATTTAGAACACCGCTACTCTACTAACGCATTTCGACATTTCGATCTCACGGGGTCTTTTCCACAGTAGGTGAGTCTTTCTTCACAAATGTTTTTATACCTCTTCCATCATCTGCCCATTATGAGGCATGGTGGTAGTTGTAGTTACCTTATAACTTTCACAAATATCGTTATTTTGTTCACAATTTGTGCCATCTAGTTTATAAAACATATTCTTTTTAGTGTCTAATATACCATATGATGCCCAGCTTAGTATTATTAACAAATAGTCAATACATAATTTATACTTGTGTTATATTACTGTAATTCACTGAACATGCAACTAAGTATTGCAGATCGTTAATCACTTGTTGGTAAAGTACCTATGTCAAGCTCAATGCTAAATTTAATACATTAATCTTGATGAACACTATCATGATAATATATAAGGTATATATTATCTCCGAGCATGCCACAATGTCTCTTTTTGAGCAGATGTCTCATAAATGTACATAAAGCTCTTCATCATTGTTCAGGCCTGTAGGTGTCTTTGCCCTGAGTCTTATGATGTAGCGTGATTCAAGTTGTCTTAATTTTTTTGTTCTATCTCCCCCATGCTCATTCACTATCGCCAGGATATAAAATCGATCTCTTCTCAGATGCTATAATAATCGAACTGGAAAAAATGACTAAAATAAGCCAATCAAAAAGTGAAAATCTAACTTTGAAAGAACGTACAGCTCTCAAGAACTTAACTGAAAATGATCAACTAATAATCAAACCCGATGACAAGGGAGGTAACATAGTCTTATTGAATAAAAGTGATTATATGAAATAAGCCTATAGAGAACTCAATGATATGACTAAATAAGCCAAGTTCCACTCTAATCCAATCAATCGGATGATAACAGAATTGACGAAAAGACTACAACAGTGGCATGATGTCAAATTAATCAATGATGATGAATATAAATTTTTGATAAAGATCAACCAACTATCCCAACAAAATACTTTCTACCTAAAATTCATAAGGCTCTTTGTGATCCTCCGGGGAGACCCATCGTCTCTTCTTGTGAGTCGCTATATGAAAATGTATCCATATATGTGGACACCTATTTAGCACCTATTGTCCAAAATCTAAGCTCATACATAAGAGACACTGGATATTTTTTACGAGTACTAGCAGAGACTTATTGGAATGAAAACTACATGATGGCAACCATTGATGTAGTGTCGTTTTATACTTCGATAGAACACGAAACAGGATTGCAGGCTTACACCTACTTTCTGAAAAAAAGGCAAATCACAGAATTACAACACTCATAATGCTCTTAACAATGATCGAAATATGTCTGACGAATAATGTTTTCCTGTTCAACCACAAGTTTTTTTTTATCAACAATGCGGTACCACAATGTGCATTTCCTTTTGACTGAACTACGCGAATAGTAATGGGCTGGTGGGAAAAGGAAATAGCGTGGGGAACAGAAAATCAAGAGGAACTAGAAAACATAATCCTATGGGTCAGTTATATAGACGATTTATTGATGATATGGAATGGTAATAACAATGACTTCATGAGTTCTTGGACAAACTAAATCTCAACAACATAGGGTTATCATTTACATGAACGACCAGCAAAACGAATATTAATTTTTTAGATACACAAATCTACATAAATCAAGGTGAAATTCATTCTACTTTATTTAGAAAAGAGACAGCTACAAACAGCATACTTCATGGAACCAGTTTCCATCCAATACCATTGATTAAGAGCATCCCATATGGAGAACTCATAAGAATGCGACAGAACTGTTCTAAAGGTGAGGATGTAGAACTGAAATTTGTAGGAACAACATCAAGATTGAAGAACAGAGGATACAAACAACTATATAACTATGACATCCTTGTAACCTTTGTTTTTTTCAGTGAATTTCTTGGGTTTTTTAAATGCTAATTCCTGATTATAACATCCCTATAACCTTTGTTTTTTTCAGTGAATTTCAATGGTTTTTTAACTAGTAGTCGCGTTTGCAGAGTGGTGGATAAAGGGGGCTGGGCCTCCGACCAGCTCTCAAGAATCCCACTGTGTAGGATTTACAGGAGGTACCAGGAGAGCTTCTTGGCCCCCAAGGTCCCTCGTGAGTAAAGTGGATTTCATACCCCAAAAAGTGGTGCACCACAAGCCACGTTTGCAGAGTGGTGGAGAAAGGGGGTGTGGCCCTCGAAGACCTCTTAGCAATCCCGCTGTGTGGGACTTACTGGAGATAAGAGGAGGGGTAGTTGGCCCCCAAGGACATCCTTAACAGGAAGGAAGACTAGAAAACCCATCACCAAGTTGCTCAATTGTAAAACCAATTTTGTAATTTATTGCCTGGTGTGTCCATGCAATCTGTTATATGTGGGCAGCACAGTACACCAGGCAAAAAAGAGGGTGTTGAAATATTCTTGGGCAATAACCAACAATGATAACAGCAATCCAGTGGCGAGACACTTTGCCTCCTTCCACCAGAGCAATAGCAATCGTTTATGTTTTTATTGTATCGATCACGTGCCTATCTCCAAGAGAGGTGGAGATAGAGTGAGAACTTTGCATAAAATGGAGTCTACATACATTATAGAGTTGAGGACCCGTACTCTATATGGTTTACATAGTGAAGAGGAAATGTGGATTCACATAGTCTGAACATTATTTTAGCTCCCACTGAACAGTATGAAGGAATATTAAGTCTGATCTGCTGCAAAACAAATCTCTTTCTTCATTATAGGGTTTTCCCCCCTTTCTCGTCCCTCTTTTTCCTCCCCCTACCTTCTCGATTTTTAAAATTTTAGGGATTCTATTCACAGACTGTATAGGATAAGTAAAGCACACAGTCATTATCAAGATACGGACACATAATCACTTTAAATGGCGACATTTGTTAGGCATCCAATCATCTTTTCGGGAAGAACCGTAAGCACAGGCACTTTATTTGAGCTCACTGCCAGATTTGTACTATATATTAATAGAGAAAAACAATTGTGAGTTAAATATTCCTCAGAACTTATCAATTTTGATGTGTAATTAAAGTAATATAAAATTGTCATCAATGAATAAAATGGTTATATGTAATCTCTAACATTGCCCATACAGGGCTCAATTCTGTAGAACATTCTATTGAGAAAAATATGTTGGGGTGAATTCATTTTGATGCATTGATTGTGAGAATTACTATGATCATTATGTATAGAGAATGGAATTGTGTTTGGGTTAGGATGTGACATTGTGTCACATTACTAGGTCATTTGAATCTATGTGCACTGAATGGGAGGGGGGCCGCGCGGCCCCCCTCCTGGAGCCCTTGATGGCCCTGGGGACCACCACCCCCCAGGGCCGGCTCCTGCAGTGTCCCGGGGTGCCTACCCCCAGGACACTGCTGTTTGCTATGACAGGACGGGAGCCTCGCGGCTCCCGCCCTGTCATAGCAAACTTGGTTTGCATTTTGAAAGAGAGAGCAGGAAACCTGCTCTCTCTTTCAAAATGCAAACCAATTGCTTTTCCACATGGGGAGCAGCATGTTAGCTGCTCCCCATGTGGAAAGCAATGCCGGCTTCCGCAGGAGGCGGGGAGCCGGCTGGGACTGTGGGGGGATTGGGACCCCCCACAGTCTCCAACGTGAGGCCAGGCCCCGGGGATGGGGTCCCCGGGGCCATAAGTGGCCCGGGAGGGGGCCACGCAGCCCCCTCCCCAAAGTTCAATTTTTTTAAAGGCCGGCCCCGGGGGATGGGGTCCCCGGGGCCTTAAATGGCCTGAGGAGGGGGCCACGCAGCCCCCTCCAAAGAAAAAAATAAAAATCGAGGCCATGCCCCGGGAGATGGGGTCCCCGGGGTCAATACAGGCCCAGGGAAGGGGGCCACGCGGCCCCCTTCCCGTTTTTTTTTTTAAATTTAAAAAAATAAAAATGCTCAGGCCCCGGGGGATGGGGTCCCCGGGGCCAAAGTGGGCAAGGGAAGGGGGCCACGCAGCCCCCTCCCATTAAAAAAAAAAAAAACGAAAACGCCCCCTCCCTGCAGTACTCTGCAAACGCGCCCCTGGCGCGTTTGCAGAGGGGAACGATTCCCCTTGAATACTGGGGGTCCCTGGGGGCCAACTAGCCAACCAGGAACCTCCAGTATGCGCCAGGGGGCTGCCTTGCAGAGACGTGTACATAGGCCACGCCCTTTTACACCTCTCTGCAACGCAGCTCTGTGGCGCTTTTGGAGGTATATGGTGGGCTAGTTGGACTCCAGGGACCCTCAGGATTCAAGGGGACTTAATCCCCCAACTTAAAACGCGCCACAGGGCGCGTTTGCACAGTGGTGAAGGGAGGGGCGGGGCTTCATGTGACATGTGTGCAAACAGGCCCCGTGGCGCGTTTTAAGATGGGGATTAAATCCCTTCAATCCTGAGGGTCCCTGGGGCCAACTAGCCCAACAGGTACATCCAGAAAGCGCCACAGAGCTGCGTTGCAGAGAGGTGTAAAAGGGTGTGGCCTCTCTACACGTCTCTGCAACGCAGCCCCCTGGGCATACTGGAGGTTCATGGTGGGCTAGTTGGCCCCTAGGGAACCTCATGATTCAAGGGGACTTAATCCCCCAACTTAAAACGCGCCACGGGGCGCGTTTGCACAGATGTCACGTCAGGCCCCGCCCCCTCCCTTCACCATTGTGCAAAAATTCTTCTAAGTGTGGAGTTTTGGAACTTTAAAATATTCCTCTAAAATCAGCCGAAATACGAATTCCGATTTACTCACCTGTTATCAGGAGAGACCTCAGTGCTGTATCTTTCAGCCCAGTACTGGTCCTGAAAAGTAATTTTAACCGTACTTACCAGTAACTTGAATTTCCTTCCATAGGCTAACATTGACTGGTTTCACTTGGAAATTCTTCTAAGTGTGGAGTTTTGGAACTTTAAAATATTCCTCTAAAATCAGCCGAAATACGAATTCCGATTTACTCACCTGTTATCAGGAGAAACCTCAGTGCTGTATCTTTCAGCCCAGTACTGATCCTCAAAAGTAATTTTAACCGTACTTACCAGTAACTTGAATTTCCTTCCATAGGATATCATTGCCTGCTTTTTGCTGAAAAAGTTTCTAAGTGTTGATTTTTGAAACATACAAATATTCCTCTAAAATCAGCCGAAATCCGAATTCTGATTTACTCACCTGTTATCAGGAGAGACCTCAGTGCTGCATCTTTCAGCCCAGTACTGGTCCTGAAAAGTAATTTTAACCGTACTTACCGGTAACTTGAATTTCCTTCATAGGCTAACATTGACTGGTTTCACTTGGAAATTCTTCTAAGTGTGGAGTTTTGGAACTTTATAATATTCCTCTAAAATCAACCAAAGTACGAATTCCAATTTACTCACCTGTTATCAGGAGAGAACCCAGTGCTGCATCTTTTAGCCCAGCACTGACCCTGAAAAGTAATTTTAACCGTACTTACCAGTAACTTATATTTTCTTCCATAGGAATCCATTGTCTGGTTTTCAGCAGAAAAGTTTCAAAGTGTCGATTTTCACAAACTACAAATATTCCTTAAAAATCGCCTGTATGACTTAAACGCATTCTTTCAACTGTTTACAGGAGATGCACCAGTGCTGGATCCAGGATCCAACACTGAGTAAGAAAAAGTAACGATAACAGTTTTTACCTGCTAAGTGAATTTCCTTCCATAGGATAACATTGGTGATTCTATGAGAAAAAGTTTCTGTCAACTTTTAAAATACAATAATATTCCTTAAAAATCACGACTGTAACCAAAACGCTTTTACTCAACTGTTTACAGGAGATGTACCAGGACTGAATCTAGGATCCAGTCCTGTGGTTAGAAAAGTAATCCATAAAGTAACTAATTGCATTTAACTAGAAATTCACATTGAGCTGAATGTTGCATTGTGTTTGAAATTGTGTTGCCCATTGCAACAACTGTAACTACTGTACATAAAAGTCTATTGCCTATGTGCAAAGTATTTAAACTAAAGTAATTCATTCTGAGAAAGTATTTTTTGTAATGTAATGTATAATGTAATTACAATGTAATTTAAAAAATAAAATATGTAAAAAAAAATTGTTTCTAAAAATGTAGTAAATCAGTATGAAAAAAATTAATATAACAATTAATACATTTAAAAATTGTCATTTACAAAACCTTTGAAATTCACTGAAAAAACCGTAGGTTTCAGACATGTTATAGTTAGGAATTAGCATTTAAAAAACCTTTGAAATTCACTGAAAAAACCATAGGTTTCAGATATGTTATAGTTAGAAATTAGCATTTAAAAAACCTTTGAAATTCACTGAAAAAACCATAGGTTTTAGGGACAGTTATAGTTAGTTGGACATTTTACTCGTACAAAACCCGTGAAATTCCCCCGTTATAGTTAGTTCAGCTAACTATAACTCGCGCTCCGCAATGCACTGCTGATGACGTCACATATTACATCACTCATGACATGGTCAGTGACATCACTGATGACATCACTGATGACATCTCAAATGACATCACTGATGACATCATCCACGTGATAATCTGATGCAGCTCTTCACACCCTAATATAACCTTTGATACACCCAATCTAAATTACAGACTGCCATTCGCAAAACCATAGACACTCCAACACCAATAACTACATACCCACTCACTGATTCTTAGGTCTACACACACACATCCACTCACTCACCCGTACAGTCACTCATACTTATGGTCACTCAGTACAGGACTATCCTATGCACTCTTACTCCTATATAGACACTCAAACACCGCCACTCATCCATAGAGGTACTCGCACACCTAGTCAGTCATGCAAATAATTAAACACACTGCCATTTACTCACCTATACAGTTATACACACACCAGCTCACTTAATCATACAAATACTAGCACATTGTTACGCTCTTATATAATCACTGATACAAGCACACACTCATCCATACAGCCACTATCACAATCACTCACTCTAGCTTATAGCTATTTATATACTCCAACACACATATATACTGCCTTTCACATATGTAGTTACTCACACATGTACCACTGGGACATACATTCACTCACTAACACACTCTTACACACACTTACCCACCCATACAGTCTATCACAGATGCACTCTTGAAACCATCCACCCAGTGAATCACCCACTCACACATCTATGCACAGTCGCACACACCCCATCCACACAAACACTCAGGCACCCATACAGATACTCAGACAACAAATCAATAACTCTTATAGACACTCATGTAGCTATTCACAAACCCATGCAGCCACTTACACAGCAACAGACAGACGGATACAGACATTCACCCAGTTTAGTCACTAACCCATGCATTCAGTAAGATACGTTAAATCACTCACTTATAGAGTCAGTCACGCACCTACTAAATCATCCATACAGACACTTACACACCCACTCATTCTTCAATACGTCTTTTCCTATATATATTAAAAATATTTAAACTTTACAGAAACACACAGTCACTGGATGATGTCATCAGTGATGTCATTTGAGATGTCATCAGTGATGTCATCAGTGATGTCACTGACCATGTCATGAGTGATGTAATATGTGACGTCATCAGCAGTGCATTGCGGGGCGCGAGTTATAGTTAGCTGAACTAACTATAACGGGGAATTTCACGGGTTTTGTACGAGTAAAATGTCCAACTAACTATAACTGTCCCTAAAACCTATGGTTTTTTCAGTGAATATATATATATATGTATATATATATATATATTTATTTATTTTCACTAAAAAACAAATGCTACAGGGACGTTATAGTTAGGCTCACATTTCACTCACACAAAAGTATAGAAATTCAGCAGTGATAGTTACCTGAGCTAACTATAACTTACGCCCCTGCATTGCACTGCTTATGACCTCACATATTACATCCCTCATGACATGGTCAGTGACATCAATTAAAGCCAATACCGACTTCTCAGTAGTTTTTAAATTTGCAGACTAACAACTTGTGCTCATTTACATTTCTTTCACGAAAGTAGACACCCCTAAATGAAGGCCTCCCTTCATCTGACAGGACTTACATTGCAGGTAAAGCATTTCACTCACGCAATTAACAATTTCAACAAGTAGTAGAGGAACTGGTTTACATAAATTAAAAAAGTATGGTCACATCATGCCCCCTCAATCTGCCCACTTCAGCCACTGCTACCACTGGCACTCAGGCTTACCTTGGCCAGTGGTATCAGGTCCTCTTCAGTTGTCAAAGTGAAGACTTTATTTAGAGTTTGGCGGGCTTTTTGTTTTTTCTAATCTTTTTTAATATTCGCAAATTCGTTTGCACAAGTTGTGATACGTATATTCCGGTACCATGGTTATTCAGGAAAACGGCATGATTTTTAGAAACTGTAAAAACAAACATACAGATTTTGTAATTAATCTTTGAGGTCAGTAGTTCACTAATATAACAAGTAAAGTGAGATTTTCATAATTAATTTTATCGTTCAACACTGTTTTATTCTATTTCCTGTTTTTACAACTGCGTCGGCATTTGCAGCTATGTCGGCATTCGCAAATATCATATGACTATGGAAGGAAGGGATTTCATTGGACAAGACACTTTTCTTTTTTCTAGAAAGGAAGTCCCTACCCACTTTTCCTTTCTTCACACTTCCAGTGCTCAGATTGGAAGAACTTCTTGCAAACCTACTTTTTCTAATATTTGGAAATCATTTTGGGCATTTTTGGCAAAAAGGTAAAAAATAAAATGGCATATGGTGGCAGTGGAAAACAGGAGCAACACCCTAAGCACCAGAATTCTTCAGAGGAGGAACCCTCAGTGAAGCGCCAGTCCATCACATGGGAATTGTTTGCCATCCTCTCTGTGGAGAAGAAGACAGTGGCCAAGCATGTGAAGTGCTCTCTGTGTGACAAGACCCTGTCCAAGGGTACATCTAAAAAATACTCCTGTGGCACAACCAGTATGCTGACTCACCTGAAGATCTACCACAACAACCACTTGACCAGAGCCCAGAGGGAGTGCACTCAACAAGATGCATCAACATCAGGTGCAACACCAATCACACCAGGGGAGCCTAATCCCACTGAAGTTGAACAACATCTCCCACAGACGTCCCCAGAGCTCCAATGAATGGGAACATTTTCTTTGGATTGTGAAAAAGTGCTAATGGTGGGGGAACAATCAGTTGTTGCAGTTCTAGAGGCAGCAAACCACCATGAAGTGTTTTTGTTTGCTAAAATGACACTTGTAACTGCAGTTTTGAGTTTTTTCAGCTAGTAGTATTTCCAGTTTTGATTTTATTTAGAAAACAAAACATTACAAAATGTTGAAAACCTGAAAAAAAGTTCTGAAACATTACAAAAAATACAAAGGTTCTCGTCAGAACCATCTTTCTTGTTTAAAAAAAATATAAATTATATACTGTATGTGTGTGTATGTATAAGAATGAGTTTGAGTGAGTGGGTTTCTGTGTTACTGAGTCAGTGGGTGCATGAGTGAGTAAGTGGATGTGTTTAAGTGAGTGGGTATGTGCTTGAGTGAGTGGGTGTGACAGTGGCTGTAGGGGTTCATGATTGATTGTGTAAGTGTTTTAATGGGTATGTGAGTCGGTATATCTGTGGCTGTATTGGTGAGTGAGTGTGTGAGTGAGTGGATTACAGATGCATGCCTAGGTGCATGCATGAGTGGCTGTTTTGAGTGAGTAAGTGGATGCATGATTGCCTGTATGGGTAAGTGAATGTGTGTATTAGTAGCAGTATGGGAGAGGGAGTGGTTGTGTCAGTGACTGCATTGGTGTATGAGTGGGTGGGTAGGTGAATTGCTGTATGGGCAAGTGAGTGCATATGTCAGTGACTGTATAAGCAAGTGGCTGGGTGTGTCAGTGACTGCATGGGTGAGTGAGTGAGTGAGTGGATGTGTGACAGACTGCATGGTTAAGTAAGTGCATGTGTTAGTAGCTATATGGGTGAGTGAGGCTATGTGTCAGTGACTGTATAGGTGTGTGACTGGGTGTATGAGTGACTATATAGGGGAGTGAGTGGTGGCTGTGTTAGTAGCTGTATGGGTGAGTAAGTAGCTGGGGGTGTCAGTGACTGTATGAGTGAGTGAGTGGATGTGTGACAGGCTGCATCGTTAAGTAAGTGTGTGTGTTAGTAGCTGTATGGGTGAGTGAGTGGATGTGTCAGTGACTGTATAAGTGTGTGACTGGGTGTATAAGTGGCTGTATAGGTGAGTGAGTGGCTGTGATAGTAGCTGTATTGGTGAGTGAGTGGCTGGGTGAGGCAGTGACTGCATGAATGAGTGAGTGAGTGAGTGAGTGGATGTGTGACAGGCTGTATGGTTAAGTAAGCATGTGTGTGTTAGTAGCTGTATGGGTAAGTGAGGGGATGTGTCAGTGACTGTACAGGTGTGTGACTGGGTGCATGAGTGGCTGTATAGGTGAGTGAGTGAGTGGGTGTGTTAGTGACTGTATGGCTGAGTGAGTGGGTGTTTCAATTACTGTATGGGTAAGTGAGCTTGTATGTCAGTGGCTGTGTCAGTGATTGAGTGGGTGTGTCAGCAACTGTATGGGTGAGTCAGTGAGTGAGTTGTTCCGTGACAGGCTATATGATGGAGTGAATGCATGAGTGCATGTGTTAGCAGCTGACTGGGTGAGTGAGTGTGTCAGTGACTGTATAGGTGTGTGGCTGGGTATTTGAGTAGCTGTATAGGTTAATGAGTGGCTATGTTAGTAGCTGTATGGGTGAGTGAGTAGGTATGTTAATGACTGTATGGCTGATTGAGTGGGTGTGTTAGTTGCTGTATGGGTGAGTGAGTGGGTATGTCAGTCAGTGTATATGCGAGTGAATGGATGTCTTAGTTGCTGTATGGGAGAGTGAGTATGTATGTTACTAGCTGTATGGGTGAGTGGGGGTGTGAGTGCCTATATGGGTGAGTGAATGAGTATGTCAGTCCCTGTATGAGAGACTGAGTGTGTGTGTCACTAGCTGTATGGGTGACTGACTGGCTTTGTTACTAACTATATAGGTGACTGAGTGGGCATATGTGTGACTGTTTGGGTGAATGAGTGGGTGTCTGAAATGCTGTATGGGTGAGTGAGTACATGTGTTAGTATCTGTGTGCGTGAGTGAGTGGGTGTGTCAGTGACTGTATGGGTGAGAGAATGGGTGTATAAGTTGCTGTATGGGTGACTGAATACTTATGTTAGTAACTGTATGGGTGCGTGAGTGGGTGTGTGAGTGCCAGTATGGGTGAGTGAATGAGTGTGTCAGTGCTTGTATAAGTGTATGAGTATGTGTGGTGTGTGTGCCACTAGCTGTATGGGTGAGTGACTGGCTGTGTTAGTAGCTGTAAAGGTGACTGAGTGGGTGCTTGAGTGACTATTTGGGTGAGTGAGTGGATGTGTTTGTAGCTGTATGGGAGAAGGACTGGATAAGTTAGTGATTGTATGGTTGACTGAGTGGATGTATGAGAATAGGAAAGTGCCTCTTTTGACATGGTTAACCCCCACTTTTTGCTTGATACCTTATGTGATTTTGAACTGTAAGTGCCTGCTAAGCAGGTGCCCAGTGCCAGATCTCTTTCCCAAAACTGTATCACGATAAGCACAACTTCAACCACACTTGTAAGTCCCTAGTAAATGTACCCCTCATACCTAGGGCATGGGTAATGAAGAGGGTCCACTGGGGCTTCAGCATGAATTGTGCCACCCCAGACACCCCTCACCAAGACACAGCAAACTGCTGCTGCAGGCTGCATGTCTTGCTGCAGAGAAAACCAAAGAGTCAACATGAGACACAGCCCTGTGTGCCATGCCCTCACACACTGCATGAGATATAGGTAAGTCACCCCTACTGCAGGCCTTACAGCCCTAAGGCAGGGTGCAATATATCCCATGCGTGGCCATATCTGCATGAGCAGATATGCCCCTACAATGGGAAACTGCGTTTACAACGCATGCTTTAGATCGCATGCCATTACAACGCAGTCGTTACAACAACCGCGTTGTTACAACGTGAACCATTACATCGCAAGTTGTTACAACGACTTGCTGTAGGGGGCAGAAGGTGTTTGCTGATGCACAAACTGGAGTAGGAATAGTAAATTATACTATTCCTAAGTCCAGCGCGCCCCCTACAGCAAGTCGTTGTAACGACTTGCGATGTAATGGTTGGCGTTGTAATGGCATGCAATCTAAAGCATGCGTTGTAAAGAGATATATTCCACTGCAATATCTGAGCCATTCTTGTATATTGTAAGTACACAGGGAAGTCATAAACAGTTCATGGACTGGATACTTGGACCCCTGACCTTGACTGGTAGGTCGCTCCCCCACCACACAGCTCCGTCTGTGTGCCCTGCTGCTGCACCTGATTGTGCTCGTTTTTCCTTTCTGTGCCCCCTTGCTGCCCTGATTGTGCTCGTGTTTCCTTTCTGTGCCCCCTTGCTGCCCTGATTGTGCTCGTTTTTTCCTTTCTGTGCCCCCTTGCTGCCCTGATTGTGCTCGTTTTTTTTCCTTTCTGTGCCCCTTGCTGCCCTGATTGTGCTCGTTTTTTTCCTTTCTGTGCCCCCTTGCTGACCTGATTGTGCTCGTTTTTTCCTTTCTGTGCCCCCTTGCTGCCCTGATTGTGCTCGGTTTTTTTTCCTTTCTGTGCCCCCTTGCTGCCCTGATTGTGCTCGTTTTTTCCTTTCTGTGCCCCCTTGCTGCCCTGATTGTGCTAGTTTTTTTCCTTTCTGTGCCCCCTTGCTGCCCTGATTGTGCTCGTTTTTCCTTTCTGTGCCTGTTTCCCGCCGCTGCGCCTGCGGCCCCGCCCCTCACTGCCCATTCGCTGCCCCATTCCCTGCTCCTCCCTCCCACCTCCCCATTTATGGCGGCCGCTGGGCGGCCGCGCAGCGGACATGCGCAGCGGGCGCGCCGCTGGCGCGCCATAGGCGCGCCTAAGGCAAGCCCGTCTGCGCCCGTCCGCGCCGGGACCGCGCCCAGTGCCAGAACCCCTGGTCCGGGCATCCCCCGCGCCCGCCACATCAACAGACGCCGATACGACGCCAGCACCCTCCACGCACTCAACCCCGGAAAAGATCACGTCTGCTACCGGGCCACCCGAAGCGCACCCAAGGGCCCTTCACCTGCCGGAACTGCAGCTTCGCCAGCACCCGCCCCGCCAAACCACCGCCCAGGAAAGAACCCAACTACCTCAGATGCATCCTCCTCAACACCCGCTCCGCCCGCAAACACGCCATCGAACTCTGGGACCTTCTCGACTCAACCTCCCCAGACGTCGCATTCCTGACGGAGACCTGGCTGAATCCCGCTTCAGCCCCCGACATCGCCATTGCCATCCCGGACGGCTACAAGATCACCCGCAGGGACCGCACCAACGGAGTCGGAGGAGGCATCGCCATCGTCCACAGGAACACCCTCAGAGTCTCAACCAACACCGACGACACCCTCAGCACCGCCGAACACATGCACTTCCAGATCCACACCGATCCCAACACCACCCTCAGAGGAACCCTCATCTACAGACCCCCGGACCCCGACCACAGTTCAGCGATTCTATCGCTGACTTCGTCAGCACACACGCCATCGCCTCCACGGACTACATCCTCCTCGGGGACCTGAACTTCCACCTCGAGAACAACAAGGACACCAACTCCACCACCCTGATCGACAACCTCGCCACCCTCGGACTCAGACAGCTCGTGACTACACCCACCCACGCCGCCGGCCACACGCTAGACTCCATCTTTTCCGCAAGCCCACACGTCTCCTTCAACCACACCTCCGAACCCCACTGGACTGACCACCACTGCATCCACTTCACCTACAGGAAGCCCACCACACACCACCGCACCGAACAAATGCCTCGCCGCTGCTGGAGCAGAGTCACCAAAGACCAGCTAACCACAACCCTCGCCCTGAGCCCACCCGCCGAACCCTCCGACCCCGACACCACCGCCCGCAACCTCAGACAGTGGATCGACGACTGCGCCAACACCCTCGCCCCGCTCAAGAATCCGCCCAACAGCCACACCAACAAGAAAGCCACCTGGTTCACCGAAGACCTCCAGGCCTCCAAACGAACATGCCGAAAACTGGAGAAGATCTGGCTCCACGAACGGACAGCGGACAGCTACGCCGCCCACAAGAGCGCCACCCGCAGTCACCATCACCTCATCAGATCCGCCAAAAGGGCCTCACTCAAAGACCGCCTAGACAACAACGCACACAACAGCAAAGAGCTCTTCAACATCGTGAAGGAACTCTCCAACCCCAGCTCCAACACCAATGACATCCCGCCGTCGCGAGACCTGTGCGACTCACTGGCCACCTTCTTCCACCGCAAAATCGCCGACATCCACGACAGCTTCAACACCACGACCGCCCCGGCAACCACCGAGACCACTGCCCCCACAACCACCAACCGCCTGCTCTCCTGGACCAACATCAACGACGAGGACACCAACGAGATCATGAACACCATCCACTCTGGCTCACCGCTAGACCCGTGCCCTCACCACGTCTTCAACAAATCCAGTACAGCCATCGCGCCCCATCTCCAGAAAATAATCAACATCTCCTTCGAGACAGCAACCTTCCCGGAAAGCTGGAAGCACGCCAAGATCACCGCCTTACTCAAGAAACCCAAGGCAGACCCCAAGGACCTCAAGAACTTCCGACCCATCTCTCTGCTCCCGTTCCCCGCGAAGGTCACCGAGAAAATCGTCAACAAACAACTGACCCGCTACCTCGAGGAGAACAACATCCTGGACCCTTCCCAGTCCGGCTTCCGCAGCAACCACAGCACCGAAACCGCCCTCATCGCCGCCACCGATGACATCAGGACCCTGCTAGACAACGGAGAAACAGCAGCCCTCATCCTCCTGGACCTATCAGCCGCCTTCGACACGGTCTGCCACCACACACTACGAACACGCCTTCATGACGCCGGGATCCAAGAGAAGGCCCTGGACTGGACCACATCCTTCCTCTCCGGCAGAACACAAAGCGTCCGCCTCGCCCCCTTCCGATCCAAAGCCACCAAGATCATCTGCGGCGTACCCCAAGGCTCCTCCCTCAGCCCAACGCTGTTCAACATCTACATGGCACCCCTCACCCACGTCGCCCGACAGCACAACCTCAACATCATCTCCTACGCCGACGACACCCAGCTGATCCTCTCCCTCACCAAAGACCCTCACACCGCCAAAGCCCACCTCCACGAAGGAATGAAGGCCGTCGCCGAATGGATGAGGACCAGCCGCCTGAAGCTGAACTCGGACAAGACGGAGGTCCTCATCCTTGGTTCCAACCCTTCAGCATGGGACGACTCCTGGTGGCCGACATCACTGGGAACAGCCCCGTCACCCACCGACCACGCACGCAACCTAGGGGTCATCCTCGACCCCACCCTCTCCATGACTAAGCAGGTCAACGCCGTTTTCTCATCCTGCTTCAACACCCTCCGAATGCTCCGCAGGATCTTCAAGTGGATCCCCACCGAAACAAGAAAAACAGTCACCCAGGCCCTCGTCACCAGCAGGCTGGACTACGGAAACGCCCTCTACGCAGGAACGACGGCTAAGCTCCTGAGACGGCTGCAACGCATCCAGAACGCCTCTGCACGTCTTATCCTCGACATCCCCCGACGCAGCCACATCACACCCCACCTGAGAGACCTGCACTGGCTCCCTGTCATCAAGAGGATAACCTTCAAGCTCCTCACCCACGCACACAAAGCACTCCACAACTCCGGACCAGCCTACCTCAACAGACGACTCAGCTTCTACACCCCCACCCGCCAGCTCCGCTCCACCAGCCTCGCCCTCGCCACAGTCCCCCGCATCCGGAAAACGACCGCCGGCGGCAGATCCTTCTCCCACCTTGCCACCAAGACCTGGAACACCCTCCCCACCAACCTTCGGCAGACCCAAGACCTACTGGCCTTCAGAAGACTCCTCAAGACCTGGCTCTTCGATCAGTAGCAGCACCACCCACCTCTTCCCCCAGCGCCTTGAGACCCTCGCGGGTATGTAGTGCGCTTTATAAATGACATGATTGATTGATTGATTGATTGATACTTGTCATTACGAGTATCCTAGCTCTATGATGGCTTCACTGTACCCCAAGAGGTTTGGTACCAAACATATTGTCTTAATAAATACTCTCTGATGCCAGTGTGGGATTCATTAATAAATGCACACAGGAGACCCTTTGGAGGGTGCTCTGAAAGCCTACCAAGCACTGGTGTGGTCTCTGACTAGTCATAGCCAGTCTGCCATCACCAGACATGTTTCTGACCTCATGGGGTGAAAGCCTGTGCTCTCGGAGGCCAGAGACAAAGCCTGCTCTGGGCAGAGGTGCTTCACACCTCCTCCAGGCTGGATTGGCCTGCTAGAGCGGTAAGCTTCAAAGCATTGCTGCCTTTGAAGTTCAGCCCAGGTTTCCCCAGATTGTAGGGAATGACAACCCCCCTGTCCTGCTCCACCTGTGGTGGGAGGACAGGTGGGAAAATTAATTAGATGAGGAGGAGTGTCCACATTCAGCCAGCCCCACCTCTAAGGTGTGGCAGGCGATGTGAACGCCTCTCCTGAAGATCCACCATCTTGAGGTGGTGGAGAAACAACCTATCAGGGCTAGGGTAGATAGCCAATTCGTTACTACTTGTCTCCCCCTGTAATGCCTCTAAATTTAGTATTTCAGTTTCATTTAGATTTGATGGACAAGAAGAAGAAAAAGAAAAAGAAGACTCAGTGACTGAGACCTGAAGCCCTGCTGCAGAATAAATTGGTGCCACACCCTGCCTGCTGCCTCTAGGAATCGACAGTCGTGATATGCCGTGTTGTCCTGAACCTGTGAAGACTCCAAGAACCCTGGAGGTCCTCCAGACTTTGAGAGATTAACAAGAACCTCCCTTGGAGTGAAGTTATCACTCTCCTGCACACTGTAGGCACCGATCCAGCTAAGTCTGGTTTGTCAACATGCTGTCCCCTGATGACTTCGAAGCAGCACCCACACCAAAAAGATACAAATACCCAGCGTACCGGACCCCCTACAGCAAACAGCAAGTCGAAGAGTCCGTGCCAGACTCCACCAATTCACGAAGCAAGCCCCCATCAAGGGATATTGAAACCCCTGGGACCCACATTCTCGGTGGCCCAATTGTCCCGTAATCAGCTCTCCAAGTTGCCTGCTCCCGCCCACGAGCACTTCTCGACACACAGCTGACCTATCTGCTCTTCACAAGGCCCCACCGGCTCCAGGAACAATGAACCAGCCATGCTCCCAAGGTTCTGCTACCCTTGTGACCTCCTCCCTCCAGTGGGACCCACCGGACTTACCTCTAAGTCCTCCTGAGCAGTGTCTTTCCAGGTGGCTCACTTCTTTGTAGCGCACCAGCTACCAACAACTTCAGCACCCTGCTCCTGGCCAAATCTGGGATACTCCTGATCGTCAGGCTGGAACTTTGGACCTGGTCCTGCTATCGACCTGAAACCAGAAGGTGAAGTTTGTGAAAACATTACCTGATTTGATATACATTTTTCTGCTTTTCTCCATTGACTTCAATGGTGCACAAAAATGATGTATTTTCCAAACTCTTAAAAATCGTAACTCCTAAAGTACTTACTATAGATTGAAGTTCTTGATCTTAAAAAATGCACAAAAATTGATATTATTTTAATTGATCTCAGATTTATTCTTGAGCCTGTGTTTCATTTATTACCTCTGTGAGTACAACAAAAACTCAGCACTACCCTCTGATAAGACTAACTTCTCACCCACACTCGCACAAAAAGAGCACTAGTATTATCTGCTTTAACCTCTGTGTAATAGTAAGGGATGCACTGGACTCTTTGCAAAGTGTACTTCATTTTAGTACATTATATAGAGAGCCAGATTCTTACAGTGAGTGACTGTCTGGGTGAATGAGTGCATGAGTTAGTACCTGTATGAGTGAGTGAATCGGTGTGTGAGTATCTGTAGGGGTAAGTGAGCGCATATGATAGTATATGTGTTAGTAAGTAACTTGGTGTATTATTGACTGTGTCGGTGTGTGAATGGGTGTGGGAGTGGCTGAATAGGTGAGTGACTGGGCATATGGATGGCTCTATCAGTGTGTGTCTAGATGTGTCAGTGGCTCTATGACACTGTACCTTGGTGTATACTTTCACAATGTTAGTTTGTAGAACTACACAGAAAGAAGTAATAAGGACATTACATTACTCCAATGGATGGTGTCATTCATCTGTTTGGAAAACATAAGGAACATAAATATAAGGTAAGATTACTTTTTGCAAAATTTCATGATAAACCTTTAGGTTCTGCAATGCATAAATTCTTTATATAAACCAAACAGTAGACATTTCTTATGCTGTAATAGTGTTAATATGGATATTGATGCATCTATCGATAAAAATGAACTATCGTCCTTATTAATAGAATTGCCCGTTCTGAACTCCACATCTACCTCGACACACAAGTATGTAGTCAGGCAGGCCCTGCAACCTAGGTCCAGGATTACTGATTTATTATTGACTCTCCGACTCACTTAGGAATGTGTTTCACGCTAGTCTTCTCTTGCTAGAAGATAATATGTGATAAAAAAACAATTTTTTTTGACAAAGACATTTTTTGGGCAGCCATTATAGAACTGTATTATTGTATGGGATGATATTGCATTTATTGTCTTTGAAAACTGTATTGTGTGAAAATTAGAATTTTTGCTGCTTTTATTCTAACATATCGCATATTCGCCCTGTGTTCCAATACTACATATGCAGTCTTATCTTGTTCTATTGAAATGCACACTCAAACTGTTTGGTGTGAAAAGCTAGTACGTAATTTGTAAGAGTGCACCACGTATGAATTGCCCCTACAATTTGACAAACAAAATTAGAAAAACGTCATGTGAATTGTATCATCTAAATTACTAAAATTGTCATGGATTCCCCACCAAAGCATATGGCTACCTGGTTCCCCAAACAGATAAAAAGACTTAATAAGTATTGGCAAGAGTGGCATTTACACACAAAGGCACAGACATTTCCCTGGCCTAAGGAGGGGAACATTTGAGACAAAAATATACAAGACAGAAGAGAGATAGAAGGGTGGCATTGTTAGAATTGTGGGCTAACTTTGAGAGGTTCAACCTGAGAGCCCCACGATGCCAACAGTGAGCGAGGCATCGGCAACTCCACCACGATATGCAAGGATGGATGTACTCACACCAGTTCCCCCTGCATTAGGATATTTAGACCCAATAATAGTAGAAGCTGACTAGCCCCCCACCGAAAGCAGGTCAGTAAGGTCTAAGCCTGAGAAATCTAAAAGCAAGCAAGCCCAGACGCAATTAGCACAGCCCACGTTTCTAGGGAAGTTCCCCTAAAGCTCGATTCCCCATCCACTACACTCAACATGTGACACCTCAAAGACGGGAAAAATACATATTCCCACTGGGTCAGGCAAGCGCAAATGCATGTCAGAGATGTTTGTGGTGGTTCTCGATAGTGACTCATCAAGCTCAGGAGATGAGTTAGAACGAGAATATAGGACAGCACACTTTCCTCATAAGGAAGGCAAAGCCAGGTATAGGCTACGTGCTGGGAAGAGTCAAAGGTCGATGAAAGGCTGCTTGCAGGGCTCTGAGCCATATTGTTCGGTTGACATAGGAGAGGTGCTGACCAACAGATAAAAGAGCAAGGCAGCCTGGTACTTACCCACCCGCGATGCAGGAGAAACAAAATGGAACCAGTGCATGCACACGAGGGTAGCATTGACAAAAATACGCATTGCTCCCCATCGGTGCACGATAAAGATAGACAAACCCCGAGGGAGATAATAGCTAGAAGGGAAGATAAGGCATATTTATAACTGTTTTGTGGCCTATTAGCAGATTGAACCGAGGAGCGAACCAATATGACAGGTCTTGGCCGAGGAAAGTTTCGTTTGAGCCAGAGGACATGGCAGTAGCGGAGGACTGAAGCAGGCATGAAGGAGGAAACCCTAAGTGGTACTTCCTCTGCAGGCAGCAATGACTTACGAGATGGGAACACTATGTTGATGCAAAGCCCATAGAGTCACCCAGCGTGAGAGTGTGTACGTTACTACAGAAGGGTGTGGCAGGGATTATAAACATGCAGTGGGGCCAGATGGGTAAAAAGGGGTCAAGAACCAAGTCACCGCCATTTCTGGATAGGGCAGGGAAATTAAGTACATGCTTCGAGAAAAACACAGCAGGTAAATCACTGTAGCCAGTTATCGTTGTGTTTCTATTGGGTTGCTGGGTTATACAATTGGGAATCACCTGCTGTAAAAATGGGTAAACAGACATAATATCGAAACAAAAATATCGAATGGACACAATATCGAGTCTAAAATATAGAATGGACATAATATCGAATGGACATAATATAGTCGTTAAAAATATCGAAATTAAGGTAAGTAATATCGATAGTCAAAATATCGAAGTACATAATATAGGCATTAAAAAATATCGAATTTTTAATAATATCGAATTTTTCTAAGTGTATTGTATGTTAGTATATGTGTTAAAAGTGTATATTAGTTGTTGTAATGTATGTTTAATTTTTTAAAAGCAATGAATTTTATGTTATTTAATTTTTGCGTAATTTAATTCCGTAGCGGGTAGTGGGTTTATAGGGGAATAGGGTGGGAAGTAATTTAATTAAAATTAAGTACATATTAATAAATATTAATTGGTATTGATAATTAATGTATTGTTAATTAATTATTAATTGGTAATTAAATTTTATTAATTGGAATTTTTTTTTATTGATTAAATGGTAATTATGTTAATTCAATTAATTAAATAGTTGTAGCGGGATGTGGGTTTATAGGGAAATAGGGTGGGAAGTAATTTAATTGAAATTAAGTACATATTAATAAATATTAATTGGTATTGATAATTAATTTATTGTTAATTAATTATTAATTGGTAATTACATTTTATTAATTGGTAAAAAAAATTAATTAATTAAATGGTAATTATGTTAATTCTATTAATTAAATAGTTGTAGCGGGATGTGGGTTTATAGGGGAATAGGGTGGGAAGTAATTTAATTGAAATTAAGTACATATGAATAAATATTAATTGGTATTGATAATTAATTTATTGTTAATTAATTATTAATTGGTAATTACATTTTGATAATTGGTAATTTTTTTTTTTTAATTCATTAATTGGTAATTAGTGTTATTAATAATATTTATTAGTATTGATAATTAATTATTTTTTAGTAAAATATTAAAATATTACTTTCCCTACTGTTGCACTCTCTGGAGTGGGAATAGTAATTATTACCCCTACGCTATCCAACGCTTTCCCTACTGTTGCACTCACTGGAGTGGGAATAGTAATTTTTACCCCTACGTTATCCAACTCTTTCCCTACTGTTGCACTCTCTGGAGTTGGAATAGTAATTATTACCCCTACGCTATCCAACGCTTTCCCTACTGTTGCACTCACTGGAGTGGGAATAGTAATTTTTACCCCTACGCTATCCAACTCTTTCCCTACTGTTGCACTCTCTGGAGTGGGAATAGTAATTATTACCCCTACGCTATCCAACGCTTCCCTACTGTTGCACTCTCTGGAGTTGGAATAGTAATTATTACCCCTACGCTATCCAACGCTTTCCCTACTGTTGCACTCACTGTAGTGGAAATAGTAATTTTTACCCCTACGCTATCCAACTCTTTCCCTACTGTTGCACTCTCTGGAGTGGGAATAGTAATTATTACCCCTACACTATCCAACGCTTTCCCTACTGTTGCACTCACTGGAGTGGGAATAGTAATTTTTACCCCTACACTATCCAACTCTTTCCCTACTGTTGCACTCTCTGGAGTGGGAATAGTAATTATTACCACTACGCTATCCAACGCTTTCCCTACTGTTGCACTCTCTGGAGTGGGAATAGTAATTTTTACTCCTACGCTATCCAATGCTTTCCCTACTGTTGCACTGTCTGGAGTGGGAATAGTAATTTTTACCGTCCCGCTATCCAATGCTTTCCCTACTGTTGCACTGACTGAAGTGGTAATAGTAAATTTTACCGTCCCGCTATCCTACGCTAAAAATATTGAATATTTTTTATAAATATTACGTTAATATATTTATGTATTAAAAAATTAAAATGTATGTTTATTTTTTTAAGTTACATTAATTATTTATTAATTTTAAAGTTATTTAAGTATTTTTAAGTATGTTTTAGTTAATTATATATATTATTTCATTATTTTTACATTACTTTTCATACATTTAAAAATTCGATATTTTGACTGACTATATTTTTTACAACTATATTTTGGAGTCGATATTTTTGTACTTACCTGTTTGTAGATAGGGAGTCGATATTTTGGCATTCGATATTTTTACTTCGATATTGTTGTAGGTCGATATTCTTGTTATCGATATTCTGTCAGTGATCCGTAAAAATGCAGTCCTCAAACTAGACAGAATGCAAGTAATTAGGAAGGTTGCCGAAGTAAAAAGCGAGAGCATAGGGAACAACAGGACCCAAATAAAATAATTGTACAAATGCATGAGTTAGATAGTGCAGTTGAAGAATCAACTAGAGGGGGAATGTTAATATGGATAACAATGCGTTTATCGATAAATTGCCCGTTCTGAACTCCACATCTACCTCGACATGCAAGTATATAGTCAGTCTGGCCTTACCACCCAGGCCTGGGATTACTGATTGATGGGTTACAGGTGGGAGGGTGCATAGCTGGCAGTCAAACACTTGAGCAGGAAACTCATGATCTATTCCACAGATAGGCGCAGAGACATTGCAATGGTCAGGGGAGATTGCCCTAATTAAGCACAGATGGCTGGAGGGGGTATACACACTCCTAAAAACACCATAAAGTCAGATGCCACATGAGTTAGGAACACATATCCAATCAGGGCCTAACACATGTAATGATCATGAGCTCCCCATACCAGACATCACTAGCCATACTGTGACCACGCAAGTCAAGACCCACCTGTAGTAACCATTGACTATTAATGTATTACTCTAAAGGCAGCAACCAATATTCCTTACTATATATGGTACGCTAGAAACCTTTTATTGCTTGTTGTAATATTGTATATAAAGAGGGCAAAAACTCAATGTAAACTCATCGCAACTGAACTGGTTAATTAAACAAACTGTTCCTGTTTTGCCAAACACCTCTTGTCTTCTGTTTTTTTAAGGAAATTTGATTCAGGCAACAATTGCATTTCACATTATAAGAAAGCATTTACTTTTCCCTTTTTTATTGTTCTCAGCTTTTGTACTTGTACACCATATTCAATGTAGTTTATAAAGTGTTATCCTTGAACATTGGGGAAAAAACAATAATAAAGGTTATAAAAGAAACCATCTTCTCATTTGAGCACCTTCTCTCTTTCTTTTCTCAATTAAATGTTGGTGTCTTTTCCATCATTTGTCAATAAAATGGCATCTGGTGGCAGTGAGGATCAGTTGCCACACCCTGTTGAAATCAGTTCTTTGGAGGAGCAACTCCCAGCAAAGTGGCAATCAGTTGCATGGGAGTTTTTCACCATCTCCTCCAGGCAAAAGAAAGTGGTGGCTAAGCATGTCAAGTGCTCTTTCTGCATAAAAATCCTATCCAGGGGGATGTTAAACTTTTATTCATATGGCACAATGAGTAAGTTCAGACATCTAAAAAGTATCACTGCAACCACTGTTGAAAAACAAAAGGAACATAAATTTAAGTTAGTATTACATTTACAATATTCAACAAACAAAACGTTTTTTGACTATACTTTAACTGTATATAACATAATAGTTAGACATTTCATTTTCCCTTTTTCCTGATCTCAGCTTTTATACTTGTATACCATAAACGATGTACTGAATAAAGATTCATCCTTGAACAGTGGGGGAAATATTGCATAGATTGTAGAAAAAAACCGAAAGTGCACAATATATCACTACAAATAAGTGACACTATGCATTGCACTCACTACACTTAGTTAATCAGTTGTTCTATCTACAGTTACTTAACTTCACTAATCTAAACATACGTATGCTAAAAATAGTTATTTTATTATTATAACTTGTGCAATACTGCTAATAGATATAAAGCACAATTGAATTTTGGAGATCCTTTTAAAACATGAACCCTGGTAGGACTATCCAAATAGAACAAATTCGGTACACCACTTCTTTTTTATCAGAAATCCTCCTTAGAACTTTGCTTGAGGCATCAAGAGGTAAGAATTTGGAAGTTTGAAAGGCAGTTTTTGTTTGAATTTAATGTTGATGTCGTAAGCTTTTCCAGAAATTGATATTTGCCCTGCATTGAAGGTTGGAATTTCAGGTTCCAATTTAGAGCCATCCACTCTGCATAGTTGTAGCAATAATATAAGGTATTTTCCACGTCTTTGTATATACAATGTAGACATAACATCTGATCTACAATTTGAGCAGGTCGTATTTTGGTTAGCCATTTTGATCAATCTGCCAAAAGACACAGTTATGGAATCCAGTAGTGTTAATTACAGAAATCGTTCAGAATTTATTTTAGTGGTAGACGTATAAGAGCGATCTTCACAGTCATGGTTATATGTGTAACTCAGTCCAATTAAGTCATCTATATTTATTTCTCCTTCTTTTAAAAGTCCAAGGATGACCATTATAAATTCCAGTGCATCTCGTTGAGTGTTCTAATCCCCTACATATATCTACTAGAGCTCGAATGCCTGTAGCATAATTTATTACAGTGCTATCACTATGTAAACGTTGCAACAAACCACACAGTGCAGAATATAATCTCTTCTGTGGTTTCTGTTCAATTGTATTGATAAGATGTGGTAAATGAAACAGTACATTGAGAACAACATTTTATTAGCAGTTGACACCAGAAGTGTTTGGCAACTGGTAACCTACAATATATCTTTAATTCTCCAGTTTTTTCTTTTTAACACTTTCCTTGTTCTCCTTCTTTTCCTTCTTTTCAGCAACATCCATAGTTTCTTTTGTGAGCTTTCATTTTGGACATATTATCAGTTTTTCATAAATTAGATATTGTCCTAAATGAGGAGCGTATGCACTTCTTAACCGATTGTACTCTGTGACACAACTTGCATCGGCACTAACTTTCCTGTCATTAAAATCAATCAAAAACAAACCGGACATTGTTCTTACTCAAGACAATGCAACATATGACACACGCTCTTTAAATACAGTACTACCAATATTAATAAAAGCTGCATCTACAGTTAAACCTTAAGATTTATGTATAGTCACAGCATATGCTAGAGAAACTGATAACTGCTGCTGCTGCCGAATATACAAGTCGTTAAAAGCAAAAAAATTACAATGCACCTTCCAATCTGCTTTACGCCATCAACCTGATCAAATTTTATTACTAAATATTCAACCTCATTCCTATTAGTTAATTTCATGAAATTAATCACTTTACTCATAGCACCATTTACTAATCCTCCCTCAACATTTAAATTTCTACACAAAATTACTCTACAGTTTTTGCACATGTGTAAACACTTTTCTAATCCTGCAATCCTGGATACAGATTTCTCCAACTAAACCAATTTTGCTTTAAGCTTTCCACTTAGCAGTACTGTTACTCCCTGGTGTTCCATTTTGTCAATATCTGTAATTTCCCCAAAAATTTCTTTCTCCAGTTTTAGTAATTCTTCATTAAAATTGAAGCACTCTTGCAGTGTAGGCATTAAACCGACTATGGAGTTCCCTTCTTCAATAAAACTGAACATTAGCTGTGCTGCTGTGTTCTTAGAGGAGAATAGTTTCTTAATAAGTCGACTTTCTAAGGTGCGTTTCCCCTCCTTTGTCAGAACTACTACTCTAATGTTCTTCAGAATATTTCCGTATTCCACGTCAGATGCTTGATGCATATTCTTCAGTAGTTCCTTGTATTGAAAGTATAGCCAAATGTTTACATTGCCAATACTTCCCAAATAATTTTGATGTTTCATCATGCAGAAGTGTCTTGAAAACAGGCTGTCTTTGACGGGGGTAAGTTGCAATAGGTCACCAAATACAATTAAATGCTTTCCTCCAAACAGCACATCATACTCTGTTTTTAAAATCCATTGCATTCTCCAGTGTACAAAAGCAAGCATTAAGTTTATGACCATGCTCACCTCATCGATGATTAAAAGCTTCCATTTCTTCAATATTCTTGACATCGCCTGACAAGCTTCACTGGATACGTTTTAGTATTCCAGTTTATTGTCAAGTTCAGCAGGTAGCAGTTCTAGTCAATGTAGAGTAATTCCTTTAATGTTGTTTGCAGCTAATCAAATTGGTGTTGTTACTGCACACTATAAATTTGGTTCTGTTGTCCTCTGCAGGTAGGCCATGAGAAATGTAATTAAAAAGCTTTTCCCAGTTCCAGCCTGACCACTGATGTATTTCATTTAATTTGAAAGCTCTTTATTTGGCCGGTCCGGTAATAAAAGACAAAATAAAAACAGATATACAACGCATGGAAATCCATCAGAGATTAAAATCATCAATGAATACACAATTAAAACAGCATAGCTTCTTGGTCAGCAATTAACATCTGTCAATAAAATAGACTCCTAAGTGTTTATATAATTGTTAAGTACTTGAGTCATAGTAATGAGAAATTGACCACACATAACACAAATGGCAGTAATAAAAGTAGGTGATATTAGCCCTCCATTGATCTCCTGGCTCTAATTGCAGCTTTAATAAAAGAACATACACTAAAGCAAATGCTCGGAGTATTCAGCAATTGTAGATGATATAAGGCCTCTCTACACATGCGGTGACCAAGGGTTTTTACCAATGGCTTGAGAAAGTGCTTACGTGCATAGTTAAAATAAGTACAAAAAAACATATTATGTAACAAAGACTGTTCCAAAATGCCATCACAGGGACAAGGTGGAGCAGTACTCCCCGTTATGGCATACGATCATACAAAAAACAAAAGCAGTCAAACAGTACACAATCTAAACTGAAATAACAAGGATCTCTCCCAGTGCGTTATTTCCAGTGAGAGATAAAGCTCTAAGGGGCAAATGATTTAGAATAAAATAGCACTGTGCTTTTCTAGGTCTCAGCAACAAGTCTACTATCTTCACGGGACTGCAAAAATGATTGCTTAAACCACAAATTATCTGCTTTTTAATTTTTGTGGGAAAAGATAAAAGAGAAGACAACCTCAATGCCTTTAGTGACCTTGATATATAACTCAACCACGGTATTGCATGTCCATGATCTAATCCAACACAGTCCAGGATGACGTCTCTGCAGAGCTTGGCATGTGGATTAGCCCAAATGCTAATCCAAAGTAATAAGGGAGCCAGATACACCCTATCCTCAATGAATTGCTGGCTTAGCTCTGCATGGACAATATAACCCTAGGCCGTAGGCGGAAGGTATGACAATCTCAGGCAGATGCACTTTTCCTCCGACTGTAGTGATGAAACATTTTGATAACTCCAAACCCCTTGTTTATAAATTGTCCCGGGTATACATTGAACAATATATATTTTTAACAGGGGTGAAAGACTGCCTTTAAGTGATGGCTATAAAGTTTAAAAACTGCTCCTGCTGATCTACTAAGTTTCAAGGGGCAGGACGTCACCTGGGAGTGCCATGTGCCTAAGGGGTTAAAAAACAATTCCCAGGTAACTGAATTCTCTGACACTAACCGATGACTGGCCTTTGATGATAAGTCTACTTAGGGGATTTTTACCAGGCCCGCAAGCCATGATTTGCGATTTGCCATAGTTCATGATGAGGTCAAGGTTACTAAAGAAAGAGACGAAGCGGTCTGCTAGCGTGTGTAAAGCGTTAGAAGTACGGGCCAGTAGGACCGCGTTCTCCACATATAGCAGTGCAGGTACCTGGACGCCAGCTAATCTGGGAATGTTAATGAGACTAGAGGTAAGGTATGGGCAGAGGGCATTTATGTATATAATAAAAAGTAGGGGGGCTAATATGCACCCTTAGTGGATACCACGCTTCAAACTGAACTCTGGCGACATTTCACCTTTAGCACTAATACAAACCTTTGCTGGTTTGGCAATGAGCCTGTGTAGCAGCCTGTATCAAAGAAGTGGCTGTGTTATTAGGCTGCTTAGGGTGAGCTCTACTCTTGTATTTCCTAGGAGATGCAGGAGAATCAATCACAACCACACCCCCTGAGGCACGGGGGCGAGGACCCTTTGCTCAGCTCGCAGCCAGAGAATCTGCAATCGGGGTGTTGTAGGATGATAAGGCTGCAGCACAGAGGGTAGAAACAGGTGTCACAGGGGAACAAGTGGTGAGCTGGTGCCAGAGGCACAGGCTTGGTCATGGCTAAGGCAGATGGAGCCAATAAACATCCTCCTCTCCGCAAGTGCAATTTCATTGCTGATAACATTCACTGTTCGTCCGAGCATCAAGTCAATTGATGTGCCCTTAGCAGGCAGAGTGGCGACTCGCCCATTACCAGTTATCTTCTTTTTCCCCATATTTGAGGGCAGATTGTAGATAAGCAACAGTAAAGAGAAAGTTAAATCACACCACTACCTTTGCCAGAGATGGTCGATCAAACTCCTTGAAATCCACAGCAGCGAGCAAAGCGACTGGGCCCAGCCTCTTCCGTGCGATGATGGGCAAAGACGAGCTAGCCCTTGGCCCACCGTGTCCCACGTCACGGTAGAGCTCGAGGCGCTTTATGCTTGTCAGTGGCAGCGGAGACGGCCAGGAACAAGCCCCTTCTCTCCTGGCAATGGGGGCTGGGTTATAGAGTCTAGAGGTTTCTGACGCAGGTCTCCGTCAGCACACGGCATCCCGCACCGTGCTAGAGCTCCAGGCACTTTATGCACTTCCAAAGAAGCTGATACAATGCTGTAACAGTCCCAGGAAGCACTCTCCAAATCCAATGAAAAACCATTTTAAACCAAAGTTCATCATTTTAAACAAGTTTCTCTTCATTAATCCTCTTTGCGTTTGTATAGTGTGTGGACAGAAAATCCCAATATTCAAGTGCTTGTATAATGCCGACCGGCCTTTATACAGCATGTTAAGATAATCCATCCCTTAAATCACAGGAAGTCTTGAAACCCAATGCATTTCGGACATTCAGCCCTTCTTCAGGCGTAACTGTGAAAGTAAAAAAAAAGCTCATATCAGAAACATCATTGTCACCGTATATCAAATAACATATTAAAACTGCCTAGAATCTGTAAAAAATATATAACGTAAAAAATATCCCTCTCTAATATTACAACCTGTCGTTTGAAAAATAAAATACCAACATGTTCATCAAATCGTGTCTCCAATGTGAACCCTGTGCTCCAAAAGATCGTGTTGCGAAAAGAACAAACGTACTAAATAACTCATCACACCAATTGAGAGCCTGTACTTCTTGCGTTCAAAATCATACTACGTTCTAAAATCCGAAAGATGAAACACACACATACTCATTCACACCGTGTCACAACTTGAAGTCCTAATAACCCCCACACTCGAAACCTCAACCCTCATGAATCTAAACCACAATCTCCTCCTACCTTCAGCATTCAAGTCAGTCAACTAAAAACCTCCTCCATGTTAATCCTTCGTGCGTAAACCAAAAAATACCTCCCTTTTTAACGTGAAACGTAACCCGCACAGACACGTGATTACTCCGTGTAAACCAATAGGCGAATCCAATGCCAATTATACTGAAAACAATCCTATTTAAAATGCGTAAATATTCCATAATGCCCAAATATTGCAACATAAAAATAAACATAATAATAAGAGCGTTCGTTGAGAAAAGTAAACATGAACATAACAATTAAAGTGTTCGTTGGTGATATACGCGTTCAATCCCATTGTTGTTGAAAGTTATTTTGAATCCATGTAATCCACGGGTGCTGGGTCCAGGGTGGGACATAGTCAATACTGTAAGTTTAAAGTTAACGGCCCGCACTCCTTTCTTAAAGTATCTTGTGCAGTTTCTCTCAAATTTTATTCATTTCGGGGTGCTATCCTGGTGTGTGCACTATCCCTGTGCACCAAGATAAATATCCAAAGAAGCTGATACAATGCTGTAACAGTCCCAGGAAGCACTCTCCAAATCCAATGAAAAACCATCTTAAACCAAAGTTCATCATTTTAAACAAGTTTCTCTTTATTAATCCTCTTTGCGTTTGTATAGTGTGTGGACAGAAAATCCCAATATTCAAGTGCTTTATGCACATCGGCATACTCCGCGAGAAACTCTACTAACACCTAAAGAGAAGACGAAAGCGATGCCATTGGTGTGCATCACTACATTTTCTGCAGTAACAAATGAGATAAAGAAAATTGTCAAGACAAATTGGCACACAGTGAAAGGTTTGGCGATATTCACAGACACACCTATTTTTGCCCTCAAGAAAAACAAAAGTATCAAGGACAAACTGGTACGTGCTAACACGAAAATAAAAATAAACATACATCAATACAAACAATGTTAGCGTTTCCCCCAATCAAAGGCCATCGACGCTGTGGAAACTGTACATCATGTGCGAGTACCATTGAAGGAATGAAGTTTGATTATGGAAATAAAAGCATCCAACATGATGAATTTACAAATTGTAATACAACTAATGTAATTTATTGTGTGATTTGCCCGTGTCAACTGGCTTATATTGGCAAAACCACGCAGCCAATAAAGAGGAGAATCAGACAGCATCGTTCACGGATACGATGCAAAGTACCCAATGCGCCTATGGTTCAACATTGTGTAGAAAAAGGGCATGGCCCTAATGATATCAAGTGGACAGTATTGAAGCATGTCACTGGGAAAAACATTGATGCCTTTACTGTCAAGATTCGAAGCTAAAACCATCCTGCGTTTAGGGACCACCGAAAAGGGACTGAATGAAATGAGTGAGATCATGCATTGTGCATAAAGGATACCCGGTGCACACAATTAACTCCAAACTGATGGAACAAACTATATAAATGTTAGCCGCTAAGTTGTACCCTACACCACTACAGAAGTCGAAATGTCCTTGCACAATCGACAAACAAAGACCGAAACTAAATCAAGGAACCCCCGTTAAAAACTACAGAAGGAGGACCTTGGGCAATGGGAACCAATCGTGCTATGCGTAACGGGTTCCCTTAGCAACCATGGGATGCCTTGTTTAACGGAAGTCAGGCATAGTCAGGCACGGCCTGCCGCTGAAGGAAATGCGTCATCACGCCACTGAAACATTTCCAACAAGAAGACACCGCTGAACGACCACGAGTAATAGTGAAAGTCATGGAGGCCGCGGGATCCACTGACCGCGTTGTGCTGCACCCGCGAGAAAAAGACAACGCTGCGCAGAAGGTAAAACCGCCTCACACACGATTATCGGTGTAACTTATACACGCTCCAGAAAGGATTTCCAGTGATAGCAGAGGCACTGCTTGGGTCGCACTAGCACGCTGGGTTGAAAGTTTAAGGTGCTTCGCTTTCATGAAAAAACTTTGGCTGTCTTTTGTGCACCGTCCATTGAGTAACCAAGCTGCACTCCTCTATAGAACATCACAGTTCCTACCCCCCTTTTTCTAATTTTTGTAATTTTTTAATTATTACGGTCTTTAAACAAACACAGTCCCTCCATTTCTGCATGATAGAATATAGTGCATTCTAAAAATAAAATGTGAGCAACACAGGTACAATAAGGCTCATAGCTTTCTTCTCCCTTCCCTCCCCTTGTAACTCTCAAATTCACAGACAATAAAAACCAAAGTGACAAGAAGAACAACACAATACACGGGATAAGTTTCCTTATCACCACCGATAGATCCCGGTTGAAGTTGGACTTCCTGCACACGCCTAAGAATTTCCCGGTATGTACACACTGAAGTGAAAGCAGAAAGTAGATACAGTATAGCACACTTACATGAATTGATAGTAAACATCACCTTCATGTCCTGTAATTGCAGTGTCCTACAAAAACCTTCTCCTGCCCTGATGAAGACCTTCTGCCAAAATATCCTATGGTCCCACTATGAAGGTTGAAACTCGTCGGCATCGAATCCTTGAGGCCAAGAGTTAGCACACTTAATTATAGAGTAAAATAATGGACTGTCTAATCTGAAGAGCATCGGTATAGACAAGAAACTACTCATATTTCACTCTGACCTAACTACGCCCACGTAAGAAAAAGTATCGTGGAGCCAAAAGCTGATAGGCCCCGACATGTAAAAGCAGAGAAGGACATATAAGATTTAGCATTGCTCTCACAGTAACAGCTCATGCGATTGTGACATATTTGTAATGTTTAATGTGTCTATTTTTAAAGTATACTAAATGAGTTGTGATTTTTTTTTTTTTTTGTGATTCAGATGTTGAAGTCTTCTCTTTAACAATGCATGAATTGTTCTATGTTGACATATGTAAACTTTCAAGTGCTTTTTTACTGTTAAAAAAGAAAATGTTTGATACAGCCAAAGGTATGGCATATGATTAAAAAGTGATTTAATCCATTCAAAGTGTTTATTTAAATTCAGTACATGGAAAACATATATACGTATATAAAGCGACACCGGACATTAATTGATTAGACTCGGAGTTAATAGAAGAAACTTCCGAGGCTGAAAGAGTCTTTTATTGATGGTGAGAGAGGTACCCCCCTTTTCTGTATAAAAATGTATGCACATCGGCGGCAGCGGGAGGCGGCTGGGAACAAGCCCCTCCTCTCCTGGCAATGGGTGCTGGGATATAGAGTCTAACCATGTTAAAAGTGACACTTTCCTACACCATGCAAAAGAGTTCTATTAATTTCTCCCAAACATTGGGCAGGAGGTCTCACATAGTAAAGCCTCCTAACTAAATATTGCAATTTTGAGTGGTGAACAGCTAACATTTTAAAGTGAAGAAAGGTGCTTTGGCACACTTTCTTTGCTAGACATGCCAG
The DNA here is from genome assembly GCA_963921515.1 of Calotriton arnoldi. NCBI lineage: Eukaryota > Metazoa > Chordata > Amphibia > Caudata > Salamandridae > Calotriton > Calotriton arnoldi. The sequence continues at coordinate 2,313,615 of CAWUFW010001189.1, forward strand.
TAAATGGCCCTGTAAATTAGTATACTTCCTTTCTTTGCATGGATCTAATCCTTGGAAAAATCCCTATTTTCCTTTTCAGAATTCTGCATGGAAACATATGTAGGGAAGTTCTAAATATGTCAATTGACTCCTGCCGAACACTGCTACAGTTACATTTGTATAGCGGGGCCTATCTATGCCTTCCTTGTACCTCTTCAGCTATTACTTCTTCTACATTCCTAGGAACAATCTCATCTTTGGGATGGGAGTACCATCGTTCACCTCATAACATTGACCAGTTGTTTCAACTGGATGCACTAATGTGTTCTCTTGGAAGTAGCTTTCCTTATTAAAAAAAGGCTCAGTACTGAAAGTATGCTTCCATTTGCCACTAACAACTTTGCAAAAATTACTCCTATTCACAAGTCTTTTCTTTTGGTTTCTTCTCCTCATAGACAACACTGTTTTATCCAGTGTTCTCATTCTGATTAGAATCAAAATAAAGAGCTTCCTCTTCAGGACAAATGCCTTATCAACTACATCCTCAACAGGTTCCTTTTGTTTGACTGCTTTTCTTCTCCTTTTATACTGCTTCATAGTTCATATGAGATTTTGAATTACGCCAGTGATAAACATTCTAACTCTTATTTCCTTAAACTGCTTCCATCTTCTTGTTAAACTATCTGCTTTCTTATATGATTTATTTGTTTTAATGTCACTTCCTTTTTGTTCTTCCTTAGCTAAACTGAAACCTCACTTTTTATTTTCTTGCTTTTGCTCACTATGCAGTTTTCCACGCACTATTTAAAGAAACATTTTAGATTTCTTGCCAGCAGCTCTTTTCTCTTTAACCACATTGTCCACAATCTCTCCCTTTTGTTTCTCTGTTGTAAGTAGATGTCATCCTTTCCTCCATTTCTTTTTTCTTTCAGTTTTTTTCTGTCGTTTTTACTGTCTGCTTTTATGCATAGATGCCTGAAATCAAAAAAACAAATAAATATATTTAATTGTTCATTATATCCAATTAAATTTCATATCATACGCATTTATGTTCTAATAGAAACACTCATGTCACTGTGGTATACACACTCTAAAGCTGTTATTTTTCATGTTTAAATCAGTGTGCCTGCCTGTGTTATTTTATACTTTAGTGTGTGACTGAGTGTATCACTGTATATATCAGTGTGTGCTTGGATGTATCACCGTATGCATCAGTGTGTGCCTGAGTATCTCAGCACATACATCAGTATGTGGCTGTGTGTGTCAGTGTATGTCAGTGTATAAGTGGGTGTGTTAATGTTTGCATCAGTGAGTGCCTGGGTGTCTGTGTACGGTCAGTGTGTGACACCCAGTGTCTGCCTGGGTGTCTTAATGTGTGGGTCAGTGTGGGACTGGGTGTGTTAGTGTGTGCATCAGTGTGTGCCTGGGTGTGTTAGTGTATGCATGAGTGTGTGCCTGGGTATGTAAGTGTGTCCCTGGGTGGGTTAGTGTATGCATGAGCGTGTGCCAGGGCATATCAGTGAATGCATCAGTGTGTGCCTGGGTGCCTTATTTTGTGGGTCAGTGTGGGACTGGGTGTGTTAGTGTATGCATTAGTGTGTGTCTTGGTGTGTTAGTGTGTGCATCAGTATGTGCCTGGGTGTGTCACTGTATGCATTACTGCATGAGTAGCTATGTCACTATATACATCAGATTGTACCTGGGTGTGTTAGTATATGAATTAAGTATGTGCTAGGGTGTGTCAGTGTATGAGTCAGTGTGTGTGTGTGTGTGTGTGTGTGTGTGTGCCTGGGTGTGTTAGTGTATGCATGAGTGTGTGCCTGGGTGTATCAGTGTATTGATCGATGTGTGTCTGGATGTCTTAGTGTATGGTTCAATGTGTGTGTGGGTGTGTTAGTGTATGTATGAGTGTGTGCCTGGGTATGTAAGTGTATGCATGAGTGTGTGCCTGGGTGTGTTAGTGTATGCATGAGTATATGCCTGGGCGTATTAGTGAATGCATCAGAGTGTGCCTGGATGTCTTATTTTATGGGTCAGTGTGTGACTAGGTGTGCTAGTGTTTGCATCAGTGAGTGGCTGGGTGTCTTTGTGTATGGGTCAGTGTGTGACTGGGTGTGTTAGTGGGTGCACCAGTGTGTGGCTGGGTGTCTTATTGTGTGGGTCAGTGTGGTACTGGGTGTGTTATTGTGTGCATCAGTGTGTGCCTGGGTGTGTCACTTTATGCATTACTGTATGTATAGCTATGTCACTCTATACATCAGAGTGTACCTGGGTGTGTTAGTGTATGAATTAAATGTGTGCTTGGGTTTGTCAGTGTATGAGTCAGTGTGTGTGCCTGTGTGTATGTGTGTGTGTGTGTGTGTGTGTAAGTGTGTGTCTGGGTGTGTTAGTGAATGCATGAGTGTGTGCCTGGGTGTGTCAGTGTATGGATCAGTGTGTGCCTGGGTATCTTAGTGTATGGTTCAATGTGTGCCTGGATTTGTTAGTGTATGGATGAGTGTGTGCTTTGGTATGTAAGTGTATGCATAAGTGTGTGCCTGGGTGTGTTAGTCTATACATGAGTATGTGCCTAGGCATATCAGTGACTGCCTCAGAGTGTGTCTGGATGTCTTATTTTAGGGGTCAGTGTGTGACTGGGTGTGTTATTGTGTGTATCAGTGTGTGCCTGAGTGTGTCAGTGTATGTATTCATGTATGTTTGGCTGTGTCACTATATGCATTAGAGTGTACCTGGGTGTGTTAGTATATGCATAAGTATATGCCTGGGTATGTTAGTGTATGCATGAGTGTGTGCCTGGGTGTCTCAGGATAGGCATCAGTGTGTGCCTGAGTGTCTCATTGTATGCATATATTCCTTCCTGGATGTGGTATTGTATACACCAGTGTGTGCCTGGGTGTGTTAGTGTATGCTTGAGTGTGTGCTGCAGTTTGTTAGTGTATGCATCAGTGTTTGCCTGGGAATGTTAGTGTATGCTTGAGTATATGCTGCAGCATGTTAGTGTATGCATCAGTGTGTGCTTGGGTATGCTACTATATGCATTAGAGTGTGTCTGGGTGTGTCAGTGATGCATCAGTGTAAGTATACATACAGCCTACATTAGAGGTCACATATGTAGAAAAAAGGAAGTGTAAGTCTTGGCAAAGGGTTTTACATGCCTACTCGGCCTGGCAGTAAATCTACACACACAGACTGTGCAGTACCAGGCCGGACACATGTTTAAAGGGCTACTTGTCTGGATGGGTGACTTAAAAAGTCACTGCTTGAGTACATACCTAAATAAGTGTATCAGTACCTCTCTTTGTGTGTCACTGGATGTGTAATTAACTATGTCGCTATGTAACTAGCTGTCTTAGTATCTCTATGGGTCTGTGTATGTGTATAAAACTGGCTGTATATATTACTCACTGCCTCTTTTCCAGAGTGTTGGGTATATAACTGTGTGTGCTACTGACTGTTACTAGTGGATACATAAGTGCTGTATGGACATGTGACTAAATGTGTCAGTGTCTCTGTCTCGGTCTGACTGGGTGGGTGAGTGCCACTATGGTTTTGTAAATGCATATGTGACTTGCAGTATGGATGGAAGACTGGATGTATAACTGGGCGTATGGGACTGTAAGTGTACATGTAACTCAGTAAAAGTTAAAAGCACATGTTTTAATTTTTAAGCACATAATACCCTGCCATGTGACCTACCTACGGCCTGCCTTAGGGATGACTTATATGTAGTAGAAGGGACATTTAAGGTTTAGCAAGCGGTATACAGTGAGACCATTTATTTTGTGAAAATAACGTTTGTCTTTTGACTTTATTATTAGTGCGCATTTGGGCCTCTCTTGTATAACCGTAGTGGATGAAATGATGCGATGCCTGCGCATGCTCCTTGAGTGAAGTCATGAAGGTCAATGACAGAACATTTGAACGGAAGCCAAATTGGAGTGCCAATACCCTGGGAACGGATGGTGAAAAGTTCAGCAATGAGATGTTCTATTCTTCGTAGTGTCATTAATGTTTCAAAAAGATACATATAGTGGATGGGAATAAAGTTTTGAATAAAAATTAAGGGGATGGGTTTGCGAACAATGGTTTAACAGAATAAAGTGACATGTAAGCATGGTGTGATGATCATCCCCCCTTGCCTGACCAATTAGATTTCGTATATTTACGACATTGAAACATTAGTGGGTGGAACGTGAAGAAACGAAGGTATAATTAAGGTAGCTTTAGTTAGTTATTTTAGCAGAGCTCGGGATGCTGTCTGGGAGTCGGGATGCTGTTGCTGGGAGAGATGCTGTGAGATGCTGATGAAGAATCGAATGCAGACGCTGAAGAAGAACTTTCTATCCTAACTTAATTGGGTTAGAAGAAGATCGTAGAAGACTCTCGATGAGGAAGAGAGTGTCAGAGAGGGGTGCGGCGCAATCGTCGGTATTCTAGAGAGGTCAACTATCCTGCCCTGAATCCTGTCCTGAAGTCTTTGTATCCTGACCTATCCTGGGAGACCCTTACCAGCCCTTTGGCCAGGGGGTTGGTCTTTCACATCATTCTTGGTAACTATAACTTCACGTTAATTGCAAATGTTCTTTTCTCTCTGTCCTCTCCTTTTCTGAGCATTAATTATTGTATGAGTCCAAAGTATATGCTTGATGTTTAATCAATTGAATTTCTCTCCTAAGAATGATGGTGACTGCACTGTATTTTTGAAATGGTTCACATGCATTTAATTTAGATAAAGATTTTGAAACTTCCTGAGTCTGTGATCATTTACTTCAGACAAAAGAATAGATAAGGGTTAAGTTAATTATCACCATCAACTAGTTCAACTGATGGTCCATCGACCAGAGGAAAAACCTTTGATCAGTGAAAGGTTAGTTAGGGAAAATTAAATAACTAAACCTGAACATTGTGAAGTATAAATATAAAACTTTGACCACCCCAGCGCTTTACTTAATGTGTGTGTTTTTATGGGCACAGGTGAGTATATGGTAGTGGAGTATCTGTTGTTGGTATACCGCTGGATCACACCCAGGCTCCCCTGATCAATCAGAACTCTGCAATGCAACGTTGTGATTGGTCTGAGCCAGGGAATAGCGGCCTGGGCATGTAATCCACGCAGGCTGTAATGCAGTCTGCCTGGAGAACAGGGAACGTGAGCATGACTGTTTTGGGTGCCACGAAAGGGCCGGCCAAACAGTCATGTGCACTTAGAAGTGGTCATACCACTCCTCCCTGGCCCTGCCCCGAGAGCAGAGCTGCCCGCCCACTCGCCCTCCAGCAAAGCAGCACAGAAACATAAAAGGATAATAACTCAAAGTTATTAACATTTTATGTTTCCTTTACATTGCACTGCTTGAAAGCAGTGGGGCAACGCTCCTCTGCCATAGCCGAGGAGCCGCCTCAGACTGCCAGTGGGTCAAAGCAAAGCATTCCACATCGCAATACCATCATCCCAAGTTCCACGCGTTCCACATTCCAACCCTTACTACTCTTCCACCCAGCTCAACCCAACACTAACCCATGCAGTGTTGCCAGCAACTGGGATGCGGGAGAATGACGTGGCAGGTTAAAATCAGGCGCTATGCAGGGAACAACACCTGTCTTCTCGCGTTTTCTGGGCAGTACTAACATATCCCCTAAAAACTGGACTCAGACGGGTGGAAGTTAAGCTCATAAGAACAGTAGAGAACACTTAACAGTGTCTCAATTTAATTTGATTCACTTTAGAATTTTACATAAAGCACAAGCTCAGCTATTTTCAAAAATAAGATGAATAATGGTAAATATATATATATATATATATCTTATATTAAGTTGGACCAAACGTTTATTTTTGCTGGCATATCTCTTACAATGTAGATCCTAAAAAAACAGACAAAATACATTCATTCAACTCACAGGCAGAATGCAGATACGTGGAGGAGGCAGGGTGGTGTCTCCCAGGGCGGTGTGCTGTGCCGAATCTTCCCTGCTCTTGTGCTCTTTGAAAGGCGTACATGATTTATTGCATCATAAATTCATAGCAGTAAAGGGCTGCAACCTAGGTTACAGCTGATGTGGACTACAATTGTCAGCTTTATGAAGGCGAGACTTGGATACAGCAGGGATGCACACTTTATAGTTTAAAATGAAGCATTCGCACAGCAGACTTGACAATTTCAAAATGTCAAAAGGCAGCTATGGATCAGCTCATAAATAAAGAGGATTTCTTTCTTTTCTCAAACATCAGACCTGGCAGACAGCAAACCTCTGTTATGGTGTTGCTAGAGACTAGTTTAGCGCAGCAAGAAGCCACTGGATACGCGGGAGAGATGTTTTCATTTTTTAAATTGTTGTGTATAGTACATATTGTACCATAGGAAGATCAAAATCATAGCTGTTGCAAATCATAATGCTAATATTTGCTGTGCAATGACCTGATGATCGCTGTAAGAGAGTGGGGTCATGGATGCAAGAGAGATGCAGTCCTTGAATTGTGCCATTTTGCTGATCTAAAATTAACTTTTATGGCTGATATCTTTCCAGTCAAATCGTGCCCTTTTTTGGACTGAACTCGAAAGAATAGGATTAACAAGTTAAACATGCATTGTGAGGTTCACCCATTGAACCTATGTTTTAACTTTGAATAATTTACAAAGAAGGCCAAATATTGAAAACGCAGAGTATTTGGTAGTAGAAACGTGATTTATTCTCCAATGCTTGCACCCATCTAGCCGTGAAGAATCCGACGCCAGGAATGGCGTTGCATGGAATTCTCCACGACCGAACAACCACGCTCTGGAGTGCCTGAATAAGGAACATCATAAGTCGCGTGGTGACACGCGACTTATTACAGAAATAACACTACAACATCTCCCCCTCTTCAAAGGGCAACAAAGAACAATAAAACAGTAAGTGAAACTCAAGTGTAGTACATGAACATTTTGAGCGGGTGAGCAGGAAACTGTATGTACAATATGCTATTATTCTAACACATAATCTCTTAATTTACAAGAAATTTGTCTGAGACGTGAGGCTCTCTTGACAGACGACTCAGCCAAATCACTATGATCAGTAGTAATGGGTTGGGCGGTTTGCACAGACAAATCACTGTGTTCTGTAACATTGGGTTGAGTGGTTTGCACTACAACTGGCTCCAAGACACGGCTAGAGGTTGATTCTTTCTCATGACACAAATCAAACCAGTCACTACGTTCTGTCTCCAAAGTAGAATGTTCATTGATGACATCAGCCTGAAAAGGAGAAACCTTAACAAGCGCCCTCTTGTTCCACCAACCCTTGTTATCAAGAAGAGCAGAACCTCTACTCACTTGTATCACCAAAGTAGGAGATGAAAACTTTGAATTGCCTTTGGGTACCTTTCTCGGGTTTTTAATAAGAACCCAATCTCCCTTTTTTAAAGGTTGATCCATAAAATGTTTACCAGCATCGAATCGTGCTTTCATGGAATCTTGCTTGAGTCTTACATGTTTTTGAAGAGAAGTAGACCTGTCAGTGAAATTACTATTTTTATGCAACCAACTGGGATTGAGATGAGTATGAACTCTTCTTCTCCTGAGAAGAGTAAATGGTGCAATGCCAGTTTTAGAATGTGGAGTAGTGTAGTATGCCCAAACTTTGTCGTGTACGAAAGCTAAAGGATCAAGTTTACTTGAGATTGCGGTTTGTATACCCTCCTTAATGATCCGGTTACCTCTCTCAACCAGACCATTAGAGGAGGGAGAATTCAAGGCAACTTTAAAGTGAGAAATATCATGCAATTTAAGGAATGAACACATCTTTTGTGAAACAAAATGTGTTCCGTTATCAGTAACGATAATTTTTGGGAGACCTTCTACATCAAATACATTCTGCAGAAAATTGATTGCATTATCGGTTGTGGCACCATTGCAGAAACAATAATACAGCCACTTAGTGTGGTAATCAACTAATTAAATTAGATATTTGTTTTCATTAGATAACACATCGTAGGGACCTGAAAAGTCTAATCCCACTTTATCCCAGGGACTCTCTGGAAGTGGTACAGGATGTAAAGGAGTGGCAAGAGTCTGCCAATGCTTGTCAGATAGGAGACATTCTGTGCAATTGTCAATCATTTTCCTGATTTGAGCATCCATGGAAGGCCACCAGTAAAACTGTTTGATTCGTTGACAAGTCTTGGTTACACCCAAGTGTCCTTGATGCGCTGTTCTAATGATGAGATCACGTAAAGACTCAGGTGGGACAAATAAGTCATGGCGCATTACCATTTCGTTGACTATAGAAAGTTCTTCTGAAACATTTGCAAATAACCTCAAAATAGGTGATAAAACTCTACTTTCAGGTCATTTGTTAGTAATAAAGGATTTGACCTTGTTAAGAGTGTCGTCATTGTTATAAGCTGCATTCCACACATCTTCAGAAATAGGTGGACATTCAGAAATGGCATCAATAACTGCAACTACACATTCAATATCGTCATCAATCTTGGGGGTTTCATGTAAAGACATCCTAGAGAGACAGTCAGCCCTAAAATTCTTTCCACCAGAAATGTGTTTGATGACGAAATGAAATTCATGAAGTTTCAAAAGTAATCGAACAAGTCTGGCAGAGGCTTTGTTCGAAGTACTACTCGACAACATGTGCATAAGCGGTTTGTGATCTGTGTAGATCTCAAATTTGCGACCCCAAATGTACGATTTGAACTTCTGAATGGCTAAGGCCTCTCTCTCGATAGTGCTGTACCTAGTTTCAGCTAATTGGAGAGTTCTAGATGCGAAAGCAACAGTGTGTTCTTTACCCGCCACCCATTGTCCTAGAACTGCTCCTAAGCCAGTAAGGCTTGCGTCAACTGTAATGAAGCACCTAAAACCATCCGAGAAAGGGTGCAAAGCTGGGGAGTTTTCGATACGTTTTTTAACTTGTTCAAAGACTTTTTGTAAGTTGTCTGACCAGACGAACTTTACTCCCTTTCTCAGAAGGACTCTCAGCGGTTCAACGATTTGAGCATAGCCCTGGACAAATCTGGCGTAATATTCCGCCAATCCAAGAAATGAGCACAATGAATCTTTATCACTGGGGGCGTGGCGTCTCTAATGGCTTTGATAAGGGAAAACTTAGGTTTTATGCCATTAGGTGAAAGGGTGTGACCTAAGTAGTCAAGTTCTTTGACTGCAAATTTGCACTTATCATGTCTTAGAGTCATTCCAGTATATTCCAGGACCCCTAACACTTTGAATAATATTTTATCATGCTCAGAAGTGTCACCAGCGAAAATCAGTATATCGTCCTGATAAGCTTGTACGCCTGGGATGTCTTTAAATAGAGTGTCCATTAACTTCTGAAAGACACTGGCCACAGAGGCCAAGCCCAATGGAAGTCTTAAATATTTGTAAGCTCCGAAAGGCGTTACAAAAGTGGTTAATTCTTGAGATTTAGGAGACAGAGGAATCTGGCGATAAGCAGACTTGAGATCTAACAGGGAAATTTTTTGGGCTCCACCCAAATTAGCTAAAAGATCGTGTATTTTGGGCAGTGGATGGCAGTCCACAATGATGTTATTATTTAAAGAGCGCAAGTCGGTGCATAACCTAACCTCACCTGACTTTTTGCGTACCAAAACTATCAGAGAGACCCACTCAGAGGATTTGCAAGGTGTGATTATTGCTTCATCGCATACATTTTTTAAAACTTTTTTTAATCCGTCTCTTGCGCTCAAAGGAAGAGAGCGAACTTTGTGGATAACAGGTTGAGCATTTGACTTAAGGCGAATATCATGCTTAAAACCTAGCACAGTGCCAACCTTGTTCTGGAAAACCTTGGGAAAATGATCAAGAAGATAATTGACATTATAATTCGACACGGATAAATCAGATACACTTATATTTTCATGGTCGTGATAATCATAGTAGTCATGTGGAATATCACCTAAAGCAACAGGTTGATTAGAAACCGGTTTGAGGAGTAAGCCCATTTTGGCCAGATCCAACCAACCAAAAATGTCTCTCCCCTTTAGGGCGACGTAGACTTTGGTGAAAGTGCGTCTGCCAAGGCATTCAATCCTGAAAATGAAAGTACCCTAGCATGTCTATATCCTTTTCACCGTAAGCTTTAGGGTTGATATCGGATTTGATAAGAGTCACCTTGTCGTCCCAATTTGCATAGAATGTAGAATCTGACAAAATGGTGATTGGAGAGCCTGAGTCGGCTTTTACTTGTAAGGGTATTGATCCAATCAAAAGTTCACACCAAGGACCCTTGACTTTGCAAAGATCCACGGAATCACATTCAATGGATAACATGACGTCATCAAGCTTAGTACAACACAACTCCAAGTTCTCGTTGTATTCAATGTTGTTTACTCTGGTAAACCTTTTGCCACCTCTACATACAGTTTGAAGATGACCAATTTTCTTGCAAGAAGAACATCTTTTACCAGAGGCTGGGCAAGTTGGTGAATTACCAATATGACCCTTCGACCCACATCTGTAGCAGATCATTGGTTTCTTGAAAAATTGTCTAGAAGGCCTATTGACCAAATTTACTGAACAGGAAGAGGAAGGTCCTTCATTTAACATATGAACGCTAGGTTGAGAGAGACTCTCTTGTAAAATTTTTGAAGAAATCGTTGCTCGTTCAATCCCTTTGGCAATGTCCACAGTTTCTGCCAAACTTGGATTTTTGCAACTCAACAAGCGTTCTTGGATTTTTTTTGAATGACATGACAAAATGAATTGATCTCTTGTAGAAGCATCTGTACTTGCACAAAATTTGCATGTAGATGCTAGTATTCTAAGCTGAGCAATGTAGTCTTCAACACTTTCCTCTATATTCTGCTTACGTTTGAAGAAATTATGTCGTTCTAGAACAATACTCGGTTCATCAGAATATTGTTTGTTTAGACGAGCAAGAGCTTCTTGATAGGTGTCCCAACCTTCACCTGAACCAGTAGGAGGAGGAAAAACTGGAAGGTTCTCAGAAACTTGTTGCTCTGCAACGCCTAGACAGCCATATAGAATAGCAACTTTGCGTGCTGGAGAGTATTTTACAGCATCAATTGCGACAAGGTAGTTTTCAAACGCCTTTAACCATTGTTGCCATTTAAGAACTGGTTTGCCAGGAGTTTGTAAAAAAAGGTGCAGGTGTTTGGAATTGCTGCGAAGAAGCCATAATAAAGAAAATTATAAAATGGAGTATTCAAATGTAAAAGTTGTACAAGGAAATTGGAATAAAATGACAAGCCAAGTGTTTCTATAAAATTGAAAATTTGTAATGAGCTTTGGAATTGTCTTTAAGTAAATTTGGAAGAGCGTGCTTGTAACTGAGGAGCAGAAAGAACAATAAGCAAAGCTGTAATCAAGCGTGCTTATCGCTGATAAGGAATAATAAGCAGGCGTAATGGGCATAATAAGCAGGCGTAATGGAAAGTGGGCCTGCAAGTATAAATCAAGCTGTGACAAAGCGTGCCAATCGCTGCTGTTGAGGATTAAAGCGCAGGAGACCAGGTGAAGAAAGCGTGCCTATCACCGCTGCATGAAAAGGAAGCGTGCCTATCGCTGCTGTTGAGCATTGAAGCGCAGGAGGCAAAGTAAAGAAAGCGTGCCTATCGCTGCTGTATAAAATAAAAGAGCAATAGGCAAAATGAAGGAAGCGTGCCTATCGCTGTGGAATCCAATCGATAGGCGAAGGCTTGAACAAAGCGTGCCTATCGCTGAAAGCGAGATCCGTCCGACGCTGTAACCAAGGTTATGGTTTCTGCGTGGCTCTTTAAAGGAGATCGGCTTATTAGGGAGAGCGATGTAGGCGTCAGTACGTCTGTGACGTAACAAGGAGAGAGAGAGAGTCTCGTGGAGGAGATTCAAATGGCGCGGTGGAAGCGCAAACAGGGAGCAGAGGATAAACTGCCACAATGCCGGCAACAGACAAATAAGGTAAGAGAAAATGTACAACCTTATTTCGGCTTCTGGAGAATGTAGGAGCGTTGTACAGGAGGAGACCTGTAAGTCGCCGATTGATTTAGCTCGCCAACGGTTGATGTGACGAAAGCCTTTCACCGATGGTAGAGACAAGGAATTGCTGGCTCTTGGCGGTGAGTGTGGAGGGTACCCGCTCGTCGCCAAGTTATTGAAAACGCACAGAGTATCTGGTAGTAGAAACGTGGTTTATTCTCAAATGCTTGCACCCACGACCGAAGCCATCCAGCCATGAAGAATCCGACGCCAGGAATGGCGTTGGATGGAATTCTCCACGACCGAACAACCACGCTCTGGAATGCCTGAATAAGGAACATCATAAGTCACGTGGTGACACGCGACTTATTGCAGAAATAACACTACAACACCAAACATGAGCATTCTTATTCATTAAGGAATGCTATCCTATTTCACTCACGAGACACTAATTGGGATTTTCCTACCAGCTTGAAATATGAAGATGATAAATAATACTTCTATGATTATACTTATTTATGTGCCTTAGCCATTGTAATATTCCTTTCGTGACTGGCTCATAGTAGGTGATGAAAAACGTTCATGAATTATGGTTGCCATCTTGAAATCAGGCTACAATAACAAAATGACAGTATTACTTTTACGAGTCCCTGGAACCCATATAACCAAACAAATGAAACAAGTATTGAGAAAGCCATTAGAACTGACTCTTTTATAGTGCCATCACACAAAGATATAACTTGCACTACCTCCCAACAAAGACACACACTTGCTTACAAGCAACACAGAAAGGGACAAATAGACATAGACAACTCATATATACGCACTAATACAGTCACAGATTATGTGCATACTGTTAGAAATGGGGTCTCTGGTTAGCCGTGATTTGCACCCTGTCCAAGTAGGTACCCACATTCTAGTCAGGGTAAGTGTAGTACACACTAAGTTTACCTGTGCTCACCCTCTGGTAGCTTAGCTCAGAGCAGTCTGGCTAAACCAAAGAGGCAATGTGTAAAGTATTTGTGCACACACACATACACACACTAACACAGTGAAAACACCATAAAGTACTCCACACCACTTTAGAAAAATAGCCAAAAGTTATCTGAGTAAAACAAGACCAAAACGACAAAAATTCAACATACACAAGTCAAGATATGAATTTGTCAAGATTAAATGCAGTCATAGTGTTTAGAAACACAACAGCTCTGGTTGGGGCTTTCTCAGCGTGCTTGACGGGGACGAATCTACATATTCAGGCCAACCACGAAGGACCGCGGGCCAGCTACGGAGTCGTGCAGACCTCAGTACAGTACCTTGCAGACGTTGAGAATCAAAGACGATGCAAGGCGCCGGGGAGATGAGGCATCGCTGAGGCGGTTGTAGCATTGATTCCTTACTGCTGTGCAGGTCATTGGCGCGTCATCGCTCTGGGACGGTACATTGTACAACGGAGGTGAGGCATCACTGAAGCAAGTGAGGCGTCGGGGGTTCCTGGAGGCGGTTCAGAGTCATTGAGCCCCTGACAACCAGGGACGATGTGAGGCGTAGGGGGACGTGATGCGGTGGTTGCAGTGACACGTTGGTTCTCATGGCGGTGTCAATGTAGGGTCAAGCTGCTAGGTGTCGATTTCACAGCATCAATGTCACACCACGGGGCCACAGGTGCTGTGGCGGAGTCAGAGTCGGGCGTCATGGTCTTGGGTGACGCTGTACTCGAGACTCACACAGTGGCAGTTTTTCGGAGGTGCTGCAGCAGCATCAGAGCTTGCATTGTAAGTCACAGTCATTGCACTAAGCAGGGACCAGGGTTTTGGGGCAGGCAGAGGCGCTGGTTCCAAAGTGACACTCGAAGTCGATGTGCAGATTTTCTTCTTTTTAGCAGAGAAACTCACTTCCAAGGTCCCAGGAACAGGATTTAGCACCACTTAGCAGAGCAGGGCCATCAGCAGAGGAGCCCAGCTGCTGCAGGTGAAGTTTTTGATGGCCCTGAGGCTTCCAACAGGAGGCAAGCTCAACTCAAGCCATTGGAGAAACTTTATTTAGAAAGCAGGATGCAGAAAGCAAAGTCCAGTCCTCTCACTCCCAGGACAGAAGCAGCAGGCCAACACAGTAACGCAAGCAGCAGATTGGTAGTCCATCCTGGTAGCACAACAGCTCTTCTTCCTGGCACAATCCTCAGTCCACAAGTATTCTGAGTATATGGTGTCAAAGGTCCAGTACTTATACCTATTTTAGCCTTTGAAGTAGGGAGGCTTCAAAGGAAGGTCTTTGTAGTGCACAAGACCCTGCCCTTCCTGGCCCTGGTTCCAGACACACCACAGGGGGGTATGCAGCTCTTTGTGTGGGGACAGGCACAGCCCTATTCAAGTGCAAGTGTCAGCTCCTCCCACCACGCTAGCTCAGGAAGGCTCTGCAGCCTGGTGATGGGCCATCAGGATATGCAGGGCACACCTCAGCTCCCTTTGTGTGTGACTGACTAGAGTGAATTCACAAAGTTCAACTGTCATCCAACCCAGACGTGTATTCTAGGGGCAGGCAGAGGAACAGAATTGTTAAAGTAAGAAAATGGCAACTTTCTAAAAGGGGCATTTTCTGACCTGCAATTTTTAAAATCCAACATCACTAAAAGATGTGTTTTTAAATTGTGAGTCCAGAGACCAAACTCCAATATTCTATCTGCTCCCAATTGGAAGATACACTTGTAAAGTGTTACAAGGCAGCTTCAATGATAACTTATGAGAAAGGCCTTGCTACAGTGAAAAACAAATTTAGCAGTTTTTCACTACCATGACATGTAAAACTCACAAGTACATGTCCTGCCTTTTAAATACCCTGCCCATTGGGCTTCCTAGGGCCTACCATAGGGGTGCCTTACTAGAAGGAAAGGTTTGGACCTGGCATGTAGGAGAACTTTCCAGGTCGACAATGAAGTTTAAAACTGCACACACAGGCTCTGCAGAGGCAGGCCTAAAACAGGTTTGAAGGGCTACTCATGTGGGTGGCACAATCAATGCTTCAGGCCCACTAGTAGCATTTGATTTACAGGCCCTGGCCACATGTAGTGCACTGTACTAGGGACTTATTAGTAAATCAAATATGTCAATCATAGGAAACCAAATGCCATTACATTTTAGACACAGAGCACATGCACTCTAGGAATGGTCAGCTGTGTGCTTAGAGTGCTAAAACCAGTAAAACGAAGTTCAGCACACAGTCAAAAACAGGAGGTCAGAAGCAAAAAGACTGGGGAAACCACGCCAAAACGTGCCAGGTCTAACACATACATGCGCATGCAATGGCTTGGTAATGCATATATGTGTGGGTAGATAATAAATAGATGCAAGGATAAGTGAAAGATTGATGAATGCATTAATGCATGTGTATGGACTGATGAATGCCAGGAGCAGCATGTTGCTTTAGCAGATGCTGAAACCCGGCCCCTCATGCATTAATAAACCCTAAACTGTTCTGGTCATCAAAGGCATCCATAAACAAATTCTGATTTCATAAAACTAACTCACAAAAAACAGTTGATTGGGGTCTCAAATGCAAGACCCGGGCTCGAAAGCAAATTAATGGCCTCAGCTAAGAACAAGCATCAATGGCACTCCCAAGATTGCAACAAGCTATTATGGCGTCCTGGTGGTGGGAGAAGTAAGGAATAGTGATTGCACAAGTAATGCACTCTAGTGGCCCTAGAGTGGACCTAGGCTGAGCATGGTTCAGAGACTAGCTCCACCCCATACTTCTGAAGTCAACCACTACTAGGAAACAATAGAGCAGTGACAGCAGTAGCTCTTATTAACTCAATTTTCATCATCAGCATTGTGCTATCTGTGCAGCACTTAAACTCTTGTCACCATACTTATGCTTATTGTAAGAAATTGTGTTGTTGGTTGACAGGTGTGTGAGCCTTGGTCAAGCAGCAACCACAATCCTTGTCAGGGTGAGGCATAACCCAACCCTAAATTAACCTGTGCTCAACCCTCTGGTAGTTTGGCACAGAACAGTCAGGCTTAATTCAGAGGCAATGTGTAAAGTATTTGTGCAACACTTAAAACAGTAATAAAGTGACAACACCATACGAAAAGGATCCACCACCAGATTTGAAAAGTAGAGTAAGTTTTGATAAATAAAACAAATGACAAAAATCGAATTAGTAGAACAGGAGATATGCAAGTTTAAAGATGTCAGTGAAAATAGCCCCAAATAGCACCAATTGTGGCTATCTGGTCATGCCGGACCGGGACAAAGTCACAAGTTCAGGCCGACTGAAATGGAGTGCGAAATGGCTACAGTGACCCAGTTAGGCCAGCTGAACAAAGAACCTTAAATCCTGCTCTGCTGATCATTGAGAGGGTCCGCGTTGGTTCTGAGATGCAACAAGGCTGTCATCATTGAGGATCCCATCGAAGAGGCTTACGATATGAAGTTCGGCGTCAAAAATTAGATGCCCAGTCGGGGCGATGTGTCGGTTCGGAGGAGCTACAATGCTGTGATGCAGAGTCTGCCGTCATCCTCGAGGCTGCTGTCGACTAGGGATGTGAGAGCCTGCGCCGAGGATGCATTGTGCAGCAGCAGTTCCGAGGAGGAGGTGGCCTGAGATGCCATGCACGTCTTTGCGATGGAGAAGATCCAAGGAGTGTGATGATGCACTGGTTCTACTCGAGGTTGCACCGCACACAAGAGAGGATGTGTTGCTTCCTCAGGATCCACAGAGGCTGGCAGAACACCTTAGGCCAACTTCCAATGGTCCAGGAATGGGTTGCCACCACTTGGCAGGGTAGACTCACAGATGGCGGAGTCCAGGTGCTGGGGTCGAGGTTTTTGGAGCCTTCTGCTCCTGAGGGTCAAGTCAGGAGGTCAGCCAACTAGCTCTTGGAGTCACTCTGGGGTCCTGGGCTCAACAGATGTAGGTCCTTCTCACCCAGGCAAGAAGGCACCAGGCAGCAGGTCAGCACAGCAAGGCAGCAGTCCTTCAGAGCTGCAGTTCAGCAGAGTGGCTGCCCTTTCAGGAGCACAGCAGTCCTTATTCCTGGCAGAGAATCTATAGATCCAGAAGTGTACTGAGTTGGTGTCTGAGGTCCAATATTTATACCCAGTTGTGAACATTTGAAGTGGGGAGAAGATTCTAGAGGCATGCCTTTGAAGTACAGAGGTGCCCTGCCTTCCTTACCCTGGCTCCAGACTAACAACAGGGGTATGCAGTCTTTTGGGTGGAGGCCGGACACAACCTATTCAAGTGTAAGTGGGGCTGTGCCCAGCTCTTCCCTCCCATCCTTCCAGTAATGGCCCATCCAGGCATACCTAAGCTCCCCATTGTGTGTGCTGTATAGGAGGAATACACAAAGCCCAACTGTTGGTACACCCAGTCACGTGACCCAGAGACAGGCTGCAGGCACCAAATGGCTAAGACAGGAAAATGCCAACTTTCTAAAAGTGATATTTTCAAAATTGTAGTTTAAAATCCGACTTCACTATCAGATAGGATTTGTTATTACAATTCAAAAGGCACCAAACATGAACTGGCTGCCTGCTCCCATTTGGAAATTACACCTTATAAATGTAATAAGGCAACTCCAGTGTTATCCTACAGGAGTTGCAGTAGTGAAAAATGAATTTAAGAGTTTTTCACTACCAGGACATGTAAAATTAAAAGGTACATGTCCCAGTTTTTAAATACAATGCAACTTGCCCTCTGGGCTGTCCTGGGCTTACCATGGGGGTGGCATATGCATTAAAAGGAAGGTTTGGGCCCGGCTAAATGTATATTTTGCCAGGTCGAATTGGCAGTTTAAAACTGCACACACAGGCTGCAATGGCAGACCTAAGTCATGTTTAAAGTGCTACTTAAGTGGGTGACACAATCAGTGCTGTAGGCCCGCTATTAACACTTAATTTATCTGCCCTGGGCACAGGTAGCACCACTTGACTAGAGACTTACAAGAACTTTATTGGGTAGAAGCCAATTCTGCTATGTTTTAAGGAAAAAACACAAGCACTTTAGCACTGGTTAGCAGTGGTAAAGTGTGCAGGTTCCTGAAGCTAGCACAAACGGAGCCAGAAGGGACGGAAGGCAAAAAGTTAGGGGAAAATACCACACCAAGGATCCCAGGTCTAACAGTCTCTATGACACAGGCTCGCCCCGTATTACTCTGACTGGTGATTTTGATATAAAGTTGGAGTGTGCCAATGTACATCAGAGCACTGATTTGACCGGAGCAGTCCAATCAAATATGCTATGTTATGTTATTTAAACTTGTTATCGTGCCTGACTCACTCCCAGCGGAGCATCTCGATGCTGGGCATCGAAGGTTGGCATGAATGATCACCGGAGAATTAGGAAGAAACATCAAAGAGCCAATATGATAGTATGATTAGCTTTCATAAAACCTCTCAGTGTTAATCTTTGTTTGATATTTTAGATAATCATAATTTGATAAATATTCGGTTCACACTGTCTCCAGTAAACATGTAGCTGATGCCATCGATCATGTTTTTGTTTCCTTAGTCCTGTTTAATAAGAATGTTGATTTCAAAATAGTTGCTTGTACTTGGTCCTAAAATTCTAGCAGCTTTTTCAAACTTGACTCATACAGTTTCAACGATAGTTACAGACCTTAATTTTAACAAGGGCTATTCTTCTCTTATTTCTCCTAAGTTGTCTGACTGAAACCAGTTTAGCTGGAAAAAATATTTGTAAAGTTTTGAAACATTCTCCCAGAGTACAGAAAGAGGTTTCTAGTCCAAGCAAAGATAATAATTGCATTGATATTAGGAATAGAGGGCTACACAAGGAATCCTTGGAGGAGTTAATTGCAGCAACTGGGCTTAAAGAAATGTTGGCATTCTAGAAATAATGAACAATTAACCTTTCTTTCCCAAGGATAATGCACCTCCTAATTTTTATATTGAGGTCAACCTCTTGGATGGATCATTTGTAGCCTTTATATGCTTCCCAGCCACTGAAAGATTAATGCAAATTGTTCAACCTGATCCCCTGATTTTTCTTCTAGTTAAGGTAGTTTAAGCTATCAAGGCCAGCCCTAATAACAAAACTCTAGGTCTGTACAGTAACCATTTGAACCCATTTATGCATAACGTTGAGACTTGGGGTCCTTTGATAACTTTGGTCTTAAACTGAGGCTCTCAATATATTTTTGCTAGCTACCTGGTCTCAGTCGATAATTATTCCAATTTTAAAACTGGGAGATAGGAGTAATCCAAAGAAATATATTTCTATCTCCTTATTAACTCAACTCTTAAGGCTATTGGTAGACTTTTGCCTACTAGATGTAGAATTTGGACCAAGAACATTGGGAGCCCTAGCTACCTACAATATGGCTTTCAGCAAGATCTGAGAACTGTTGAGTAGTGCATCAATTTGAACTTGTTTCAAAGTATGTTAAACTTCAGAAGTGTTCACTTCACATAGCTATCATGGGCCTGAGTTCCGCTTTTGACTTTATGAGTACAGACCTGCCCATTTTTACACTCCTGCAAAGTATGCACAAAACTCTCTTTGTAAAAGTCTATTACTGACACAATGGGAAGTGTGCAGATGCCTTCTCGTCAAGCACAGATGTTCGACAAAGTTACATCTTAGCGCCTTTTGTATTTATTTTGTTGTGAACTTGTGACATAGTCACAGGGGAATGAGTTTATGGAAATAACTCAGGAAGGGCCCCACAGGGGCTAGACACCTACCAGGTAACTTTTTTCAAGAGAATGGGGCAATAGGCTGGCAACCTCTGTGGATGTTTGGGTGACCTATTATGATTGGGCAGGAGGTCACTGCAGGAGAACCAAAAGTCTGAAATACTGAGAGAAAGATGCATTCTCCACATAGACCACACTTATTTAGAACTCAAGTTGAGGCCATCTCCGGGATAACAGCAGTTGTAGAGGGAGCGGCATTCGAGTGTTGCCCAGCTGGGGAGTGTACGGCAGGGCAGCATTAGAGAACGTACCAGCCTGGGCATCCATAATGGTCCCAGCACGAGAGAGAGAGAGGTGGGTCAGGGGTTTTAAGGCGGAGCGGGGCTTTTATGGTAAAGTCCAAATCAGGGAATAGAAAAGAAGAGTCAAATCAAACATCAGCCAATTATTTTACTTTCTTGGGGGGAAAAAGAGTAGACTAGGAGGGGCAATGGGGTACATAAACACTGCACCACAAATGTGCAGGAGTCTAGACCATACCCTGATACCTCCTTCTTGGTTTTAAAAGCAAGTGGGGCCAAGCAGGGTAAAATGGAAGGGGGTGGGCTTGGGGGACATACATCGTGAACCAGGACTGTGCTCTGATACCTCCATCTTTTCACAGAGCAAAAGAGGGGTCTAGTGTGCTAGATCCCTACTGATAAGGAAAAATGCTAGTACCTTTAGGATACTTTTATGATGAACTCGACATGTCTGTTGGGAGAAAGAATAAGTACTATCTGCAATGTTAAAGAAGGACTTAGAAGAGGAGTCCACTGAACTGTGAGAGATCCTCCTATCTCACCAGCAGAAAAACTGTGAAAAAAGGCCATGAAAGGTTGAAACTGGGCACTGGAAAATCTCGGTCTTAAATGGTTTTATAGGGAAATAAAATACCGAGCACAGCCTGGTCTATTTGCTGTTATTCCTCAACATTTGTATTTAAAGCATGTTGACAGCTTTTTAAGGGCTAGTGGTTGTGACTCACTCAGACTTCGTAAAAGTGTATCCCAATGGTCCTTAATGCTCACACTGACATCCTTTTATCTAGGGCTGCAAATGGCCTTCATTCCTTGATGAAAAGCTACGTAGTTTGCATGGAGGCATATGATCTAAATACTTAGGGCCAGATTGATTAAGGGTATGTGTTGCCCTTGCGTCACACAGGTTGTCACAAGGGCAACACAATCCCCAAGTCAGATTTACCAGGCAAAGCAAGTCCACCTTTGTAGCTCTGCATTTCTAGGTAAATCTGGAGGTACGCAAGGCAGTGCAAGTCAATGCCTTGTGTTACTCTGCACCAGGGAAGCGCTCCATGGGTGAAGCATGGGTGTTCCCGCTCATCTACCCATGGATTTTGGCACATTCTCAGATTGACCATCAGTGAAATATGTTTATTTCTCCTCGTTTTTCCTCTTCCTACAGCACAAGTAATAGAGGAAAAAGCCTCAGAGAATTATTTTTGTTTAGGAAGGTGTCCCTTCCTGCACAAACACAATCCTACCTACAATGCTGACACCCTGCACCACGCCACAAGAGTGCCTGCATTGGCGCAAGGCAGCACATTATGCACCAGTGCAAGGAATGCGCCATATAATGTTAAATATAGCGCATTCCTGCCCTCTTCCTTTCATGCAGGTGACTTGCTGCATTACATTACATGAAAGTCTAATAAACATAGGCCCTAATTTGACAAATGTTATGCAATGGACTTCGGCCCAAAGAAAACCAAAATGAAGCCATATTAAAATTAATACAACCCTAGCGTTTCAATATATGGGCACCATGTTCAATAGCAAGGTAGAATGGCATTAAACTAGTTGTAACTTTGAATTGGGAAATTGTTTAAATTGCTTGTTTTCAGATTTTTGATTTATCACAGGTTAAAGTATTTAGATGATTCTAGTGAGGATCTGGCATGCCCTATGCTCTTTGACTCTACTTGTACTCCGATAGAAAAGGTAACAAGCATTGAAAATGCAATAGGTCTCGCCTTTGATTAAGTTAAAGCCATTTGCTTTGCTAATGGTATTGTATAGCAAAGTAAATGGATTTAACTTAATGAAAGGCGAGACCTATTGCATTTTTAATGCTTGTTTTGTTTTGCTGCCTGCATTCCACGTATAGCACAATAGCACATGCTGTGGCACACGTAAGATTTTATTGTATTGTAATTGCATTTATATAGCGCTCGCCATTTTCCAGGGGGGTGGCACTGAACAAAACACTCCTGGGATTGTTGCCCCTGCTTTTCTGCACGAGTGAAGAGAAGATTCACGGTGCCACCCCTTCGACCTAAGCTTACAACCAACAACATGACCACACCCTACACACAAGCCTCTTGGAGTCCTGAGAGATTCCGTTTTAAGGGCAGCACAAGATGTTCACAGAGAGCTACCGACTGTAACGCTTCCTGATCATCACAGCAACGTGCCAGCCCCACACTAGGCCTGTGAGTGGCCATTTGCAATGCAATAGGTCTCGCATTTACACGACTTTAAGCTATTGGCATTGTAATGACAATGCCTTTTAGTTATGTTTTAAAAACGAAAACAAAAATAAAAGGCATTGTGATTTGCAATGTCAATAGCTCAAACTCGCGTAAATGCGAGACCTATTGCATTGCAAATGCTTGTTTATTTATATTGGCGAGGCACAGTGCCCCAACAATACATGTTTACAAAAAACATGATCAAACAAAAAAACACTGATAAACCTAAAAGCTCGCAGCATCATGAAGAACATTAGACCCAATGGGTGCATATATCCTATATCATGAAGGACAGGAGACCCAATGGGTGTACTCGTCCTTGTATCATGAAGAACGGGAGACCCAATGGGTGCGCGTGTCCTAGTATCATGAAGTTGATCAGACCCAACGGGTCCATGTGTCCTATATCATGAACAGGAGACCCAATGGGTGTACGTGTCCTATATCATGAACAGGAGACCCAACGGGTGCACGTGTCCTAGTATCATAGAAATGGACAGGAGACCCAACAGGTGCACGTGCCCTACATCATGAGGATGAACTGCCCTAGTGTCACACCACTACCACCACGTCTGATGGCCCGGACCATCATACGGAAGGAGAGGCCAGTGTAGAAGTCTGCACCTCTTAGGTCATAATATGCATAAATGTATTATAGTGGATAAAAAGTCTATTCCAAGCTGTGCCTGGAGCTAGCAATACGTCTCATGGGCAGCAACGTACTATCAAACTATACCCAGGTGTGTGGAGTGCGAAGCAGAAAGTGACAGAGGGAGAGAGGAAGCTGGGCGTGGGGCAGGGCAGAGAGCTGGGCGAGGGGCAGAGAGAGCTGAGCGAGGGGAGGGCAGGGCAGAAAGGAAGCTGGGCAGGGACAGAGGAAGCTGGGCAAGTGGCAATGCAGAGAGGCAGTTGGGCGAGGGGCAGGGGAGAGAGGCAGCTGGGCGAGGGGGGGGGGCAGAAAGGCAGCTGGGCAATGGGCAGGGCAGAGAGGCAGCTGGGCAGGGGAGAGAGGAAGCTGGGCCATGGGCAGGGCAGAGAGGGAGCTGGGCGAGGGACAGGGCAGAGAGGGAGGTGGGTGAGGGGCAGGTGGGCAGAGGAGAGAGGAAGCAGAGGCAGGGCAGAGATGTAGCTGGGTGGAGGAGAGAAGAAGCTGGGCGAGGGGCAGGGCAGAGAGGGAGCTGGGCAGATGAGAGAGGGAGCTGGGCAGAGGAGAGAGGAAGCAGAGGCAGGGCAGAGAGGAAGCTGGGCGAGGGGCAGTGCAGAGAGGGAGTTGGGCAGAGGAGAGAGGAAGCAGAGGCAGGGCAGAGAGGAAGCTGGGCGAGGAGCAGGGCAGAGTGGCAGCTGGGCGAAGGGCAGGGCAGAGTGGCAGCTGGGCGAGGGGCAGGGCAGAGAGGAAGCTGGGCGAGGGGCAGGGCAGAGAGGAAGCTGGGCGAGGGGCATCTGGGTGAGGGGCAGGGGAGAGAGGAAGCTGGGCCAAGGGCAGGGCAGAGAGGGAGCTGGGCGAGGGGAAGGGCAGAGAGGGAGGTGGGCGAGGGGCAGGGCAGAGAGGGAGGTGGGCAGAGAGATGAAGCAGAGGCAGGGCAGAGATGGAGCTGGGTGGAGGAGAGAAGAAGCTGGGCGAGGGGCAGGGCAGAGAGGAAGCTGGGCGAGGGGCATCTGGGTGAGGGGCAGGGCAGAGAGGCAGCTGGGTGAGGGGCAGGGTAGAGAGGCAGCTGTGCGAGGGGCAGGGCAGAGAGGCAGCTGGGCAGGGGAGAGAGGGGGCCTGGACCGGCGACAGAGAGAGAGGATTAGACGGCAAGCGAGAGAGAGGGAGAGAGAGAGCGGGAGAGGTCAAGAGCGCCGCCATGTCCTCTTCTCCTCACTCTCAGGTGCATTTCTTTCAGAATTTGGACAGGGGCCGAGAGCTGCACCCGGGGGCCCCTCCGCCCCCCTGCTCAGGAATGGCCGCGCAGTCGACAGATTAAGTTACTGCTCTCCTCAGGTTCTGCCCTGCAGATGTGCATTATTTCCCATCTGCCAGGATGCAGAGCCGAGGCCGTGGGGGCAGCGCCGCCTCTGGCAGGAGAGATGTCACCCTCGCACATGCATGTAAAGGTGTGTGTTATTCAACAGCAAACGGTTCCACCCAGGCCAGACATTGCAAAGCCAGCACCATGACACTGTTATTGTTATGTCTGCCTGAGATCACACGGATTGCAAGAACAATGTAGGGGCGCCAACGCAGTGTCCCACAGCAACAATTTACGAACACCTCAATCTAAGGCACGAGGACAACTCTGCCGGGCACCAGCTCCTCTTTCTGCCAGAAACTGGATTATAAACCGGGTGGAAACTGCATTGAACAATGCTGTTCGCTGTCCGGATTTGCGAGGGATCAAATAAAACGATGGCCAAAACTGCACTCTGTGCATTATCCTCTGCCCAAGGTTTTCAAATCAGAATCCGGTGCCAACTGCACAGCTTCATTGCTATCAAGTTCTGGCCATTAATTCACTTTTATGTAGAGTTCCAAAAGAGCAGCCCAAATATCATGAAATGTACATTTAAACTCACGCTCTTTCTACTACGGAAGCCACCCTTAAAATAGTCTGTAAACATAATATCACGTTTATTTATATTGTCTTTATTTCCATTTTAATTATGAGTTTTTAGCGACAAAAGAAACTATCAAAAACATTTTCTTTAATTAAAAACTCCTTCATTATTGGTAACATTTTGGACAGAGTGTTTATCTTCCATGGTTTCCAGTTAATTCTCATGATCAAACCGACTCCCTCCCCCGAAAAAAGACCAGCTTCTTTCCACTGTGATCCCAGATGAACAGCTCATTCCAACAACCCGGGGTGGAACAATCGTCCACTTCCATCTCCTCACTAAATCACCAACACTGTAGCAGACGCCTCGACCCTGCCACCCTCGAACTTGCACAATACCATGCATACATACCAACATTTTAGAAGAGCAAAGTGGCCTGTCCCCTTTGCACACAAGTATAAAGTGAATTACATCAGAGAGATGTGTTTCTAGATTACAAAATTCATGGAGGACACTGAGGGGCAGGGTGCTGGGAACAGGCGCCCTTGGAATGCCTGTGCACGGTGGCTCTCTGCTTCACAGCCCTTGTGAAGACTTTTCTTATCTGCTTGTTAAATAAACAAGCAGATAAGAAAAGTCTTCAGAACAGCCTTGAAGCACTAAAAGAAAAAAACGCCGCCATGTGCTTTCATTCAGCCCCTTGTCTTTGCGTGTGGGCTGAGTGAAAGCAGATGGGCTTGTCACGATGGGCGGCATCACAAAACTGCAAGGGCGTCAACAAAAGTGACAGCCAGCAAACCAGAAGCACGGAAAATACATTAATCACTACCTAAGCCAATGGAAAAAGGTTGTGACAGAGGGGCGTGGATTACAGTCCCCTTCTCTTCATACTGTTTACTATAGCTCTCGCAGGCGAGGAGCGCATGCACTCCTACGCCAGGCCGAGAACTAAAAACGCAAACGTATTTCTTCTTTTATTCAGAGAAGATGTTTGAAGAGGAATGAAGCCGCGCTTAACAGTAAGTTTGATTTTATTTATCTTTGAAAACAGTTCAGAAACGGGGCCCTGTCTTTTATCGGTTAAAAATAGTGATGGGGGAGCTTTACACGCCAAAGTAGAACTAGGTCATAGCTCTCATTCTGTTGTAGACATGATTTTTACAAGGGGCTCGAATATCTTCTGTCGGTGTGACAATCTCTTGAAACTGCTTTGCATTTTATGTTTTTTGTACATTGAATACAAAAAACTGAAGACGATTTCATGTTCTGATGTTTCGCTGCCATCACATCTAATCTGTTTTTGTTGGCAGTGGTTAATTTGAGGATTGAACTCATCACCTTACATTGCTGTAGTGAGCTGTGAATTAAATCTGGAAATACTTAATTTCTTTTTTGTCAAATCGCTATGTATATCGTTTGCTGAACTTGTGTTCTTTGTTTATGATCGTATAGTAGGGAAAACTGCAGGTTTTATGCTGTTTTCTGGTCTACTGAATGGTCGGAATAAAATTATTATTGAATTGAATTATTGAATGTGACCAAATGCTTCAGCTGGATATATAAAAGCAGATGTTCTTGCACTGGCAGCCCTCACAAACCGCTGGCCTGCCATAGAAGAATTTGATGTAGCTGAAAATTCATTTTGATTTGTAGGGGTGCATTATATTCACACGTGTAGTTGCACCCGCATACAATCCTTTGTCATATTAACATAAGTGTTAGGATCTTGTAATGTAATAACATAAAACTTGATGTATTTAGGCCATTAATTAGAAAACGTGAAGAGCTGATGTGGAAATCCAATGTAACTAGCAGAAAACACTAACACCAAGAATCCGTGTTGTGCAACTGACAAGCATTTATGTTTAATTGTGTTTATTAATCGTGTCATTTTATATGTAGGTAGGAATATTAACCGAATGTGCCTTATTTTCTATACAATTTTGTAAAGCTCATGCTCCAATTCTCCCATGTTAGCTGAATCTTGTAGGCCTGAAATGCATTTCCTTGGAAGCTCTCGCTTTAGATTACACAGTTTGAATTTCATTTGTGCTGTGGATTTCGTTCTTTCTCACATTTGTGTTGCAGGTGGAAGAAGCGCCCTTGTTAGTTAGAATAATTTCTTTGTTTTAGGAGTTTGGCAAGGAGAGAAGAGGATACATTGAGATTTAAGGCTGATAAGGAGAGCTGTTGTACTGTCACACTGGAGAAGGCCTGGGAATCAAGGCCATCATGTTGCTGTTCAGGAACATCTCCATCCTGTGGAAAAATACCTATGAGCATGTGGTCAGAGTGGATGGCGTGACCCGAAAGGAAACTTGGGAAGATACCTGTAATATTGGAACTTTGCAATTAGGGAAAGCAGCCCACTACTTCTCTGCCTTTGGAGGGAGAGCATCTCAGAACAAGCTCTGTCTCAATAGCTTTATGCTAATCAATCCATCGATGATGGAGACACTTCTTAGGAAGACTCCACATGCTGACACTTTTCAATCATTTCCCTGAAGGATGTTTAAGTAGGGATGTCACGTTAGCGCTAGTATAGGGATAGATCAATGCTTTATATTCATCAACCCTCGATGCATGGAAATTTGGACTCATGCTTTTTGATCCTCTGCATCCTATTCCTTGAGTTAATTGTCTTCTGCATGTTGCACCAACTCAACTTTATTTGCAGATTTGGCTTTATGTTGATTCCAATGTATTTCTACACTCTCATCTTGAGGTTATTTTTGACTTTGTAATAAATTAACTGACCTTATGTAGTGGTGTGTGGTTACTATGTGTCAGAAAAATTCCTTATTGAACTGATTCATTTGTTAATGATTTTCTCCCCTCTACGCTCACATGCTGTGAAAAAGAACCATCGAATCGTGACTCTAGAACAGATCTAGAACTTTTGGGCCCGGCCCTTTCAGTTGGTAGCAGTGTAGGATGGTTCGCATGTGAAGCAAGGGGAGAATCCAGAATTATTCTAGAAAAGGAGACCTAAAACCCCAGAGCCCCAAATAGAGCCCAATGATCGAGAATGGAGAGCGACGGAATTCGGCGGAGACTGACAGAGTTCGATGGTGCAGCGTGATCAGAGGCAAACGGAGGAGTGAGTATCAATAGGGCATGTGTTGCATGTTAGATTGTGGAAATGAATTGATTGTGTGATGTCTGGCGGAGTTAGTGTGAGAGTCGAGTGAATGTGGTTTTGGGCCGAACGTGGTCCAAGGATTGAGATTTATGTTTCAGGTCCCAAAGTAGCTAAGATCCCGGGATATGTTAAATGGTGTAGAAGACACCAAGTTATTGTGATTGTCTGACCGAAGAATTGAGGAGTTGTCGTGAGACGTCGTCGACAGTTCCACCTAAAACAGGGAACTTTGTGTGGATGGGACTTATGGGAATCGTTTAGTAAACCTTGTGTACAGAGGTGAACTATACTGATTCGGGTGACCAGCACAGGTTGAGGATTGCTGTGTGTGAATGTTCTTAGATGACTCAATTCTATTGATCATTTAGATGGCAGACAATTACAGAGTATAAGATGAATGTGTGAGTGAATGTGTTAACGCTGCGCTGGGATTGGTTGGCAGTCATCAGGAAGCTGTGGTTGGAAATATTTTGTTCATTGTAAATTTTGAATAACTTGTAATTGAATCATGCGATGTTTTAGGGTGTGGCGTGATCTGTTCAGGGGTGATCAGGGAGTTGTTACTAACCCTGGGCGGTAAAATCCGCTCCACTCGCGGAATTTGCAGAATTTTGGCAGTTCCGCATTCCGCGGAGAACGTGGAATTACCGGAAATTCAGCGATCCGCGGAGTAGCAGAATGTTTTCCTTGTTCGCGCTTTAAAAATGCGTTTTTGCGCGCGCGGTAGCGACTTACCGGGATCCCCGGCGTTCGCCGACGAGTTTTCCTATCCGTTCGCGTGCGCCACGAGATTTTGGTAGCCGGCCGCGCGATCCCGCGAGAGTGTGCGATCGCGAACACATCATTCGGACGTGCCATCGGACACAGCGAGAGTGTGCGATCGCGAACACGTCATTTCGGACGCGCCATCGGACACCGCGAGAGTGTGCGATCGCGAACACGTCATTTCGGACGCGCCATCGGACACCGCGAGAGTGTGCGATCACGAACACGTCATTTCGGACGCGCCATCAGACACCGCGAGAGTGTGCGATCGCGAACACGTCATTCGGACGCGCCATCGGACATCCGGCGGAAGTTTGGTAAAGCTCGCGATGCCGAACACGCAAAATTTGCAATCTGAAGAAGAAGAATATCTGGAGCAGCATAAAACCTTCTCGAAAATGATGATTTGAATGAAAAAGACTCCTCAGATTGACATTTGGCTGTACTTTTTGGTGCAAGGAGTCCTTTTTTTTTTTAAACTTTTTTTGGGGAGAGGAAGGAAGTGCCCCAGAGTCTCCACTTTCCTGTTCCTGTCCAGCAGGCTCCTCCCAGTGCTTTGTCCATGTCCTGTTCACTTTTCATTTGGATTTGGTGCTGGAAGGATCACTCTTTGTGTCTGCTGCATCATATATCATTGGATTTGAGGACTTTTGGATTTGAGGACTTTTGGATTTGAGATTTTACAAGTAAGTTGGTGTTGTTTGTTTGATTGGGGCATTGCAGTTGCTGCAACTACAATTTTGGTACTTTTCATCATTTAAAAAAAAAAAATTGTGAGTAGCCAGTAGGCCCAGAGCTAGTCATGGGTGCATGATGAAACAACTGTTCCTTTGGTGTGTGCTGAATTTATTTTAAACATCATTTAGGGCATGGATGGCATTGAATTGAATTGCAAAATGTGTTTTTTTGTGGTATTTCACTTTTTGGGTGTGTGTTAAATAAATGCCTTTGTTGTGTGTGTGTGTGGTGTGTGGTTGTTGTGTAACTTGCACACCTTGTTTAGCCCTGTGGATTTACGTTTTTGCATTTGTGCATTACAGCTGTGTTGTTTAGCATGCCTCCTTTGCCTGGCTATTATAGGCCTGTTTCAGTTCATTGTTTTCCAGGCCTCCTGCTTGCTGCTTGTGACTGTGAGTATCCATGTGGCTGGTGGCCATTTCTGGTGGTAGTTATAATAAGTGTGCTGCTTTTGCCATATAGGCCTGCATGTGTTTCCTTTGATCCTTTTTGGCCTAGGCTTCTTGTTGTTGTGGGCCTGGCCATGTGGCTGGTGGCCATTTTGAAGCCAGGCAGTGTGCTTTTGCCATAGGCCTGCATTATCTGTCTTCCCTTTCTTGTTGTTGTGGGCCTGGCCATGTGGCTGGTGGCCATTTTGAAGCCAGGCAGTGTGCTTTTGCCATAGGCCTGCAAGCTTGTGGCCTAGTCTGCCAACAGGCCTTTCATCCAGTAGGCTCAGAGGTAGTCATGGGTGCATCAAACAACTGTTTCTGTGTGTTCTGTTGAATTTAAACATCATTTAGGGCATGAATGGCATTGGATTGAATTGCAAAATGTGTATTTTTGGGGGTATTTCAGTTTTTGGGTGTGTGTTAAATAAATGCCTTTGTTGTGTGTGTGTGTGGTGTGGTTGTTGTGTAACTTGCACACCTTGTTTAGCCCTGTGGATTTTCGTTTTTGCATTTTATTGCATTAAAGCAGTGTTGTTTAGCATGCCTCCTTTGCCTGGCTATTATAGGCCTGTTTCAGTTCATTGTTTTCCAGGCCTCCTGCTTGTTGCTTGTGACTGTGAGTGTCCATGTGGCTGGTGGCCATTTTGTGGTGGTACTTTAGTAGTGTGCTGCTTTTGCCATGTATGCCTGCATGTCTTTCCTATGTTCCTCTTGGCTTACTGCTTCCATCCATCCCCTTTGCCAGCTGCAGCTCCCTGAATGACGTGATGAGCAAATAATTTAATGCCAAACAAACAGGTTCCACTTCCATTACATTTGTATTTTTGTTTTTGTTCTTCTTCTTTCCTATCCTTCCTGAGTGTACACAGTATACCATGAAAGCCCTTGTTGTCAAAGTCTCACAAATGGCTACACTGTTATGTTTTTTTATAACTTAAACTGAGTTAATAAAATTTAATAATATAACACTAACAAGGGTGACCACCACACACTAAGTTATATATTATATTTGTTTGTTTGTACTAGTAGTAATTGAACCACAACAACAAATGCAACATTTCACTGATGTTCTTCTCCTGGCTTCTTTGCTTTTAGGTGCACAAAAAGACAGAGGAGGAGGTGTCATCATCACCCGTTGTACTGCCAGACAGAAGTCCTGCTGCGCACAAATGTCACGTGACGTGTGGCCACAGACATCTCTGAAACTTGTGCAACAGCGTCCTGCTGACATCTAAAGAAGATGGCCCCAAAGAAATTTACCAGGTCCTCCAGTACCAAGAAAGTTGCCAGTGAGAAGAAGGAACAGAAGAAGGAAGTGGCACTTACCAAGACTGGTGTGCCGCCCACAATGGTTTTTGGGAAACAAAAAATTACGCCTGCAGCAGCGGTGTCCGGGGACCAAGCTGGGAGCAGCACCTCCGCATCAGCGGGCCCACCCCACCAACCTAGGCCCAAGCCCATGAGTGTCGCAGACGTAGCCAGTCTACTAACGAGCAGTGATGTTGAAATGTCATTATCGCAAAGTAGTACCCAATCAACGCAGGCGGAAACTCAGCAGATAAGTGGGCAACAACAGCTGCAACAACAGCTGCAACAACAGCCGCAACAACAGCCGCAACAACAGTCGCAACAAAAGCCGCAACAACAGCCACAACAACAGCCCACAATAGTAGTTGTTCCTCCTGAAGTAGGGGCAGTTCAGGAAATCGAGCTTCCTGCAGACGAAGAGGAGCAAGCCACTCTTTCAGAAGATCCATTGTCTTCCAGATCCCCAGCAAGGAAATAGGAAGGTTAGTCCATCAACTTCTTCTTCAAGCCCCGCTTCTGATGATCTAGATGCCACTTGGAATCCACCAGCTCAGTCTGAGAGTGATGCACGCCACAAGACAAGGCTAGTGAAAAGGAAGGTTCCAGAAAGCCTTAGAGTTATGGAGGTAGATGTAGAAGAGGGGATGATGATGATGACGAGCCAGTCATCATGAACATCACTCCCGGCCCAGAGGAGATGGAGACCAACATTATTACCCTATCCAAAATCGCTGCGAGGGATGTGTAGCACGGATACCACCAAGACAGGTAACACCATCTCCAGCTTCCATATTTGCATTTGCTAAGGCCTGGCAGGGACCTACATCAAGCTCAACCACCACCTCAGTACTAGATAGTGGTACGGTAAGTGCACAGAGTCAAATTCCAAGCCCACCCTCCAGTTCATCTGGCATTGAAAGTGGCACCTCCAGCAGCACCAGAAAGTACACCGCCCCAGTTTGGGACTTCTTTTCGGTTAGCAGTACGGAGGAGAACATTGCTATATGCTCAATTTGTTGACACGCTGTTAGGCGGGGTAAGCTTGGTACAAACTATGGTACCGGAGGCCAAACAAGTCATCTAAAAAAACACCACATCATCCAGTGGGAGGCTCACCTACTTCGCTTACAAAAAGTAAAACTGCACCCATTGCTGTTGGTGGGGATGAAGAAGTAGAAGAAGAAGATATGATCGCGGTGGAAGGTGAACAAGAGGGAGACATTTCTAGCCCTGTCCCCAGCAGTGTAGTGGTACCGCCCACATCCTCAGCAACATCTCAGTGGCACTGTAGTAAGAAGAGTCATACTCAGAGTCAGACTGAGACACCAAGGCAACCGAGTACTGCAATGAAAAAAAGTGCGTCGTTGAGCCTAACTGGGTTCAAGAAGACAGCTGCACCACAAAGGAAAATAATCCAGCCTACCATTGACAGCATGCTTAGGTCGGAGGGGCAGTACGAACGCAACCACCCAACGGCACGTTTGTACAATGCGAAGCTGGCTAAAATGTTAGCGCTGGACCTTCTCCCTTTTTCTTTTGTGGAAGGGGTGGGTTTCCTTGAATTTGTGTCAGCCATCTGCCCTAAATGGAAGGTTCCCAGCCGGTCCTATTTCGCCAGAGTTGCTGTTCCAGCACTACATCACGATGTGCTGGAATTGCTTGGACAAGCTTTGCAGCAGAGTGCTGTTCACAATATCCACCTGACAACAGACATGTGGACCAGTTGCCAAGCCACTGATTACATGTGCATCACTGCACACTGGATCTCTTTGTGGGGGTTAGAGAAAAGATATCTGAAGCAGGTGCTGTTGACACTGCTGAGATTTTTAATGCTACTCGGAAACATGCAACTGTAGCCATGTTCGCCATGGAGAAATCTCATACTGCTGCAAACATTTTGGAAGAGTTTAACAGCAAGGTCTTTGAATGGCTGCGCCCAAGAGGGCTTAACATTGGTTTTGTTGCCACGGATAATGGCAGTAATGTACTTAAGGCCATGGAGGATGGTGCCTATTTCAGGGTCCCGTGTTTGGCGCACTGCATTAACATTATTGTTCAAGACTTTCTGAAAAAAGAAGCCATAGTCAACAACTTACTGACCACCTGCCGAAGAATATGCACACATTTCAGCCATTCTTTTAAAGCCCGGAAGCAGCTGAGGATCATTCAACGTGAATATAGAATGCCAGTCAAAGCACTCATCCAGGAGGTGGCAACACGTTGGAACTCAACTTATTACATGCTTGACCGTCTGTTTGAGCAGTACAGACCAATCAATGAATATGTCATGCAAAGAGGGGATGCTACTGTGAAAGGCATGACCCTTCAGATGGACCAATGGTGCCTAGTTAAATGCCTGACAGAGATGCTTCTTCCTTTCGAGGTCTTCACACGTGAAGTCAGCAAGGAGGACTGTACTATGGGCCAAGCTATCCCATTGTTGCACATGCTACAGCAACAGCTGAAGGAGGTGTCTGAAGCGTACATAAGTGTGGAGGAAAAAAATGAAGCATATGAGTTGGTGGAGAGCTTATCCCGTCGCTTAGCTGAAAATACAAGGGTGCAAACTAAGATTGTGTCAGGAAAACATTACATTTGTGCCACAATTCTGGATCCACGGTACAAATCGGCACTGAATAGTAAGACATTAATTCCTTTTTCAGAAGTGGACGTTGCCCGGTACAAAAGTTGGATAGCTGAGGTAGCCAGTCACTTTGAAAATGAACGGCTGGCAATTAAAGGCCCGCTACTCAAACCCACAACAAGTACTGCAGCAGGGCATCCGGCGTCAAGTTCCACTTCAGAGCCTGAGGGCAGTGCGTTTGGCTCAGAGCGGTCACCAACACTATCGACAACAACAGCAAGAACCGGATCATCAGCCCCAGTAAAATCGGCACAGGATTGGTATTTACAGCAAGGGCTTGCTAGGTCCAGTGCTGATGCAAAGACAAAAGAGGCCAAACAAACTGTAGCACCCCTGAACATTGAGCGGATGGTCCAGGCCTATCTGGATGACCCAACAGAGGTCTACATTGATCAAAACCCATTGCGGTATTGGTATGGGAAAAGGAACCAATGGCCAGTGCTCAGCAGGCTGGCGATAAACTATCTGGCTTGCCCTGTCGCAAGTGTCTCTTCTGAACGTGTTTTCAATGCTGCTGGTGCCATTGTAACAGTGAAAAGGACCAGTCTCTCGCCCAAAAACATGGAGAGGTTAACCATGATCAAAATGAATCAGCACTTTATACCACTGAATTACACAATACATGAATCAACGCAGGAAGATGAGGACAGCAACTTAGGTGATGGAAGTAGTGTGTTAGATGATGATTACCTACTTCTGGTTGAACCCCCAGAGTTTGAGGACGAGCTATACGTCCCTGACAACTCGGCTTGAACTTCTTACTTTCTTCCTCCCTTATTTACTTTTATTTGTGTGTGTCTGTCTTTCTGGTTAGAAACTTCGAATCACAACAAATCCATCACCACCGTCTTCTAGTCTTTTTATTGCCATATTGCAGTTGCAGCTGTCTGCATTTCACTGAAGTCCACTCCTCCGAGTCCTGCTCCTCCATCCTCCTGACTCGCCCTAAATCCATTTCCCTCAAGCCAGATGATGATTGGATGTAGAATAGAAGAAAAAAGAAAATGTTGCCTCGTTGAGTCCCTCCAAAAGAAGTGGAACATGATGACTACTATAGCTATCCTCCTTTCCGAGCCGAGAGAGACTGCCCCTTAACTTAAGATGAGAAGGAACAGGTAATGAATGATGGCATGCATTGGACGCTGACTGAGTGATT
Organism: Calotriton arnoldi; assembly: GCA_963921515.1. NCBI lineage: Eukaryota > Metazoa > Chordata > Amphibia > Caudata > Salamandridae > Calotriton > Calotriton arnoldi. The sequence continues at coordinate 2,348,429 of CAWUFW010001189.1, forward strand.
TGTGTTGTTGTTGTTTGTTGTGCATGAAGTGAATTCATTGTGTACTATTATTTAATCTACACACTAAAAGTAACTCAAGTCAATGTTTCCCTTCTTGTTTTTTAATAACAAAATTGTACTTCTACTGCAGGCCGATCCATTGCATTTTGAATATGGAATGTGGACTCACTCTGTACACTGCACACTGAGTTGGACAACACCATGATGATGACCACAGTGACATAATATCTTCGCAGTCACTCAGTAGGATCGGAGATGATTGATGGAATAAGTCAGGGCGTTTCATGAGTGGCATAAAAGGTAAACAAGTCAACAACAACCACAGCAGACCTACATGTCTGTGTAGTGGTGGAGTCTAGTCGAGTGTAGTGGTATGACTGACAGTGGTGCATTGATTTAGTTACTTAATTTGTAAAATGCTATGTTGCTGTATATGTGCTTTGTCTCCCTCTGTCAAAAAATGTACGCTAAATGGAGGATGGGTCACGGGTGCCGTGGGCCTGCTCTGTCCTGTTGTTGTTGTTGTAGGTTAATGCTGGAAACAGAGTAGACATGATGTATCCATGCCGCCACTGAAAGTGTTCTTGTTGCACTCCACCGTAATTTATGCATTTTTTTTCTCCTTGATTTTTCAATATCCCTTTTGTTTTTCCATCTACAATTACAGGCCGGCCCTTACCCTGTGCTATACTGGGAAAAACAACTCACACTTACCTTACCAATCCACATCCGCCAGGCAGGCAGTGGCGTCACCCAAGATTGATGGACAGAGCGTCCATGGAAGGGAGGACCAAGAAGAATGACGAGATGCAACTCCCCAATTTGACCAGGATAACAACATACAGTAACAATATCAACATTCATCATCGTTTAAATAATTTGATTCACTTTTTATCTTCAATCATTACGACTGTGTGTTGTTGTTATTATGTTTGCTCTCTGCTTATAATTCATCCCTACAGCTATTTTTTAATTTCCTTTGCTATCTTTAAAAGTAAGCCCGGTACAACAGAACAGAAACTGTATGTAATTTGGGTCTCTCTGAGGGCAGACAGGCAAGGCACATTGCATAATATACTGCTGCCCTGTACTGTCTAATTGTCTAGTAGTAGTTAGTAAGTACTACTTATCATTAACCATCAAGTTATCAATATCATCATCATGCATGCATTTCCTTTTTCTCCCTTAACAGATTTATGGATATGGTCATCTGCCAAGATTGTGTTTTGTTGTTTGTCCATGCGTAGTGTTTTTCTTTGTAAAACCTTTCCCCAAACCCCACTTCCCAACCATTCATCAAACCCTAACCCTCTTCCCCCGGGCTGTGTGATTTATTGAGGTGTGACTAAATTAAATGTACACCAATAATTGATCACACGCTTGTTGGGGCGGATGTGGCGAAAGCAACACTAATTCAATTTCAATGCAGGGCGAGGATCTTCTTCTGCTTGCCCACCCATGATCAGTATATTTGCAAGGTAATATTTTTTTCCAAAGGAACCTAATCCATCATCATTAATTGCCGGCATCGATTGGATTTGACATCCTCCTACACAGCACTAAAGGTTACGCTTGTGTCGAGTGTAGGCCTTGTCGAGTGACTCGACACAACTACAGTTTGTAACTTGTTGTACTAGGCTATCCCCGCCACCATTATGTTTTATTTTATTTTGGCATACTATTGTTTGGCAGTAAGTTCTGTACTGTACTTCGTTCTACTACTCCTCCCACAGTCTCTCTCAGGCGACTGACTGTCTCATTATCTTTTTTTGCAAATGCTACTGCCAGTGTCTACTACTACCACCACAACCATGGCATGTTGGGAAACCAAACCATCATCACCATGCATCCATCGCTGTGCCTAAGTTAAACATCAAGCACAGGTAAGAGAAAAAGTTTGGGGGAGTCATAATTAATAATGGAAATGTTTTCATTAATTCACACACCCCTTGAGTCCAGTTGCAGAATCCATAGACTAGAAGGAGAGACTGACAGTACTAGTAGGACAAGTCACTCAGTGAGGGGTACCGCATCTATCTGTTTGTGTCTTACAAAGTCAGCCGATTATTTAAATCAAACACTGGCTGTGGCCCTGCAGCAGCAAGGAAACAGTGTGATGTAAAACAGTAACCCCACCCACAAAACATTAACAACATCGTATGTAAAGTATAAATATAATTTAATCCCCTAACAAAAATAAACTATGTAAAAAATCCCACAACAACACCTGACCCACCCCTCTCCCTAACCCCAACCAATGTCCGAAACGAAAAAGTCCAACCAATTGTCCTTGTCCATAATAAACCCCAACACCCAATTCCCACCCACCAAAAGAAGCAATAAAAAAGGGGCAATCCAACAGGGTCTCAACTCATCAGCGGGCTCGCTTCTCCAGGACATTAATTCGCTCCTCTAGGCGGACCACGCGGCGCTTCAATGCGTGACAATTGCATCCACAGGGGGGGGCAGCAGTGCTAGATAAAGAAGTGCGGCGGCGGGCGGCTGCCAGACGGCGGCGCCGTAACACTGGAGGGGCCTGGCTGGGGCCTGGGGCATTGGAGGAGGCTGCAGCTGCTGCCGCCTCCTCCTCCTCTGCCAGAACCACCAGCCGCCGGTATTCAGTCTGTATGGCCTCCAGCTTCCGGCGCCGGGCCATGGCTGCCAACTCCTTCCTGTCTGGTTTCCCTTTGGAAGGAGTAGCTATATCAAGAAGAAAAAACAAGACTATTGTAACAATATACTCTTAGCAAAACAGTAAGACAAGACACTAGCAAGCACAGTATATAACATTTGTGGTATGTATCTATCCTCCCACTTCCTCGGCCTCTAACATTTGTGGGAGTTTCAGGCATTCAACCACCCATGCATCTGATTCCTATCAGCCACCTATGCATGCATCCCACGTATCCTTCTCTTCTCTGCCAGTCATAAATATTAAATCTTGCATGTCCTTCCTCCTTCCACCCTTCTTTCCCTTTTCATTCAACCCATCCATCAAGGTCATCTGATCTGACTTGTAGTCTTCTCCATAAAACTTTCACAGCTGAGTTGAAGTCAGATAGAAGAGGCCATTGGTTACTCAACACTCCCGCCGCTAATGCTATTGCTAATGCTAAGTAAATGGTGTCTTCTCCAACAGTTCACAACAACTTCTTACTTACTAAGTCTCAACAGTACAGTGTACACCCTTGCAGCGAGTGTAATGTCAATACGTAAGGAATATAACTTACCACCACCCGCCACTGCTGCTGGCTCACCCCCTGCAGCTCCTGCAACTGCTGCATCTCATACTGCTCCCTCTGTGGCCGTGTCGCCATCGCCACTGGCCCCGGCACTGGTGGTCGATAGTACGCCTAGAAAAAACATTACACATTTTTAGATGCCATATACACATCCCCCTATTTATTCTTTTTCACTAGCAAGATTGAAAAAAAAGTTAATACATACATATACAACATGCATCACTAGTACAAATCAGGTACTAGAGTACAGTACACACTAGTAGTGTTATATCATGGTTCCTAGGGTCATTCTAGTCTTTGCTAAGTTAGCCTGAGCCATGCAACCATTTTAGCTTTGTGTCTTTTATTTTTGCGCACGTTACCTCGCAGCTTGGTGTGTAAGACGCCTTTGAGCCCACATGAGCCCACATGAGCTCATAGTACTGCTACTGTCTGAGCGCTGCGTACAAGGTCGAAAAACAAGCCACTTTGTTATGGAGTTCTGGTGGTCAGTCCGTATTGCTTAGCCATAACATGCTACACTTTTTGGCACCACTGAGAAATGCTTGCAATATACTAACGCGCACCATTTTTCTCATAACAGACGGAAGATTCCCTTCTACGAACCAGAGCTTTGCAGAGCTTATGATGTAACCAGTACTTCTAGGTTCTTCTAAGGTGAGGGGTCCACCAGAATTGGCTCAGAGATCTTCATTTATAATTTTATATAAACTATATTCCTACCAAGGGGAGGGTGGTTCTTCCACCACTGTTCAGTTATCATCATGATTGATTTCCCCTTTTGTCTTCTATGGACTTGTAGTTGTAACAATGTTTATTGTTTTAATCTTATGCATTTTGCAGTTGGTGCTGGCTCGTATACTGCATTATAGAACAACGTACAGAGCTTGTTAGTTGAAAATAAACCTTTTGAACTTACATAGACTCTGTGGTATTTGGTGTGGACTTAAACGAGTGAGTGAGCAAAAGGGTGTGCATTGCTTCCACGACTCTGAGAGGTCGGGAGTGTAGTGTTATGTTCTGGGTTGTCTAATCATTGGGTATCCTTGGGGGTTCGGGGACCTAATGAGACACTATAGCTAGTCGGTCAGGGGATTGTGGGTGAGGTGTGAGGAAGGTCGAACCTCCTATCACCAACGTTCTATTTTCTTGTGCATAGTTCTGTATGTGCAGAATCCCTACAACAGTAGTAGTATGTCCTATGTATCCTATCAGAAATAGTAAAATATCTGGTTGGGCATTTTGTTGGTGGGAATTGTCGAAAAGCCTCAAGATTAAGAAGACTAGAAGAGGACAACCCAAAGGACTGGACTCAGTGGCTAGAGCGATTGCTGAATCTGAGTTTATACTTTATTGAAACCTTTTACATAAAGAGTGGCCACCTGGGCAAGCTTAGCTACAGACAGACTAATAGTAGTAGTACAGAGAGTCATAGCAGAGGCAGTTAGAGGCAGGGATAACAAGAATTTAGAAACAGATTGTCTAGATTGAAGAAGATTTTGTAAAAAAATAGAATTAGGAAATCGAAATAATAGTTCAGAAAAAATAAGGTGCAGTAAAAGTTAGGGAAGTATAATTATTAATATTAACAACAGGAGGACTTACTGGGGCCAGCAGCAGAGCCCTCAGTAGAGGAGCGTTCCTGGCCCTGTGAGGCATCTTCTCCAGCTCCCGCCGACTCCGACCTGGTCTTCTTGCCCCTGGGTGCTGGTCATGAAAGATGTAAGAAAGAAAGAGACAAACATGGATGATTGGTGTGAAACAAATAAAATATTTTAAAAAACGCTCAAAAAACATTTATGGAAACAACAATTGCAATACAATTGACCTATCTAATCTGGTCGACTAGTATTGCGGGATTCGCGGTCCGTCTTGTTATTATTGATGAACACTAATCCAGTGTTCCATTCTGATTCCAGAATACTAACTAAGCCTAAGTACCACCTGACCTAGCCCACCTATTCCAGACGGGCCAATTGTTCACTAAGTCTGCATTTCCATTTATTTTAGTCCTCAAAAATGCATAGATGGAGGACACATGCATACATTTTTGCATACACCAAATTGTTGGTTGGTTGCTGCTGATGTTCTGCTAGTGATAAGCCTATTACCACTCACTAAACAAACTACAAAAGGTTCTACTAAGGACTGGGGTAAGCAGCACTCAGCAACACGTGACGTGACAGAGGATGCGTCACGCAGACCACTAAAAAATTACCTACTAATAAGTAACTAAACCTATCAATCCACCACTATTCTCTTCTTAGTGGCAGGAGGACAAAGGAAGGACTAGAGTCTCTCTAGCATTACCTAACTTAAGTTCTCTAAAGTAAACTCTTACATAATTATGCCAAGCGAGCGCAAAGTTGCAAACAAGTAAGATTAGTAGTGCTGAGCACCTGTGTCATAACAATCACAGAAGATTTTTAAACGTAATTTACCTGCAATGTAAGCAGCAGCATTCTTGCTGTTCTGGAAAAAAAATGTATTCGCAATATATAACACAGAGCAGAAGAACACAAAGTAGTAATATTAAATAGCTACTCACCAAGCCCCGGGACCTCCACTCCTAGCAGGTCCAGCAGGTCCTGCTCCCGGTCCAGGATATCGGACCACCGGTGCGTCAGCTGGTTAGGGGTGCGCCGGACCCCAGAGCAGCGAAACACTGCCTGGCGCACCTTTCCCCACCGCTGGCGACGCTCCCGGAGCCCGTACCCGGACCCAGGCCTGCCGCCTGCTGCCAGGGTTAAGGGGAGGTGGTGCTAGACAAAAAAAACAAGTGTGGCCACCTCCGCCTCACTAAATAAGGCCCGTGCCTGCACCCCGTGTGGGCGCCGCCTTCCGCAGGGAAGGCGGTCATGGCTGCGGCTGTGAGCAGCCTTGCCCTTGGCCTTGCCCACACCTTTGGCCATGGTTCTGGGACTCGGGGGGCGGAAAAGAAAAGGGAGGAATTAGAAAAGTAAGTAAAAGAAATGAAAAAAGCAAGTTATAGAAAAAGAGTGAAAAAGTAGTAGAAAAAGTCACAAAAAGTAGAAAAAGTCAAAATATAGAATCAGGAAAATAGAGAGATAGATAATAAATAAAAAAGATTTTAAAAAAGTGTACAGAAACAAAGGATTGCAAAGATAGAGGGAGGATAGAAAAGCAGGCCCAGAACCATAGCAATAGAGTGAAAAACAAGATGTTCGCGCACATTGCGACCGCATGGGCAAGTTTGCGCCATAGTTCCCCCCCGAGCACGCAAAAAGCGTCACGAACACTTAATACGTGTTCCCGAACAGGAAATACTCATCGCGAACGGGCGAGAGCACGCAATACGAGACCCGGAACATGAAATAAGCATCGCGAACGGGAGGGACAAGTGAAAAACAAGATGGCCGCGCTCATTAGCAACTGCATGGGCAAGTTAGCGAGATATTTCCCCGCGAGCACGCAAAAACACATCGCGAATGGGCGGGACAAGCAATTCCGCGTGTTCGCGGAATTTCCGCGTGGTCGCAGAGATTGTTTACTGTTTCTCGGAACTTTGCGTAACGCGACTACGCAAATTCCACCCACCCTTAGTTGTTACTCAAGTGGGCGAAGAAGCGCCACCTGAGGATACTCCAGCACATTATGTGGTGACAAAATTAGAACTTCATACTGTAATTTGGCTTTAAATTTACACAAAATCATTGAGAAAGAGGGGGAATCGGCATTTCCATGTTTTGGTTCATTTCGATTGGACGTGTTGCACCAGTTGAGAGGAGGGATGTATGCGCTGCAACCTTTGCCTAGACCAATACAGTTTGAAGCGTAAGATGCATGGATATGTGCAGCACACGCACAGAGCAGGGAAAAATACCATGGGAAGATGAGGAAAGCTTAGAGAGCATGTCAGGAAGCACAATGGGACACACAGCTTAAGAGATGGAGAGTGGATACCATTGAAGGAGAAAGGTTGTAACCAATGTTGGTAAGAGAGGGAGATTCTCAGAATAGGAACGTAAGGGAAAATGGAAACGATGGGAGTGATACGGATGACAGCTTGTTGGATAGGTTCTTATCAGAGCGTCCTCCACCTTACAATTCACACTCATCGGAGGTAAGGCGAGAGTTGGCAAATACAGGGAACACAGAGAGTCTGTCAGTATCTCAGACAAGTCCTAGTACGGGAGTTGTGGGAAGGATATCTGCAGGAGTAGGGGGGACGGGAGTGTCCCCCTTAGGAGGTGCGGAACAAAGTGGAGTCAACGCTGCTTCACGATTACCAGAAGCTCTTACAGTACCGGTCACCATTGGTCCTGTTGTCCCCGTCTATGACCCGAGCTCAGTGGGAAACCTTAGTCAGCAACAGCCCATTCAGGTGGAGGGAATTGGATTGGGAATGGAATGGTCCACCTCTAGCGCCTATAGAATCTAGTACTCCTTTACCAGGTACTGCTGATCCTTTGGGAATACGCATTGGTTCCAGTACTATACGATCCATACCCATGGTAAGCACAAGCTCAGACTTGAGGATGTGGTAAACTCCAATGAGGGGGCCAGTGGATGTGATGTCAGAAACAAATGCAAGTAAGGGAGCTACCGGAAACCAACATTTCTTAGATGCCACAGATTTAGAGACTTGGCTGAGAGATCATAATAACAGTAAGGAAGGTCAGAGCAGTACATCGAGTCAGGGAATGATCAAGGCTGCAAAAAAGGCAAAATGATTGGATGTGGTGTTGTTGAAGGCTGAGGTAGATGAGATTATTAGTGGGAATTTGCCTTTGGAAAGAATAGAGACCTATGAGAAAGATGACCTGTTGTTTATAGCAAAGGATGTCACCCACAATCCGAGGCGAGCGCATGAGAAGTTGGCAGAACTAGCTCAGAGATATGATGTAGATTTGTCCCGAATGAAAATGCTACAGGGAAATCGTAGGCTCAACTATAGTGATCAGGAGCTGGAGGAAAATAGAGTGACAGGATTGAAAGCACACATCTGAGAGCTGGTTATATGAATACAGGCTTGGGGTATGCTTGATAAGTGGGAGGAAATGTGGTCCAAGAAGAAAAGTCCTAGAAAAGTGACAGGGAAAACGCCACCTCCAGGAGGGGGAACACCAGGAGTTGAGGTGTATCTACTGCGAAAAGTGCCTAGTGAAGGGTATGTGCATGTTCCTCTGAGTTGAGGTGATCTAGCTGCATTCACGAATGATTTTCCTAGGTTGAGGGAGAAACCTGCTGAATGGTACAAGCAAGTCGATCGCTTTGTTAAAATCTCGAAAGTGTTGTGGATTGACTCAAATACTCTGTTTGAAATTGTGGCCCCTAGTGATCTATGGTCTGCATGTAAAATTGCTATTGATTGGCCTGCTGCAGAGCCAGAAAGGGACCCTGTAACTCATGGTCCTTCGCTTTTGGTTATGAAAAGGTATGATCAGGTGATCACATGGTTGCAGTGCAAAATAGCCCCACAAGACATCTATTGGGTTAAGTTAAGATAGAGCGAACGACACAGGAGCCTAAAGAGTCAGTGCATGCCTATTACGAGAGGCTCTTGCAAGCCTTTAAGCAGTACAGTGGATTAGATACACTCGACCTCAGAGGCATGGGACAATTTGTCTCAAAATTTGTGACAGGGTTGAGACCAGAAATCAGCCTCATGATCCAGCAACATTTGATCTGCTGGCAAAATAAGTCCATGGATGAAATTCTACGGTATGCCAGGTATTGCAGTGAGGAAGTGGATTCCAAACATAGGAGAATAAAGGAAAAGTTAATGCTGGTTCAAATGCAAAATGCACAGAAGGGAGATCAGGCGCAGGCAACAGGAGGAACAGTAGGTTGTAATCAGGGAAATGTCCAAGGAAATGCTTAGGGCACACCAGGTTCAGCCGTGCAAGGAAGAGGCAGAGGTGTCCCCATAGATCCCAAAACAGGGATCGATATTGCTACGTTGAAAAAGACAACCGCCCGTCATTTTTGTCATAAAATCGAGCATTTGAAGTGCAAGTGTAGCTTAAATCCAGAGAATCAGGTGCAGGAGGGAGAACTCGTGCAAGTGACAGATGCAGTAAATCAGTTATCAACGGTGACAAGGCCAAGGTCCCATAATGCGGGAGGAAATCAGAATCAGTTAGTGCAAGTGCCTCAACCTCCAAGAATCTCACAGAATAATCGAACATACCATGAGCTGCCCTTTATGGTAACACTTGATTGATTTGATCAGGACCCATCCCAATGGCGGGGCCTGAGGGGGGTGGAAGACTGTACTCTTGGAGCAGTCTCAGAGGTAAACCAGAGTGCACTATATGTAGAGGCAGACGTAGATGGTCACCCCATTACATTTATGTTTGATACTGGTGCTACCCATTCTACTGTGAGATCTGCAGTAGCCTCAAACCTACCCCTCTCGGGAAAATCAATCCATGTTGTAGGAGTTGCTAACAAAAGAATGACAAACCCATCTACAGAAGAGGTGCTGGTGAAGATCGGAACCTTCCAGGATCATCACCAGTTCGTGGTGTGTGATTCAAGTCCAGTCTGTTTATTAGGGCGTGATCTCTTGTGCAACTTGAATTGTACCATCTATTGTACCTCAGATTAATGATGATGATATGGCTTTCAAGAAAGCAAATCAAAACGATTGCACAGACATGTTTTCTTTACAGACAGTGGAGGACATGCCGCTGGACTTGAGAGACACTGTCTCTCCAGTGGTATGTGACTTCACGGGGGAGGAGATTGGACTTATTCGAGGAGTCGAGCCAGTTCGCATACAGATCAAGCCTAATGCAGAGTTTCCGAGAACACCCAGTACAATCTGACCCTGGAAACGGTGGCAGGGATTACACCTGTAATTGAGTCCATGATGGCTCAGGGCATACTGAAGGAGATCATTGGAAGTCCATGTAGTTCGCCGATCATGGGATTGCAGAAGCCAAAAGGAAAGTACTGCATAGTCCAGGATTAGAGAAAGGTGAATAGTATTGTGATTCCATGTTGTCCTGTGGTACCGAATCTATCTGTGATCCTATTTCAGATTCCTTGTGAAGCTGTCTGGTTTACTGAGATTGACCTTTGCCAGGCATTTTTCTCCATCCCATTGCATGAGAAAGCCAATTTTTATTTGCTTTCCATCTGGAAAACTGTGTCTTAACATCGTGTCATATCCCTCCAGGGAATACTGAAAGTCCATCCATCTTTAATCAGGTCTTGAAGAAGAACATTGAGAGCTTGATTTTGCCCCGAAACTCAGTGCTAGTACAGTATATTGATGACCTCCTTATTGCATCCAAAATACCAGAGGCTTGTAGGGAGGATACAATTGCCTTGCTGAAACACTTGGCTGACAATGGTCATAAGGTATCTCCAAACAAACTTCAGTACTTGGGTCATCGAATTGAGAAAGGCAAGAGGAAGGTGTCACCGGAGCGAGTGGAGGAGATCATGAAAATGAATCCGCCCACTACTCAGAAAGAAGTCAGGATGTTTTTGGAATGGTTGGCTACTGCCAACAATAGATCCCGAATTTCTCCTTGATGGCGAAGCCTTTGCAGATTTTGACCCACGAAGACGTGAGTGATCTGGTACCCTGGGATAACGACTGCTTACTTGCTTTCTTAGAGCTGCGAGAGTGCCTTTGTCGCACTCCAGCTTTAGGAATGCCAGATAAAAACAAAGCATTTTTGCTGTTCTGTCATGAAAGGGAAGGTTGTGCTCTCTCTGTACTCACCCAGACACATGGAGGTGCCCGTAGACCAGTGGCCTATTTCTCAGCTAAATTAGATCCTGTAGCTTCAGCGTTGCCCAGATGTCTCAAATCCATTGCTGCAACAGGTGTCAGTATTGAAAGGTGTGAAAGCATTGTGATGTGTCATCCACTTACTGTATACATACCACACTCATTCGAACTCCTAATGACGAGGACCAAAACACAACTTTTGACTAATAACAGGTTGACAAGATATGAACAAATTCTGCTTGCAACAGAAAATGTGACCATAAAGCACTGTTTTGTGCTAAACCCAGCTACCTTGTTACCTGTACCAAATGTTGATGGGGAAGATTGTGAAAACCATGACTGTCTGGATATTACTGAGCTTTGTACCAAACCGAGACCTGACATTGTCGATGAACCATTGTCTGATGCTGATCAAGTCCTTTTTGTTGATGGTTCATGCCTAAGGGGTAATGAAAGTAATCTGAGAGCAGCATTTGCTGCCTGTACCATCTCTGGAGTTGTGGAAGCTGCTTGTTTACAGGGAGTACACTCCGCACAAGTGGCCAAGATCATTGCCTTGACTCGTGCATTCCTTGTCTCTGAGCAGATCCGAGTCATCATCTATACCGATAGCCAGTACGGTTTCAGTATAGTTCATGACTTTGGACAGATATGGTCGCAGAGAGGGTTCCTAACGTCATCATGATCTCCCATTAGGAACAGGAAATATGTGAAACAATTGTTGGAAGCCTTGCAGATACCAAGGGAAGTGACAGCCATGAAGATCGTTGCTCATGGGAAGGGAGATGATTTTGTCACTGTGGGAAACCGATACACTGATAAACGTTCTCGTTTTTGTACCACACACGCATGCATCTTTAATGGGGAATATGTTGGTGAGAGTACAGAGAAGACCGAACTCAACACGATGCTAGCTATTGCAGACACATGGGATGAAGTTGGGCGGTTACAATTGGAAGCCACAGACCAGGAACAAGCAGATTGGTGCCGAGCCGGTTGTGAGAAGAGAGAAGACGACAATTGGGTTTCAACTGATGGTAGAGCAGTATTACCGGATTGTTAGCTGAATCCAATGGCAAGACACATTCATGGAGCAGCCCATATAGTAAGTAATTAAATCATTATTGTATGACTACCTAAAATCATTTACAAAGAACGATCTATATTGCGACATAAAAGCAGGAATCAAATATAAAACTAGGTCATTAAAACCTATACAAAAGTCATTTATAAAATCTTATTAAGACTATATTAAAACCATGATTGTTAGAAATGGGGGTCTTTAGTTGGCAGAGGTAGGTACCTTTGTCAAAATAGGGACCCCTGCTTCTAGTCATAGTAAGGGGGATACACTTCTAAAATAACCCCTGCTCACCCCCTTGGTAGCTTGGCACAAGAAGGCAGCGTGTAAAGCATTTGTGAACACATACAGTAATACAGTGAAAACACTACAAATGGACACCACACCAGTTTAGAAATATAAGTAATCTATATCTAAACCAAAACAAGACCAAACAACATAAATCCACTATACAAGTTATCAAGATATCCTTAAAAATAGGTTATTCACTTAAATAAAGTTTGGAGCAACAAATAACTCCACCTGGAGTTATTACGACGTTGTGACAGATGAAAATCCCAAAGTACGGCGCTGACCGCGAGGTGCGCGACGTCAGGCGCGGAGTCAAGTAGACCCCCAAAGAACAGTACCTTGGAAACGATGAAAGCAAAGATGGTGCATGGTGTCGGGGAGGTGATGCTTCGTTGGCGCCGGGCGGCGTTGGTTACTTACGACCCCAGGGGAGGTGAAGCCTTGGTTCCTTACTGCGTTGCAGGGGCGGTGAGACGTCGGCTCCTTACTGTGTCAGGGAGGTGACATCACTGTGGTGGCTGGTGAGGCATCAGTTCCTTACGACGGTGCGGTGTCGATGAATTCAGGAGTCATCCATGTCGAGTACCGGCTCTGCGTTGATGAAACACCGGCATCGGTGAAGTCGGGGCTGAGGTGCGAGTCGGGATGGCATGGCGTGGACGTCACGAGTGGTGTCCTCGGCTCTGTTGCAGGCAGCGGCCTCGGTGATGTCTTCGGAGTTGATGTGGCACGGCGTCAGCAGGCGTCTGGCCTATGGTCAAAGTCGGGGCGGTGCATCGTGCTCCTCACGAGCGGTGCCCGCGGCTTCGGTGCAGGTTACAGCATCGCTCGCCGGCGTCCTGTTGCAATTTCCTTCTGTGGCAGTTGAAACAGCAGTTCCAGATGCAGAAAGACAGAAGAAATGAAGTATTTGTGTCCCTGAGACTTCAGAACAGGAGGCAAGCTCTATTTTAAGCCCTTGGAGATCTTCCTCAAGCAGGGGACACAGCAAACATCAAAGTCCTTCTCCTTTCCTTGGCAGCAAGTAGCCACTGCAGGCCAAACGCAGACAGCAAACAGAACAGGGGCAGTATTCCTCCTCAGCTTCTCTGGCTCTTCTCATTGGCAAAGGTTCCTCTTGATTCCCAGAAGTGATCTAAAGTTCAGGGGTCTGGGCCCCATCTTTTATACAGCAAAATCCTTTGTTCTCTGGTGGTAGAGAAGCCCTGTGCCCAGCCAGAACCAGTTCTGTTCTCTCAGTGTAGCTGCCCGGCAGGAGGAGGAGACAGCATTGTCTTTGGCAGACCAGGCTCATTCAGGTGCGAAAGGAATCTCCTCCCCCTACTTTAAATGCAGCCCAGGTCTATTCATCTTCTCTCTCCAGTACTGTAACTCTGCCTGGTGGCACCTCTTTTTGCTCTCATTTAATTCTTTGTTATCAAGGAGGTAGATGGGCCTTTTTCCTGTGGGTTTGCCTTTGTGGTTGGATTGCTTTGGTACACACAGGGCTTTAAAAAGCAAATCTATATTCTCTGGCCAGCTTTTCTCAATCCCAAATGTTTGTATGTCCTGCTTCCACTGTTGGAGACAGTGGAGTTTGCCTATGTAGCCTTACTTGCTGAGGCCACAGGTCCTCGATCACTTATCACAAGCATTGTGAACATTGATAAAGAATCACATTCCCCAAGCAGCTTTGAGACGCAGAATTATGGTGCACTCCACCTACCAGAATGTCGCAACAGCCTCCAGATGCAGCAGCAGCTCCTGCCGCTCAACAACATTGTTCAAACCCCCCTATTAATGAAATGCCTCCATTCAGCCAACTGGCAGGTCCTGCAACTGCAGTGCCAAGATGGCGCCAATGGATTGGAAGACTCCAGCATTACTTCTGCACCACGAGGGAGACGGATGGCGCCATAAAGAGGTCGATGATGCTGCAACTGGGAAGTGATGAACTGTATGACCTCTTTATAGACTTACCTAATACAGGTGCAGATCATGATTTTGATGCAGTGGCTGCTGCCCTTGACAGACATTTCGACCCCCAATTAAATCTGTACTACAAACGGATCAAGCTTCTCCAGGTGAAGCAAGGAGGGGATTCTGTGGATGTCTTCTTTACGCAGCTGTGCAAACTTGCCAGTACATTCTCAGCATTGACAAACCCGATGGAATAGGAGCTCAGCTCATTCAAGGGTGCAAATCATCCAATCTGCGTAAGCTGATTCTGCTACAAACTGGGATTTCGCTTGATGACATCCTCATACTTGCTCGCTACGATGAACTTGCCAACAGTAGAGCTAGAGATATGGAGTCTGCCCTAGCATGTCAAATGGCCCTAGCTTGCCCACAACAGGGGTGAGAATTAAGGAGGAGCATGTGGAAGCCATTCAGAGGTGGCCGACAAGACCAAGAGGGGCAGTCACGTCGAAGGCCTGTGACAGAAATAGCGGAAGCTGTGGATCCACACTGTTGGACTTTCCCTTTTTGCAGAGTCATCCCTAAACTTTTTGCCTTTCTCCTAGCCTTTTTTTTCTGACATGGTGTTGGTGGTTTTGGGACTCTGGGCCCTTTAGCACTGCTGACCAGTGTAAAGTGCATGTGATAAACATGGTAAGATTGGTCTACATCTGTTTGGCCTATTTAATTTACCTGTGAGTCCCTTGTAAAGTGGTATCTCATATACCCAGGGCTGGTAAATTAAATGCTACTGGTGGGCTTGCAGCGCTGATTGCCCCACCCACCAAAGTAGCCTTTCAAACCTGTCTCAGGCCTCTGCCATTGCAGGGCCTGTGCGCGCAGTGTTACTGCCGCTGTGACGTGGCACCTAAAGTGTGCGCCATGTCTGTGACCCCCTTTTACTGCATGTCAGTCACCCCTAAGGTAGGCCCTAGCTAGCCCTATGGGCAGGGTGCCTTGTAGGTAAAAGGTAGGACATGTACCTTTAAGTGTGTGACATGTCCTGGTAGTGACAAACAGCCATTTTTGGTTTCTCACTGCTGTGAGGCTGCCCTCCCATAGGAATGCATTGGGGATTCCCTGATAAGTGTTTCAGTGGTAATTCCTGATATGAGAGGAGCAGCGTGGTCAGGTTTGGTATGGTTGGAATAGGAATAATAAATGCTGCACAATGGTGTGCGCAGATTTATTATAACTATTTTAGAAATGCCACTTTTAGAAGTTGTAATAACCCAGTGGGAAACCCAATATACCCTTGAAGGTTTGGGCAAATGAATAAATGTTTGAGTAAAGGTACCTACAAGGGATTTCGTTTACTAAACTTAATTGAATTTCTTATACACCTATTTGTTAAGTCCCAATTGGTGGCTTAATTTAGCAAAAGTCTGCACATCTATGCAAATGTACACAAAGTCAATATTTAACAACACAATTTAAATAAAACAGTTGAAAATTCATTGGAAAACACGGGTATATCTTTCTTTCATAAATACACAATTTTAATGTGAGACAAAAATGAGAGGGGTACATTCAAAAACAGCGAGACACTATGATAGAGGGTACACAAATGAACCTACAAATCATAAGTGTGATCATCTATTCCAAGGAAATATACATAGAGGAAAAAGAAACTAAAATAGAGAACAATTCCTCAGACGCCTTAGTTGTTGGGGAAATAGATGTAATAGTCGACGTTTCGGTCTGTTATTTTTCACAAAAAGGTCCCGTGTATTGATGTACACGGGACCTTTTGTGAAAACGATTCATTGTCAACTCGTGTGGAGTTTGATTCAATCTAACTTACTTGAACCCTGAGAAACTATTTAATAACATTCCCTAACAAAGTTGTGAGATTATTCCTGATTTTCTCACGAAAGGTACGGGACCCTTTTTGAGAAGACGAGTCACTAACAACTCGGAACCTATTCGTAAGGCCCTTCCTCCAACCCTATCATTCAATCAGTCTCCTTGGGTTGTGACAACCAACAAATATTGTTTGAGGGACTTGTTTTACAAACATCTGTATGTCCTGAAGATGGTCTGACGGACGTTATTGCCATAACAGACCGAAACGTCGACTATTACATCTGCATAGATGTGCAGACTTTTGCTAAATTAAGCCACCAATTGGGACTTAACAAATAGGTGTATAAGAAATTCAATTAAGTTTAGTAAACGAAATCCCTTGTAGGTACCTTTACCCAAACACTTTTAGAAGTTGGCATTTCTGTGTGCTATGTGTCTGCCTGCCTGATGTGGATTGCATGTCTGGCTTTGGAGTGACAGGGGCTGGTGAGGTGTGTGTGGCTCCAGGAGGGGCAGGGTGAGTCAACGCTAGGCTGAATAGGGCATCTGCATTTGGAGTAGTGGGAGGAATAGTCCCCTGGCCCTGAATAGGATTGTGCCTGCCTAGGTCAATGCTGGCTCCGCCCCCCTGTGGTGTGTCTGATGGCAGAGCCCCCATCTCCCAAAGAAGGGTGTGAGCACTGTAAACAGAGTTCTCCAGAACCAGTTGGAACTGGTTCCCCAAGCCCTGTGCTTTACAGTCAAAGAGAAATGTGGTATAAATATAGGGGCTGTGACCCCATGTTTGGAGCTGTTCCTGTGCTTACTGGGGCTTGCTGCTGCTGGGGCCCAGGAGGAACTGCCATGAGGGCTTGCCTCCCTGCTGGAGGGCCCTGTGTGCTGGCCTCCCTGGGCCCAGCTATGCCCCTTGAACTTTAAGGACTTCCAAGAACTATGGGCTTAGCGCCTTGTGAGCGAGGTACTTTAGTTGCCAAGGAGAGAGACGCGTGTGGCCTGGCAGCGCGGGGCTGTGACGTGCCCCGAGAGAATCCCGGCGTGTGGGATTCCCCCTGCGCTGTTTACTGAAGCGGGAGCCAAACCCGCATTTGTGCCTTTCTGGCGGGTGCCCTCCCCGCGTTTATGCCTTAAGGAGCGCTGGTGCCGTGCAGCGCTGTGCTGCGTGAAATTTCCTGGAGGGAATCCCGGCGTGAGGGGTTCCCCCGTGCCGCTGGTGGAGCGGGAGCCCACCCCGCATGTGAGTTTATTTAGTTGGCGGGAGCCCGCCCCGCATTTGTCTGTTCTTTCACTTCTTCATGTCTACGTACTGTCCATCTTCTTTCCTTCTTATGTTCTTTTCCCTTTTCTTCAATTTAATAAAGGTTATAAGGGATGTAGTAAGCCACCCGGCCACTACCATAGATTGTAGCGGACATGCACTCTGAGGGCCGGGCTCGGGCCGAAGGGATTAATAAAGGTGCTCTGTTGGCTCGTGGGGAGAGCACGCACCAGACTAACGTGAGTCAGCCTCTGATTGCTGGTGTGCACAGCAGCGCTACAAGTGGTTAGGCCTTACCGCTTACTGGAGCCCTTACACTCCAGTCCACCTGCTTTTTGCCTAACTTCCCTTCACCTTCTGCACACAAATGTTCTCATATGACTCCTTCTAAATATAGAATGTAATACCTCCCGGTGCAGCAAACATGTAAATAAATAAATAAGAAAATAAATAGATAAATAAATAAATTGGCTAACCTCTTTTATTTTCCGCTAGTTTAGCTATAAATAACACAGGATACTTTCAAGTGTGCCTACGTGCATACAAAGACAGACATTAAAAAAAGCGCTCAACTGATCAGCACAATAATACAAGAAAATAGGTTTTGGATGCGTCCTTGTGCTTTTGCAGTTCTGGATTTTCATGTATGCATTTTAACGAACTATACTGAAACTGTCGGCGCGTTTCTTCCCATAAACGCAATTTATATAATAAAGATGGGTACATCACTCTTTACATATTTGTGGTATTCTAAATCATATGTGTACCCATCAGAGTCAAAAACCAATTCGAAGGGGATTAAGACAAAAATCAGCATCCTTGGGGTCTACACACTAGCCCCAGAAACCCCTAAAACCTGAGAACTTGAAGGGAACGTGGCAGAGCCCTGATTAATTTCAGAACCCTCTCAGTGGTCTGGGGCATATGGGCCCTCCCCGGTAGACAGCAGCACGTTGCCATAGATGGCCGCAGGAGAGAGGAGAATGTCCCTCCCCGCCTTCTGCCGCGGGCCTGGTGATTCGTTCATTAGTTGCCTTGGGCACTTCTCGCGCACAAACCCCAGCTGCAGCCATTCCCGCCCACGTGTAACCATATGTCATGGCGCTGGTACTGAAAGGCAACAAAGGGAACTGTCGAATGGAAAATATTTCACTCCGCATTGCTGAAGGGACACGCTGTTTCAAGTGCAGCAGCCCAGCCTTTGTGAATGTGTCTTAATTAAGCTATTTATTATAAAGCCGCGTAGTGAGTCACGCAGCACCTTCCTGGAAGGTAATTCATTAAAAATATTATTATAAAAGATAAGCAAATATCATTGCATCTGAAGGGAAATCACTTGCAGAATGTAAATACTTTTAGCAAACGCGTTCCTGTGTTTTAAATGATTTTCTTGTCTGTACACTTTGCAAGCCTTTGCGCGCTCAACGCAGCTTTCAGATTTATTATGAAATACTTTACTCCTCATAATTTACCTAGTGAATAAAGTTGCTTTTCTACTAAAGTGAGGAATTCGGAAGGCAACAGCTCACTACTCAAGGAGATGCTGTTCTTTACAAAATTATAGTGGTCTATTGAAAATATCTAGGCCTCAATTGGGGTGATTAATACTCAGGGACACATTTTTGAAATAGTTCACATAAAGCAGCACAGCAAGCAGGATCGAACTACCCTATCAGGCAATCAGGCAATGCCAGACGGGCTCGTCGGACAGGATAGCGTGTGGGTCGTTTTTGGCGGTTCGTGGGCCGGTTTGTTAGTCTGCTGGGCTGTTTTTTACAGTTAATTTCCATGATAATAAAACATGCATAGTCTGCAGCAAGCTGAAATCCATGCATACCTTGCAAAACACAAAGCTGTCTTTACTAGTTCAAAACTGCCTCAATTTGCAAACTTAGAACACTTTTTCAGTTATTGAATTCACTAATGGGGGCCACTTTCATTTTGGTGCCCAGGCCTATTTTCTTTCCCTGTCCAACCCTGACAGTAAGTGGGGTTGCTGCGCTGCATTGAGTGAACAGGAGAAAGGAGAACTGTGCCATATCTTCAAAGAAATGGCTCAGTTCAGCTCTCTCCAAGCAATGGCAAACTTGTGGCTACCCAGCGCCAATGCAGGCACCCTTGTGGCATAGAGTGAGGGTGTCTGTGTTAAGGTCAGGGTAGTTTTTGTGAAGGAAGGAGTATCTTCCTACACAAAAACTATGAAATGAAAATGTTTATTGTTATTAGTTAATAAAAACCTTCACAATGTACATTTAAAAGAAATCCTTTTTAAAATAATCACTTATTTAAAAACATGAATTAATATTGCTACGACTCAGGAAATTCTCGTTGTCTCATTTAAAACATAACATTGTAAAATGAATTCAATCATTAATATGGATGCTCTTCACTGTTTGCTATAAAATGGCGTATACATCAGTATAAAATTCCACAGCTCCAAATGTCAACAGCCTACTACCGTTTTAACAGCACATAAATTTATTGTACTCATAATGCGAGGCAAATTCCTCATGCTATAGGATGCAGCTTAAAATTCTGTTTGACTGCTTTGTCGTAAAATTGTAAAAACTTCAGAAGTTTACAGTTTAGCTGAGGATCTGAAGGGGCCAGACTTCTCATGATGGCTGTTCTGCACGTACGGATCCCTCTCTCATTAAATAGGCGTTTTAAAAGTGTACGGCGTGCATTATTCATTTTGGGACATATGGTGATCAAATGCACAAAATCCTCGTTTGGAGCATCACACAGTCTGCACGTTTTTGGTCCTTTATATCGCCATGCTGGTTTGTCTGACAAAGACGGCAGATCACCTAGGCGCATAGCCAATAGTTTTTTCTTGAAATACACAAAAACTATGCTTTGACGCTATTTCCTCTTTAGAATGCAACACATATGCAAAGAGGAAATAACAAGGAGGTGCACGATTGGCATGACCTCCACTATAAGGCCCGTACATAACAGGGCAGGAGGATTAAAACTACTTTTAAGTCCATAGTATATAATAGGGCATGGCAGTTTAGAGGCCAGCAGCACTTTCTGCACTTGCATGTGTGCACTGCTGAAGCCTGAGGTCAGTTTAAAAGCAGACCTGTGTTGCAGGACTACATTTAAAATTTAAATTGTGCCTAAACTCGACTTTGGTGTTTGGGGCACTTAAAAGTTAACAACAATATTTTGGCTTATTAGGTACCCCCAGGGTCTCCCCTAGGTGTCCCAGGGGTGGGGGTCAGATATTTATAAGGAGGGTCCTCACAAAATGTTTTTTATATGCCCTGGGGTTAGTGAAATTGCACATTTCACTCCCCACATTTCAGTAAAGTGCTTCCCAAAATCGACTTTTGTGCTGGGAGCACTGTGGAGTGAGGATCTGCAATATTTTTACATATTCAGAACCCCTAAAGTCTCCCTTAGGTATCCCAGGGGTGTGGGGTCCTGTATATTTAGGCAGGGTCCTTATAAAAGATGTTTTATAAGCCCTGGCGTTGGAAAAATTGCCCAAGTCATTTTTTCCCATTGCAAACCCCCAGTCACATAGATTAACATGGCAAGAATTTATTAGATAATAACTCACGTTAAGGAGGTCATAAAAATATAATTCAAGAACTGCCTAGAATGATATTGATAAATCCAACAATATGCTATTGTTGAATTTCTCATAAAATGGACAGACAAGAAGTTATAAGAGGTTCTTGTCTGTAAGCCAAAATTCAGCCTTCCAGTGGTGTGTCCTGATTGGTCAGAGTTAAGTGGATTAGCAGGCTCCTTTGATGAGGTGATAAGTAGGCCCTGGGGTTAGAGAGTCTTTCTGGGAGGGCAGGGTTCTGCTACATTGGAGTGCCAGAGCAGGGGCAGGGGTTGTAAACAATATTCTTCAATAGAAGGAGGATACAGGCAGGAGAGGCCAGTTTCATTTACACCTACTCTTTGAACCCAGCCAGATGGCAGGATTAAGGTAGGAATGAGCAGATGTAAAGGGGAGGGACAGTGTGGAAATGAACCATCCTGATGGTTTGCTCAGCCAGCTCTTGTCTCTCTGCTGGAAAATCAGCCATGTTGAATTTTGGAGAAATTGTGCTCTCTACACTTTGGAGGATATGGTCATACTCTGGGGTGTTGCCCTGCACCTCAATGGATAGGATTGCCCTCCTGCTTGACCCAGAGAACTTGGAATGAGTATCTGAGAAGGGCAGAGTCTCTCAGATCTGCTGCTTGAAACAAGAAGAAGAAGTGTCCATACTGAGAAGTTTGATTTGCACCAACCAGGCCATGCACTCTGACTGACTTTGACCATCACCACCAAGAATACCCAGCCTGGAGTATTACCAGTGGATTTGAAAGGGTTTTGTCCAAGTGGATTGTGGGAATTGAAGTCCCAAACTTTCAAGGACCATCTTGAAGCTTCCAGACCCTTGGAGTAAGTTTTGGGCACTTTGGGACCCTCAAAGGAACTTCAGGAAGAAGTTCCAGAAGTTTGGAGCAACTTTGGAAAAAATCTCCATAAGTGGACTGACTTGACCTGGCCAGCCAAGACTGCGACCCTCAACCAAGAGCCGGTCTGCCATACAGGTTCGTACAGCTGAAAAGCAGTTGGCTGAAACCCATGCCGGGGAACCCTAACCGAAGCCGGTCTGGTGAAGAGCAACGAGGGACCCCTGAAGAAAAAGCTCTGTAAAAGTTTCTAATTCCAAACATAGGAAAGGTGACCGG
The DNA here is from genome assembly GCA_963921515.1 of Calotriton arnoldi. NCBI lineage: Eukaryota > Metazoa > Chordata > Amphibia > Caudata > Salamandridae > Calotriton > Calotriton arnoldi. The sequence goes on from CAWUFW010001189.1 coordinate 2,370,460, forward strand.
GACCAACAGCGAGAGCCAAGCTGCCCATCTTCAACTGTGAGCCGGCCTGGATCCCTGGTCCGTCCCACTGGAAAGCTTCGGAAATCGGAATTCCATAAGTTTGACTGGGAGCTTGTCATAAGGCAAGCTGGCGAACACTCACTGAATCCGGACTGGCTGAAAAGCTTCAAGGGACCCCGGGAAGAAAATCTCCAGAAACGTTTCTAAGTCCAAAGGTTAAAACTTTGACCTAGACCTAGCGCGAGGGGTAGCCGCGCAGGGCTCCATTGAGGTCAGCCTCAAACTTTGACTTTGTCCTGGTCTAGCACGACCAGATGTCCCAAAAGGCGCGATAGGTTTCTAGGTGCCATATAGTGCTAAATCTTAAAAAATTCATATTTCGGGTTCCCTACATTGGATTTGTTTTCGTTTTGGTGTCATTTTAAAGATAAAACTATTTCCCATCTTTATAAATTGGTGTTGAATTTTTATTTTGTGTTGTGTCTTAATTATTTACTGAATTGGTGTTTTTAAATGCTTTACATACCTGTCTTTAAATTTAAGCCTGCCTGCCCGCAGCCAACCTACCAAGAGTTGAGCATGGGAATAATGTTCTAAGACCTATTCTGAGCCATATATTGTGTTAGTGGCCTTATTGCCAGTGGTTTATGCATATACACCACTACTAATAACCCACTTTCCAACACAGGGGAAAAGAGTGTGGCAGGGAAGGAGGCTATAACGAATGCATTTAGAGTAAAAGAGATAGTGATAGAATGGTAGCCAGAGACAAAGTATGAATAAATATAAGAGTTCTAATGAAACAGCAAAAGAATGCTGGAAACATTATCATGGGTAATGGCGAGTAACAAGGAAGAATGGAGAATAACAAATAGATAATAGCTGAAAAAATTATCAATCACACAAAAGGTGATGGGAGGAATGCTTGAAATAAGTAAACATCTTTTACGACGAATGCGTTACAATGCATGCCATTACCCCGCATTTTTACTCCGCAAAATCTTTTACAATGCAGGCTTTACACCGCAAACCATTACAGCGCATTACCCAAAGCAACGCCCCGGTGGAGTTAGAATAGTAAATTGCGTTGTAATGGGGAATGCGTTGTAATGGATTGCGTTGTGAAGCCCTGCGTTGTAAAAGATTTTGCGGAGTAAAAAATGCGGGGAAATGGCACGCGTTGTAAACGCGTGCGGAGTTAAGTGTCCTATTCCTAAACATTGGCAATCGCTCTGGGTAGCATGCCAACCCATCATTCCTTTACCCACTATACCACCTGAGTTTGAACCCAGCCATATGCAAATCAGTCTTTACCTTGCTTGAAAAGGAGCAGTCTAGTCCAAACTGCCTGGCTACGTCCTCCATGGACTGGAACACAAGCAACCCAAGACTGGTTTCATCCTGATTGGAGCTCATCAGTTTTGTGTAGCTTGGTTCCAGTAGCACAGTGAGCACGGGACCCAATTTTGGGCCTAATCTTGCCACTTAGCACAGTACATCGAAAACACAAAAGGTAATAGGAGGAATGTTGGCAATACATTTAACCATGGGTAATTGCTCAGGGTAGCATTCCAACCCATCATGATTTTGCCCACCATGCCACCTCAGTTTGTACCAAACCATATGGTAATCAGTCTTGACCCTGCTCCAATAAGAACAGTCCAACTTGAATGGCCAAGCTAGGTCCTCCTTGAACCGAAACACAAGCAACCCAAGACCAGTTTCACCCTGTTTGGGGCCCAACAGGCAGCTGTAGCTGGGCTCTAGTGGCACAGTGAGCACAGGACTCACGTCTGGGCATACCCTGGCCACTTAGGGTAGCCTTATTACAGGCATTTCCCCCATCACCTAATGTTCCCTTTACTTTACCATTGGAAGACCTCTACCTCGACTGTGGAGTCTCCCTATGAAAAGTATAGGGAAAAATAAAAAAAGTTTATTTATTTAAAAAAAAGTAATAATATTTTTATGTTAAATATTAATGTAAAGTAGATTCATATATTTATTATAGATATAGAACAAAATAAAAACACATGCTACAACAAAGAACTTAATTTTGAATTAAACATTTGATTAATTTAAATATATTAAACTCAATACAAAATATTTTTTTAAAGTTTAAATTATAAAAAATGAATTCCCACCTAAGGTAAAAAAATGTTTTATTATACATTAGTAATTATTAAAGGTGATGTATAGAATTAATTATAGGTAATTTGATTATGTTTTAATAAAAATTATGTAACATCAATTTATAAATTCAAAAACGTTTGTTAGAATATTTGATTATAAAATAATAAATAGTTTATTTTTTAGATATTTAAAAAAAAAAATGTAACTTTTTTTGGGCAATTTCAAATTATTTCATTTAAATTAACACTATTTCCTATTGGGTTTTATTTTAAGTCTCTAATTCCCATATTTTCTATGAGAAGGTGTTGGAGTACCAGTGGTTGGCCATGTGTGCTGTTGGACTTACTCCAGCTCAGAGCCAGAGTAAATTACTACTTTTATGGGTCACTTTTTGGCTTTAGAAACTTTAGAAGTCTAATTTGTGAATAGCAATTGGCTTTCACTTTTATGGGTTGGTGCATATTTCTCTCTAAACCCATTCCTGACCCTCTCTAAAGCCCTCCTTACTCCTTCCATTTATTAGTAAGTACGCCTGTTTTCCAGTCAATTTCTCGGTCCCTTCCACATTTACCATGAAGGGGCCGATTACAATGTCGTTCGGAAAGGCTCCGAATGGGATTCGGTATTGTAGAATCCGAGTCGGAACCCTTCTTTCTGAACGAATCGTACACATTTCCCAACGACCGATTACGATGCCCGGAAACCGCTTGGGCAGTCCGAATCAATTCCGAAAGGCATTCAAACAGCCCGAGTCTTTCGGAGCCGATTTGAACAGCTCTATGGACACGGTTTCCGTGCGAGCGATTACGATGAATGATTCGGACAGTCATTCCGATTTGGTCTGCCCGACACGAAACGGCTGTCGGAATTTGTCTTTGGGGGCCTGTTGCAGGCCCCCCTTGACCTGGAGCTGTCTGATAGGGACCCATGTGGGTACCCAAGGGACCCCTCTTCCCAACCATGCACAATGTGGCAGGCACTATGGGGTGCCCGCCACAGGGTGCAAGGTTTTACCCAACCACCCCTTTTTTCAATGGGGAGCCTGTGTTCACGTTCGGAACACAGGCTCTCATTGAAGTCTATGCGAGTCAGACCGAACGATGTTGGGAAGGATCGTAATTGGTTGTTTGGACTCGCAGGACCTGATTCGTTCGGAAACGATTCCTAGACCGATTCGTTCGGAACAGTTAAGATAAGAAAGGTGGAGTTGGGGATTTACACTCATAGGTGTGTGAATATCATTTTGCAGTGATATTGTAATACTAATAAATGCACTACAAATACAGTTTGTAAATAGACCACAAAGTATTTTGCCCCGGTAGGAAACCTACATTTAATAAGTCACTTCTATGTGTTCCCTTTAAGCCCACAGGACTGGGTGTATAAAAAAAATATATCAACACAGTAAAAGGTTGCCATATGCTATTTGTCACAGTTGCACAAATTATATTTCCCATGAATAGGCCCAATTGTGAATAAAAATCAATTGATACAATTTAGCCTAGAAAAATGATGTAAACTTGCTTAAAATATTTTGCTCTTTGTCAAACATTTAATGTAACAGTGACATAGAGTTGTGGGAATTATATTAGAATTGTAATGTTTTACATGTGTACTTTGTGCTGCATGAAAGCAAACTTAATTTAAAACTTGTTGTGCTGCCTGCTGCTCCTCCAGCGACTGCATTTAAAATCCGAATTTGTGATGAACTGCTGGAGTGATATAGAACAGAGGACAATTGTGAGAAATTAGGTTTTTAGTTGACTTGGGTGTGGGTCATGGTCAAGCAGCAGGCCACAATCCTTGTCAGGGTGAGGCACAACCCTAAATTAGCCTGTGCTCAACCCTCGGGTAGTTTGGCACAGAGCAGTCAGGTTTAACTTAGAGGCAATATGTAAAGTATTTGTGCAACACTTCAATCAATTAGTAATAAAGTGAAAACACCACACACAAAGGTTCCCACACCAAATTAGAAAAATAAAACATATTTTAATAACTAAAACAATACCAAAATGACAAAAATCCAATTAGTGGATCCAGAGGTATTCAAGTTAATTTTTCTTTGTAAAAATAGCTCCAAATAGCACAAAGTGCAAACTTTAGATATCTGGTCGTGCCGGACTGGCACAAAGGACCTTATTTAGATCTTGGCGGGTTGATTTTTTGACTGTCTTCCTGCCTGCCGACTTGTCAGTCCACCCACTGTATTTAGATGGTGGCAGTTCGATGGAAGAAAGCCTGTCAGAGTGCCGCCGACTCCGCCAGGTATGTTCACCCGCATTGACGGTGAAATAAGCAAAAGCGGCTGTCGGAGGGAGGATAGCCAGTTTGTCCACTGGGCCAATCACAATGTGCCTTCCCGCTGATGTGACCGTGGTGGTAAAACTTCCACACCTAAGTTTGTGGTTTGAAGGCGATATAAGGCAGAAACTCACCTTTTCTCACAGTCACACTTCCATTTCCGCCATGGAACCATTCTTCCAAGTCCTGCCACTGCTGCTGCTACTTGATGACAAAAAAAATCAACAAAGCCCTGGATGGAATTGATGTTAAGCTCCACTTTTATCTGTTACCTTTTGACTTGGCTGTTAACATTTTCACTGGGCTCCTGCTTTTTTAAAACTCTTGTTCAGCAATAGCATACCAATGTGAAATGCATATGTGTGTAATGTTGACGTTTAAGAAATTCAAACAAACACACTTGAATGATCACATTGTATGTATAAATTTGGTACAAGTGCCTTCAAAAAATGGACACTTGCAAAAACATGATATCAATCAAAAAATTCAAAAGTCACCATACATGTGTGTGTAAATAAATTCCAAAAATAGCAAATTAAAAACATATGCATTGCACATCATTTGCATTACACAAGGTATAACCTTTACCTTATTCATTACCTGTCAAATCAATGTCAGTCCCAATTTTGAATCATTCAACATATTCATTGATGTAACATTTCCCCTTGTCTAGTGCAAGTCCTATATTGTATCCAATTTCAATTGTCACATTATGTTGTAAGGTGTAATGCATATGTGTTCATTCTTATCAGTAATCAAGGTGAAACAAACAGATACATTTAAACATCTATTTCTTGGTGCAAGTGTCTGTTATCATGATGTATGCCTGCACCTAAGTTCAGATGACCACCACATCCTATTTTAACCAGTGTATGCACTTAACAAAGTAGACATTAAATAAATATGTTATATTTCCTGCCATAATAGTAATTTCTGACATTTTAGTCAGAAACATTTCTAGGAATCAAACAATTGTTACCAGGACAAACTTGGTGAAAAGGAAATTAGATATTTATTCAAACAATGAGATACGTCTCTCAAATTAAATCTTAATGAAATGCCAGTCCATGCCAATATAAAAAATTCCAGTGCACTGTAGTGTTGTGGCACTAAGCTTGCCTCCTAAATCACTGCCAAGGGGAACCCCCTCAGGAAGGGGCATCTAGCGGGTACAGAGCAGGCACCTCAATGATCTTTCTTGGGAGGGGGGGTTTGGGAGGAGTGGTCTTGGGTTTCGGAGGGGTACTTATGGCTTTGCGAGGGGTGATTTTGGCTTTGGGATGGGTGGTCTTGGGTATGGGAAGGGTGGCTTGGGTTTTGAAAGGGGTGGCTTGGTGTTTGGGAGGGATGGGTTGGCTCGTAGAAGGGGTCAAGGCAACGGCAAATAAGACATCTTCACAGGAAATGCAAGTAGGGTTGCCAGGAAGGAGTTGGGTTTGGGAGGTAGAGGGAGTGGCAGTGCGTGACGTGCGTGTGTCTGTTGAGGTTGCAGGTGCATGTGGGTCTGGTAAATGTCATTTAGAATTGGGAGGGTGTTTCTTCCTAGGTATATGTTGTTTGGGTAAGTGTGGATGTTTGTGTTTTATGGGTGTTATTTGTGTGGGTGAGTATGCTGTTGAGGTGCTGGGTGTGGTTGTGGTGCTTGTGGTGGTGCATATGGGTGTGGTGGTGAGGTTGTCTCTGGGTGTGCTGGTGGTGTGGTATGCGGGTGTGGTGGTGGGTGTGGTGTCTGTAGGTGTGCTGGTGGTGGTGCATGTGGGTGTGGTTGTGGGGGTGTCTGTGGGTATGGTGGTGGTGGTGCATGTGGGTGTGGTGGTGAGGGTGATTTCTGTGGGTGAGCTGGTGGTGATGCATGTGGGTGTGATGGTGGTGGGTTGTGAGCGTGGTGGTGGGTGTTAGTGTGGTGGTGAGAGCGGGTGTGCTGGTGGTAGGTGTAGGTGTGGTGTCTGTATGTTGTTTGGTTCTGTGCCTGTGGTTTTTGTGGTGTTTGTATTTATGTGTGTATGTGCTGCTTGTGTCTTCTGGAGTGTGTGCGTGCTTGGGACAGGTCTGGGAATAAGGAACTGGGATGGGGAATGGGTGGGAGGTGGGGCACAAGGTTGGGAGGGTTGGGAGGTTGCAGTCAGTAAGGAGGTTAGACCTTGAATAGACCTCTGTAGGCTAGACATAGCACTGTGAATGCCTTCCAGGTATGATACCATTTGTCGCATATAGCAGCTAAGCCCCTGGATGGCATTCATAGTGCAGTCTGGCCTACAGAGATGTTCTGTAGGAGGTCAATAGCCTCTTCACTAAGCACAGCTTGGGGACAGGGGCATTGGGTGAGGTGTCTGCATAAAAAGAAGATGCCACCCATTTTAGGGAGACGGGTTTGGCCAACTGGTGGGAGCAAGAGGGAGGGCGGAGATGGTTCTCTGGGTGGTATACAAGGATGCAGTTGGTAGAGTTCCTGTCGGGTCCGCCACCACTAGGCAGTGCTCGCTTAAGCAGGCCTCCGGAGATTATGTTGTGGAGCTGGCAGCCTCCGTTGCACTTCCCTCAGTGTCAGTGGTGTCAGCATCCAAACCAAAGTGACTAAGTGCTTCCCCACCTCCATGTCCAATGTCTCCTCCACCCGCTTCTGATGATGCTGAAATGACATATACAATAGTCTTATTGAATCTATGTAAACAGAACTGATCATAAATTTTGATCACAGAGCAGTTTCCAAGTTTTCATTTTTCACCTGCTTCAAGGCCCTAAAACGTTGGTTCTATATTAGCATAAGCTCATGCATGTAAGCAACATTTTCAGAAACCATGTGGTCGCAATTTGTAACTCTCCACGATAGCTCCATTATAGGCCGAAAAAAACTTTATTATTTTCATTCACAAAAAGTAAAATATGAATCAATGTGTGCCAACAAATACTGCAATGTTATACCAATATTTGTATCAATTGAAAGGCAGTTTCCTTTTTTTGGGCATTTCACAATGGTAACTAAATATATTTCAAATGCAAAAAATATCATATGGACTCTGTACTGAAGTATCTTATCAACGTAGCACGCACTATGTAGATACTTCAGCTGTTGAAGAAATTAAGAAAAATATTGTTTGATGGACTGACAAATGACTTCTATAGCATAAGTAAATACATAGGCCTTGATACATTTCTAATCCACTTCAGTGCAGAGCAAAAACATTTACACATTTGACTCCAAAATATCTCTAGTTATTTAAACTTTGTTTTACCATTGAGAAATTATTTAACAAAATGTGCTGGCTTTCACTTTAGCAAAAAATTGGTACAACATTGCAGTAAATATTACATTGATTCATATATAACTTTTACATCAAATATTCAAATGTAATTCACAATATGCAACATATTACACCTTGATGCATTCCTACATTTGCCTAATGATTCATGATTTGGGCCTGATTTTGAGTTTTCTAGATGGGATACTCCAACATATATGTGATGGAACATTCCATTTGCACAAGGTCCTTTAAGTATCCCATTTTTCTCCATCAATGATTTATCATCTGTAAATAACAAAGAATATTGAACAATTCTTTTGGGTATGTGCCACTATGTCACCAATGTGTAGACATTCCTGTTTGTGCCTCAATACAAATTGTATGTCTTTCACAATTATTTGCCTAAAAACAGACTGACTTACATGCACATTTGTGAAGGAGTAAGACATCATGCAAATCTGTCACTTTTTGCATGTATGAAACAGTATTTTGGATTCCTAACACATTTGGCGTATGTTTTGAATCTAAAATGTAGCCGTTAATTGTGATATGACTAGTGATTTTGGCTCACATGCTCACTCTTGTTTGTGTAGAATCCCAACTTACCAATGTGACGGTTGGAACATCGACTGTATCATAATTGCATAATATGGTATTTCACATGTAATAGGGCTAACAGTACATCATCAACAATAGTGAAGTAGCATCACACCTGAAACAATAAAGACTAGCTGCATGTTTGGTACAACTGTATCTTATGCCAGCAAACAACCTGATGTATGTTTGTAGTTTGGTAGTGAACAGAAATCAGGTGGAATTCTTTTCCACACATGTATTTATAAAACACATAATCATATGCCTTGTACAAAACTTGCACCTTCAAGAACTCTTCTTCTGCATTGGACATGAGTCAACCTTAATGTTGTTGGCAAAATTAGTTGCTGTAACAAAAGATTAGCTATTTAACATGTTGAACTCACACTAGAACCTACCCCCTTGATGCTGCTGTTGGGCTTCCAACTGCCCATCAAGGTCCGGATACCAGATAGGCCACCGCAAATATGCAGGCCATTAGGGGAGGTGAGGGTGCACCCCACGCACTTCCCACTTTGGGAGGACTTGCCGAACTGAACTTCTGATGACTTCTTGCTCCAGCGTCGTAGGTCCTCCCACCTCTTGCGGCAATGAATGCTGCGCTGCTTGTAGACCCCCAGGGTCCGCACCTTCTTGGCGATAGCCTTGCATATTTCCTTTTTCTGTTGGGTTTTGATGTATATGGATACAAGAAAGGAAAGAAAAAAAATGTTGTGGCTTGTTGTTTGTCTATATTGATGTAACACAATTTTACTACATTAATCACAAGCATTACTCAAAAGTTGCTACACATTACATTTTATTCTTCAATCTGCCAAAATAAAACAATAATTAAGACTTTAGTTGTAACCTGTTGACTACCCTTAGCCCTTGTCATTTCCTCAATTGAATATTCCATGCCTGTGACATCAACTAGGCCAGGAAGCTCCAACATTTTATGAAATGAGAGGTACATCTCATCAGTGGTTCTCATTGTGACATAATAAAGACTAAACAACTTGTGCATGTAACCGGATACCCTCACGCCTAGCCACATTCACATGAATTCTAATGTCCATAGAGCCAGATACTATGGTTTGAACTACATACTATGACTAAGGGCACTATGAATGGGCTGCCATGTGTGTCAGTGAAAGCCTGGTCTTTGGGGATGTATGAACATGTGTGCATATAAAGGGGATATATGTGTACGGGTGACTGAGAGCCTGTGAAATTTGAACTGTTGTGTACTTAAAAACCCTCCATTTCATTTGTCCTCCGTTAAAAAGCATTCAGAAGCATTATTTTGTTAACAACTCCAATTTTGAGTTGACGAGGAATTTGTTTCTAAGAGTTCAATACCTCAGTGCTTCAGTTGTTCACTTCTGTGACTCAACCCCAGCCTGGCCCACAAATCTGACTGAGCACTGCTCAATGTCAGGCCCTGCTATCTGCAGCCTGATGATCATGATGCCACATGAACACAGCCTTCCCTTAACTTTGAAATGAAAACATGCCCTTGTGCTCATTAGAAACATATCTCAAGGCTGGAAGCTGCTCTGAAGGTGTCTGGGAGCTACAGGTAGCTCTCAAACAACTGGTTGGAGACACTTGATCTAAACTGAGTGATATGTGTGATAATACACATAGCAAACATCATTTTTATTTGGTACGTAAAAAAATATTTCTATGTACACTAGTAAATAATATAAAATGTCTTCAATTTTTACATGATGTGAAATTTCTACATTTTACATGAAAATCATACATACACATATATATATATCTCAAAATACGCACCAAATAAAATGTAGGGCTCCAAACACACACCACATACTAATGTTGTAGTGTTTTCTAATCATCATGTGCTTACACACCTACACCATCGTTGTTTTATGCAATGTAAAGCATAAATGACACTTCACTACACTTCACTCAGGAACTCAAAGGACATTCTAGCCTATGTATAAAAAAAACATTTAGACAGATTTACAAATACATTTTAATCATGTGCCTGTTTCTCAGATGGGGCATAGAGCTGGCTTTACAGGGATAAAACCTCCAGGAACTCCAGCTCCTCTGGCGAGAACGCTGGGGCCCTGTCTCCTGCTCTTCCTGGCATCGTGGCTCTCAGAGGTCAGAAACAGCAGCAAAAGTTGAGAAGGCCTTGGTGGCTGCAGTGTTAGAAGGCAAGTGAGCTTTCTTTGAAATGCCGCATACATATATACGACGTATGCAATCGTCAACGGCTAGGGACACATCCGTTGGCTGTCCTATGTTGCTTCACACACGTACACAGAGGATTGGTAGCAGTGGTATACAATATTCTGCACTTCCCAATACAAAGGGTATGTAGGGATAATTCTACATCATGTGTGCTCCAAAGGTTAAACACTATGCCACCATGATAGTGTACAATATACGTGAAAAAGAAACCTCCTTCACATAAGACAAAATGTCTGAATACAACCAGAGCACTACAGAAATCTTTTGATGGTCTGCTACTGGAGCAGGTCCGATTTTATTGGTGAAGGTTCAAAGATCCATCTTTGCTTGCACTTGCATTTTTGTACATTGGAAGAAAGTCGACATGTGTTTCATCTTAGACAACTTTTTCAAAGCTGTATAGAGTAAGAACTAACTAGGACACGTGATTCGTCTTACACAACATTTTCAAGGCTGTAAGTTCAATAGGTGCATACATCAGTATATTGCTCAATAGTAGGGGTGAACATGGTGATATCCACATGCTTTCATGCCAAGATAGGTATGTTGTAGGAGACATTGTATCACCGTTCAGGACCAATGAAGTGCCAAAAAGGACCATAGCTACATCTGATAGACCACAGTAAGACCAAAGTATATATTGTAGTGATCACCATAGTATTTATTTGTGCAAATGTGAGAGACTCCATTAAAGTACCAGACCCGTGATAACACATACTTAGTAGTGAAAAAAGAAGAAGGTGAAAAGAAAACGGACTGCAAAGATGTTATCAAAATGGTGAAAAAAGTAAGCATATCAATTGTGATTAAGTCATTGTAGGCATACGGCTCGCAGTCAGTGTCTCATGCAAGGCATGAACCATCAATGTCAGTATAGTACCTGAATAGAGTAAGAACTAACTGGACAGTCAAAGAGGACCACGAGGGCCCAGCACAGTAAACTGCAACCTTGAAAGAGAACGCAAACAAGCATTAATGTAGAGGATACACTATATAGGATGTATGTGGCCACATATTGTTAATGCACATTAGGGATCATTTGTAAAAGGCCACATACCTGAACAATTGACAGGCATTGGCAGAACCTCGAATTAATACTGATTGGATCACGGTAAGTCTGTTAATTTTAACATGGAGTGCTAAAGGAAGGAAGGGAACAAAAAGATCAGTCACATAATACAAAGAATTTATTGTAAGGTATTCTCGTGGAAAAGAATGTGAGGTAATCAAACAAGTACATAGTCAAGCTGTAAGATTGCTAGAATAGCAATGTAGCGCGAGTGACCCGATGCGTGTAGGACCATCAGGACACCGTGTATCGTTAAGGCTGTGCTAACATTTCTTATGTTTAGGTTTGTTAAGTTTAGATTTAAGAGGCATTGTTAAGAGTCACATGCCTAAATTGCTGAAATGTGCTACCATAACTCAAGTTAGTAAGAAAGGGCCTTGATAAGCCCATAATCTCCAACACGTACAACTAAAAGAGGGAAGGGGAAAGGAGAAACATACTACATCAAGATATTTCTTCGTAAAGAGTTACGTAAAGGCTAGCAAGGTAGTTGAACAAGTAAGACTTACTCAAGTACCGGCCAAGCGCATGTGTCTAGATGCTTGTGAGTCTGTCTGGACATCGCCTTTCGTTTAAGTTAAGGAGTCATAAGAATTGAAAAAGGACCCAAAGGCCGTCATAAGTCGTGCCCAGAGTGAGCACCATTATGGCAAAAATGGACTCCAGAGTCCTCCTGTCAAAAACGAATTAATGACCAGGCTGCTCACCTCACATATTCAGTATGTCACTCCTAATTTTGTTTTTCGTATACCGGCAAGGCATTTAATAAAAACAAACGTGACCAGATGTCAGTTAATCCAGTGTGACTGGGTGTAGTCTTAGACGGTCTTGAATTACCAGGGAAGCACGTCTGAAAGCACAACAGTCACTGTAGAAACAGACTTGAAAAAACATCAGTCTATCCAGTGTGACTGGGTGCCATCTTAGATAGTCTTGAGTTATCAAAGAAGCATGTCTGAAAGCACAACAGATGTCCTTAAAATTATTAAGCTGCAAATATTCGTCAGTCAAAAAGTATCCCATCCCCAATTAAAATACTGTAGTTTGTCACTTGTCACAAGTTTGTTCTACTGTACCTCCTGTCTTGTATTATAATCAGCGTAATGATAAACGCAATTGCAGTAGAAAGTGATTGATAAGGTAAAGAGAATGCCATCTTAAAAGGACAAAGACAGGTCATTAAGAGAAGTGGCTGGGAGTTTGAAAAGTGTGATAAAACATAAATCAGAGATACAAAGAGCAAGAGGGACCCAAGTGAAAAGGAAGGAGTATGAAAGCGAGCACATTAAACCTTCATAACATTTCAATAAAACAATCACTTCACATAGTATACTCATATTGGTACATAACATATACAAAAAGCGCATATTTGGATTTCTCACCAGCAAATGAAATATATTTGTGCAGGAACTACGCCAAAATGTGGTATTGGCCTACAAATCACTATATGTGAGTAAAGGCAATCTTAACATGAGAAGTCGTGTAACTCTTACTATTCTATGTGTACGAAACAATAAAATGTGAGGTAAACATCATGATTGCTTATACAGATTTTTTCTTTGCCAGTTACAAGTACAATCATTGATTTCCAATGCAGTTCAGGGTTCACGAAGAATCAGACATTATATTCAGAGAGACAGAACTTCAATCATTTAAAAATACATATTAATAGGAATGTGAATGTGTAATATGTTAACAATGTATCAATACACATTTTAAAAATTGATCATTTACACATCCAACAACTGTGTTTAAAAAAAAAACATTAATACTAAACACAAGAAGGTTCTGTCTGATTATGTATGAAAAATGTATATGTATTGAAAACTAGATGTGAAGTGTGATTTAAATTGAAACTATGTTAGCAAACATTTACAACAATTTGTTTTTTTCAGTGAAGACATCGGAACCCAGGGAGAGTGAGGAGATGACAGCCTGAAGTGTTTCGAACATTTCCAGACCTTGCCACCATGGAAGAATGGGATATTATCAAAAAAGTCAGATTGAATAGGCAAACAATTCTTGATTTATGTCATCATCTGCAGCCAGATCTTCTGCCTCATAATATGAATCCCACATGAAGGTCACTAATCGTAAAAATAATAGCAGTACTTTATTTGGTGCCACAGGATCATTCCAATACACTCTGGCAGTAGTTGGTGGAATATCCCAACCAGCTATTATTGGTGTGCTACAAGCAGTTCTTTCTTCAATGATGAGACACATCAACCGCTTCATTCAGTTTCCTACAAACCAGGATTTTGCCAATGTCAAGGGTGATTTTTACACCTTGGGCTGCCTACCACAAATGGTTTGAGCAATTGATGGTACACATATTGCCAGAGTGCCACCACACACCAGAGAACCCCAATCGATCAAGGTGCAAGTTGTCTGCTTACCAAATTTCCAAATCACATCAGATGTGCTCATTTTCCAGGATCAACCCATGATTCCTTTGTACTACAGAACAGCAGCATATCTCTGCAAATATCACAACTTGGACCTGATAGGGCCTGGCTTATTGGTAAGTACTATCTGCCATTATATTGGTTGGTTATTTAAAGTGTAATAATCTAAAATCGTGTTACAATTTTTTGCAAATGTATTTTTCATTCCCTATAGGAGACTCAACGTATCCTAACTGACCATGATTGTTAGCACTGCTGAGGAATCCAGCAATGCCTGGGGAAGTCCGCATAAATGAGCTCCATAGAAGAACACAGAGGCCAGTGGAACAGGCTTTTGGGCACCTAAAAGCCAGATTTTGATGTCTGGACAAGACTGCTGGAACCCTCCTCTACTCACCTGATAAGATGTGCAAATTCGCCATGGCATGGTGCATGTTACACAACATTGCCCTGCGACGGAACATCCCATACATTGCAGATGAAGAAGACCATGAAGAGCCACCAGGTGAGGATGTTGAAATGCCAAATGAAGATGATAGTGGTGAAGAGGAAGGAATTGACGTACATCAAGAACTCATTGACCACTTCTTCACATGAGTGTACGTATATAATTGCATTTTATTTTATGGAATTTTAAACCACTTTTAAAGTAATGAGGATAAGACTCTGTGCTGGACATTTGTTTGAAAGGCCAAGTAAAGTGACATCCGGGACAAAGATGTTTGTTGATCAAAGTTTTTACACATTGACTACTGTGTTTATTTGCATTGTTCATCCTTGATTATACTTAGAAAATGTGTCCTCAAATATATTCATTTGTAAGGTATCTATTTTGTATTGTAATTTAATTAACCTTCTTGCTTTTCTCTGTTTTAGGACCCTTCATCATGTTATCTTCATTTGGACATTGTTGTGACATTTGCAGTTATATGCTGCTGCTGCAAAGTACAAAAGGAACATGGGTGGATCCTGTGGTAGACACACACAGACTGTGGGTGTACATCATCTTGCACTGAGACAACGTGCACAGTGATTAAATGGAAGATTGTAAAATTGCATTAGACTTGTTTTTTTTTAATGTTGGCACCAAGCCAATATGTGCTGCTCGATTTGCTCTAACCACAGGTGGTTCTCGACACAAAGGAAACTATTCTACCTTCACATTGGCAAAATTATCATTTTGTGTTAAGTGTATGAAGCTGTTGAGGTGTCTCCTCATTGTAGAACTAACTTTTTGTAGCACACCTTTTAAAGTAGATTGCAACATTCCCCCAGACACTGCAACAGTGTATTTGAATGATCCGGTGGCCACCAGATTGAGTGCTGCCAGGATTTACAACTATTGGTGTTGTTGTGCAATTCCTATTGTGAGGCAGATATCTGTCTCCAGCTGATGACATAATTCAATAATATTTTGCCTATTGAATCTGATTGTTTTGATTATATCCCCCTCTTCCATGGTGACAAGCTGTGTAACTGGAAATGTAAAAATGGCACTGATTATTCGTGTTATGTATGGTTTGTAAATCTAAGGAAAAATAGACAGACCATTCTTTTTCACATTTTGTAAACAACTAGTTGATGAGTTTTTGGTCTTTTTTTTTGTCATGGTAGAAATGAGTGCAAAACATTACCTACTTCCAATTCATTAAAAAATAAACACACATTTGATTGTTTACATTGTATGATGTATGATAGAAGGAAAACATGAATAAATACAGAAAAGGACTACAACACCAGTCTTTGACTTTGTAAGTCTTAATTTTATTAAGCAAAACAAAATAAACCAAACCCAGATGTAAACCAAAAAGCGAACAAAAAACAGAAAAGTCAGTCATGGTGAATGAAACCATTATTGAAGAGCCAAATTTGTTTGAAGTCCAATGCCCAAAGTACAGCTGGCATCAGAAAGGCAAATGTGTCCAGAAAATAGTCCACAGAGTAAATGGTAGTCACACACTGGAGGAAATTAGGTTCTGCATCTCTTTGTTGTGGTGGTCTTGCCATCTTCTCCTTGTGGTCCAGATGAACGTGTGCTCCTGTGGGTGGCTGATGCATCCACAGTTGCAGAGACTGAGGTAGGTGCAGGTGCTTCCTGTTGTGGCAGGGCCTCAATTTCTGTGGCTAAGGTAGATTTAGTTGGCACAGATGTTGTTAGATCACAGAAAGGGGAGGATGATGCTGGGAAAGCTCTGCACATATGGGTGTAAATGTCCTACAGGACCCCAGTCAGGAAACCCAAATTGGAGTTCAGGTTCTCCATCTGTACATTGTGTTCCCTCTGCAAATGCTTCATGTCCTGGAGCTTCTGTGTTGACCTGGCCCATCATGTCTTGGGGCTGATGGAGGGATCCAAGACTTGGTTGAGGGTGGCCTGGGTGACAAGTCAACCCAGTGGCCTCACTATGCTGGCCCACAGTTTACCTCCCACGACCCCTACCTCCACTACCCTGTGGAAAATTAAATCAATATTATGATTAGACATTTCTGTATTATTGTAATTTGTTACGCAAAAGTTTCAATTTCATACAAAACAACTTCACATAAACAGGTACGAAGATGTCCTGAAATGTAAAAATAAAAATTAAGTAACTATACATGATATGTACTAACACATTGGAGAGGAGAAATGTGAAATTAACCAATCCAAGGCCTAGCAGGCTAACAAACAGACATTTACACAACTTAGAAGGATGCTTAGCATTAGCCACCATATTAACAGTGCAGACTAGACTTTTCAAATATACCACTTATATTCAGCATACAAATTTACATACCTTAAAAATATTTGCTTTACAAACTTTGATTTGTGCTACTAATTACATCAATTCAATTACATAAGAAGAAAAGCACAACATACAAAACTTCAAGCCATACAATTTTCAAAAGAGAGCATTAAATAGAGATTGATCTATAAATGCCACTTTATCATATGTGAAAAAAAGTTTGAAAAGGGAGAATGAACAAAATTAGATTACAATATGATTTTCACAAAACAGAAACAAGGCATCATGGTTGTTATAGGTATTTCAATGATACATGCACACAGCATTTGCAAAATTGTGAATAGAACAAACCTAGTGAAAATCTGCAGTACAAAGGGTGCAGACATTTACTATTTGAAACAGATATTTGTTATTTGTTATTTGGTGCACAAAGGCTTACAAGCACCATAACATCCTGGTAAATGCAATGGAGATTGAAACCTGTTATCTTACATACAACACAATACATTCAAACAAACAAGCCAAACAAGATGTTACAGATATATTTAGGTTTGTATGTTAAAGAAAATGTATAAAAACACATCAGCAACAGCTTACTTCAAACCAAACAGGACATTTAGATTTAGTGACACGCTGAAAAGTCTAACTTACCAGTCTCCACTCCACCAGGGATTCCTGTCAAGCCTTCAGCATGTAGGATCTGCAAGACCTTCTCCTCCATGGGAAAGAGTTGTAAGGGGGGGCCTGGGAGAACCAACACTAGTCCTAGTCCTCTGGGCATCCAGGTGACGCTTGGAGGCCAGGGAACGCACTTTTCTCCACAGGTCGTTCCACCTCTTACTACTCCTCCTGTGTGCGCAGGTTGTTTGCTACAGCATTCACTCTGTCAGGTATTCTGGCCCACATTTGCCTTTTCTGTGCTATAGTTGTCATTTGTGCTTGGGCTCCAAACAATGGTGGCTCTACTCTAATGATTTCATCTACTATGACTGCCAATTCACCCTCAGTAAAACGGGGATTTTTCCTCCACGCCATTCTGAGATTCTGAGCTTAAATAAATGAAAAAACCCACAAGATGAAAAAGAAAAAAGGGGTAAATAAACAAGACCCCTCACACACCAACCTAGTTGGTGTCATGCTTCATCATTGGGGTCCCAACCGGGTGGCCGAATGCCGCCCGGTTCTGCTACGACGCCTGATTACAGCGGAGCTGGTTTGGTGTGAGTATGTGATGTGATGTGAAATTAATTTAAAAATATCTCTGAGAATCCTTGCCTGTAAACTTTATTAGTGGCGGCTCAGGATATGGTTAATTTAAGTGTAGTGCAACTGAAATGGGAGCTTATTATCCCTAGTTGGCTATGTGAATGGTCTACATGTTTCAGCCCGCAATAGGGATTGTGAGGGGCTTTCTTCAGGACCGGGTGGTGAAAAAGTGAGTGGCAAAGTGAGTGTTGCCACGTGAAAAAATAAGAAAGTACCTACACACGCACTAAGGTGTGTGGACTGAGTGTCAACGTACGACGGGATACCACACTAGGTTCTCAGACGGGTTCCATCTCTAAACCAAATTCTGTCATCGGATGCGACCCCTCCCGAGTCCCGATCGGCTGCCAACTTTCACACATAGTGTCTTTTTCAGTGTCCGTAAGTACGTTGACACTCAGTCCACACACCTTAGTGCCTCTCACACATGTCCCCCACATCTGATGGAGCCGCAGTCGAGTCTGCTCTCTTCCCTACCTCACAGCCAAGTCCTGGAATGACCCCCCTCTCCACCTCCGAACCTCCCCTTCACTCGCCGACTTCAGGAGGGGACTCAAGACCTGGCTCTTCAACTGAGGCTCACCGTAGCCCAGTGCCCGGATACCCCCCGGGGTGATTAGCCACGCTTAGCAAATGCTGATTGACTGATTGATTCTGGTTGCAAAGCTTCCTCGGCAGCTACACAATTTACTTTGTCTCACTAAGTGCTTTTTGCAGCAAACTGAAGGCATCATTGGGAGCTTGCAAATGACATATCCAGCTTTAAGGAACCTTCACAAGCTTCAGCATACTGTCTTGCTTTGCTTAAGGATTTTTAGAACCAGAAATGCAACAAAGCCCCACGGTAAAAACTTTTACTAGTGCCATCTGTTAGGCTTATGCAACATTTGTTTCATCGTGGTCAGCATGAAAACTTATGGAGGTCCCCATTTACTGCAAATATTGACTTTCGTTTGGGCTTTGCTGCTTCTTGATGCGTTTGACACACAATTAAAAAAATCAAATCTATAGTTGAGCTACTGAATTTTTAACCATTTCTGTGTAATTTTTCTTATAGAATTTTACATGATTATTCTAAATTGGTTTAGGACGTATTTTTCTGAGGGACTGTCCATTGCTTGTGCCAGTGCAACCACAGATAAAGCAGAGATTCACTTTGAACTATGCTGTGACCTTAGCCAGTGGCATAGCTAGGCCTTTTGCCGCCTGTGGCGATCCCTGAGTTTGCCGCCCGGGGCTATTTTCCCCCAACGGCCGCAGGTAAAAGCAGGGGGGGGGCGCCACCCCCAAAACTCGTGCCACCTGGGGCGGACCGCCCCCCTGCATTCCCTTGCTATGCCACTGACCTTAGCAGATTGTATTCATAAACATGGTTGGCCCATATTAGTAAGCCAATGACACTTCTGTAACAAATTTAGCCCATCTTGCATGTTTCACGTTTGACATATTTCTTGATCCGGATGTCTCCAAAACATACCTTCAGGTGACTTGCCTAACGTACGAGACAACATTAAACGTGTCAAAAAACATGTTCTTCTTAGAAATGGAACTTGGGTTGCGGTGCTGTGTATCTGCCTTCCAATCCTGCTGCTACGTTTGCGAAATCTTACATTTGGGTGGAATGAACCCAAATCCCAGTTGGGCATTTGCAGGCACATGCATCAAGCTAAATTGCGCTCGCAAAATTAGCGATTTGTAAAATAAGCCTGTTTGCGAGCGCAATTTAGCTACTCCCAATGCATGAACCCAAATCTACGAAAAAGCATGAAATTCGCTAAAATAAGAATCGCTAAATTTGCGGACCCCAATTTAGCGATTCCCTATTTGCGAATTCCTTAATTGCGAATACCAAATAGCGATTCGCAATTAAGGACTCGCAAACACATGCATGAAAAGTCGCAATTAGCGATTTCTACAAAATTCGCAATTTTGCAAGTGCAATTTAAAGAGGATCACAATCAGGTGGTAACCATGAGTAAAAAAGCCCTACAGGTGCTAATCCTTAGAAACCTATTTAAACTGACCCAGGAGGCCTCAGAATCTTTCACTATGGCAGCGCTCTACGTGATGGCGAGGGGGATGAGGCTCCATGCAGCAGCCCAGCGAAGAAGAATACAGGAGCGCATTTTCAGAGTGCGCATCACATTGTTGGGACAAACAGATGATGAAATATACGACAAGTACAGGCTGAATGGTGCCATGATCCTTGATCTAATTGCAGAATTGGAACCCCTAATGCAGCGCCAGACTCGTAGGACACATGCCATCCCCACTCATGTGCAGGCCCTATGTTGCCTGCACCTACTTGCGTCAGGCAGTTTCCAGGGGGTAGTAGCTGTAGCTGGAGAAGTGTCACAAAGCTCCCTTTCACGTTTCTTCAAATCTTTCCTGAACGCCATGATGACAAGGATCCACAACCACATTACCTTCACCACAACCCCATAGGAATTGAATAAGACCAAACTGGACTGCTACCAGGTAGCCCGGTTTCCACATGTAATAGGTTGCATAGATTATAAGCATGTTGCTATTTGTCCACCAGCAGTGAATGAACACATTTTTAGGAACCGTAAATCCTATCATTCACTCAATATACAAGTAGTCTGCAATGCTAACTATATCATAACAGACATTGTGGCTCAATACCCTGGAAGCACACATGACTCCTATATATTTCGACACAGTGGCATACACACCCGTCTGCTCAGGGGTGATTTAGGCGAAGGACATCTGCATGGTAAACATATATAATGATTCCTCTAACACAACGGCCAAATGGCAATGCATAACTGTCACTAACCCTTTGCTCACTACCCTGTAGGTGACAGCGCATACGCCGTGCAAAACTACATATTGACACCATACCTCAACCCAGCCACCCCAAATGAGCAGAGGTATAATGCAGCACACATCGCCACACGAAATGTCATAGAACGCACCTTTGGGCTGATGAAAAGTTGCTTTCGCTGCCTCCACTAGACTGGCGGAGCATTGCAGTACCGGCACAAGACCTGCTGCAGGATTGTGGCTGCATGTGCCATGTTGCACAATATTGCTACCAGGAGAGGCATACCCATTGAACTGACCAACAGTGAGCCTGAGGAGGACAACCAGCAAGGGCCACAACTACAACCAGCACATGGGGAAACTCAACAGAAGGGCGAAGGAGACGTGCAGAAATCACACAACATTATTTCTGAGGTGAGACACGACACAGCATGTTTGAACTGTACTGTATTTACTTGCATTAAACCATGTTGTTGTGTTAAAGCACACATAGCAGGTGCAAAGTAGCACAGTGATTGCACGCAGAAAAAAAAACAATACCTCATTTTTGGACTTGGATCTCAGTCACTAGTATGGTATTGTCAATGGTTACCTCACCATGGTTGAATTGTTCTGCGCAAGTCAGTCAATCTCTTCCTACCACGCACCCCCAAACGCCTTTCGCCGGCATCATCTCCATCCCTCATGGAGGCTCCAGAAGGTGCTATGCTCCGAGTGGTGCGCCTCCTGCAAGTGGGGACTGGCACTGACAGGCTACTGAGGCTGGACGCCTCCTCACTCCCCTCTTCCCCCATCACATTGCTGCCCCCAGCAGTAGCAGCCTGGATTTGTTCCACGGCATTAGTTACCTGGACCAGTACCCTGGCCACATCCCCACAACAATGGCTCATTTCTATCTGCATGGCCACGGACCGACGGGACAGCAGTGCAGTGTTGGTGCTCATGCAATTGTTAGATTTAGTATAGCCTTCTAAGCGCATCATTAACTGGCGATGCCTTCTTCTCTGTGTCACCTGGCCCTCCTGCATCACCCTGCTCAGCTCCTGCATGGCCGCATTGGACTGACTGTTGCCTTCCACCACAGCTATTGTGAGTTCTCTTACACAATCGCTCATGACTGCAATGTTGGTTGCCATTTTGCTGAGTTGTGCCTGCATTGACCTCATATTTTTTGCCTGCAGGCGCTGCTCCCTCAGCATCTGGCTCTCAAGCCCACCCCAGACATTTGGACTTTGGTCCTCCTGCGATGTGATGCATGCCCTTGACCTGCACCTCCGGCTTTGGATTGTGCTGTGCCGGACCTGTGACTGGGGTGTCGTTGTGGGGGTACCTCGAGGCTGGCTTGTCTCTGGAGCTGGTTCAGGCTCCTCCTCAGGTTCCATGGGCTGCAGTGGTGGAACTGGGGCCCTGCGTATAGTGGGGGCAGGGGCTGTGCTTTGTGGGGCCACAGGTGTTTTCACGTCTGCCTCAGCCAGAGTCTCCTGTGTGTCTCCGCATTCACTTTCCTCAGACTCTCCTTCTGCTGCATCTGTGATGTTAAACAGTGCAATGTTACTTTGTTGTAAGGGTAATGTCGTGTCACATTAAGCATACTTTGGGTCTCATTAAATTACTATCTGTCACACAGTGTTCACGTGTTTCACTTTCTTATAGTGTGTTTGCCTACCAACTTGCCTAACCTGCCTGTAACTCCCATAATGCATTTGGGTGTTGCAGGAAAATGTGGACTGGAGTTAGTATCTGTACACTAGATCTGAACTGAGGTGATGTTCACATTTTGATCTGTCTCTTGAAATGGCCACTTGCATGCATCTTACCTTGTGAAGTACTGGCCGCTCCGGATGTATCCAACTGGGTCACTCCCACCACAGCTTCAGGCTGGAGTGTGGACTCAACCAGGTCCTCCAGGGGTGTATTTCCAGGCATTGTTGCTGGTCCCCCTCCAGTTTTCTTAGCCTCCTTCAGCCTGTCCGCAATCCTCTCCTTGGCACGGCTGCGCAGGTCATACCACCTTTTTTTCAGGTCGTCTATTGTGCGGTGGGTGACCCCACTGCATTCACTTTATTCTTGATCCTGAGCCATATTTTCCTCTTCTGTGCCTCCGGTACCTTGAGAGACAGTTTCCCAAAGAGCTTGTCGTGGCTCCTCATGACCTCCTCTATGAGGTCTTTAATTTCTCTCTCACTGAACTTGAGCTTGCGTTTCCTGGTTGATGCACTCTCCCCTGATGCTGATGATTCCATTGTTTTGCACTGGACAGGTCTGCAAGCTAAGAAGTTGCTTCTCCTGCTCTGCTCCTGCACTCAGACTCCTCCTCTCACTCTCTCTGGGCACTGAATGAAGCATGGGCTGGATGACTTCCTGGTTGTGATGTCATCAGCATGCTTCAGAAGCGACGCGCTATTTGTGAATTCGCTAATAGCGAGTTCGCTAATTGCAAAATCGCTATTAGCGTTCTCGCAAATAGCTATTTCAGTATTTGCGCGTCGCAATTGTATTATCGCTATTTGCGTTTGCGATTTTTAGCGAATCAGTAAATTTTTCGCTAAATCGGTCATGCATTGGAGATAGCGAATTTTAAATAGCGAATCTTTAAAATTCGCTATTTAGGATTCGCTGTTTCGAAGTTTGATGCATATACCCCTTGGCATTTATGCCACTTGTTTGAGTTGTGAATTCTTTGAACATGAGTTTAACTAAAAGTCAAACAAGCCAATCGTACCCCATGTTTCAGCTGCACTGTTTGTGCAGCGAAAGACTGTTTAGAATTCTCGCACTACCCAGAATAAAAATATACCAAATATTCAATCACAAAATCAGAGAGCCAGGCAAAAAGATACACATTCATGCAGTGCTCCACTCAGAAATGTACACAATCCACCCCCAAACCTATACTTGTGAATTCGCTTATTATTGCAAAATTGTTGGATTGGTAAAGAGACGTTCCAAATGCAAAATTGCACGTACACTGGTTCTGATTCATTTGCAGACCTAAGATATGTTTTTTGGGCCCCGTATCCAATGTGAATTGAGCCCAATGTGGTGTGAGCGTGTAGCTATCATGTTTGAAAAGTACACAGGCTTAATTATCCAACTATTTTTTGTCATCAAATTGATTTTTCTTTTTTTATTACAAAAATGATTGGTTTCCTAGTAGGGTTGAGTTACCGTAGAAGATAGATCTCAAACACATTTGCCCAAAACGGTTTATGTTTGAAAGAAAATGTAATGAGAGAAAAACCTGGATTTTAACAATACCCGCAGTCAACACTTAACTCAAATGAAACCGAAGAGGAGCTCATTCTAGCTAATCAAAAAATGTCTCTTTAAAATGTACTAGCTGATCATGTTAAAAATAGAATTGACATTTAAACTAACTTTGCATTCAGCACTGGTGCCTTGCATGGAAATGTCTATGCAATCCTTTAGCATTTTTAAGAAAAGGAGCACCATGATTAGCATAACAGAAGCAGCATGGAGTGGGTGGAGGAATGCAACCTCCCCACAGTATTATTAGTGTCTTTCATATTAAAGCAGGCTTTATTCTGTGAACTGAAAATAATGTTGGATATTTTGGGAAAGCATATCGTAAAAAAATGGTTACTGGTAAAGGGGGGTGAAACCCTTCTCAAACATAATCCACAATCCGTGACAGGGTGAAATCACAAGCAAATCCCAAATTAACCTGTGCTCAAGCCTCTGGTAGCTTGGCACAGAGCAGTCAGGCTTAATTTAGAGGCAATGTGTAAAGTATTTATGCAGAACTTTAATCAGTAATGGAGTTAAAGCCCAGCAGTCTCCCACCAATTTAGAAGAAGAGTAAATTGCAATACATAAATCAAGATCAAAACAACAAAAATCCAATCAGTAGAACTAGAGATATGGGGGCATATTAGCAAGGGCGGTATCGCCGCTTTAGCAGCACTTTTTGCCGCTAAAGCGGCGATATTTCTATCGCCCTATTAGCAAGCTGTCGCTAACAGCTGTTAGCGACAGCTTTATGGCGAAAGCGAACGTTTTGGTGCCGCTTTGCATGTCAGCGATAATTATCGCTAATGACATGCAAAGTAGGCGTTCCCAACTAAAAGCGACTGGAAACAGTCGCAAACACAACTTCCCCCTATTAGCAATGCCCGCGAAGCGATAAAAAAATTGTCGCTAACCGCAATTATCGCTGGATTTTAACACCTGCTATAAACTTGACTTAACCATTCTTGTCAATGGGAGGTGGATTGTAAGGTTAAGACCTCACCTGCCTATTAGCAAGCTTTTCATTAGCGCAGAGAATTTATCGCTGGATTTCTCGCACTATTGCTGGGTTTCGCCGCTATCACTGGATTTTTATCGCCTTGGAGATAAGCGTTGATAATAACGCGTTATCTCCGCGATGAAATCCTGCGATAGCCGGCGAAAAAAAAACCAGTGCTAAGCGCGCTTTGCGATAATTATCGCTATTCCTTGGTAATATCCCCCCAACTGTGGATATCTGGTCATGCTAGACTGGGACAAGTTCAGGACAACCCTGATAGAGCGCGGGCTGGCTACCAGGACCAGGTTAGACCTGCTGAACAAGAGTACCTTAAGTCCTGGCTGCGGAGAGTTGCGGAGTACCGTGTGGAGAATGTGTTGCGCAGCCGAGGCAATGCAAGGTCATGGCCACAGATGCTTCACGCAGCGTCAGTTCCAAGGAGGTGCAAGGCTGAGATGCGAGGTCCTGCATCATCATCAAGAAGGCTATTAATGAGGGGCTTGCGAAGGAAAGTCCTGTGTCAAGGATGCATCGCGCACCAGTGGTTTCCAAGTAGCCTGTGAGGCTTGCGATCAGGATTCCTGTGTCCTCGTTGAGACGGCCCTCGATGAGATGCATGCGATGCAAGGGCCTGTGTCTGGGATGCGTCGTGCAGTGGCAATTCCGATGAGGCTGTGGGCTGCGAGGGCGATGTGAAGTGCACGCAGCAGATGTGATGCATTGGTACTGCTCAGGATTGCACCGGATAGCAGGGTGATGTGTCAGATCTGCTGGGTCCACCGATGGGCTGGCAGAGAACGTTCAAGTCCATTTCCAAGGATCCTGGACTGGGGTGGCACCACTTGGCAGGATAGGACTCATAGATGGCAGAGTCCAGGTGCTGGGTTCAAGGTTGTTGGAAGCCTGCTATGTCTCTGAGGCTTCTGATCAGGAGGCCAGACAACTAGCCCTTGGAGTCACTCTGGGGTCCTGGGTTTAGAGATGCAGGTCTAGTCCTTCTCACCCAAGCAAGAGGGCAGCAGAGCAGCAAGGCAGCAGTCCTTCAGAGCAGCAGTTCCAGAGAGTGGCAGTCCTTTCTGCAGCACAGCAGTCTTTCTTCCTGGCTCAGTCCACCGGTCCAGAAGTGTACTGAAGAGTTGGGTCTAAAGGTCCCACATTTATACCTGGTGCCCACTGTAAAGTTGAGGAAGCTTCTAGAGGTTTCAAACCCCCTAAGGTGTCAGGCATCCCCTTCATCCATGTCCAGGCCTCAGCATGTCTGAGGTCACAAAAGACTAGTGGCAAACCCTTTATGAGAGTGCCCAGGCAGAGGCTTTGTGATGTGCAAGTGGTAGGTGACAGTTTTCCCACCTCGTTAACTCAGAGTGGCTCATCCTGCCAACACCTATCTTCCCTTTGTCTCACTGTCTGGGAACAATACACAAACTGCCAGCTACACCTAGTCATGTGACCTAGGATTAGGTTGCAGGCACCAAATGGTTACGACAAAAAAGTGCCAACTCTGATTAATCATTTAGAAGACTTAGGGCCTGATTTAGATCTTGGTGGATGGGTTACTCCATCACAACAGATATCCCGTCCGCCAAAATATAAATTCCATAGGATATACTGGGGTAACCAGTCCACCAAAATTTAAATCAGGCACTTAGTCATGTGGTTAATGTGGTATAGAACAGGAATGGGAGCCATGAAAATTAGACAGTGCAGTAGAAATGCTGGGGATGTAACTAGCAGGCTGACTAGAACATAATGTAGGCGGTGGTAGGATAATTTATAAAAAAGGATTGGTGGATATGTGCTTGAAGGCAAGGAAGAATACCTTAACAAAGGCAGCAGTTATCATTGAGAAAGGAAAGGGACATACAACTCATCCCAGCAGCTGCTTCTACCTCACCATCTACAGGATGGTTCGCACCCTCCTCAGCCGCAGCATCACCCTGGAATATTTTAGGACCTAGAGAAAAACAAAGCAAACCAATTTTGAATGGAGTAACAACTACAATATTTTGCACAAGTTAAAAAACAATATCTAAC
Source organism: Calotriton arnoldi (assembly GCA_963921515.1). Classification (NCBI taxonomy): domain Eukaryota; kingdom Metazoa; phylum Chordata; class Amphibia; order Caudata; family Salamandridae; genus Calotriton; species Calotriton arnoldi. The sequence continues at coordinate 2,397,474 of CAWUFW010001189.1, forward strand.
TATGCTAATGCGAAGTTTCAGCTATACAAAGTATTACTTTAAAAAGTTTACTAGACATTTTAAAAAGTAGCCAACAATTCAACATTATAGGGAAAAAAATGTATAATGGAGGGAAATGGCTAGGAAAGAACCAGAAAACCAATGATGAAAGGAGAGGAAGAGAATGGAAAGGACATATGAAACTCGTATTCTGCCTTGATGTTTCATGACATAATGGAACCTTGTATGATCGGGGCTCCATAGAGTTGGCATTGTGAGAGTTAGACCTCGCTTTAGCTGCATTACAACATCCTGTTGGTGTCACTGATCATGTAAGTTACTGTAATATTGACTGTTTGCTCAATAAAGCCTCCGATGAACCAATATGTTGAGAACCTGCATTCCTTCCTGTTCACTTTACCAACAATCTCCTGTTACCGAAAGATGTGCAACCGAGGTTACTGCCACTGTAACAAAAAAAACTGCAGATAGGAGAAAGTCATCTGCAATAATAACAGACGGAATATAAAAGAAAACACAAGGAGGTGTGCAGGGTTAACACAGACACTAAAGTGAGAAAAGGGAAGTTGGGAAACACCGAAGACCACAATGCATACAATTTGTTAAAAGTAGGAAAGACTAAAAATTACTTACAGGCACTAGCGAGATTGGCTGGTGTGGAGACTGTGGCTTTGCTGTTGCCCTGGGTCATGGAGGTCTTTGTCGCTTTTTGGTTTTCTTCAGTTGTCCTGAAAGGAGGAAAGATAAAGAGGACACTGATTAGTACTTAGTAGTACTCTCTGCTACTACGTCCTGACTAACCAATTCTTTTCTTCCCTTGACCTCCACCCTAAAAATAAAATAGTTTCCTGTCTTACAAAATGTTTCCTACAAATGATATTTCTCCTCCACTCGCTTTCTACATTTTTGCTATTTGGTCCTTCTTAAAGCTATGGGCAAAGTCGTTCTCCCTTTGTGTACTAGACCTCACAGAGATCGAGACTGTACTACCCACAACGTCCCAGAAGTCGTGAGGGAGCGCCAGCACCTTTGATATCAGACTATCCTCCTGACATCCCGTACATCATCTAAGTATGCCTGGCTCACTGCGGAACAGAAGCTGGGCAGTATGATTGACTTAAAGTCCACTCTACTGCCCTCAGAATCCTCTGGTCCTATACCCTCCCTGTCTGGTTAACAACATGCCCTACTAGTGTCTGAACCACACGCCCTCCCTAAAATGTATAGAGGAACCCTAATGTATTGCATGTCCACTCCTTTGAAACAAAGACAGTGGATGCAGGTGCACCGACTAAAAAGTGCATTTTGTTATATGAGTCGCACCAACTTGTTAGAGCTCTCGAATGAGCCCTGTTCACTGTGAACATAGTGCCACTCACATAAATAAATATACTTTCTATATACTGTATATATATATATACATATATATGCTGCTGTGTAGAAATAAATATAAATATATATATATTCACTGAAAAAACCATAGGTTTTAGGGACAGTTATAGTTAGTTGGACATTGCACTCGTACAAAACCCGTGAAATTCCCCCGTTATAGTTAGTTCAGTTAACTATAACTCGCGCCCCCGCAATGCACTGCTGATGACGTCACATATTACATCACTCATGACATGGCCAGTGACATCACTGATGACATCACTGAAGAATGTGCTAGTATTTGTATGAGTAAGCGAGTTGGTGTGTGTATAACTGTATAGGTGAGTAAATGGGTGTGTGCTTAATTTTTTGCATGACTGACTAGGTGTGTGAGTACCTCTATGGATGAGTGGCGGTGTGTGAGTGTTTATATAGGTGTATGAGTGCATATAATAGTCCTGTACTGAGTGACTATAAGTATGAGTGACTGTACGGGTGAATGAGTAGATGTGTGTGTGTAGACCTAAGAATCAGTGAGTGTGTAATTGGTGTTGGAGTGTCTATGGTTTTGACAATGGCAGTCTGTAATTTACAGTGGGTGTATCAAAAGTTATATTAGGGTGTGAGAAGATGCATCAAATTATCACATGGATGATGTCATAGGTGATGTCATTTGAGATGTCATCAGTGATGTCATCAGTGATGTCACTGACCATGTCATGAGTGATGTAATATGTGACGTCATCAGCAGTGCATTGCGGGGCGCGAGTTATAGTTACCTGAACTAACTATAACGGGGGAATTTCACGGGTTTTGTACGAGTGCAATGTCCAACTAACTATAACTGTCCTTAAAACCTATGGTTTTTTAAGTGAATTTCAAAGGTTTTGTAAATGACAATTTTTAAATGTATTAATTGTTATATTTATTTTTTTGATACTGATTTACTACATTTGTTTAAACTATTTATTTTTAGATATTTTATTTTTTAAATTACATTGTAATTACATTATACATTACATTACAAAATATACTTTCTCAGAATGAATTACTTTAGTTTAAATACTTTGCAAATAGGCAATAGACTTTTAAGTACAGTAGTTACAGTTGTTGCAATGGGCAACACAATTTCAAACACAATGCAACATTGAGCTCA